>OZ024693.1:17241898-17896412 GCA_964016905.1 Perithous albicinctus | reverse complement strand
TTTTTTTTTTCTTTTTTCCTGTGAATATCCGTATTTGCTATAGTCAGGGTGCTCCGGCTGCTCATCGTATCAGCGTATTCAGTCGTAACACGCACGCACGTACCGTCGCCGGTCGTATATAGGAGGCGAATAAATACACGGGATGAACGGTCTCATAAGTACTTTGCCGATGGGTTTCAGAAAATTGATTGTAAGTTTGTCGATGCGTAATTTGTATTCCGGAGTTGAGACCCGGCCGCGCGGCAGTTGCCTCCTCGACTCGTGGTAATAGCTCGTAATGGCCAGTAATAAAACCTGTCGTTATATTAATACGCGCCTCTCGACATATTACGAGAATTGAAAAAACTTGCGTGAGCGGATACACTCGATCTTGGGTCTCTTACAGTATTCTACTTCTTGACATGAAAAAAGTAAAAAAAAAAAAAAAAACACACAACATCATTTTGGCAAAAAAATTAATGGTAATTGGGAAATGTAAGAATTCGACGAATTACATTTAAATATGTCGAATCTGGTAATTATAATTCTGAGGTCTACAGAAATTATGCAAAATAACGGTCGAAAGCATGACATTGATTGCTAAAGTCAAAACGGACCAGAATCTTAAGTAGAGAAAAGGGAAATGATTTTTTTTTTTAAATCTATAAATTATGTAATTCAGTGTTGGAAATTAAAAATTTAGTACCGTCAAACCATATTTTTGGCTAGATATTCTGAATTCGCCTACACTGTGAAAAATAATTTTGTAAAATCGGAATGTCACTTTGCGTAAAAAATAATTTCCTGAGTACTTAGATTTTAGTAATTAGATCCGTTTGTTATTATGACAAGAAGATGTTTGTATTTTTCAACAAATTTTTTTTCTAAAGATATGATACCCCATAGATTGAATCCTAATATATCTACCTAAGGAGGGTCGAGCGCAAAAATAGTAACAAGAAAAAGATACAGGTTTTTTAATGCACATCGATATCGAGAACCTGAGTTCAACTGCAAAGTTTGAATAAATTTATCTTCATAGTTTTCGAAAAATAAATATTTGAAATTAACACCATTCAACATTGCTTCCTATGGCAGATTGAGAATGAACGATGAATTAACAAATTTCTAAACATAGTTAATGTGGAAGCCATGCAATTAAATTATTGCAAACTATAAAGTATATATTCAGGATGCTCTATGCAAAAATTCGGGTACTTGTTCTTCGATCCAGATTTCCTAAACATGCCTTGTGGTGTCTCTGTCGCACAATTTCGTGCGACCGCACCACGCTCCCTGCCGGGTCTATCCCCTCCAACACTCCAATTCGTTTAACGTCGACTCTCCTTAATTTTGGATTGCGCGTAGAGTTGAAAGAGCCTAAAACTGATTCACAATAGTACGAGTCAACAAAACTAATTGTAATACTGACAGAAAATTAGTTTATTCTAATTCTGAAATAATACATGTATTTCATAAAAATAATTATTTCATAATGATCCCCCCCCCCCCCCCCCCCCCCTCTCATTTAAATCGGAATCAGAGTAAGGATCTTGTCAAATGTCACTCGTGAGATCCGATAGTTATATCATGTCGTAGATTCAGACATCCGTAGTAGGATTGGTGCGGTGAACGTCATCGTATGCGACAGGGTTGACATTGACGAAGGATGAGAAGTTTCACTAGCAGCAAACGATCTTACGCGTGTAGAGAGTGTGGCGTTCAAAGGTATTCGCGACACGCGTTAGATCGTGCAATTAACCAGGGTATCGGGCGTCAAAAGCGAAGCGCACACGTATATATACATCTCGATTCCTCCTCGCGGCTTGTGTTCCGTTCCGCTTGGCCGTCCGTACTTGCGGTGCCGCGAACAGACGACGTCGATACATATTTAAACGGCGGTGGCGGCGGCGGCAGCGGCGACGACGGCGACGACGGCTCTCGCGGTGTCGCTCAAGTGGAAATTTATCGGATGTTGCTGTGGCTGAAGCTCGCGAACATGGCGTGACGAAAAGAGATCCTGGGTGAGCTCCTGGTCTGTGTGTCGCGCGATCGGAAAGCTTCTTCCAGGGAGACCACACGCCATCTCTCTGATGTCAATACGTGATCCGAATAATCGAAACGTCGGAACCCGACGACATAGAATCGATATTGCAAATGTCGATGAATGATTGCGTGTAACGTGATTCTCTCGTTCGGATTGATTCATGGGAATTGATAAGATCGAGGAAACAGTTTGAATTATTGTATGGCAATTGTCGAAGGCAATAATAACATAAATTGAAATTTGCTTTTTTTTTGTCGTATGGCTTTCTCTGTGCTTAGCAACAAAAATATCGTCGAAACGCTATTAAGAAATAGGGCCCTTAATTATATTACGTGAAATAGAAATGATAAACAATGCAATTTTTGCGATTATATATGTGCATATTTTGAGCTAACTCGAATTGTTTTATTAATTTTGTTATTTTCTTTATTTTCCAGGTAAGTGAAGCACTTCCGAAACTCGAAACCATTCTGTACCAAGCTCACCCAATGCGTAAGTCAATATCGACTATAGTAGTGTAGAGAAAAAAGGTCAGAACGTTGTGATCTCAGATTAGATCAGAACAGACAGACGAGGAGTTTTATCAACTTAATTTTTTCTTAATACTTGTCGTTGAGACGCTTCCGCGCCTTTTGATATTAAATTATTATTTCATACAATTGAGTATTTAGTTATTTATTTATTTACCTTTATTTATGAAATGTTAAAAAAAAATGTAACTTGGGATTGCATTTGGGATATGGAGTAAATGGGAGGAAAGTTCGAAAAAATAATAATAATAATAATTCGTTTTAACAATAAATTTACACAGTAAGGTACATATTTGGTCCTTCAAAGTTTAAGAACTTCGCGATCATTATAGATGATCTTCAAAAAATTAGAATTTAGTTTGTACTACATTTTTAAATATATTTCAATATTTACGCCTTTTTTTCAAACTTTCCTCCTGCAGTTTTGAAATCTCTGTCAGTTCGAAACATTGTATAAGACTTCGGAAATTTTGCAGATTTTAGAAAATGATGGTTTTTACAATTTTTTTATGATAGATCAATCGTATCTCAGAAACAAAGCGCTTTAAAAATCTAAGAAAAAAATTGGCATGAGTTTTTCAACATGTACTTCTATATAAAAATTGAAAATATAATATAATATTCAGCACATATATTATTTCCTTGGGACAGTCAGGACATTCCTTTATATAGATGTACATAATTTCACTGTTAACACATTTCTAATTTTTTTATTTATTTTTTTTATTTTTTGAGGTTAACGCAATTTATTTAAGTGTGCAGAGTCTCTTGCAGTATATTTTCAAGCTATGTTAGTTCGTTTCTGTTCTCGTCTGTCTATCTAAAATGATGTATATGCATGCAGGGTGAAACTTATAACTTCACGCGTCTATCTCGAGGTGCGCGGAAGGCTGCAACAAGTATATGTGTGCCCCGTATATTAATACAAGTATACCAAGTACATATACACACACGTTGTAATAACTATCGCTCACTCGCGGAGCTCCGGCCTCGCCCCGGTAGCTGGCACTTCTGGCAGTCGAGTAATTAAGTGTTGGTATTTACGCGCGCATTTCGCGGCTATCTTACGTATTATATGTATACCACACACACACACACACACACACACACGCGGATATAAATATATATATGTGCATGAATAATGCGGTTGAGAGCTCGTCTGTGCGTGGGCAGCGAACTGCACACTTATATCGATAAATGTGCAATGAACTCTCTCGTCTGCGCTGCAGCAAAGTACTACTAACATCAATACATAAGTAATTCCCGATAAGTTCTTCAATCAAACAGACAATTTTGTGCTTGGAGACTAATTGATTCAGCATATTGAAATTTAAAGAACACCCGCTACCGTTTATGTCATTTAATACTCGTGAAGAAAAAAGAAGAAAAAAAAAAAACATTTCAAGAGAATCCGTTACTCAGATGTTGACATTCCAAACGAAAATTCCACTCGTTCGTTCATGCTCGTTCATCTGCCAGCACTACACACGATTTTGAGGAGATCAAATATTTGTTTGGGTAAACTGAGAACAACGTTTGTGTAATTACGAACCAGTTCCACATTTTTTTGGGCACATATATCCTTTACGGTATTTTATATATATCTAGATACTGAATAGAGAAAAGTAGTGTATATGTTAGCGTGCTAAAAAGAACCGGTATTTATTGTTACAAATGGATTGTTGCAAAAATATGTACAGTGCTGAGGTTAGGAATTCATAAATACCAGCTTTTTTTTTTAATTTCCGGTTAAATTATCATAAAATATCGTATTTTTTGCCATGTTTTACTACAATTTATTTTTTCATATTTCTGTAATGCAAAATACCGGTTACATTTTTTTTGTAGCTTTATCGTCACACTGACAGTGTCCACTTACATAGATGGAAGCAATTCTTTTTTGTTATTTAAACAAAAATGTATTGTCCACAGAATCGACCATTTTTTCTATCTAACAAAAAAGTTTACACGAAAGTAAGTTAAAAATATTTATTTTCATTTTGTTGTCAATTTTACAACAAATAATTATAAATCTGATAAATCTTGATGTCATCATTTTCCCAGATTAAAAAAGAATCGTAAATAACGAAATTATTTTTTATTCAAATAACAAAAGAATTTGAAAGAAAATGAACAAAATAATTGCTATGAATAACAATTATTTTTATCAAATTTAGCACCCCGATGTCACTTTTTTTTTCTGTAACTTTACTAAATTCTCAAAAAAAACCTGTGAAATAAAAACAATTTTGTGTTAACAAAACAAATTAATTTCTTACTTATTTAACAAGATTATTTTTATAAATCGGATATTTTTATAAATTTGAACTTTCAGAAGTCCAAGGGCTGAATATATTTGTGTGCCATATTCGCCACGTTTACTTGGCGTAAAAGATTGAAGCTCGTGATCGTTGTCGTTGTGTAAAGATGCGTTAGCCCGAGAGTTCGCTGTCGTAGCTCCTTCTTATGCCTTAGTGAGAGTATACAGAAAACGACTCTCGACAGTGGTTTGAGGCTTGGCTGCGAGACGGAGCTCACGCAATTAGAGACTAGCGAGATACTCGAGCGATGCCACACCGCGGTGCAAACAGGGAGAGACGGTGTTAACCGGGCGAACAGGTGCGCACTCTTACCAGCCTCGCTGCTTACCCCCTTCGTCTTTGTGTTCGAGTTTCCATGACACGCACGTACAATTTTCACTGCTATGCTCTTTACATCGTTCTCATTCAACACCAACAAAGCACACACATACACAGCACGTGTTACCATTGGCAACAAGCTTTACAGCACCGCCAGAAACAACAACTTCGTGTTATTTGCTCATTCAAAAACAATCAGGAAAGTAATGTTCAAGTTGCTGAACTACGTGCCTCATCAGTTCCAATGACATTGTTGTATATCTGCAAATATGTCACGTAGATGATTCGAGCAGTTGTGGTAACAGCATGTATTATATCAGACGTTCTTTATCAGTTCGGCCATACTTTAAACAAAAGTTAAACCCCTCAAATATGTTTTATCACTGCCAATTTTTCTATAGATTCTGTAAATATTGTAGGTTATATAAAATTAAGAAAAATAAATAAAAGTTTCTAATCTCAGAAAAATAATTAGTGAAATAAATATATTATTAGGAAAAAGTGGCTTAGGTCATAAAGAATGCATGATATATGGGGCACCAAGGCTCAGAGTGCCTCAATAATCTTGTTGTTTGAAATTGATAAAAAATTTCGAAGTTGCTCAAAGTGATTTTTTATAAGTGAATTTTAATAATGTACAAATCGTTATTCTGTTACATTCATTTGAACATTTTATCGAAAAGAAACGAAGATTTTACAAATCAGATCGATATGTTGAGATTTACATGTTACTTAAGAGCTCTGAAGTTTTAAGTCCATTCCTTCACAAATAGAAAAAATTATATTTCTTACATATTAACGCTCTTGAACAAAAATTTTGACCGCAGACTTTTTGGTTCATCGCGATCAGCCTATTCGACTATATAAATATGATTACATAGTTACGAGACACCCTGTATGACGATCTGATTTTCAGTCTATTAAGAAAAATATGAATAATAGGAATTTTTTTTCATTTCCAAATTCACTATAATCCAAAATTGATTTTAATTGGATTGCTCCGTATGTATAGTTTCACTCATTGTCAGTACGTAGTTAGAAATATATGTATAAATGTCCATGTGTGATTTGCGGGAGAACGATGAGTGTATTGTATACATATGCAATGAATATCTTGAAGATATTTACACATGTGCATTATTCACTTCCCAGCATTTCGCCTACCTTGCGGTCTTTGCAGTAATGAGCTCGGCTCGCGAGGGTAATGAGGCCTTGATCCTCGTGTCATCGTCGTATTTTCTCGTCCTTGAGATGTGCGAGTCGCGTGAGAGAGGACAGAGCGCTCAAAAAAATATAATTATTTACTATGAGAAAGGAGAAAATAGAAAAAAAAAATTGTGTAATTGTCAGTTTCACTGATGAGTCGATGGTGAAGATTATCAACGTGATCGTCACATTTAAGGCTCACCTTTCTCGATATTCATTCTAAAAACGAAGCATGTTGACAAGTACGTTGTTCTCTATGCTTTGCATTGTAGTCATTTTTTTACACAATTTAACAAGCGTGTTGATTTAACATAGCAATAATACGTGAAAATAACAGAAACTAACGAAAAAAAAAAAAATTAAACAAATATGCAAAGTAGAACCTTGCACATTGCTTCCTCATGATTCTCCACTATTTTACAAAGTTACCTATTTTATAAAGTAGCGAAAAATAAATAAGGAAGCAATGTACTATGTTCTATTTTGCATTCTTGTTTTGAAAAATTCAGAAACTGCAATTCAGGCAAATTTCGTTCGTCAAGTAATAATATAATTTAACGTAATTTAGTAAAAATGTTTTATCCAAAAAAATAATTGAAGAATTTTTCAAAATAGAAAAAAGTATCCGTTGCAGTCCTGGAAAGTTCCGTTTTATTCAAATATATCCGTCTATCAACTATAGCGAAGTCTTTATTCTGCTTTGTAAAATTATTTAATTTTTCTTCTAGATTCCCAATTTTTGCATTTATTTTTTGTAAAGAAATTAATAGTAAACTTAAAAAAGTGTACCAAAAATCAGAAGATCGAAAACACTATGTTATAAAAATAGAATCAGCTATAAAAATGCCATGATAAAGTTTGAGGGCGAGACTTTGTGGCGCCTGTAAATCCAGTGTCACTTAGAGAGTCACGCCTACTTTTGTAAAACGGTCTTTGTCTCTGCTTTACTGTGTCAGCTATTAGTTACTTAAATTGCCCGTAAAAAATTCTATCGGTTACACTCGATCGCACTTGTGGTCTTTTCAAACGTACTGCTATACCATCGATCGCTGAGCTTGCATATATATCGCCGCACTTCGGCTAATAAATTGGTTTCATCGAGCGCGAATGTATTAGCTTCGAGTCGCGATCCCTTGACTGTGCAACGTTATATTACCAACGTGCACTGACTTACGACTCTGTAGTTGTATTCGCTCGTCGAATATAACGCGGAACAAAAAAGAAAGAGATAAAAAAAAATGAGAGTGTGCTAGAGGCGGCGGTGGACAGTAATTTTAAATCGATTCAATGCCACGCAGTTCCTAACGAGTATCGATTACAATCTCTCGATCTTGTAGCAATACTTTTGTCTCTAATCGATAATTGTATAAAAATCTTCGGCGAAGGAAGATCTCACCGACTCATTCGCAGGTAAATAGAAAAAAGCAAAAGAAACACGGTATATAAATAAGAAAAGAAAATTGCGCGGTACCTTTGGAAATTGTCAGAGAGACTACGGGACCCATTGTTCATTTATCTCGCTATTAGATCTTATCTTCCATAGAGGTACATTCATTGAATGATCGCGTTGGATGAATCGTTAATTACTGCGTTATCGGATTTTGTGGGTTAACAGTGATTCTTATATGCTCGCTCTTAACGAAGCATTTACCGATTTATCTGATTTTCTCTGACATGAAGAATACGTTTGCATTGGCATTTAGAAGCATGTCAAATTTACATCCTAATATGCTGTATGCTATACATATAAAATAATGCAGTAGGAGCATCGATGTACTTATAAATTTGGTTATTGATTAACAATTACCTGTGTAATAATATTCCTTTGAACTGATATTTACAGAAATCTTTTAATTTGTATTCGAATGCGTATTTTGTTCATTGTTATTAACGGCTTGTAAAACAATAATGTTTAATAGCAAATGATTATTCACTGACAAATATCATTATAATGTTTTGTACAACTCGGCATTATAGCTCTATTGTATTTATGAAGCGCAGTGACTATGAAAATAGAGAAGATATTAATATTCTTTCAACTTTATAATTTAATGCACATTTGGTTATTCTAACAAATTTTGCAAGTCTTTCTATTCTCACATGCACAGTAGAAAAATTATTTCGTATAAGGCATATGCTATTTTTCGTGGTAATCATTTTCGTAAAGTAGCAAATTAACAAATCCCTTTGATAGTTTAACAAAAAATTGTGCATCTGCCGAATTTACAATTAAAAAAAATTTAAACAAGGAAAAAAAGGAAAAGTGGAAAGTTAATACAGATTATACACACATATTTTTTCTTGTGTTGTACTTTCTTTTTGTTATACAACTTACAAACTTTTCTTTCTAATTAACAAAAAATGTAAGGACGTAGACTAAAACTATTTACACAAATTATAGCTTAGATTTTTTTTTTAACTAATGTATGCTTTCATCCAGCTCATATTGCTAACCAAGTTGTCAGACTCCCTTTCGTGTAATTTCCCACCATAACAGACTGAAATCTATGCAGCCAGTGCTCACACACACACTCGGTGCATGCATGCATCACCTGATGGAGATGCAGATGTATACCAAGCAAGAGTCCCGCGGCGAAGCTGTGCTGTGTGCAGCCTCTGTTGTGGACGACACGAGCCAGCAGCCGGGCTGAAGCTGCTCTTGAGAGATATTTCTCCGGGTTTGATACAACGAGTAGAGGACTCCAGGACACCCTTCGACCGGTGTGAGTGGCTCGTTAGCGACCACGGGCTCTGGATATGTCATACTCTGGTGCTGGTGTCGCTGCTCTCCAACTGGTGCTGAGCTTTGTCTCTCTCTCTCTGTCTCTCTATATCGTGTACCTACTCACCGGAGTAACTATCGGCTTCATAAACTCAACTGACAGCACCGGGTTCAATCAGCATTGACGGAAACTGGAAGGTATAATTTCCGGGAATTATTTTATTAACCGCTGAGTTCATCGATTGGAATTTTCTTCAATCAATTATTTATATAAAGTACTTGACTACTATATTTTTAATTTATTTTGATTCAATTATCATTATAATAAAAAAATAATTTTCCTGAACCGGTTACAAATCCATTTTACTTTTTGAAAAATCGTTCTTGTATTTTACGATTTTTCTATGAAATCCGTAAAACTATGGAAAATAAATGTCTAGAATTTGTTGTTGTTGTTATAATGACAGAAGATATTTTGTAATAGGAAAATATTAATTATTCAAACATGTTGTACTTTTGTACTTTTTGCTTTGGTATTGAAATTGGGGCAATCGGTGAATTACTTCAGGTTTGATAAAAATTTCAATTTTCACAATTTTGTTTGAAAATGCTATAACTCGAAAACGGTTTAAAAAAACTGACCAATCTTTTGCATAGAGCTTTAAAAGAATGTGTTGATATTTGATAGCAAATTTACTGACGATCCCACAGATAGTTCAGATTTTAAATAAATAACCTGACAGTTTTGTATGTTGATCAAACAGGAACATAACATTTTTAATCCTATCTAGAAAGATCACTTTGTATAAGAGTATATCTTAAATAAATGATCCATAAAACATCCTTTATGAGGATTCCAAAATTGACGAATGTACTTTCTCATAGAGGAGGCTAACTACAAAAATGAGCAAGCAATATGCATAAAGTTCTATGTCGTAATTTCTTTTTTTTTCGGTGAAATTATCATCAAAATGATTAATATCAAATTATTTGGCATTTGGAAAAAAAACTTTTTGTTAAAAGTTCAAGAATTATTTAAAAAAATTTATTTTGTACATGAATAAAAAAAACATACGTTGAATTTATGTTTGCAATAATGAACAGTTTGAATTGTTGAAAATTCTGCTGAAGTGTTGAATGGCTAAGAGTCGAGGTTTCTACGAGAACACGGAACGCCGAAAGAAATCCTTTAAACACCGGTTTCGTGTTTCCACTCTATTCCATCGTACAAAAGTTTGTCACTTACATATACGCTATACAGACTTTCAAACGAGTAGAGTGCTGCTTCTATAGGTGCTTGGTTCGAAGTGCGCCCACGCCCGCACTCGTTCGATTGCTCGCTCGTGCCGGCATTTGTTGGTCAGGCTCTTGCTGTGAGTGACTACTTTACGCTGCTCTACCTGCCTATATCTATCCTGTACGTTCCTTTTCCTCTCGCTGGTTAGTCGCCATGTTTGTCACCTGCGTCTTGTCCTTATGGTCGCGCTCGCGGGTTTGTCTCGCTTTCGCTCTCAAGTACGTACATGCCTATATGCTGTTTGTACTACATTAAAGTAGTCCTTGCGGTATAGTCAACTCAATCGGGTACTGAGTTTCAAAAAATTCTTCATAGACGCTTTAAATGAGAAATTAGTGTGAACTAAGATGAACCTGGAATAAAGAGTTCCTAACTTACCGTAGAAAAAATTATTTGCATGTAACAAAATTTCTTTTCTTTTAAATATAAATTTATTAACTGTTAATTAATCCTTTGTTTTGCCAATTCAAAGGTCCAAATAAGAGATTCGTTGACTATAACAAAATATTAATTTCATCATATTTAACATTATTACTTGTTAACAAATCCTAGTACCTAAGAATAAATTCTTCCCTCAGTCCACCCTAGTCCAAATTAATTATTCTTAGAATTTATAATTTTCATACAGCACGTAGCTTTTGCCATAAGATGCCGAGTTAAAGTTCCGTATATATAATGTATGATGCCGCGAGCAATACTATCAGAGACTGGTAGAGACACTGACCGCCGTGTGAGCCTTGCGGCCAATTAGATCCAATATAATCGTAGAGCAAGTCAGACTCCACACGGGCCACGAGCTCGAGAATGCGTTCGAGGATCGCGCAAATCATGACCAACATGGTGAAGCAGCATGGCCACGCCGCGCCTTTCTCATGCACGACAACGAAACCGCGCAGTCTTGCTCTTTACGCACACGTTCTTTGACAGCTGTGGATACACCACCTGGATTATTAATATTTGTCTAATGACTCGGTTGGAACTGTTTCATTAGAGCTCTGCAGGGGTCTTTCAAGGTAGAAGAATATTTACGCGGTTAATTAGTCGAAGCTTGTGGAACTCCTGCAAAGCTCGGAAACTTCTATTTTTTTTTACAATCGTAACATCTTTGGCTAACAAGAGCACCGGAGAAATCAACTAAGCGAATCCAAATGACGATCGTTCAGGCGTAATCTATATCGGATCTATATGGGGAGATCCATACCATTTCAACCTGATTCAGATCCTTGACCTCTTGGACTTGATTCATAATTTTGTGTTATTGTTCCAACTCTAAAAAGCACTCAAATTTTCATTTAGATTTTTTTTCTTAAATTTGACTTAGTTACGATTTTTCAAAACTTTTCATATTGTGAGTCAGAATTTTCAAGTTTGAAACAATTCTCAAAAACTCCGTGCCAATTATAAAAAAAATGTATGTCTAGACCCAGAGTGGGTCGGCGTTCGCTTCTATTTTATCTTTTCCTGCTTTTTCTGAAATACATTTTTTTTTAATTAACAAATAAAGTCAGTCCACTGTAGGCTGCTACTCGAACATTTTTATATATAACACGCGACTTTTTTAATACATTTTTCAGAATTTCCAGAAACGTTTTTTATTTCATTTTTTTAAATCAACCTCGCTTCTGAAAATTCTGAAAAAATAGTCAAAAACCCGGTGTTATGTATAAAAATGTTTAAGCAGGATTTTTGAAAATTATTTCAGATTTTTCGTTTCTCGCTAACGGTATATTAGTTTTGAAAAATCATAACTAAGTTAATTTTATGAAAAAAAAAAATCTCAGAGCTTTTTTAGACGCGGAGAGATGAAGGTTCTAACCCAGGTTCGAATTGAAACAGAACGCCCCATATAAAGCAAGGATTATCCCCTTCAGTTTCACGAGTTATAAAATTCCTTCAGCGGACCACCGGACAAAACGAAAGCGATATCGCGCGCGTTCCTTAACATCGACGCTGCTGCTGCTGTTGTATGCTTGTCCGGCTAATTGAAAAATCTTCTCTCGGCTGGCCGCACAGAGACCACCACCGGATCTCTCCACAATGTATACTATATGTGACCTCGATGTCGTTCTCTCTGCAAACACTCTAACCGTTATCGTTTGGATCTAAAATTATAGCGCATATCGATTTCTGAACTCGGGTTTTCGCTTTGGACAGGATGTGCTCAATGCTACCTCAGTAACTAAATGGTCTCTTTTTATTTCATACTTTTTCTTCCAACCTAAGGCGTGCCTCGTGAATTTTTTTTTAAATACTATACAGCCTACTCTTATCCTTGAATCCTCATTCCAAGCTTAGAAATTAGGGAAGACAGAGGCTATTATGGATCACTTATTTGCTTTTGAATTTAAAAAAAAAATAACTGTACGTCGGATTAAAAAGAATGCCAATTTTTGGTGTGATTTTTAACTTACATAATCCGTAAATTTTTAGTAATTTAGGAGATCATAATATGAGCCGAACTGACTCGTGGCGCGACAAGTTGAATTTCATCGAAAAAGTTTTAGTCCCACACGCTTAATAGTATTTCCTTGAGAAATCTTTTATTACAATGAGAGAAATATGTTATCGGTGACAAAATGCTTTATTATTTCACGCCATTTGCTCTTAGCTTCAAAGAAACCTCTACACCGATATTGTCTTTGTTTCCTCTTGCTTCGGAGACAGTTTTCAATTTGTCATTTTAAATATTACGTCATGACTTCAGGACGTGAGAATTTATTTGCAATGACGGAAGTAACACACGATGGATTTCATATTATTCTGTATTTTTTTGTCAGCCCAAGTTGGTGTTACATTCACAATTTTTTTATCTGTCATTGTCTCGTTAACAATACAATTTTTTCAAACAGCAAAAATTTCATAATCACTTTTTGATTGAATATTCCTCGCGCTATGACTACATCCTCCGTCGTTTCGTCTTTGAGGTGCGAAATAGCCTGTAATATAATCATATCATTTTTATAAAACTCATTGTCATTTTTTGTTTGCTATATTGTCAAGTGAAGAATTAAATCTTTTGAACTGCAGGATTCTTTCGTCACAAGATTCTTCACACCAAGGTGTAAGACATTATTTTTACTTCCATGCATTCACTCTGCGAGTGCCTTCTCTTTTTAACCTTCTCTTTTTAATTTCTCTCAATTCGACGATCGGATGTGTTTGTACAAAAGTATAGAATCGTAATCACAATCAGGTGTGAGCACTGTGTAGCCATATTCCCAGTACGTTTAGATGCAGTGTGATTGAGGCCAGAGGGAATTACGAGCAGGGGTGCGGGCGAACACAGTAGACCGTCTATACTGTATTTATATTTACGCTGTATATTATTAGGAATGTTATGTAGGTTTATACACAATATAAGCATCATAATGTATCATATATGGTTATTCCTACGTGATATGGAAGGCCATTAGCTATTCTTCGGAAAGGAAAGGTCGCGTTATGTGCCGCGAGCACCGATCACATGAAAATAATACTCACATGCGTAATAATAGACGAAACGAGAGTACATTTGCAGTATTTCTATTCGTATCCGTACGAACGCCCAACCGATTTGCTGCCACCGGCGCGTTTCAAGCTGGCAGAGCGCTAGCGCACGTCGAGAGACCGACAGTCAGGGACACCCGGTGTACCCTCGACTCGGATTCGCCAACTTCCCGCAGCTCTCGGGCGGTGAACGTGCCACTACCGATTTGAGTAAATTGCACGTGCGCTCGCGACGTTGCGGCTTGAACTATGAGCCGGTACTGCAAATATGGGAATAAGGTCGGGACTCTATGGTTTAAAATGAAAAAGACTTGTCAAAGAATGCTTCTTCCTGTGGTATAGGCCCATCAAGATTTACAGTTATGGAAATTATATGAAACTGTAGCTTAGCTTCGGATAAATTCACTCTGGAATTTTATAAGTTTGCTACGATTACATTGCTTGGAAAAAAAAAAAAAAAAATGATTTCAAGATATTTTAGTAGCAATTATAAATCTATGTTACGTTTGCAGTCGTCTGTGATAACGACTTTATGTCTAATTTCTATATTTGAATGCTAAAAGGCATTGAGAAATGATATTGGTTGGTTTAACTAAGGTTTGAATTTTTTAAACGTAATTGCATATTTAAGATCAATCTTGAGATTGGGTTTCGAACTTATGATCTTGTGACAGAAATTGGAATCGCATTCACGCTCAAAAGTTCAAAAGTAAAACAGTTCATTTTCGATTTGAGGGTACATTTAAAAAAAAATGCTTCGCTTAATTCGTTAATTAATTTAAATATTTATATTTTTATTTTAGAAAATTGTAATAAATTAAGATAACTCATTTTTTTAATCTTAATTAAAATGTAATCAACCGGTTGCACGGGAAAGATAAAAATCTGCAAAGTAAATCCGTTTATGTCACTTCTTTATTGTTTGAATACATCGTCGTCAATTTTTTGTCCGCGAAGCCAAAAATCATCAACGGATGTTTTTATGGCTGTGCGGACAAGTACCTAAAAGAATGAGGTAACATGAAACGTTCTACTTTGAAACTTTTTTCATGCCCTAAACCGACTAATCTCTTTTCTAATTGTATGTATGTATACCTAAGTGACATGACCCTATAAAGATATGCTAAAATACGAACAAAATGTACAAGCATGTATCGTTAGCACTGAGAGCTTTTATTCGCAGGGGGTCCTATAGAATTCACCCCACAAAGGGCACAAACGAAGTTTCACGATAATCGGGCATACATTTTTGTTGAGGGAAACTCGAACTCTGCCGCGATCGTCGCATTCCCACGTAGTCCTGCTACATATACAGTAGAGTCCTCAGCCCGACGGAGAGTGTCGAGCTTCGTTTAACGACCAAATCGGGATTGCCGTGAATTTAAATTCCTAATTGGTTATATAGGTACACTCGTGCGCGTTCACGAGGGGGCAACCACCGGGTAAAAGAAGCATACGCTCACGCGGGGTGCATGGGCGCGATGTTGGCGTACACGCGCCGCAGTGCACTCGCACGGTGCAACTGCGCTGCAGGAGCATCGGCAGCAGCAGCAGCAGCAGCAGCACACGACGGGAACGACAACGACCGCAAAGCGGGAGTCGCGCGGGGCAGCTCGCGCGTCCCGGTGGGGGGTCATCTTGTAACCCGGGACGTAAAGTTGTGCCGCATTAGCCCCCACGTATATTTACGGCCACGCCGGTGCGGCATCACCAGTCTTTTCGTTCTTGTCTTTGCTTCTTTACCTTCTCCGCTTCCCTACTTCGTTTCTCGTCGGACCTCGCAGCTTTTCTTCCCTATATGCTCGTTCGATCGACCGACAGTAACCGCGACACGCCTGCTTCTATACGTGCGAGTAATTTGTGGGGACTATAACAGTAACGAGCAGGGAAACAGAGGATTTATAGATTAATATATAAGTCGTATTGTATTTTATCATGCATTGCTTCCACAGAGATAAATCCGCAGGTTTATTTATTTTCTTCAATTTTTAATTACTGGGCGAAATTGTGCTTCGCCAAAGTTTTTAACTTTGGCGATGTGTGTGAATAAGTATCGAGGTGTTACTCATTTTTGAAATAATATCACCACTTCATATCAATCAGAAAGTTAAATCACATGGAGTAATCTGAAGTCCTTGGAGGAAGAATAATAGAATATCGTCGAGGTCGACTGAAATCACTTGAAAGCCAGCTGAAATCAAAGCGCTATACAGCGGTATACTGAACACGACTATACACAACAGCAATTTTATACAGGCCCATTTCTACACAAATACAAATTCAGCACGAAAGTTTTGCTCGTAAAGAGTATTGCCGTGAAAAGTTTTGCCAGTGTAGAGTTTTGCCGTTTCGAATTTGGCCCATGACAGTTTTTAGCGGTCTGTGTAGAAGTTCAGTTGTGCTGAATATGTGCTTGTGTAACGATGGGGTTGTGTAGAGGTTGGGGCTTGTGTAGAATTGCTGTGGAGTTGGGTTCTGTCGAACCGCTGAATTATCAATCGAAGCCAAAGCGTCAAATATCACACTGATCTAAATTGATGAATCGTCAGATATAATTATTCTTGTTGTATAAAATTATTCGAAATCAGGTAAAAGAACATGAAATTATATCATTTCTGAAATTACTGAAATGATACGAAATCGACTTCACTCTGAAATAATGTATGCACAAAAACCTGTCGTGAATAGCTCCTTGTGAAGTATAGTTTTCTGACTGTTTTTTTTTTAATTCCAGTTGACTGCTGGAGACGAGGTAACTCGGTCATGAGAATTACTTGTGAGTCATTGGAACTTGCGACATCGTGCCCATAGCTGTGAAGGGGTTACTCAGTTTTTGTGGCAAATCCGAAGATAGAAGTTAGATCAGCATATTAGTCTTTCATTTCATGTAAATAAGAGTATCCATCTGGAAATTGGATCAATTTCTTGGATAATTCTTTAATCAAATTATATTTTTTGAAATGTCAATCACTAAATATAATTTTCAACAGTTATAACTATTAAATCGATTACCAGCGATTACTGTAGTATAAGAAAATTAATATTTCTGGTATATTACTTCTGATTGACGAAAATTCCAATTTCTAAAATAATACAGTTGAGAATAGAACAAAGAGTCAATGGTTGATCAAACACCGTGCAACCGTAGTCGTGTTTTTTTTTTCGCTCAGGAAACTTTGTAATTAAGAAAAACCTTCAATCTCTATAATTACCGTTCGACCCTCGTTTTGTTTCCATATTCGTTCGAACGAGAGTTCAATCTTTCATAGGCTGTCGAGGTTCGCGTATATTCGCGCCCTCTGGATGTAATCGCCGCGGGAGAACCAGCACGAGAGCGTCGAGGAGGTGCGGAGGCGACAGGTGCGTCCTTGACGATCGGCTCCGTGCGATCTTATTCTCGTATGCCGCTGCGAACAAGTATTATATAGCTAAAGTATCTGTATGTAGGTGCGATCTATTCTTTCTCTATACTGACAGCCATCACTTCAACGCCTCTCGTCACGATTTTTCTCCGTCTTCTTTTCAATTTTTTTTCCTTCGGTGTGACGATCACCGTTCATTGCATATAAGTAAACGATCCAAATGAGATCAATATATACGTGACACACAGCGTAGAGGTTTAACGCTCTGTCTTATTGTCAGTATAACTGATAAATACGGATTCGATTTCAGGCAATCGCTATTTTACCTCGTCCGTAAATCTTAAAGCCATCATCTTTATCAACCCTCGAAAAATCGGTGCATTGAAGTAAAAACGACACTAACCGGGAATTCATTAATTCGATTTTTAAATGGAAAAATCTAATTTTTGTCTCGTGTTTTTATGATTGTTAAAGTACGTTTCACTATCAATTAGTTTCAATACATCAATTATTTTCCTGATGTGACGACCGATATTATGCCCTAAATTTCGCATTTCAAAATAACCAACCTCGTAAGACTCTCTTGCATAAAAGTGACTAGATATTGATGAACCTCGAAGATTTTTGAGAAAGCGCAAATGAAAATTTCAACTCAAAATGACGGACAAAAATATTTCATTCAAATAGTTAAGCCTATGCGAGCCAAATAAATAAAAATCCTAGTTGATTTAAAAAAAAAGACCGAATACTTAGATTTAGTCGATTTAACTTGACCGTTGTTTCGAGCGAACAAAGAATTTAGCAACAACAAATAAGTTACTTTTTCAGTGAACGCTATTAAATTAAGGTGAAATCAAGGAAATAAATATATTACAAACAAATAAATTGTGTAATGGAATAATGTAAATATATATTGCATAGAAAGCAAATTTTCGATAATTGAGAGAAAAAAAAATTAAATAAAGAAATTTATTTGCTTTGACTTGATCTTTTTTTTTTCTGGGTGCATGAGGTAATTCGCTACCCCACGTTGCCGCCCATTAGTACGCCCAGCATGTGCGCAACAATCTGGGGTTACTACCGATATGTGTTGTTACACACAAGCGTACAATCTCGATTAAAAGAAGAGTGAAATTATGATTATGCTCGCGCGTTCAGCCAATTCCGCGTTTCATTATCCCCGCGTATTCGCGCGCCACTCACGCGTTCACCCTTTGGCAGATATTATTCTCGGTTGTTATTAACCCATGGGGCTCTCTTGCACGCTCGAAAGTATATACCAATCGTTATTTTTAATTGGACCGAAATACCGCGCCCTGAACCGCGATGACTCGGTCTGCACTTGCGCGCGACGTACCGCAAGCCTGACACGCTCGTCTTCGGGATATTCGCACTTTCCTCCGCGCTACCGTACGGAACTCGACTCAAAGAGTCGTTAAACGTCCATTCAACGAGCTCTTCGTTCACGCCAGGAATTCGCGAACGCTGTGCCGTCATCCTGTAATTAATAATCGCTGGTAATGCTTGCCTTGGGTCCTTCCCATTTTGATTTTATCGTCCGATCGATGAGACAAGTGGGTATGTATTTATTATCAAAAGGACTTTACAATGTGGGCGATTCTTGACCAATTATATTGCCAAATTATTTTTACCAGTTTGATGAGGAGTAACCGCCTCGACTCTCAAATCTGAATCAATTCTGTACATTAAGAGTTTTACGTAATTAAATAGTCGGTTAATCACGTATATAATCAAAAGCTTAAGAGCGTTAAACTTTATGATATTCGTAGTAAAATTAATGACCACTGTAGATACCTGCCGCCATTCTTTAAGTGGTACTAAATGAACATAATTTAATTTGTTAATGAAATTCTGTATAAACAGATATTTTTAAATTGAAATATTAACGTAATTAACGTAATTAAAAAAATAACACTTGAAAGAAATATGGCTTCCAAGGCCATCGTTTTGTGAGATACTACATTTGCAATTATATATGAATTTGGGAGCCATTACTTCAAAGCAAGCAAAAGGACATTTTTACATAATTTCTTATTAATTTTTTAAACCTTCCACTGTTGCGTATAATAATTCAAATATACATATCTCACGGTACGATGGACACTTTTTTTTTGTATAAGAGAAGCTTCGAAGTGCCCGTTGCTGATAATTACAAAGCAACTGCAAATAATAAAATAAACTACATGCAGATATAAAGCCGCAACGAAATCTCACTTTAAACGAGTTCAAGTGAGCACAGTCTTGATTTTCCCATCGATCGGTTGGTGCTGGGCACTTGCGACACCCTCGCGCTGAGAGGCGTGCGGAATAAAAAAAAAAAGAAATATTGGGTTGCCCATCGACGGAACCAAAAACGTTCCCACGTTCTTTCTCTCGCGCGCGCTTCTACTAAGAAACACGGCGGCCGCATTCGCGTTTCTCGTTCTCGCGTTCGCGCCTCCCGCGAGAGTGCCTCCTATGCAGCGCGAATGAGAGCTTCGCAATATACCGGAGAGCTCGGCCCGTTCGCTCGAGGACCTCGACGTCGATATTTCGTCAACGCTAGATCTCTCGAGCTCGCCGCCGCCGCCACCAACGCTTCGGTCCATTGTTTATTGAGACTCTTGTCTACTACCGAGCGAGCAGACTGCACTTACAGCGCTGAGTCGTTCGCCAACTCGGATCCATCATCCCGCTCGAGTACCGCGCGTGAGCGTCGTCTCGTTTCTCAATGTCCTGATACTGTTTCCACTGACGGTGTATCGTGAGCCCGCCCCCGCCGGATAGACTTGTGGAAGGATCGAAGGACTCCGCGGAATGAGGCGCGCGATGCCCATTACGCTATCGATGAATCCGTACCGATGTACGGGATATTCCATACCAATTCGATCTGGGTGTGACCCTCAACTTCGCCGATGTGGTCCACGATTTTATCATATAATTGCTTTAATTCTAAAAGACACACTGATTTCTTTTTAGATTGAAGAAAATGTATTTCATGGATTTATGATTTTTTATGATTCTCGGAAATCGTGTGCCAAGTAACGAAAATTTTGAGCTCAGACGCATAACGTTCTGATCTTCGAAACATTAAAAGCAAGAGTCAATACATTGTACTCTATTGCGTGAATATCTTTATACGCAACAAAAACATTTGTTGACATTTTTATGCGGTTTCAAGTTTTAAAAACTTTTAATCATAAATCTTTTGATAAAAAAAAAATTCTTTTAATATCGAAATTACGTTTATGGCTTTTTAAGGAGAGGCAGACAAATAATCGTGGCAAATAGTTATTAAATCGTTGGGACGAAGATTTGGGTTACGTACATAATTTATTATGTAAAAACTATAACCGATAAAAACTTTAATAACAATGGAGGGTTTTTGGTTTAAGGCGAAAAATGTTTGTATCTAACATATAACATTTTTGTGAATTTTTTCAGATTTTTCAATTACAGCCTCTGATATTGTTCTTTAAAAAATCATAAGTCTGTCAAATAAATTTTGAGAAACCTAAAAAAGAAAATCTGGGTGCCTTTTAGAGTCAGAATAGTGATATAAAAAAGATTGTAAACCAGATCGACGAGGTCGAGGGTCAGACTTAGGTCAAATTGGTATGAAATGCCCCATATACTTCATGATACGGCGGCTAGAGTGCTCACAGCTCGCTCGATGTCTTTCGCTCACTGCCACTTACCACTTACTACTCTTCAACTGTCTTAGAGGTTTCGTTACTACTCAAAACGACGATCGCTAGGTGGAGATCGTAGTTTACGTCGGCACCGACTTAATTTATTTAAATTCTGGTAGACAAAAACAAATTTGAACCAACGTTATTCTTATAATCCATAAAACAGGCATATTTTCATATTCTTTTTTAAATTGTAGATAGCGTGAACCGTTTCGAGATACAAATGTTTTAGTAATAAGTAATATATAATTTAACAGTCGAGCCAAATATTTTTTGTTTTATTTGAAATTTAAATGTTTCCGCTGTATGTATATCAACTGATTTTTAGAAATTTTTTGCAATTTTTTTTTTTTTGGTTGGCTGAAGTGATACGGAATTCCTCATATACGTATATGAATACTTTAACTCTGGGCTCCTGTTCAAGCTATATGAGAATGACAATAAATACACTTTGATCACTGCACGTTGAGTTTTCATTAAAGAAAAATGATAGAATCAATTGGTTATATTAGTTGATTATGTATTACACAAACTGAAATGGAGTCATTACAAGTTAAGAGTTTGTATAGCGCAGGAATAAAGAGACGGTGTGTCCTGAAGAAAGAAGAGAAGATCAGCACCAGCAGACACGATTCCGAAACGACTTCGGCGACTCAGCGAGTACTGTTACATTTGTTTCGCCTATCGTCGCAGTATATTAAGCTAATAGTCGAACACACGTTAACGATCTGCACTCGCGGTGCGCGACCGCACCGGCACCCAGCTCGTTATATCCTATGCCTGGTATTATAGTGTATATCTTGAGGAGAGACATATGCAACGCGGGAGAGAAAGAGAACGAATAAGAGGCAAGAAAAGGCGACGAGAACGATATCGGCATCTCGGTACCCTGGATCCCGTAATGGCCGGGCTCTCTCGGCACGCCGAACGTGACTCTCGCGACTTCTCCAATTATGAGGAACGACTCAATTAAATCCATGGAGTGTACAGCTCGCCTCCCCTCCAGTTCCCTTTTCCTTCGAGATCTTCACCAATTGTGCAATTTCTTCGCACTTTCTTTTCACTTAACTATCACAATTGTAATGAAGGACTCTAAAAATAATTTTCTGTGAGTGTAGATGTTCATTATATTGACATGTTTGCACACAAAATATGGATCGTAGTAGAATCGATTGACAATGTTCTGATGCGAAGATATTTCACTGTTGTGGGATCCAATTAGGTACGAGAAATAATAACTGTAACTACCGAGGATATCATTATTGTAACAATTATCTCTGACTGTGTAATGTGGATTTTTCATAAGATTGAAAATTAAATGTAACTTCTGCGGGCATGTAAATATTATATTTTTAGCCAAGCAATAATATTTGCTTAAAATTTCCACCGATTTCAAGCGAATATTTTGGCAATATTTTGTAATAAAAAAAAATCAGAATTCAACAATAGAATAAATTTTAATCGCATATATGACTTGTTGTGCGATGCACGTACTAACTTTAAATCATATATTTGAATCTGTCGGGCCAAAAACTAACTTGAAAAATGAAGATCTTGAATTTGCTTCAAAGTGAAAGTAACTGCGAGCGCGAAACAAAATAAATCTCTGTCGGTAGAAAATATTTTTAAATACACATGAAATTCCTACAATTTGTTATATTTGGATTTGGAGATTTTTTTTTATATGATCAGATTTTCTATATAAATTATTTTAGTTTATACTTTTCTTATCTTAGAGACTTTCCAGACGAAACACTTTCCAGTCCAACCCACCTGGCGCCCTTTTTTGCCAGTTCAGTCGTCGCTGCCAGACGCTTCACCGACCTTTCCCGGAAAGCGATTAAGCCAAGTTTCTCGCCACAATCGTGAGCAAGAAAGAAAAGAAGAAAAAAAAGTGGTGGATTAGAGTTGGAGGCTTTAGGACCAAAAGAGATTTCGGGGGTATCGTGATCGCATGCGATCATTCACGGGAGGGATCCAAGCAAAGCGAAGAGCTCCCAACGCCTCAACAGCTCTTATTAATTATGTCTATTAGCATCTATAATACACAAATCATGATAAGTGGGATTTTGTCGAGATTTTATAAGACATTTTTTATTCAACCTCTGCGCTGGCCCCATTGCTGCTGTTGGCTACTGCGGATTTAGGTCTGAAGGAATGAGGCTTCGTATCTTTTAGTCACGCAAAGTTATTAGGGATCATCCGCGTTTTGTGCTTCTCGTAGCTTATACATATATATATATATATGAGGCATGGGAAGACCAAGGCGCGCGCTCGCGAGATCGCATTATATTTTTTAAAAAACTCGCGACCGCGCACGCTCGAGACAATGGGGATCTATCGGCCGTGGGCGTAAACCGACGACCCTGTTCGCCGTTGAGAAGAAGACCCAGTTTCATGACGTGAAAAATGTACCGTTATATGTACGCGTATAGAGTATACCATGGCGTGCGGTGAACATCCCACGATATTCTCAGCGGAACATCCCGCGCGTCCACGAGGTCATTCGCTAAATTGCGGGAGACTCTCGAAGTGGAGAAAGAGGCCCCCACTAAACTTTCCTCCTAAACTATACTTAACAACACCGACAAACGAAATTGTAAAATCGTTGTTTAAAAGTCCAACTTTCGTGAACTTCAGAAATGTTTTTATGAAAAATTATTTGATTGATAAGATGATGATTCTAAGTAAAATATTGGTCTTAATCAAAATTTCACAGTCGTCAATGAATTATAATAATCCCAAATTCCTTTTTCTGTAAAAATTTTAAAAAATGTTATTTAAACCGTACGAGGAGAAATTTCTCTTAAAAAGTTATTTTTGTGAATACACAGGATGTCTGGAATAGGGGAGAGATTATCAATGAGAATTTTTACATATTATCAATCAAATATTGTACATATACATTTTCTGTTGTTTTTAAGATTATACAAGAATATCATTAATTCTTGATTGCCAGTAATCAAAATCAATATTTGTAGGTTACAACTTTATTCAGCTGACAAAGTGCAACATTATTACCTTAAATATTTCCGTGTATCTAAAATGGTTTCTAATTTGACAAATTCAATTTTTTTTAACCTTTTACTTCCGAGTGGAAAAAAATCTAAGCGAATAAACAACGAAGTGGGGCCATCGAGTAATTGATGAACGAAAAAACGATCGGTCGTAATCGATAATTAGTTTATTCGGCTCACCGCGCTGTTGTTGAATATCGCGATTTCAGGGTAACAAAAAAAAATATCCGAACATTATGATATTCAAATCTTATGCTACGTCAGGTGCATTCTGACAGGTCAGTGACAGTTTTTGGGTTATTAAAATAACCTCACTGTCTGAAGAAGTTTACCAGCAATTTGGGGAAAAGAGGTAAATATTAAATACATAGTAGAAATGATAAAATTTAAAAAAAATTTAAATAATGTAAAAAATCCTACTGAAAAATTGTCAATCTACAAAAATAATGAAATACTTTTATGAACTAGGAAAAAGTATCCACTGCTATTAGAGGAATATCCATCAGATTCTTGTATTCACTTTCACCAACTGTAGCAGATACCATTATTTCAGTTTCTAAAATTACTTCATTATATTTATGGATTAACAATTTTTTTTGTCGGGAATTTCTCACACCATTTTTTCATGCTTTGCTTACCATTCTCTTCCATGTTAAAAAAAATTAATTCATTTCTATTAAAGTCTTTTTAATTCATACACATAATATTTGTTCTAGCCGAAATGCTTGGTAATAATTTGCACGCCACCTTATTAGATTAAGGGGGAATAAGTGATATTATTATTCTAAGTTTAACGAAATCTGTTAATCAGATTTAATTTTTTTTAAATCGATAGCATTTGAAATATTTCTTAAAACTGCCTGAAGGAACGGTAAAAAAGAAAGATCAGAAATTCAGTTGCATTGTAAACACGGCATCAGGGTATAATATACGAGTAGGTATAATCTGATGGCAAAGAACATTTGTACGGAATGTCGAGCAAGTGAGCGCGCGGGCGCGTTGCCCAAGAAGTTGCAACAGAGTGGATAAGAACTCCGCGAAGTCGGTGGGTTAGGGGTCCTCGTGTGGCGGAGCACAGCGGGTTCATTAACGCTCAGACGATTCGAAGATAACGAGCTTACAAGCGGGTGGTGCCACTGAACATCGGTGGGTTGGCCAGGAGATCACACGTGCAGCATCAAAGAGAACGAAAGAGAGAAAGAGAAAGAGAGTGAAGCGAGCTCAACGAAAATAAAAGAGGAAGATCGAGTACGTATATAAGACCCGAGGACTTCCAGAAACGCGGGGTCGCGGTGCTCGTCTTTCTACCTCTTATGCGAGTGTTCGATCGTGATGCCGAGCCATTGCCGAGAGCCTTGTTTTCGACTTCGCTTTCTTCGTCTTGAACCATTCAAAATCATCGAAAAGTCCGTTAAAATTTTCACGTGTCCTTTGACGACCAGGCTGACCTCGAATTACGGGGTAATCCCAAACTGATGATATTATGATAAGCAGGCGTACGAGATGCATAACGATAACGGCGAGGCTCGTTTCAATTTTTCAAGAGAGAAGAAAAAAAAAAGAAGAGAGTGAGAGTGAGAGAGATAGAGTCAAGAAGAAAACGCACATGATCATTCGCTTCACCAAGCAAATCCGTAATTGGTTAAGGATCGTGGGTATAAAAATCTCCGGCGTAATTGTACATTTCTTTTGAGACGAGAGAGCCTTTTGCGAGAGCAGCGGGTGAACGGGAATGATTCGCGAGGGAATTATAATACCCTGGTTGTGCCGCGAACGATTGCCGTTCGCCGACTCTTCGAGACGGCAGGTCGATACGATGAGCCGCCGCTGCGCCACGTGTATATGGTTAAATGTTTGGAATGTTATATTCGACTGAGCTGTTGGAGAAAACTAGTTTATTATAAGTGTTATTAATATGAGTTTGGTATTGTTTTCTAAGTACAAGAATGGGCATTCGCAAGAAACATATTAACTCCAGTTTTTCATGCGAAACATATTAATCGTGTATTCAATGCGACTTTTTAATTGTTCTTTTTTATATTAAAATCCAGCTGCAATTATAAAAAATAGAAAGTATAAAAAAGTAAACTCGCTCCAGTTTTTTTAAAATTGAAATCGAGGGATTAATACGAATAATCAAGACCACAACATTTTTCATGCTATTTTCATATACGAATAAAAAAATAATAACATTTTTTTTTTTTATAAAAAACAAATCTCCCGAAGATAACATATGAAGGATTGTTTATTATTTTACAATTTTATACAATTTATTTATTTTTCCGTCGGTAGATTTTTTTTTATTTTTGTAAAATTATTTGTTCCGAGTATATAGATTAGCAGTTATATTTTATTTTCTATACCACGCTGAACCATTTGTAATACTCTAAGTGCTCTATCATCCTTAAAAGGCTTCAACGAGACGCCCTCGCCACTCGAGTTTGGTGTACTCCGCGCGACTCTCTAGATCGGGTGGTGGTGCTGGAGGCGCAAGAGTAGTACCTCGCTTATACACAGAGTTACCTATCGCCCGGCAGGCAGCAACGGAGAGGCTTCTTTTGCCAAGGACGAAGGAGGGCAGGGCCGCCGGGGGCACCGTGCACTTTACCTCATACACACACAAGAGCATAGAATGGAGAGCCGAGAAGCAGAACGCCAAACTCGTCGTCGTAATTTAGCCAGCTTCTTCTTCTGCTCCTTCTTCTTTCTCCTGGTTCTTCTTCTCGATCTCCCTGGTGCCTATACGAGATGTTCTTGTTGTATTTATACCGCGAAGGGATCGCAAGGCGCGCGCGGAAGGGAGGCCCACGCCCACGTGGAACACAGGATTTATCGTGTTTTTCGTATCGGGGGGTGGGGGGATGTATATATAGTGGGAAACCTGGCTGGTCCCCCCACAGATGCAAAATACCCAACACACTCTTTATTCTCGCGGATGAAATCGCGAGAGTGAAAGACCGCTTGAAACTTGGCACGAAATTCTTGTTCGGGTAATTAAAATCTTGGTTATCGAATATCTTATAAAAGTGAATGGCCCAGAGACGCTAAACCCTTGAGAGCGCGCAATTACCTATCGCTCAGATACCAAGTCGTAAATATTAAGTCGCGACAGTTATGGCGGCGTAATCAATTTAAATACCTAGCCCGTGTATCCAGATTGTGGAAACAGGAACAAAAAATCGTTAAATTTGACGGTAATAATTGCTCAAGAAAATTTGTTACCCAAAGTCATAATCCTTTTCGTTCGCTGTCACTCGCAAAAATTATTGTCACTTAAACTTAAAGGACAATATCGAAGAATATAAAAATTTAATTTCTTTTATCGCTTTAGGATGCATTACACATGCTATTCAAGATTTTGATTTCATAAAAATGTAAGCTGTAGATGGGAGAAAAAAAACTGCAAAAAAAAAAAAAACAATCAACATGGTTGAATACAACCAAAACATTAACTTCGAATAATAATAATTGCAATAATACTAATGATGACAAAAAATTATTAATAAATTAGTAAAATAGATATTGTGGAGTAAATTTGACAGAAAAATTTATTTCGTTTGCATGAAATGATTTATAGGATTTTTCCGAATACATACGATTTTTTTTTGGCACCTGTTCATTCAGCGATCTTGAAACTTCTGATGTCTAATATATAGATAAAATATATCCAAAATTCGCGACTTTTAACCATTTCTATTTTGAAAAAAGAACAATTAAAAGAAACACATGATTTCGAAAAAATAAGAGAATTCATTGCATACAAAAAATGATGTTTTTCATAAAATTTGAGAAACTGTTTTTCTTACGTATTTACTAATAATCTTTTGGCATTATAATTATTATTATTCAAAATCAATGTTTCTTCAATGACGTTGACTGCTCTTTAGCTTCTCTCATATCAAAGTACAAAATTCTGATGAAACTTTTCGAAAAGTATAATAACGATTCAATATTAAGTTGGCAAATTATTTCATGCAAAGATTTTCAGCTGCGATATGCTTTTTGCACGTAACAATCAGACTAACTCTTATTATTTAACAAAAAAAAAAAAATCTTTGCACGTTTGCATCAGGATATTAAAGCGGATAACATTTCATTATAAATTGGGTAATAAATAAATCACACAGTTTAATCCTTAACTAAAAGGTATCGTTAAGTAATTGGACCTTTCACATGATATTACCGACTTTGCCACTATACAATATTTTATGCTCTCTGTTGGGCTGTTAACATTTGCCCTTAGTTCAAGGTCACGTGACAGTTAATTGCCACATCGTATCAAGCGGAAAGTGATGCACGTGCGCTTAAGTTATAAAAAAAAAAAAAAAAAAAATCATTTGCCACACATCGTTCGTCCCTAATTGTACCTGTCTGACTAATTGTAAATGATCTGACGTGATGCGCCATAACTGTACCTATAAAGCGCGTCAGCACAGAACAAAACCCCCCGGTATATGAACGCGCGTTTCTCCTTTTTGTTTTCTTTCCTCCTTGTCTTTTAACTCTGCTCTCGCCACTCGTACTGGCAATATTTCTTCTTTACGTGACACAGGAATTTTTCAGTTTCGTCGAATTAGCTAGGCATTAACCCCTAACGAAGCTCGAGTACACTCGGTGAGTACACGCCTCTTTGCGCGCATACCTTCCCTTCTCTTTTGCCATCTTCCGTAGCTTTCTTTCTTTCGCTTTCGCTCTCTCGTGATCTCGACTGAAAATACCACGAGATACCTCCGTTGAAACGACTCGCATTCCATGAATAGTTTAAACGCGACCCGAACGCAACCGGGACACGGCATATTTCCCTTATCGGGATTATATTCAACCGCGTGGCCTCTTGATTCTCGCTTATTTCATTAGCACTCAAGTTGCAAGTCGGTACGTAAGCGATATGCGCGTAACAACACGTGGAGCTTTTTGAAACATCCTTATTTTTTCACCTTATGAAATCATAGCCATGATTTCATTAATTAAGATAAACGGTATTCTTCTGAAAAATCCGTAATTTTCATTTCTCACGTACCAAAACTGTCAAATCTTTGTGTTAGGAATAAAGATTATAATGGATATTCTTTTGCTAATTCCTCTTGGGAACTTTCTTTCGAAATGAGGAACAAAAAAATATGAGGCTCAGAAAAACGTATTTCAGGTTTTTTTTAGTTCCTGATTGAAAATTAAACGCAGATTTCCAAAATTTGCCTGGCCTTTTAGGGAACGAACCAATTTAGGGAAATACTAGGGTGGGTCATATTCAACTTCAATTTTTTTTTGTATTTCCCAACTCAAAAAGTAGTGTCAAAAATTTTTTTAAAAAATCCTAAATCATCAGCACGTACAATAAATATTTGGGGCGCGCTACCGATTTTTAAACAAAAAAATCAAGTCAGCTTTTTATTTTTTTTGTTCAAGTTGGTTTAGTTGGAATTTAATATATTTGTTGTCTGTCACCAAAAACAACGTTCACAAATACTCAAAATAAAATTCCCCTAACACATGAGTACATAAAAAATATATGATGAAAAATAATAATAAATAAATGATGAAAAATAATTTTCATCATTTAGGTGGGAGCCAAAAAACAAATCCGAAATTTCAACAAACTCTGAACAAAATAAATGAATAATTAACTTAACTTGTATTTCATTAAATTACCGTATCGATCACTAAAAAGATTTTTTTTTTTTCGCATCGCGTCGCATTACCAATTACGTATAACAAATATAATTACTATGGCATATAAATAAATCATGCAATGGTAAATTACAGGTACTTTACTTCAGTACAATTTTTTTAGTCTCTACTGACTTTGTTGTATTCACTCGTTAGCTACAGTCATGCACCGCTTCTACTTAAACGTTCTTCCTAAGGGGATATTTCTTCTTTACGCGACATCGGAATTCTCCCAGTTTTATCCAAATTAGCTAGGCATTATAAGTTCCCTAACGAAGGCCGAAGCAGGACGTCTGGTCGGGTCTTTGCACGCATGCCGTGTATGTTCCTTCTGGTGTCCTTTTATTCACTCATGATAGGCAGCAGTGTGGTGACTGTCCAGCGTATAACCCAAGAATACCTGGCACCTCGTCTCGCCTCATCTCACAAATTGTCCTCTGCTCGCTTTTTCTCGCGTGTTTAAAGATACACGTCAGGTTGCGTTCCAACAGCACCTAAACACGCCGCCACTTACCGCCCGAAGAAATTCTCCCTCTCCCTGACGAATAGTTGCTCACGAGATTTCTTGTACGATGCGGGGGAGGCTCACACGTATGTGTTTCACGTCGTCTTGGCGCGGTATTTTCGTTCATATGCTGGCTTAAGTATCTAGAATAAACGTACCAGCAACTCGCTTTTTTTTATTATGGAATGATATATTGCTATTGACGTAATTCTGTCTCGTTTCGTTAATCAGTTTTTCCATTCTGAGAGAAAATTCTAGTATTGGTAACTATTAGAAATTTAAAAACACGATCAAGTATATATTTTTAACCTACAGTAGTTAAGGTCATTATATTTAATAGTTGTCACTTATAGTATTCAAGAATACCACGATTTGTCTGTGCGCATGTACTTTGTACACAGTAAAAACAAAACAAACTAAAAATTAAATGGTTGCAGTAATTTTAACAAGTTTTTGTCCACATTTTTGGTTAATTTGCAAAAAAAAAACTACGAAAGAAGGAAATAAATGGTCAGAAAAATTGAATTTCCATCTAACATCATCTACAGAAGAAAAAAAAAATGAATTAAGAAAAAGTCGTGAATGACAAAATAAATGTATTAAAGTAACAAACATAATTGTTGCTGAGCTAACAAAAGTATCTTAGAAAAAAATCAAATGGATTTGTCAACAAAATTATTTTTTTTTAACGAAAAATCGTATTCCGATGTCACAACATTATTTTTTGACGAACATGACATCCAATAACCGCAAAAAGAGGTTTTTTAAAAATGATTTTTTAAATCACCTCGTAAAAAAAACGGAACTGTCTGGTTTCCAAAGGATAAAAATCAATATTAATTGGAACAAATAAACCTGGTGAAGATAGTAGTAACCATGTTGAAGCTTTTCAGTAAACAGTATTTTTGTGTTTCTTTCTGCGGATTATTTGCTTCCATCATCCACCTGTCGTTTTATACGCAAGCCTAGTCAATCTACTCTTCTGCGCTAGTATTATCGATAAACTCTTACAAATGGGCATAAAGTTTTACGAGTTTGTGTGAGTGTCTGTGTGCATTCAGAATTCGCTGGCAACGAGACCGAGGCACGTTCGCGTTCCGTTCGCTCTCGAAGCGTTCTCCTCTGTGTGCTGTACGCGTCATTCGTGCCGAGAGGGCTTTGGCGCTTTTTGCTGTGATTGATTTATGGCGTAATGGGATCATTCATTTCCCCGCGCGGGATCGCGCGCGCGTTGCGCAGCAGCCTTGCAGTAGCAATGGCAGCAGCGAAACCGCTCTGTTCCTGTTGTTGCCGCCGCTCCCGGCTTCTCCATCCTTCCTTCCCGCAACTCTACTGACCGGCGTCTCGTGTAGTCATGGTCATCCTGAAGCGCAACCACCGCGCCGAGCAGCCGCAGCTCGTCGTCGTTACCGGGGCGCGAGCGGAACCCAAGATGGCGTTACAAATTGCCCCGGAATTCGCTAATACAATCCTATGGCAGTAGCCCTGGCTTTACTTGCCGGCGTGCTGTGTCAAACAAACCATTTATTCCTTTTTTTAAATACCATCCATTGTCTTCATTTTTCGTAATGAAAAAAAAGTTCATGCCAACTTAACATGCAACCATGACGCATTTTTTAAATTAACATACGAAATTATCTTCAACTTTTATTAAACAAGATCAAATCCAGTGTAAGTTTATGTATTACAAAAGGGAAAGCCATTTTGATTTTTTTTCAAAATAACATTGCTGTTCCTTTTGATCAAATACAAAACCCACGAAATAATTTCGACGCAAAATTTGTTTTTGTGTAACATAATTAAATAAAAATAAATCGGTGCCAATATCGGATGTTCTTACAAATATTCTTCTTAAAAGTCCATACAACAATTTTTAAAAAATTTTGATATTTGGCGTCTCTGTTGGAATTATGTCACCTGATTTTTAGAAATTTTTTAGGATTTTTTTTTCTTTCGAGTGTCTGAACTGATATGGAATGCCCCATATATACCAATGACGTTGATCAAAACTTCCATAAATAACGTTTCTTTTTTTAAACAATAGTTTAGCATACCCCGAATATTTAATTACCTGAATAAATAGTTTCGAAAAACCGGGACACAAGTGTGCCGTTAGGTGCAAAAGGGTTAATATGTCAAAGGCTGATAGATCCACCTACTCTTGCTAGCACGAGTTTCACCCGTCGGTGCAAAGAGTCAGCCTTTACGTGCACGCAGCTTTACACATCAGGCACTCACTCCTCCTGTACCTGGTACACGCGTATATGTTCATACATTCACCTATTGCTTACAGTCTCCGTTCCTCCGTCGTTCCCGGAGTTTATCGACGTTGGTAAGACAGCGACCGAATGCACATACACACATACGCACAATCATATCTCTGCGGGTTACAGCACAGAGAAACAGATGAAGCGAACAGTCTAAGCTTGTGAGCACGCATGTGAAACACAGATAATATAGCAAAGCACATACATGATCGTATGCGTGCGTTGGAATACACGTAAAATACTGTATGAGCCTCTCCACTGTGTGTTGCGAACTATATACTGTACACTATGTACCGCACAGCCGGGTAAGACCCTTACAGCGCGCAACAATTACACAATCCATAGCAATTAACAGCATTAGCGGCCAGTTTAGATCTAATCGCAGCGCCGCAGCCCCTCTTACTACTCCCACCGCGGTAATTACACGGCTGATGTTTAATATTTCACGTCTAATGGTAGCAGTCACCGGTATATATACGCTTCGCGGTATATATACCGGTACCTATGGTATAGTGCAGTCGAGTGTGTACAGCTCTTTTCTACCTGCCTCACTACGTGCGCACTATTAGCTGCTCTCGTCGTTCTCGCCATCGTTATATCTCGAGACTAGTACCTAAAGCTACACATGCACGTAAGGGAAGACCGGGGCTAGTTGGATTGGTGACAAAATAAGAGCCAAGCCCGTTTAAGAATCGGTGATTTGAACTAGACGTTTTGACCCGAACAGGCTACATTTGTATTTGGTAATGCAAATATTTCAGTCGAAAGACACGGCCATGAGAGGTTCTAGATTAAGCGTCAATCGATTCTTGAGTTCTCGGGACATAATATACTGGATCAATTGTAACAATTGATTGCGAAAAAAATAAATAAAAAGCTATACTCATGGCATAAGGATTTATCTTACATTTTCTGATCGTAATAAAAGATTTCTAAAGAAACGACTATGAAGCACGCGCAGTCAAAATATTTTACATTCGAAAGCTTAAATCCTTACCTACAATTTCAGTCTAGTTCAATTGCATTTACTCGATGATTCTCTTTCTTTAAGAAATGCCTCATAGATAGATCATAATCCAAACCACGATTTTTGTAATGATTTTATGATTTTTTTTTTCAATATAGCGTCAATTTAATGGGAAATAAAGACGTACAGAGATCGTGTACCTTAAAAATCATAACAAAAAAATTACGTTGTTTTCAACTAAATTTAACCGTCTAAATTATTTGAAATACCCAACAGCACAAAATGACTCCACTAGCCCCGGTGTCTTCTCTTAGTGTTTATACTTTTACTCCATGAGAGGGTGCGTATACGTGTTGTGTTTCAGTAATGGCACACAGCTGTACACGTATAGGTGTGTCTCTCTACTGTACTATGTTATAGCCTACAGTGGTTAAGGTTTTTAAGTCATTTCGTGGATAGCCGCAATTACGTTGTCCCTGTGAAGGGGATACTACTCAGCGTCGATGTCTGTGAAGTGGACAGCGAAAGAGGCAATGAGACACACGCGGATAGACTAGAAAGACTTCACAGACAGAATACGCCCGCGCTCGACTCTCCCAAGCAACTTTCTTTTATATCGTCCCTCGACCTTCGTCCCCTCTCGCTTTTACTTTTCTCACCAACCCTTTCTCGCGACGCGGGACGTGAATTATTTTGTATGCCCAACAGTGAGCCGTACGTCGACGATGTATGCCTTTTGAAAGGAGTGCTTATTTCTCGCAACGTACCACGACTACTCGGCTGTCTCGAAAGGGGCGACTGAGGTATATCCCTTTGCGTGCACCTTTGACATGCCACCGTGACAGCCGACTGTAATAAAGGGCGTTGAGATAAGTGGACTTCTGGGCTCGATATTTGTAGTGAAAGTTTATGTCTGTGTGGTGCTACGGTGCTCTCGAAGTCTACGATAAAAGAAAGTTTGGCACGATGTTTTATAAAATGATTCCTTCGTGTCGTACAGCAACATATCTTTTCTAAGAAGTGTTTTCATCATAAGGAATATGATGAACTGGTATTCTGCTGAATTTATGGAGAGGATAGAATTTTAAAAAAGACGAAATAAAATTCAAATAGTGTACTCCTTGTATTTTTTGTTCTTTTTTTCGTCGTACTTTTTCGAGTCATTGCAAATAATAGTTGCCTACATTAGACCATTTGAGTTTAACCACGTAGAGAAAACAAATGGGATCTATAAAATTTGTTTGCCCAGGGATAATTTAAATTTTCTTTTTTAGAAAATCTAGTTAAGTGCATTTTTTTTCGATTTTTTAGATCGGTTTCCTAAGATGGGTTCCGAATAACTTGGACCACTAGAAAACGTATAATAACGTATAAGATCAGTTTATGTATGATTATGAAAAATAATTCCGTAATGAATCTCCTAATTTAGAATCTCTTCCTTAGGATTATTCAAAATTCGAAGAGAGCTTGATTTCTCAACAGATTTTCAAACATTCCTAAAAAAAATTAACATGAATTCAGCACACCATATGATGCAACGGCTGGTGTTTTGTATTCATCTTAATAAACATTGCATCGGAATATTTACGCAGTCAATAAGAAATTCACAACATATAAAATAGTGTTTTATCGCTCAAAAAATGACAAATGAAAATATACCAGTACTGTAAGTGCGTTCGAACTTGAGATTTCGTGGTAATTCAAGGTAGTCAACTTTTCTCCTATTCGTCGAGCTCGATATATTTTTGCACGGTCCATAAAAATGTACGATCAGCCAATTTATCAGAATTATTGAGCTGTGCCCATTAGGACGTCTAGACAAGTTTTATCCTTTTTTGTAAACGAAAAAAGAAAAATATCGTATAAAGAAAGAGTTGCGGTGACGTTAGTCAAAGTGGTCGAATGTGAGGCACGTTCGAATGCGCCCGACGGGTGGCCAATCGACTCGGCGCACGTGCACGCCGTGGCCAAGTCACGAATAATAGTAGTGGCTGGCCGTCGTCGGGTGTGCATCGGGAGCCCCGAAGGGGCCTCGATATGGTATCGAATGGTGCATACTCCGGTATCGCCTCGTATCGTTGCATCGTCTCGAGACTCGTTGGGCGCACGGCAACGAGAAGGTTTGCGTGGCAAAGTCTTCCACGCTGCGGACGGTGTGTCTCTCGACGGTTAACGAGTATATAGCCTAGCCAGCTGGGTATACCGCATCGACGTGCCTTCCGAGAGAGCCCTCGGCGTGCAGAGTGGTAGCGGCTCGCTGCTTCCGTCGTGTCGAATGCTTCGCTTATGTACCTGTACTTGCAGTCGATCCACTCGATATATTTGTATTTGCGTTTGCTCCCATACGAAGAGAAGATGCTCTGACGAACGAGCGTGGGAATTCATGGGAACCCCGGAACCCTCGACAATTTTTATATCACCGCGTAGAGAATCAAAATATTCGTTTCGTCATGTGAACATTACGATTGATGTGTAATTTATAGGTTTTTTATTCCTAATATTGAACTGTTTATTAACGTTCTTGAATTTATTTTTCAGGTAAGTGATGGATCTCGTTCGGACTGCTAGGAATTCCACTTTAATTCACGTATACGTAAGTGCGAAACTATTTTACTAAAGACGTGCCGGTATTGGTTCAGGAGAGGTCATCAGATTGTTAATAAATCAGTCGGTACTTTAGGCTCGAACATAATTCTGTATTAGCGCTCGGCTCTCTGAACACTTGAAGAAACACACCAGGTGCTTTTGCTTCAGGACCCACACGAAGAATCCCGAGTCTTCACTGCCCCACGCTGGCCAATTTCACGGACCATTCCTTGGTAACTCGTGAACTCTCAGCGCACTGTTACCTTATAGCGCAGCCATATGGTTTGTACCAACATTCATGAATATGCTTGGCGCGTGTTATTACTGAGCTCCTTCTGAACGTGGGAGTATCGTACCGACAGCATACTCCGATTTACCGGAGATAATCCATGATCGAAGCTATAGTCTTGTGTGGGACCATCACACTCGTTTTTTGCAAGTCGACAGACTCAAGCTTCAGAGCTCTAAACGCCTACAAATCTATGCGAAGACAGACTCTACCCCAGGATAACATTGCACATCAGCTTTATAAAAAACATTCATTTACAAGGAAAAGAATTGATATGAACTATTTAATGTATATGTTTTGCTGACCTCAAATATAATTCGGTACGTTGTATCAAATTACTGTTGAAGAAACTAAACATTTCATTACTTTATCTGAACATATTTGACAGCCTCAGTGCCGGCGGATTTAGCAAAACCCAACCAATCGCATAAGGTGCATACCGCAGTCATCGATCACGACCAGTAAACAAGTAATCGACAGCATGTGCTTTGACTATAGCGAAATCTACAGTACTATATAACACAGCTGTCGACCACCGGTAGACTGGGCGATGACTGGAATGTCCACCTTATAAGAAGAAGATGCCCAGGAATTTTGCACGCTCGCCATATCTGCTTCAACTTAAACGCAATATAATTTAATCAGCCGAGCATGACGATGTGGGGAAAGAGCAGCGGTTAAGTTTGCTAAAAATCGCAGCAAATACTGGTTGTTCCAGAGTTGAAGAATCCGGGAGAAGTTGAATCGTGGGAATCATATTACTCGTCATCGCCCTTCATATTTTATGCGCTAACCCAGTTGACCGAGGATTCTTGTTGTGTTTCATTGTATCTGTACATGAAAGCTCATGTACATCAGCTTGAGAGTTTCAAGAGCGAATTGTGACTGCAGAAAGCACCATGTGGTTCAACAAATACAATTACGAGAGGAAGTGAGAAAGAGCCTTTGCGTATTATAGTACGAACAATAGAAGGTGGTGGGCACATACATGTTTGCGAGAGCCCTCGACGCTGAATATATCATTGAGAGAATATTGTAGCGCTTGGACGACCAGCATCGCATACTACCCAGGCGATGCATCGTTCTCCCCCTTCCATAACGCGTAACTTATACCATACGCATGAATATAATATGGGCATTAATAAATCCAAGCCAGGTATTAATGCGGCTAATGTATGCGAGCCAGGCATTTGTTACGCGTCGTCGTTGTTGTTGTCGTCGTGCTTAAAGCATTCGCATAAGAAGAAGCCTCTACTGTCGACTAAACTCTGGACAATGGTTAGCCCGTGCGCGTTGTTAGCTGTCCCCGCGTTATATGCCAGCACCACCGGTGCTTCGAAAAGCACCTTGCTCCGCTGTCTCGTACGTTCGCCAAGAAGACATTGCGCACTCACCAAGTAACGAATCTTCATGCCTACTACTAATTCTGTGTCGAGTGTACGTTTTCCTATTGTCGTGTAGAAGTATCCTGCGTATAGTACGCTAACTGAGTTGAAATAATAAATATTTGAATGTCTTTTTGTCTTGGAGTCATATCGAATAATGGTGGATCAAGTGTCTAATGTTAGGTTACGTAGTAGAAAATACGAGGTTTTGCAATGATCCCCCTGTTGTCCAGTTGTTAACGATAAACATTTATCTAAAAATCTACAAAATTACAAAAAACTGGTTTGCAGTCACGAAATTATCATTTTTCTCAGACCAGAATTGAAACTCATATTAGTGTTATTACATGCAATTAGTATTAAAAAAACGTGATTACAATCTATTTAATGGCGATAGAAAACAATGTTTGTTCAACTAAACAACGAAGATTGCCACAAAAAATCATATGCATTACCGAATAACTTTTTGATATTATTATTATTCTTATTAAAAATGTATGAGCTTGGTACCTTCAGTGACACTGATTTTTTTCCAGATTTTTACTGGTCTTAAGGTACTCAAATTCTAGTAAAATAAAATATTTAGTGTAATTTCTTAGAATTTCTAGCATGGTAACAAATAATTATTCTTTGCGTTTAAATTCTTTATGAGTTAATCTTTATTTTTTTTCTCTTTCTTCTAAATACCCGGACATTTCCTTCTTTTCCATGACTTAATTTATTTATGACATTTTGTAATTTACTAATTTTTCCATGATTTCCAGGTTTTCCCTGTTGGCCACCATATAAAATGACGAAAAGATCAAACAAACCGATGAACTCGCAGTTTTCTACTGAGGTCATTGGCTCTCACAATTTCGTAAACATATTACACTAGTTACGAGCATGATATATTGGCTAGCAGAACGAACTGGAGCGTATCCTCTCTGTAGTTTCATATTACCATTACAATGGTTTACAACGCTGTATCGGTCAGATCTGCCGTTTACAAAGTCAACAAGACAGCGAGGAAGGACACTGTACAGAACACGATGAAACCTCGGTGTATTCCTCTGGCGTCGTAGCCAGCTCGGCGTCTTCGTTCTCGCCCTCTATATATCCTGGCGGATAGTATATCCTCTACGGATTACGCCAGTGTTCCTCTAATGTTCAAACCCAGAGGATCGTCGAGACAGTTCTCGTTGTCGCCTCGACACCTCCCAGCCACTGAGGAGGTGTTCCACATGCATAATGCATCTGATGTTAGTTACATGAGGTATAGAGGCACGAGGCCCATCTTCCCACAGGTATATACTACACTAGGCCAAGCCAACCAGTGGGCAGAAACCGACTTATGGGTCTGGTGTGTGCGCTGGACGTGTCTACCTGTCGCCACCGTTCCGCTCGCGCGCGCTCTCTCTCCCCATCTCTTCTCCCTCTGGGTTCACAGCACCAACAACCATCAGAGGGAACCTAAAGCAATAGCTATACAGAGCTGGCTCTGTAACGCTTTAGTTCGATGTTCCCTTCCCTTTTTCGTTTGGTCCGCCGCGAGGCTCTACTTAACGCCCCGAACGAATCACGCACACGTTCACGAGCAACACTTCCCATTGACCTTTGACGTCTTGATGGTTTGCTCTCGAGACGCTTTTTTGAGCGCTGACTATAAGGGGAGTAATCAGTCTTTCAACGATGACCATTTGCGCGTTCACAGATCCCGACCTTCTGTACTCTCTTTTATAGTTCTGTGATTATGACACCAAGATGCTGGGAATGGAAAGTTTCTAGTCGCACATACATTTGGAGTTGTGCGACTGGAATATGAAATCCGTTTTGTCAGTAGAAAATTCTTGTTATGATCTTTTCGTTGACCTACTTATTTAATGGAGTTGGAGACATGTGTATAGAGAGCCAAACCCTTCAAAAGCCCTGGGTAATCTTTATTGCTTCTGTTATCGAGGATAGTATCCCTGCCTTTGTCAGTTTTATCGTCCCAACCGAGACATCTACCTACGCCTTTCTTGTACTTCGATATTTTCTATTATATACTACCTTCTCTTGATTTGCGCAACTGGTTCAATACGACAGATTAAATCGTTGTTGGGAATATAGTTATATACATCAGGAATCAATTTTATGTTTCAACAAAGAATTTACGTTTTTGGTTGGAATATATGTATGCAACATTTTAATCTAATTTTAATAGTCTTTCACAATTAATGGCTGTGATGCAGGATAATCTGATAATATATAGCTCTATCAAGTTTGACACTGATTTAAACTTATCTATCGCCACTTTCGTGTCAACCAGTTAGAGTACGATCAAAGGTTCAGCAATTGGCAACAATATTTCAATGCGTTTCTTATACAGATTTAGAATGTTATGAGCGCTGTAATAACCATGTTCTAGTGTTAAATTTAATACTAAACTGAACTTGTTATAACGTCGTTCTTGGTAACCAATCACAGAACGAGTACAACGGTGACAATAGGCACAACCGCATTTCGATATAGTATAATATCGTGACATCGACTTTCTAGAAGGTGACTAGGCAATACGCGAGCTGCAGCGCGCTCAAAGAACCGTTTGCGTTGCAGCGCTCTTATACGGAGTTAAAAGGTTAAGGGTGCTGCAGTGCCCGTCTCTTTCTGTCAGATTTGACACTAAACTGAGCCTACTTACAACGTCTTTTCTGGCAACCAATCGTAGCTCAAATAAAATGATAAGATCAGCCTGCGCTTTTCAATCTCTCAGGTTACTCAAATCATTAAAATGAGTCTAGGAAAAGTTGTATCCTTCATTTATTTTTCATTATCAAAGAGTTATAAATAAATAAAGTGTTAAATTCAGTTTTTTGAGGTTGCCGTTCACAAATCAAGAAACGAAATTCAAAAATAAAAACCGGCGGATTTAAGATGGCAGTCCATAATTAAAAAACTGACTTAATTTAGGTGAAACTCGGACCTCGCGGTCGATTGGCACTGAGGACACTGCAGTCACTGATTTTGAATGTGAACTAAAAATAAAGGAATTACAAGTTTTAGCTCAAGTTCCTAATCAGAGACTGAAAAAACCTGCGAGTATATAGCTTTAACTACATGAAACCACATTTTGTATTTTAAATTCAAATTCATTATCAGTAGCGCAAGAAACGCCGAGGTACAACATTTTTAGTGGATTGTGTCAGCACGCTTATTACTCCACATTTAAAAGAAATCATTGCGCATGATATAAAATACGCCATAGAGGATAAGGAGAGGAAACATTGCGATCAGTCGTATAACATACACCAACCGACATATATACTGATCGCTTTCGCGCCAGCCTTATAGTTCTAAGTCCCGCAGCTGATATTCCGCTGGAGCATGTGGCGGCTGCCTAATCTTTATTAGTTCCATTATCTTCTCGCCCATCCCTCCGTTCCCGATCGTTTTATCGCTTGCGTTCCGGCTACCAGCACACACAACACTGGCTTGTTCCCGTTTCTAAATCCTCGCAACAGCAGCCACAGCGGTAACAGCAGTCAGAGAGTACTCGATCGCGTTGATTTGCGCAACCGCTGGCAACTGGAGCTGGTGCTGTGGTAGCTCTATAATAGCTGCAATCGCATCGCAAAAGCCGAGTGTGAGGAAGATAACACCAGCGCTCGTATGTATGTTGATGTTGCATATATCGGGACTTGCGAACAAGCTGCTAAAGCCGCAGGTATCTCGTAAATCTAAATACTAGGCAACTTATCGAAATACCTCCCTTGTATATCCATTTATCGTTATCAACAATTCAATCATTTTATGAAGCCATCTGAGTTCTACCTTCCATCCTGCTATTTTTTTATTTAAGAATTTTCAATAAATTGCCGAATGTGGTTATATTTGAAACATCATATTCATGCTACACAGGTATTCAAAGTAGACGATTATTCGCATAACAGTGAATTTGGATTTTTCATTTTTGTGGTAAAACCTTTCCATAAAGTGGCAATTCGGATGGCGATTACTGTCATACCAATTTTTGAAGTACTAAATTACCGTGATTTTCTCAACCTAGAATTTATTCCATGCACTCTGGAAATCCACTCTGGGTTACATAAGATACAATTTACACGCTTAATAGTGAATTCAGAATTAATTTTTTCTTTTATTTTATAAATAGACGGTTGGGTGACAATTGCTTTCGTGCCAGTTTTCAAGTAACTAAGTTAACCAGATTTCTTCAGCCTCGAATTCATTCCACATAGAATATCAAACAAAAGTCTGTTTACCTATACGACTGTATGCCTGAAGTTGTTGCTTGCAGGTGTTGACTGTTAGCAGAGTCGATAAACACACGTTTATCGACACGATTGCATGCGATCTATTGCTCTCTCATCGACGAGAGTGAGAGCGCGAAAGTCTAAAGCATGTGCATCCTATAGCAGATTCTGCTAGTCGTATAGAAAACCTCAAAGGTCAGGCTCTGCAACGCCTTCTTCCTTCTTCTTAATCTTCGTCCTCGTCTTCATCTTTTCTTGCGGCATTATCTCGTCTCAGTCTTTCATGCCCCTCTGTCAATCCGTCTTCGCTCCTCTCGCATCTGTGCCAGCTGGTATTACTGCTATGGATCATAACTAACCCGACGGGACTCGCGCACCAACGACGGCTACACCTCGCTCGTTTATGAGGCTCCTGACGTTCCTGCTGTTGCACTGGCTGCTGCTGCTGCTGCTGCTGTTGCAGATCTTAGCTACCCCGCGTTGAATGCACATGCGAGATATAGTCGCGGGGACGATGATCACGCGTGATGTTGCGTAATTCGAAGTTAAGGCAAAAGGTGTAACTACACGAACCAACAACGCTTAGGTACCGCTTCTCAAGTTTTTTTTTTTAACCTTCCAAGTTGCTAGCTCGCGCATGCCACATTCGAGTTGGTGCAACATCGAAGACTGGGAGCGTCCAGCACGCTGCGGTCCTTCTGCGCGTGCATGCAGTACGTATGTTATAACTGTTATAGCTATATATCTACCCGTGTACGTTGTGTATAGGTATTGCTGTGGTGATTAGAGACGACGACGAGTTGCGTTAAAGGCGCGGACATCACTGTTTTATGAAACTCTCTCGTGCCGAGTCGAGGGCACACTCGGTGAAGTAAAGATTCGGAGACTTTGATCATATAGATACAGCGGAATGAAGTAAATTGATAGAGCAACGGTAGGATTGCGCCTGACGCATCGCGTGCATCGTATTCTATCATAATTACTGAATAACGAGTTCTTCGAGAACTCGTCTCTTCGCAGCTCGCGTCCTTCGAGAACTCGTCCTCCTTTCTGTTTAATACAAAGTAGTAAAATAAGATTTTTTTTTGTTTCTTAATGACAACATTTGACGGAAATGATTTTATCGTTGCGTGCAATTCCGACCTTGCGTCTTTTCGCTAAATGTTCTTTACTTCTTTTTTATTTTTGAGATAATATTTTTTTTTTCAAGGATAAGCAATGGAAAGATTCATCAAGGTGGAACAATTGCGTTATATTGCTTTTTTTTTTCAAGTTTCCTCTCTATAGATACTTTGCTAGTATTTTCTTCCTATGCGGTGGTTATGGTAACTGGCGTGAGATTTAGTTGATGTAGATATGGCTTTTTTGAATGTCGTGAGTTTGAGAAAGAGGAAGATTAAAACGGGAGACTCACCCACTTGTTAATCTCCTCTTTTGTCCGAATCCGCCAGATGAGTTTTTAGCCGGGGAATCCTTTATTGCGATTGTATGTGTCTAGAATGTGAAACCGGGGTAAGTTGCATCAAATTCAGCTTGTTAAGACTTCGGCAGATTGATTTATATAATTCTACTATCAATGTCTCTATCGGAAAACAACTCTCCACTGTAATAAATTAATTTTATAAAACCGTAGTGATACTTTTCATAAAATAAAAAAAATCGTATGTATTTTCCGAGTTTTTACTGTGTACTGCTTTAAATCACAGGATAAATATCTACACGTTACAACTCGATACGACACAAGTTTGTAGCGCTGCTGATGATAGTGCTGATAGTAAATAGTGTGATGGTAAAGAAGCTGAGAGGTGGTTCGTGATCGGGTTATATAAATTTAATGTTTTAATATAGTACAACATGTCGAGGCCTTGGCAATAATAATCATTAACAGAAGAAAGTTCACGCTTCAATTAATTTTGCCAGTAGAACTTTTTCCACGAATTCGCGTGAGCTCGAAAAGTCTCTCTCAAGATAATACTACGAGATAGCCAGTTTAAATTACCGGATAACATATGTCTAACTACTGCCACAAACCTCATGCGTTTAATTACTCACAGACATTCATCCGAAAACTGCCAAAAAAATCGTGAAGTCTAATTTGATCCAACTATCCCCGGTGTTCCTTATACAAGTATATGACGTTTTGCAGTTCTACACTCGTGGCAATAAGAAAGGCGAGGTCAACACGAAGGAAAGGTGGTTTTTAAACTCACATTGCACGCGGTAATCCTCGATTAAAAATACAAATAAAAGCATACGGTGATGAGAAAAAATTAAATGAGAAGAAAAGAAAAATAATGGTTTACAATAAAACATTAAACTTTGTCGGTCACGCATTAAGATTACCTTAGCGTTACGGTTATGTCTGATTTAGCGAGGCTTTTATTTTTTCTACTGTAACTCTGACACTAATTGCAAGAGTTCGTTATAGTTGGTAGTTTAGTGTTTGCTGGTCCAACGAGACGGTGTGTTCCATCTCCTGTAGTACATAAGACAACTTTAGCTTTTTCAAAACAGGTAGCGGTACATAAGCCGAGCATCGCGGTTAGCTGTAGGTTTGTATATATATATATATATATATATATGTGTGTGTGTATGTGTGTGTGTGTGTAGTTCGTAGTACAGCGCGGCAGCGTCGCGCGGTGCAACATTTAATTTATCACGCGCAATCTCTCGAAGCGCGTGGTGCGATCCATTAATCACTTAACTCTCGCGGATAGTCGGGCCCTCTGGCCGCAACAGCCGCGGCAAACTTCTGGTGCCGCGCTCGCTCGCTTATCTCTATTCGTTTCGGCGCTGCCGGTTAACGGTAACGCTTTCAAAAATCTCTACTACTGTAAGGGACAATGCGAACTGGAGCAATCGTATCTATCGTCGATTTGGATCAGGATATTTTCATTAAGTACAACTTTCTGTGGATTAAGATGGTCATAACCGGCCACTTTGGTCCAGTGGGTAGAGTACTAGTCTCTAAACCAAAGTATCGGGAGGTCTCGGGTTCGATTCCCGGTGCCGTCGTTTTCGTTGTTGGAACAAATATTGTGGCGCGACGAAGCTTCGCGCATCTATCGTGCTATATTCGATAAATAGGTCTGTTAGTCGTCCAATGATTACCAACGGCATCAACACGATGCAGCTCCGGTACCGTGAAAAAAACCTAGATGACCGACTGTTACGAACACCCAAAGTTCAGTAAAAATAACGTATCGAGTAACTCCCACAGTGGTATCGGATCCCACTAAAGGAATAAACTTAATATTTAAGAAATATAGTACATTGAGTTAACTTTTAAATATGTTACTAAACGCATTTCATGAGAATAAAACGTCAATTTGTCGGGATGAACATTTTTTTGCGATTACGTTAAATTCTACAAAACTGCCTTAACAAATTAATAATTGATACCTGCCATAAAGATAAAAATGAATAAGCATTAATTTACCCATTTATTTCCAATGAAAAATTCAATTTCGTTAGAATTTCAGTAGTTTGAGACGAGACAAAATTCTGGGAAAAAAATCATACTGATTCTTGTTACCTGGAATATTGATTTTATTATAATATCGAGCAGTTATTAATAAATTGATGATAAATAAATTTGTTAACATATTCGAATTCTAATCCAATCAAATGTTTGGTTGTGAATGAATATGCATCCTCTAGGAGAGGGTACACACATTTCAGATAAAACGTATTTTATTTTTTTATCTGTAAAAAAATCGTATACCCTTGCCCTCGTTTTTTTTTTATTTCGGGAGAAGATTCATTTTTGTCAATACAAGAAAAAAATGAATTCGCCATTCCTCGTACAATTATTTTTATTTGTAAAATCAAGAGCATATGATTTTCTGTAAGATATTTTCACGGATAAAATACACGATGTTAGTCTTAAAAAAGGTTCCCTTAAGGCTAGGACCGTATTTACATGATTTTGCTTATTATTACGGTCAACGTTAATTAGAAATGTTCACTCGCCAATAAAAAAAAAAAATCAACTGTGAGTTGAGAAAGAGGCCCAAAGATACAAATCTTATAGCGACGTTTATATCCTCATAAAATCCTCACAGATACATCTTAAAACATATTGAAGCCCATAAAAAACCTATTATCCTCGCAGAAATGACTCACACAACGTAAATATGTAAGTAGGATTTGGTTATGATTACTTTCTTAAACTTTGTAAATATGTATATATTTTACATTAGTTTATGAAAGTAATTTTAAGCAAATCCTGAAAGGTCCGGTACTTTCACAAGTAAGAAGTGAATGAGTGAAAGACAAAGCTGTGGATACTCAAATGAGCGGCCATTCGGTAGCAATAAAATAAAATGAATAAAATCAATTGAGGAATCTGTCGGCATGTTCAACAGAGATCCATGGCCTGGCAAATAGAGGTGGAGGCCGCGCACATAATCTATCTCTTCTCTACTAGCTGTGTGTGCGTCCGTTTCAGTTGGTACCTTCTATACACGTTCATTCGCGCACAAGAGAGCTCGATAGACAAAGGTCCGGAGAAGCTGTATAGCTTGCGCAGTACCATATAATAGTACTTCGGTGTGGCCATTACGAATGCTGATGAGTCTCATCTCCCTCGCTCGCTCCATCTTTCTCCATCTCTGCTTCGTTACGGTGGAACGCGTAAATCTCCGCGCGAGAGAGCCTGCGAGCTGTTGATGTTACGCTGCTGCTGGTGCTGGACACCTTTCGCACTGAAATCTCTTGCGCGCAGAAATACGCGCTGCGAGATCTTCCTCGTCCGCGCGGCCGTCGTGAGGACGAGTCGGACCTCTCGGGGCGTCGGCTCGTCGACAATCGCAAGCCACGAGAGAGAGAGAGGGAGAGAGAGAGAAAGAGAAAGACGATCGGTTCGCGATTCCGCGTCGTTTCTACCTACTTGGACGACTATACAGAGACTCTGACGCAGGAGCGCGCGCTCAGTGAGGACATCGCACAGAATCGCGCAAGAAATCGCCTACAGCGATTCCAGTTTCTCTCCTCCGAGGCGCGCACCTATCCTCTCTTTCTCTCGTTCCTCCAGACGCACCGATGCGACCACGAGACTTCTACTTCTTCTTCTGAGCTTTGCGATTGATGTACCGCCGCCGACGCGGATGCCGACGCGACGCTCTCGCGCACTCTCCGACATCACAGAACGCGCGCGACAAACGCGTTGCATTTTTATGCACTTCTGTTCTGCACATCACCGGCAGAGTGTCTGCACTAAGGCTTGTGCATTATGAACTGATGGCAATGTGGTAAAAGTTCTTTCTTATTCGCGAGTTCTTACGCTTATTAGATTATAGTCGAGTATATCAATCGTCACATGAGCGTTTCTTATTTGTCGGATTTTCTCGGACTAATAAATTAATGGATGCGTGGAGAAAAGGTGATATTTTAGATTTACCGCGGCGATTTCTATGAGAGAGATGAGCAATCTTGGAAAGAAGTTAATCCATTATTTTAGGTGTGATTTTTACTTGAGGTTATGCGTTTATTACATTTTATTTAGTGATAATTACTCTGGATTAAATTTAAGCGGGTTGGAACGTTTTACACTAGGTAAAATCAGCGCAACTATTTTAGTAATCATCTTTGTATAGTTTAATACATTAATTAACAGTAGTTAAAGTTGATTTGGACACAGAATTTTTTTTTAGGTTCCTAGGTCAAAGTTATCCACTGATTTGAAAATGGTGAAAACAATCTTGTTGTTTTGAGGCAAAGTTTTTGCTTTTCTCAGCGTTTCCTTCATGTAATCGGCTTAGAATATCGTAAATAAGTGCAATCGATTTGAATGGTTTATTCTGAATTATTTGGAAAATTGAAAAAGATTAACGGTCGAATTTTTGGACATAAGTTCGAACTGATGTTCGACCTTAGGATCATTTTAAGTTCGAAGTTTGATCTCAAGATCATCTTAAGTTCGAAGGTCAATCTCAAGATTAAATTTGATCTTATGTTAAAAAAATCGACCCTAAATCTGATTTACGAGGAAACCGATTAATCGGTTTTTATCGTGGTCGAAAAGGTCTTCGTTCTAATCCTCAATCTTTTAATATATTCATATCTTCTGTCACTTTCTTTTTGCTGTTGCCTCTTTAATGAAGCGAACTTGGAAAAAAAGACATCAATAAAACAAATAGTGTAAAAATCTCGATACTTACAAAATAAAGGGACAAAAGGTTAAGCAGAAAACAGACATTTTTTACCGGTATGCTTTACTACATACGAATGATATGAGAGTACGTAAAGGCAATGCCAGTTTTTCCCTAACACCCCACCCGTTCTCACTATTTCCCGATCTCAGTACACTAATGCTGCTGTTCATCTAAAGATCGAGTCACGATCGTATTATGACTATTGGATAGTCGGCACGTACTATATCGTAACGATCGTCATCGTCTTAGGATTCAACGACGGCGCGAGGTTCGTTAAATGTCGGCGGCGTCATTGGTGCGTGCGAGGATAAGGAAAAAAGCTCGAGGCGTTCGTTAACTCTCGTAGTGTAGTACATAAGTAGGAAGAATATATAAGAAGGAAAGAAGAAATAAAGAAAAGGAAATGCATGGGCTCGCACCCGGTTGTACATATATTTTCATGGGCAAGAGCGTGTTCTCTGATCATCCCTGAGAGTGTGGCTTTGAATCCCCGACGATCGAGCTCTGGCCAAGGTAATTGCATTGTACGAGCGTTGCCCTTTCAAACGCCAATCAGTGGCGACAAAACGCTCGTCTCCTCGTACCGCGAGACGAATCGCTCTTATACATTAGTATTGTACATTAAGTATCCATATGTAGTAGTAGTATATTTGTAGTAGTGTAAAATTTACCCAGAGTCGATGAAGTTCGTCTGATCAATTCTTCAGTTTTTCCTCCAGAACTTTTTGGTCGATATTGTGGCATTTGATGTACATGTGGCAATTTTTGCTCCCTCATAGAGGAAGCTTTGTTTTGATGACATTTCTTTTTTCATGAAAGAAGCAATGAAGTGTCTTCACTTGAAGATTGGCTAAAAGAATATTTACAATTTTTTTGCTGTTATTCTATTTGTAATCTCAACTTCGGCCAATAGGCTCCAAAATGTTATTTTTTCAACAAAAATTTTATCAGAAATATATACAAATAATGGATGAGTAGTTCTTCCTTTATTAGTTCACAGCTTCGTCGATTGTGACCAAAATAATTTTCGAAAAAAATTTAAAAAACTCATATAAAGTTTTTATTTATACTGCTCTTGAACACACTGACAGTAAGAAAATAAGATAGATTTAACGAGGTGCACGACCTTGTGGATATGAGACATTCACAGAGGTTAGTTCTGGAGGTGAGAGCGTACGTGGTAAGTTGACAAACTTGCTCCAATCATAATTATTGAGATTAGCTTGAGTAATTCAAGTAGAGTGTGACAGAACTCTGGTTGGAAGACGGCTCCTTCTTGAAGCGCGGTAAGACTCTCAGTTGGGTGGTCGCCTTGCTGCGTTCACTCACAGATCCACACACACACATACCCAAACTCTGTTATGTTAGTGGTGCTGCTGGCTCACCGCGAACAGAGAGCGGTGCTTTACCGTCGCCCCGAAGACGCCGGGGTCACGGCGCGTCGTTCGCTAGCCAGTACACCAAAGGGACACACGCGGTTTGTCCTCCCTCCCACCTTTTTTTTTCTCTCATATATACTATACGCAGGTATATAATGCCTACACGATCTTAGATTACGCGCAGCAGCGTCGTGGTCGCAGTACCTCGAGGCAACGACTTCTCTCCACAACGAAGACGACGCGCTATACGCCACGTGATAACGACGCGGACCCTTTTGCTCTTTGCGCAGTTTCTACGCGAAGGGAACCCTCGCTCACCCAACGCTCTGTGCGCAGCCGCGATATTTTCAGTGTATATTATATGCATGAGAAAGAGAGAGAGAGAGAGAGAATTGCACAGGCCGTACATACATGTAATACGCGTTCCGCGGTTCCCGCTATAAATCGAGGTAGGGGACGTTGGGTCAGAAGCGTGGAAGACTTGACTCGTGCGCGCGCGCACATGCGCGATGCAAAAGATAGTCAAACTCACCGCTAACTTCGTGAGCTTCGTAAATATGAATATAATAATATGTAGCTGGAATCTAATGTTTTCTTAAACTGTCGAACCCTCGAAATGAACGAATGACATTTTTAAATGCAGTTTAAAGGTCGCCAATGCAAATTTTTAGTCTGTACCTGCACAAAAAGGAAAGTATTAAAACATTGTGTAAAGTAAAAAGTCTTAATTATGATCTATGGAACGGAAAAAAAACTCAAATTTATTAGACCGAATTATTAGTTTTTAGGGTCTAAGCCGATATCTCCATGATTTTCGGTGTCCGGGTCGATCGTTTCAAAGTTTTAGGTCTCCGAGTCAATTTCTCCATAGTTTTCGGTGTTTAGGTCGATGTCTCTACTTGCCAGTATCTAGGTCAATATTTCAATAGTTTTTAATGTCTCGGTATATTTCTTTACAGCTTTTAATACTCAGATAAATTTGTTCATAGTTCTCGATGTCTACATGCACTCCGTCATTGTTTTTTAAATATCTACACCGACCTGGACATCACAAATGAAGGCGCTATTATCCCGGAGCTCGAAAACTGTAAGCAAATACACCTGTACAGCTAAAATCTACGCATCGTTCGACCTGAATCCTGAAAATATCGATCAGGACACCGGAAACCATGGACACCATGAAATTCGGTATAATACTCTTTAGTATTATTCAGTCTACACTTGAGACTTTTTACTTTTGATACTGCTTTAGTTCTTTCCTGTTTGCGCACGTTGAACGATTAACGGATTAAAACGCAATTTTGGCAACACAGCAAAAATTTCGGTTATTTGCTGAAACTTTTGTTTCAACTGCGAACGTTCAGAGAAATCGTGATAATCCAGGAAATAAAAAGGGGCGACTACTAATCCAGTCTATTCGAATATTTTCATCGTAAAATTAACTTTATTAAACTGCTAAATAGTTGTAATAATTACTAAGCAGTGATGATAACTATGAAAACTTGGAAAAAAAATAGTGTACATTTTTTTAACCTACTGTTTGTAGTTCCCGATACCAGAGTTTTCTCTCCGAGCAGCTATCTAAGAATTCATTTTGTAAATGAGTTTCCGTAATGTAACTGTCTGATGCTAATGTGTATTTTGATAATTTAATAGTCGAGTGCTTAAGATGCATACTGTGAGTAATGTGTCGCTCCGCACACATGTGTATTGCCTTCTTCCTCTACTTTGGCAACAGCTGAACGACGACGAAGCGTCTTACCGCAAACCTTAAGTAGTTTTTCCCTGACCCCTTCATACACAGCAATATGTGCTATGTTCCCCTTCGGACCATATCCCTCTCTAACATCGCTTCTGCACGTACACAGTGCTGCCGTACTTCTCTTGTACTACTATACTCGTAAACGCGGGTACCCTGAGCACCGAGTTGCATTTATTTCAACGATAAATCCCGCGAATATCTCCGGATACGTTTAAAAGGGTAATTCACTCAGGAGAATCTCGTAAACAATTTGCGTCGACGGGACCGAGACGTGAAATATGAATGTCTGTAAAATGGCAGATACGTACGATTACATGGTTCCATATATTGTCCAGATGCGGAAAATTACTTTCACATCTTTCATTTTCTTTTTAGTACTTTATATGTTATATGTATAATTAATATTTATTACATGAGTCTGATTAATTATTACTCGCATAGACGCGGCGTAACATGCTTCGTTCTAGTGATGTTCACTCAGTTTGCTGTAGTGCTAATGAAAATCTTTTAATTTAACTTTTGACCGCAATAAAACTTAGTATTAGTCTGCACAGATATTTATCAAAATATGAGTAGACTAATATTTTATTGGGAGATTATATTAAATTTCGAACTTTCTATCCTTGTAAAGCAGCTTCCATCTAATTTGGATATTTTTTAAAGTATCTCCCCTTAAAATATCAGAAAGATTTAAAGCCTGTTATGAATAATTTTCTAAGATACAATTTTTAAAGGTAAGAATGAAAAAGTTAGATTATATATAAAAATAGTCACATGATCATATGACTATCATGGATATCTTATGAACCCATCAAGAAATTACACATATAATACATGCAGTGAGTCGTTTGTACCAAATACAGCAAGTATACATAAATTTAGTCGAATACAGCTTTTACATATTACCGGATATTCAATGTTTGATCCAAAAATATTTTTTTCATACCAATCTGTCGAAATGCGTTTTTTTTTCAGTTTTATTAACTATGTATATCTGAATGCCGTTTTAGTATCTTATTGAATATAAAAAAATCTGGAATAAAAATTATAGATAATATATGTCAGATCTGTAACCATCAATATTTTCCTAAAGCGCGAAAAAGGAAATCATGGCATTTCGACACTTTTAGAAATAAAGAATATGTCCTCGCGCATATTGCACGGAAGATTTTGCAGAAAAAAAAATTATTCTTTATTAATAAGCTTTTATCAGTGTTGCGAGGCAACATTGAAAAATGACATCAAAATAATAGTGTGATAGATACATATGTGCTTGCGTTATATTTGAGAAATAATAGCTTATTGAAACAGTATCACATAATGCAAGAAAACGATCTTCTGTTTGTAGCGACGGCTATGCTCTCAAACGGAGACGTTAACAGCAAAATCCAAGATCTGAAAGAAGTCTCAGCACACGTATAATCTAATATGTAACTAAGAACACGTGCCACGAGCTCGTTGCATGATTTACCCGATTGCTCTTCTGGCACACCGTAGCGCGTATATACATACACAGCAGGCGAGTTATAAATTATAATTCATACGTCGGTAACTGGCGTTCCGGCGCCGTTCCTTATACATACTATGTTGTACTCTCCCTCACTTTCGTATTCAAACGTGCGCTCGCTTCTAGGACTCGTGCTGATCGCGCCAAGGGAGAAGAGCCTACGGTGAGACTTTCACCGGTGCATCTCGCTCGAAGCTATATACCAAACGTGTGGATCACATGCTCACTCACGAGAAAAGCGTTGCATTATATGGGCCTGCATATATTGTTGAAGAAATTAAAATAATATAATTCACGAAAACTCTCGTGTTTATACCGTTCGATGACCGCGTTGCAATTTTTGGGCCTTATCCGTTACCAACAAGAAAAGAACTTTTTCTCTTTCAATTCACGGTTTTAAAATACTACTCAATTATTTCTTCGTACGTGACCGTATAATCTGCTGACTTTCAGTAGCAGCTGAAACTACTACTATATATATATATATATATATATATATACACACATGTAATATAATGTAGCAGAAGAGAATGAGACGTTGGACTCAGGACGACAGTTTCGGATCTCAGGAGTTCTTCTCCTCTAATTGCAACCAGACTCCCGAGAGTTATGGACCATCGACGAGTTTTTGACGAATTTATCGACCGGTTAAGAAGCTCGCGCGATAGTTCCATCAGAGAACGGCGCGCCATCGCTAATTGAACGATTCTTCTGATGCGAAATAATCGAAACGCACCCCGACCCTCGTGGCTGTTAATAGCGAGTGATTCCAGTGTGCTTCCCATAGCGACGAGAAGACGATAAAAACTACCGTAGCGGTTAGGAGGTAGAGAGAAAAAAAATTTATCGACAACGATATCGAAGCTCCGAGTTCGCTTGGCATTGGTTCGAGTTATTTTAACGAATGTAATTACTCGTGACTCTGCGTACACTCCGTGGAATCCCGCTAGCAGCTTTAGCGTTTCACAATACGCATCAGCATCATTGACTGAGGACTCGATCGAAATAACGAATTCGTAAAGTCGTAAAATTTATTCGTACGATTGGGTTACACTGGTACCTCGTTACTGTTTTCATGACATTTGAGAAAATATTTGGTATTTACAAATATAGGAATACAGGAAACGGTGAAGACCACCTGGTGATGATTACACATGTTCAGTTGTCTGCTATAGAGGTCGATCGATCGATAAGCTCTTTTGTGACCCTCTTTTTTTCTGATGCTCAAAGTTTAGTTGATGGTATGTTAATCAAAAAATGAATGGTAATTCAGTAAATGTAGTGGAAACAGTGAATTACATAGTGTAATGTGTATTGATTTAAAAAATCGGTCAATCTAAGAAGAATTTAATTAATTTGATAATAAAAATGAGCCAGAATAATTATATTTCAATTGGTATAAACCCAAAATTGAATTGTATCTACATTTGATTTTCTCATAGTGAAAGCTTTGGTTTCGGGAAACTTTTTTTTTTAATATTTCAATAATCCACGTATTAAAATCATCCGTATTATCCACGGGTAAAAAACCATTGATCTTAATTTTGGAACACAGGTGGGTCGGTTACAAATCTTTCATCTTAACGAAATTGATTAAAACAGACTAAAGCAGAAAAAAATGGTATGTGTTGAATTTTTTTTATGACTGTAGAACAACTTGTGTGAATTACAAGAACAAAATATTTTTACACAATTATGTTAACAACCAAGCTTGCTTGTTGTTGGGTTCGTTTGGGATTGATAATTACTAAAAGTTATAAAGTTTGCCGTTGTTGTAAATTTAATTCGCATTTTTTGAATATTGAGAAACAAAAAATGTTTTTAGCAGCCTGTAACAGTGATAGTTTTTAAATCAATAATATCTTTCCAGCATTTTTCCAATACATATATTATACTGTATCAGAAGGCGCGGAAGCGACTCAACGAAAAAAATGAATTGAATAAAAAAAATTTCATATGATTTAACGAAGCCTACAGGCATGAACCTTGCGCAAAGTTTTCTCATCACTTTTCACGTGTTACAAAGCCTCCTCTATAAGAAAGCAAAAAAGTCGATCATCACACTTTCGCAATTCTCATAGAGATGACGTAACAAACAGCAAAAAAATAATAAGGAAGTAATGTGCAAGGTTCTACTTTACAGATTATCTGAATGTCATACGTATTTTTTTTTTCTATACTTGAACTTTGTAACAGTAAGGTAAAAAGGCAGGAATTATGCGATTCATCACGCCACATTTTCTAATATTAATTCTATGTTGACACGAGAAAGAAAATGGAAAAAATGATTCTGCTTGCCGAGTTCTCTAGCTCCTGATAACGAAAATTGTAGTGTTACCAAAATGACAGGTAATCTCAAAGAACAAACTACATATCATACACACAACGTCATAAAACACACGTCGCTATGAAAACTTATATAATAAAAAATATGAGTGAACAGGACCCAGATCAGGGTCGAAACGTATCAAATAAAAATTAAAGAATTTATTCTTTAACCTGGCCGCCAATAGCCGACTATCCTCCATCTCGAAAATGGCAAAATATATTTTTCAGCATAAAGTCGCAAAAAAGACAGTTGTGAAAAAAAAATGGCTCAATAAAGGGTATGATAATGTCCGCTGACCTTGTATCTCAATGTATGTTATACATACGAAGGGGAAACGTGCCCATATTGCCATTGGCGGTGAAGCACGGTAGCTGGCGCTACACTCACGATTACTAGTAAACGTCGGACACTCGTTTACATATAACACACACGGAAAAATATGCACATAGGACGGGGGTAATAGCGCTCCCATAAATCATGATACCTATTGTTTTCTTCGTAGTTGAATAATATACGTGGGGACGAAGTCTCACAACAGTTCTCCATAATACACCCATGTACCTAATGTCTGGCACATAACGTAATACAATACTGTCGACTCTCTTAGTAGCAAAGCGCGTGTGTGGCACCAAGCGTAATGACACACACGCGAGATATAAATTCTCTGTAAAAACTCTATTAATACCAATTACAGTGGCACGCGCTCAGACCAAGTCTCTCACCACACGATTGTTTGTCTAATTTTTTTTTAATATCAATAATTATAACATAGCGGGAATAACCTGTACAGCGCAGTCTCAATGTATAGCCCGTGTGTGGTGTATAATAATAGTTTAAGTGTAGAGCAGGTTGTTGAGTAGGCAGAATTATGTAATTGACTCGTGTACGAACAATTGGTTCGATGTATACGAGAAAATCCGAGATTATCTATGGCTCCCCTGAGAGATAATCGGTTCCGCGTAAGACCAGACGTGCTTTTCTCGTGAAGCGGAGACCCATAGCCTCGGCGTTGAGATCGCGGTACACATTGCGAATAGGACCGGCCACTGGCATATATGCTGGCATATATAGTGGCCTTTCTAATCGGACACTCTCGGGCTCCGGTAATGCCCGTCACGTACGTATTATAACTTTCGTTGCACAATTAATATTATAAATATTTCGCGGTAATACCGGTACGCTTACCTTTCGCAAACGTATATACATATGGTTCGATTCTTTTTCTCATTATACTATATTACCTTCATGGGTTTTGTACATAACAGTGCGAGGAGGCTTTGCTTCCATTGATCGACACTCGATCTTACGAGTAAGTGTAGCAACTCTCGATACACACGGGAAATAATTATTAACTGAGATTGCGCGTGTAATATCGGTTCTCAATAATGTCTCAGACTTGGGGGCTGACCGGGGTCGTTTGGTGTATGTAGAATATTGGAATAAAAAGTGTTTGGTTGTTCTTTTGCTGAAAATAATTGGTATAATATCTGAAAATAATTGCTAACAGTATTTATTAACTTTAGAAAAATGCTTTTAAAATTCTATGAACGAATAACAGCCCCAGGGGTATTGATATTAAAAACAAAAAAAGTTGTTATACACCAATAAATTATATAGCGATTTGCTACGACATATGATATTTCCCTTATATTATGTTGCAATCGTTAAAAAAAAGATTTGTTGGACAAAATGCTTGCTGGACAATCTTAGCTCAATCGTGTTCGAGATAATTGTTATATTTATTAGCTTGAAACTCGTTCTTGATTGTAATTTCTTTCCGAACGATGATGTTCACTAAAATGAAAATATTTAGAATTCATATAAAAATGTTGCTAACCAGTGTATTTTTTTCTCATTACTCCGTGTCTATCTGCCTCTGTACTCATTTCTTGCTGGCTTTGTATTCTGCTTTCACGTAGAAACTCTACTCTTCAGGGGATTTTATTCTGCGATCAAACGAAATTTTCAAATAAAAATAAAATCGTCCAATTGCTAATGTGTTAATACAGGAAGTAAAAATTCGTAGTTCAATGATCACCGAATTGAGGAAGTCACGGTGGCTCAGTTCATTCCTTTTTATCTATTACCAGATTTTGGGAAAAAACCTAAATTATGAGATATTAGTCAAACCACCCCGGTCTCTCGGATAGTGCATAATTTTTTTCCGACCAGTCACGAATATCGCGCACGTACCCCGCGTGTGTAGTTTTGCCCAACGTACGGGTTCGGTTCTACCGCGTCGCAAATCATTTTCATAGTCATGTTTTTATGATCCCGAGTCATAATTTATGGCTCTCGAAGCCAGAACTCCCTGGTTATACGGATTACGCGCGGGTGCTCCGCGCGCGGGCAAGCGTTAGAATATCCATTAGGATGCTCGAGTTTTAAAAAGTCGTAATCCATTAACGACTGCTGCTGGGCGAGCGAGTGTCTGGCGTGGGAAAGCCAGAGAAAAGAAGAATAAAAGTTAAGGAAGAAGTGCCAGAAGAGGATACGATAACCAGCACTTCGAAATTGAGATTTAAACGCGCAGTAGCGCGTTTCTATTTTTTTTTTCTTTTCATCTTCCGGATACTTAGTATAAATATATATATATATATACATTCTACAAGTATATATACAAACGCATGTTAAACACTGGCACTCGCCATTTAACTATACCGGTTTAGTTGTGGTGCAATGAGGGTCTCCTCAAAAAGTCATAACCACCTGTATATTATATGAAATACTCATCTTTATAGTCGAATAATCCTCACTCCGTAACCCAATGCTATACACAAAGATTCTTTCTTTTTCAGTCAAATTTAATTCTGTATGCGCCATCTCCAACGATATTTAAGCGAGACACTCTATACCGAATAATTCATCAGCCGACATTACATTCTTTCTAAGGATTTCCTGGTGCTTCGTCATGACGTTGAGGGTAGGAAAATTGACAGAAAATGTATGATCATCGGGGCTGCGAATTATTTCCTGAAATCGTGAGTGGCGTGAGAACTATTAAAAAAAAATGAATAAGTACCTTTCTTTTCTCGCGCCAGCTGTTGGCTTGGCGCTCGAAGTCGCCACTTCCACCGCGCCGACGTTTTAACGAACCTCTCGAGGATGATTCATTATTCAACAGTGAGCGCGCGCAATTTTCCGCAATGAATTTCGCAAAAAGTCATAACAGGTGAATTGGATATATGGAAAATTGTAAATGAGCGTGGGAATGCGATTGAAGATGTCTGCTACAGGATTCAATATCCTGGCGCGTGTTTGGCGTGCACGCCTGTTTTTCAAACAATTTATTTTATTGAAAACATACTGACAGAATTGTAAATGCACCGACCAGATGTGAGCGATGGGATTGTGTAAAGTATTTATGGTGTAGGCATAATGTGTGCGAATCGTAATAACTTCCTTCTCCAATCGTATCGAAGCTTTATGAAATCATTAACGGCGCTCCTGTACACACATCGCGATATTTTGACGCGAAACGTGATCGCGTACAACCTCACCTCGTAGATATACGCGTTATGGGATATATATATCGTAGCCATATATACATATATATATATCCTTTTCGCTCCCTTTCAACCGAATAGAGCACCTAATGTGGCCGATTCAATTTCAAATGCAATCCCGATGCATTACGGAAAATAGGAGAAATCTAGCGAAAGTAAGCGTAACAGTGGTTGCTCGTTGCAACTACCGCTGCGTAATAATCCTTTGGGATTCTATACTATATACATTCATACATATAAATATAACTAACTATGGATATATATTTGTACGTGTAATATAAGATCGTCGGATATTGCACCGAGTTTTCGGTATATGGGCATAGAATGTAGCGTACCGAAAGTACAAACGGGTGTACGCAAAGCATTTTATTCGTTATATGTATCACATTATTGATTTGCATATCTCAATCGAGATCGGAATCCACTCTCAACTGTCAGGAAATAAGTGTTTGTAATGATAACAATCAAAACGGTCGAAATATAATTCAACCCTCCAACAGAATTTAAAGAACGCTTAAGAATAATAGAAAAAAAAATTTTCTGGTAATGCATAAATAAGAAGGAAGAAACTGAATTGAAAAAAACGTATACTTAATTTATGGTTGAAAAGGGGGAGGTTATTCTCTAAGAACGTGAAGGAGTCTGAACGACCTGAAATTGATGATAATAAAATTATATTAAAATTGCACATGCAAAATCTTGCAAATATATAAAAAGGACTACTTGACAAGTATACAAGAATAAAATTATTTATTATAAGTAGATTTTTTTTGCAACGATTCATCGGTGAAATATTTTTTCGGTTTCCAGTTTGACGTAGACATCCGGCTGCAGCGATTTAATTAAATTAACATTAACGTAGAGATCAGACTGCACCAAATGAATTAAATTAACTATAAATTAACTTTGCCAGGTCTCTTTCTCTTCGCATAAATCATCGATGAGCTGAATTACAACACAAAATATATTCATGAATATTTATTTTTTTTTGCTTTGATCAAATATCAAGTTGCAAAATCTTAAATGTGTAATTGATGTAACACTATTTTATTTTTCTGATTACCGGGTGACTGGCGCGCCTTAAACGAATAAAAAATGCGATTTTCTCTAAAAATATACACGGCACATTGAAACATTTCCATGCACAGAAGATTTCATAATCGATGCATCGTCTTACAATACTCGCGGGTGGTCCCTAGATCTGGCATGAAAATTATGCCCCCCGTGTGCATAGTCCGCAAGAAGCCGCAGGGTAATTATTATATACGTCCGCATATGCGGAACGCGTCGTGTGTCTCCGACATATAATTGTTTTAACGTTTTAATAACTACGCTCGCGTGTCAGCAAGCCTGACCCCAAGTATAATAAAAGAGTACGCGCGGGGGTACGCGTTGTCCCTTTTCTTGGGGGGTAATTTCCCGTCTCGAGACTTCGCGTATGTTTGTATAGGGGCATGTCACGTGAACTGTTAGTCGTAAAGAGACACTGTTAGTCGCGGTGTGCTCATGGGCGCGCTGCGACAATCTCCGTTGACACGGTGCCAAGATGCGATCTTAATTATTCCGCCATGACACCATCAGCATCGCCACACTCACCTCTCCTGCCGACTAGCATCGTTGGAGTCCTGTGGTGGATGGTGGCCTCTGAAACACGCTAACAAACTGCAGCTGCAGAGTGATCGCCTCCTCGCTGTGCTATGGTCTCAAGGGTCCAACACAAGAGAACCCAAGGCTTCGTTTCGTCGCGCCGACGACTAATTGATTCATTAACGTGCCAGGCAGAGCGACGTAATCTGGGAAAAGCCAGACTCCCGGATGTACGATGTATGATTAAGGAATCTGAAATTGGAAATCATTTATATATAGTCGTATTACGTTTTTGGCAACGTAGTGCAAATATATTTGGTAATAGTTCAATTGTCTAATGATGTAAATTAATTTTTGGCTTTTTATTACATTTCAGGAGGAGAGCGAGCTCTCGAGCAAGCGGTGGGCCAGTGCGCCCCGCCGCCCAGACAGCCCCTGCGTTCTGGGGGCTCCAACGTCTAGGGAGGTGAGTACTTGATTTATGATTTTCTTTTCTTTTTTCAATGTGTCAACATTTTTTGTACTTTTCCCTCCAGAAGTAAGCACAAAAGAGTAACGGCACTACAAGGAATTTAATGAAATGGCCAAAGTTTATTTTGATGAAAATCCCGAGTGTCCTGAAACCATATCGAAAGATTTTTTTACTTTCCAATATCGTTTGAGAATGCGCATCTAGATATACGTGTTAAAGGGAGAATCTTTAATACGTAGTCAGGGAATCTTCTCCCCGATGAGTCTCCGATACAAAAGGACTTCTACGGAAAGTCCACCAACGAGGACGACTACAGAAAGGAATGTAGTCTTTGCGATTGCGTCAACATTTTTGACCCAGATCTACGTAGACTTGGACTTGATTTTTGTCGCTATGTCAAAGTCTTGATTCCAGTCTGCAATATTCTTAGCTGGTAGACTTTCCTTAAATGTCTTTTTTTATTTCATGGGCGTCTTACAAAAATTGCATTATTTTTTAACACTAATCACTAAATGTAACAAAAATTTAATTTAACGATTGTTACAAACCTCACGTTTGATCGCCATAATTAAATTCTGTTTATTTTTATTTTTTTATTTTTTTTGGAGGACAAACTTCATGCGCTCAGACTTGAATTCTCAGTCGTACGGTGGACATGCACTTGCCATTCGCGATTGCGGCGCATACTGAGCACAAGGAAGCGGTTGAGCTCGTGTCTCCATTTGTTTACGTCGTGCTGCGGTGCTGTGCACCGCGTGAGCGCACCGAGAACTGCATCAGTAGTGCATAGGTGCAGCAACGAAGTAGATGCAGCAGTAGCAGCAGCAGCAGCAGCAGCAGCAACAGCCGTCTGGGCCTCTCGCCCAGGATGGAAACTCGCTCGTTGGCTTCCCCTCGGTTCGACGCGCGACTGGTGGAGTACGTGACGGCACCCGAATCGTAAAGCTTCGTTGCACTCTCAGGACGGTCCACGTTTGGTTGCTAATGGGCGTAGAGTGTCTCGGGGGAGAACGATCAAGAGAAAGAGATCGCAAGAACGGCAAAGACCGCGTGTCGGCATGCCGCCACCAGCAACAGACACGTACAAGCAGTAGCAGTAGTAAAAGAGCGAAACAGTGTTGTATCGATGGTGGAGGGGCGGACGATTAGCGTGTGACACTCTGCATCCTGAGGTGTCGATTTAGAAACGTTTGTGATCGTGCGAAAAATACGTAATTTAAGGTTGTCTGTCGTTGCGATCGACAAATGCATCTTAAAATCCAAGTTAACATATTAGAACAGAAAATTCTAATCTTGATTTAAAAACGCGTACATCACGCATGTTCGGTATGAGATTCATCAATTGGTATAGATATCAAATACAGCCCTTGGAAAATATAGAAAAACCCGGAATTACGGTTTACATGCTACATGCTAGGTATAAACAAAACTAATTTATATGAGCCTTCTGGCTCTACTCGTTTTGAGACTTAGCGACCTCACCCACCGTCAATCGTACTTATGTATATAGAATCCCATAATCGCATATTGTAGCATGTATGCGCTTTGTTGGGTGTGACTCTCATCGAGTTGGCGCATTCTTTATGGATATTACCCGCGCGTCCTACAATACGCAGCAGCATTGGTGAATGCAAACTGTAGTCATACCGACTCGTCATAATTTCACCAGTCTTCTGCTGTATACGCGTGCAGTCCGGCAGAGCAGAAAAGCCATATGTAGAATTTTTTTTTCTAAATTGAAACTGAAACAACTTACTCAATTATCCAGGAATCATTGGAATCTCTTGTAGCCTTCATTTTCCTCGTACTGCCTCGCGTTCTACGCTTAAGATCGAGAGATCGCATACGACGTATATATATTCCAAGGCGTCTCCTCTTCCCTCTTCTTATCATTTGATGTACTCACGCCAATTTGAATAAAATCCTCCTCGTCTACTAAATCTGTGGTACAATCTTCGGATACTTCAACAAGAGCGCGAGCAACGCGACAGTAATAGAGAATGAAGTGAGCTGGAAGGGTAAAACATATACATAGATACATACACAGAGTACCTCACGGTATAGCGTCGACATTGACCGTGTCCACCTTTGTATCATAGAATCCCAAGCCCGTAACCAAGGATTCCTCCATCTCCTGTTCGTTCTCTTCTTCCCGCATGCTAGTACCACTGTCCATCGTGTATATGTACGTTGTTGTGCATATAACAGTTGCACAGTATGCCATGCACATATACATCTAACTAAAATCAACTACGTACACCTAGACTAGAGCCCGTGCACATCATTGCAGGTACGGCCCAGGATTCCGTTACCTCTAGCTGGACGTATACCCGCGGGCTTCCCACGCCAATTAAACATGACTCATTAACGGCCAGAAGCTCGCTCGCGCGCGAGTCAGCAGGCCCGCGCCCGGCTGTCTCGGGATCGATGCCTGCTGGGCTAGCGCAATGGTACGACTATTACACCGAGTGAAGATCAGCGCAAAGCGCACTCGGTAGCAACTTTCGATGCTGCTCTGATGCGTTGCAACCTCCAGCCCTCTGTCCTAATGTATAACTCGAGCAAAGTCCAGTAAGTAGCATGCAGAAGCAATCGGAACTAATCTCGAGCATCTCCTTTCTTTTTCTCTTTATTTTCATTCGTGTCTCTGTCTATCCCATTGATATTCTCACTCAGAAATTTTTTTTTATTCATTGGTACTTGCGTCAGATTCTTCTTCGTCTTTCCCCTTTCGCTTGATTCGATTCGCTACATTATACCGTACGCTCGCATACTACACCTACCTGCCTCGACGACCTAACATTACCTATTACATCGGGCACCGACTGAAGAGCGTCGATCTATACCAGGCGGACGTGGGCATATTGTATGTACGCTGAACAGAGCACTCTGTGCGACGGGGTGTGTCCTGGGAATATGCGATTACTGTTTCTCAGCGATGAGTCCATGGGCCAACTATGCAGACGTGGGGGTTGCAATATAATGGAGTAATAACCCTTCAATGATTAGGAGAAGCATTAGTATTACATCTCTTTTAACCGCTTGATCTCTTCCATCGTCATCGAGTATTTTTGTTTCGCACCTTGTTGAACAGTGATGGGATATGTGCAAATTGGGGCTCATACATAGTTAAAGGAACTAATCCTTAATAGCTATATTTTGATGTACAATCTTTCTAAGTATCTGCCGAAAGTTCTGCAAAAGTATAACAGTAATCCTGGCACTAGATGCAGTTGCTGTGCTTGATGATCGCAGTACTGTACCAATGAAATAATGATCGATATTACAAATATCGTGATTTTGGTGGCGGTGCACAGATTACTGGCAATCAATTTTCTATATCCTCGCCATGGGTTAGTAGTGATCTGTATTTTACAACAGGTTTCTCCGATTGAGATCGTAAAAAATGTGAGATTAATTGTTCACCATGGAATATTGACAATAATCGACACTAACTTCAAATTGCGACAATAACACTCAAACAACGCTTTCAAAAGGCTTCAATCGTATGAATTATAAGAGCATAATCTTTACGAAATTTCTCATCAGGATCAAGAATAGTGATGCAACAAATTTAGGAACCAAAATTCCTTCGAACATGTTTCTTGAAAAAAAGAGATGTTAGGCTTGGTACTACAAGATACTTTGTTCAGTGCCCCAAAAAGACTTTTTAAAAAGGACTCTGATCAGAGTTGTTACACAAGCAAGGCTTCTTATTAAATTCATTCTGTTCGACGGTCACCATCGCCGCCGCCAAATCACAATGTTTAATATTTTTAAATAGTAAAGAACACGTCGGCTCTGCCGCGAATCCCGATATCACACAGCTCCATTATTTTTCCTCCTTTCTCTAGATGGTGGGGCATAATAACGGTATAACACAGCGAAGTCACGGCAACAATACGACTGGTACATCCCAGTCATCGCATCTCCCTGCCCTTCCCTCCTTCTCGTTCTTCTTCAGCTCGTCGGCGTCTTCTGTCCCAAGAGAAACTCCCATGTATATGCATTCAAGTGGACCGACCGCGGGAGTACGTCTGCATCGTCTTCTCGGTCGATGCTGTCGCCGAAGGGGCCGCCGCGCGTTTTGCCCATTGCTTGCCCATTGCCCGGCGCAGGTCTTCGCGTACTATTATACTTCTACAGTACGCAGTTCTATACAGCCGATCTAGCCGGTGCAACTATGGCCGAGTACCTTGAGAGTAAAGCGGTGAAGAAGAAGAGCCCGAGGCGGCGTCGGCGGCGGTGGCGGGCGAGGATACCTACCTACTACCTCTAAATTATTGCTCGGCCATTTCGCGATTGCTTCCGATAGTTGGAATTCCGAGTCTCCTACCTAGCCGCAACATCGGCAGCTATAGGATACCTGGCTTTGGCGCATTCTTCTTCCTCTCTCTTTCTATCGACTACTTTATTTATTTCTCTCTTATACACCAACTGTATAGGCATATATATATGCAACTTCCATTCTTCCTCTCACTCTTTCAACGTGTTCCTCCTATATAGCATCAACGGCGACTTTGTACACTAGACTGTACGCCATAGGGTACCCACTATTCGATCGAGTCGGGGCGCTTATTCGCGCTACTCGCCACGGGTGTCCGCGCGCACTGTCCGTTAAAGGAAAACGTTTGGACAGACTGTGGGATCGTGGGGTATAAAGAGCGAGAACGAAGGTTCGACGAGCGAGAAAAAGAGAAAAAGGGACTGAGTGAGAGAGAGAGAGCGATACGAATGGACACACTGCAGTAGTCCGCGACCGGACGATGCTGTAGTCGCCACAACTCGCCACTTACGGAGATTAGCGCGAGGGCTCTTAAGTCTCTTCCCCTTGCTTCTTAGTGTATAGCTAGCCTTTCTTTGGACCTATCTCTTTCGTAAATGTCCTAGAACGCTCGAGACAGAGAGAAAAGTTCGATAATAACCTCTACCCACTACCGCGCAGACAACAGCATCAGTGGTAACAAGAGCAATGCCGTTGCAATAGCATCTGTTGCAGGTTCATGGGTTCTACGGTTCAGTCTCTACCAGCTGTAGAGTCCTGAAGAGGTACTGGACTTCCGCTCGCGTATACAAGTCGCAATGTTGTGTGTGACTGTCGTCACCGGATGCGTTATCGCAGAGAAAGAAAGAAGTGAGGAGGAGATAGAAGGATAGCTGCTAATTAAAAGGAATCTCGAAGGCACTCGTGATATTCACCAGGTAGAAGGCGAATACTACGGGCCAGTGCGCGATTCCTCGCTTCCTTGCTCAAGATCTATTCTCCTAGTGCGTTGTATACAACTCAGCACAACTCGGAGCGCACACTGAGTCTTGCGAGTGACTGCTCGCTCCCTGGAAAACAGCTTCTAGAATTCTTAAAGTAAGTGCCATCGTTGCCGGTGCTGCAAACGATACACCGACTCTTTTCCTAGTACACGTACCGAACTGCCAGGAGGATAAATTACTATGACTGCGTTGCTGTAGTGATGCTACTGTTGCTATTGTGGGTGATCTCGTGGATTGCTTTGATTTGTACTGATCGACAAATCGATCGTGACGACGACGACGACGACGAAGAAGAATCTTTAACTGTTTGCGTCTATACGTTCTGCATGCCTCGATGGTTACTGGAATCGAGTACAGAAATAAATGATTTCTTTCCTATCTTTTTGATATCGTATTTTATAACAAATAATATGCTACTACGAATTACTCAACGTATTGTATTAAATGAAAATGGTTGGCACTGAAACATCTTATGTAAGATTAGTCTCGCTTCTGGTATGTATGAACTCAAAAAGTTTCCATGAAGACTCTTCCCTATAAAGACGTTAAATATTATTTCATCGCTTCAAGTATGGTTTATGTATGGAATTAAATAAGCCCGGTGACGTGGGTCATCGCATTGACAGGTGTTCGATGATCGTAGCCGTTTCCAGTCAAGTATACATTGTCATAGTGTTGTGTTTGTTGATTTGACTATTGAATCAGTTACACAGTTCATTCGATATATTTTGTTAACATAGAGCAAGGAATAACTTCTCATAGCAACTGGACATAGTTAACGCAGCTACATTGGCCGCACCATCTTAGCTACATCCAGCAGTGATGATGACCATAGTTGGAGGATTCTTGAATTGACGTCACACGAAAATAATTCCTCTCGGCTGTCCATTAAGAACACGCATATCTAAAACCAGGTATTGACCTTACTTTAGACCGTTTTTATTATGGACAAATAATTATTGAATACAATGGCTCATAATATTGACACGTTTCCTTGCTGGCAAAGTTCTTCGGTTCATCTAACGTACTCGTGTATCCATTTTGTAAAGTTGCGAATGATCTGCGCGCTGCGATAACGGCAAAGACACCGAGTAAAGTACCTCTATCTTAGTAGTATAGTATATGAGCGCACGCCCCATGCTCGAGAGCTCAGCGAGCCGTCCCAACAACCGAAGGAGTCCTTGGACTGAGGCGAACGTCTCGCTACAGCGAAATGCGCTCTTTACTGGCCCTCGGGAATTGCCAAGAGCCGCGAAGTAGAAGCAAAAGCCTCTGCAGCAGCAGCCGTAGTGCTGCGCGGACCTCAACGTTCACGGGGTCGCAGGTCAGCCGCGTATCGTAAACGCGCACTCTGCACTCTGTTGCGCCAGGGATTTGCGTGTATATACATGTATATACGCACATCTCGCTTCGCGGCTTCACTCATATATGCGAGGTTCTTCGCGCACTTTCACGTGAAAATCGTAGAAATCTCTACTGCGCAGTCTTGGCTGTTGAACGCCGTGTTCGGGATGTCCCGGTAGAAGAACCCCGGGGTTCAACTCAACGCGCCAAGCGGCTCTATCGCGAAAATCCCCCGTACTTGCATATTGGGACGTGAGGTATATTATAGTATACACGAAGTTGAACAGATAGGTGTAGCTTGAAACACAGTGAACGATTGCCGGTGGGTTATCTGCGGGACTTGAAGATTTCCGGGTTGTACGGATACTCATTGCTGTTCAGGGAAGAAATGTGTCCATTGATCTCTCATCTTCAGAACATTGGTCGCTATTAACCCTGCTTATAAGACCACAATTCATATACGCATTCATATAGTTGATTCTAGTATAATTTTCCAAAGATTTCATAGGACATATATAAAAACATTTCAAATTTTGTTTGGAACTCATTAATTTAAACGTCACATTAAAACTCACGTATTTATTTGGATTTTTTGTTTTTGCAATATAGTCAGTCATATTGGATCTGCTATTTCCAGTTAAAATATTTTTATTTTGATGATATTCTTTTATATAATCTTATTTAAATGGATGGCAAAGTTCAATGACAAAAATACTGTTTATTTGATTAATATTTTGCAATTATATTATTGGAATGTTATGGCACAGAAAATCTTGCTGAAACATTATTAATAGCATTCAAATTTTTCTGACAGTTACTGCTCCATTTCATAAGAATATTATTAAAATATTTCGGTGCTACGCGAACACTTTTTCTTTAACACTATTGGAAACAAAATAAAACGATTTTATTCCTGTCGTTAAATAAAAATAATTTTAACTCGGACCATAAAAAGGTGGTAAATTTGTCTTAAATGTCACTCGGACCTTTCTGTCTATCGTCCGCGTTCCTACGTCTTAGCCGGAAACCAAAGGGACCTACGTGAAGGAGTACCCTGTCCACGATTCCTCTCTCTTCTCTTCGGATTTCTCAGGAGGATGTCGATGCTACTCGAAGAATCGACGAGCGAAGGGGCGTCGGCCGTCGTGGCGTCCGCGAATTTACATATATTTTGCACACACACATACACACCACGAGAGCTTGAAGCGAGAGAGGATGATCGAATAAGGTTGAATCTCTCGGTGCGAGGTGTGGCAGAGCGCAAGACAGACACGCAGCGTATTCCACCTTCTCGATCTCTCGTCGCGTCCCTCGTCTCGATCTCGTCTTCGGGACAATGGAGAGGTGAGTCTTGGCTTCGCGGGCGGTGGATACAGGGAAGGCCGTCGGCGAGGCTGCCAGCATGCCTGGATACCTCCAGGAAAAATCAAGAAGCATGCTCGCTCCGTTTCGATTGTGCATCTCGCACTGGGATTATATTGTGCGGATCGTTCCTCAACTTGGCGTCTGGATGTTGATTCTTGTATGTATGGTGGTATCCGAGCGAAGGCGTGAATCCTCGACGATTCACACGCGACCCACGTTTCTCTCTCACGTATATTCCCTATAGCTCATCTCGATCTCTTGGCTCCCGAGGGATTCTTTCGATTCCTAATCGATTTCTATAGATACACGTGAACCCACGTCCTTATTATTCTTCTGTGGGTAAATAGAAACGAGAATTCACGCGGATGTAGGAGACACCCTATTGTTACGCGGGTATGGAATATACGTAGGTATCTTGTAAATGTACTCTAGAGAATACTAACTCAAGGATTCCTTATTCTACTCGCGCCCCTGATGGATGTGATTCGAACACAAAAATAACAACTCCCGCATACCAGCAAGTTTAGTAGGTCTGGTTACTGAAAAAACGGTTTAGTTGAGATAATCAATTAACTGATTGGTACCAACCAATCTGCATGATAGTATATGGCAGAAAAAAATGTGTATGGGAAGGAATTTTTGTTGATTGGTACATACTTATTGTTCCAACCAACTTGTCGTAAATTATACATCACCGCGATTAGTTGCTAATTGAAACTTCGAACTAGCCGATTGATAGCGTCAACTTACTGATTGGCAACTTAAACTAATCATTTGATAACGCTAACCAATCAATTGGTAAGTCAACCAATACTGCTAATCAAAACAGTAGGAAACCTGTTCATTTAGAGAAGGATTTGTTATATGCCAGCAAAAGAAAACTAACAAATGACTTTATTTGCTAGATCTGATATTTCGCTCAAATAACAAACAAAATTAGTTCGGTTAGCAAATATTTTGTGAATCTAACAAAAAAAATAATTTGCGGTCATTGTTTCTTGCTAGCCTAGCTGTAGTAATATATTTGATGTATCCAGCATCTAACGTGCTCGAGGCATTAAAACCGTTGTTCTCTCAATGATGATTGCCAAATCGTTGATGTATACATAATTACGTCATGATATGCCATATATAATTATGAATCAATTTGATAAAACATACATTTAAAATAGTTTATGACTAACGTATGTTTCTTCTGGTAAGGTTCAAGCGCCACTGCGGTCCCACCATCCGGGAGTCGGAAAGGACGTTAATACAAGGAAGCGGAAGGTAACGCGTGTAAAACGCGTCGTTTTCCGTTCTTTTTTTTTCTTCGTTGTGTTCAATGCGTCCGCGAAACGTGTCGAGTCAGTCGTGCAGTCCTTCAGTGGTTTGTAACATCTGTTGTACCGGGGGTTCGTCGAGAACCGCCTTATACACGATGCTTCAGACTCCGCTCGAGCCAACTGCACCTCACTCGTTCCCATACTCGTTTTATTGCACTTTATATCGCAAGTAATGCCGGGACACGCGCGCCTTATTTCTAAATTTATCTTTCACCTGGCGTCATCACATGCTTAGACGCCATTTTTCTAATTTATTTTTAAAATCACATTTTTTTTCTTCGTCGCCTTTGAAGTGTAAGAACAAAATATCAAACGCGACATCATACTTTATCATAACAAACGAGACATGGTTCTTTCTCAGATAATAATTTTCATTTAAATGAAATGTGTTCAATATACGTATTCTAGGATAATGCAATCATTACCATCGAGTTTCATAATTTATTAATTTAGCTTTTACCTAGCTACTTATAAATCTAACAAACGAAATCTTATGAAAATTCATGGGACTCGATCTATAAATCAACTCACTAATAAATTGGTTTATTTATAAAAATTAAATAGCTTTTGTATCTGATTTAAGTTTCTCTGATTCGGATGATCCAGCGACTTTTGCAAGGGTTTGTTTTTTTTCCTGTGTGACGTGTCGGACTTTCTATTGAAAATATTCGGAAGCGCATATTTTTCACAGTTCAATCGGAATACTCATAATCTGACTTACAAGATGAATCTTTAAGATTTTCAACGCTATCCAGCCGCAATATTCATACAATCTCGCGATACATTGTGAGGATAGCGACTGATACTACACATTGTTAATTCTACCATTTTTTGTGTCGAACTGTCCTGCTGGCATAATCATCAGAAGATCAAATTTTTTTTCAGCTCAATGCTGTCGGTGTAATAATAATGATGTTTGCGGAATATCGAATGAAACAATATGACTACTTTAATTCAAATTGTAACGGATATGTGAGCGAGGTCAGTGTGTCCATGTATAACATAAAAATTGGAGTATATGTATGATGATAGTTGTGTTCCCGATGCAGAAGTGCATATTCCGGTGCATCCGCGAAAGGCTGGACTACAGCCTTAAGTAAAAGCAAGGCCAACGTGATTTATCATCGCGCGGTTTCTTCTCTCCCCGTTTCGTGTCGGATGATGCACTTCTCAAGCGAGCTGTGCGCCAGTGTGCCCCCCTGCCTCGTAAACACACGTTGCATCAGGGTAAGGTTCGCCGAGATGTGCCATAACGCGCCGGTTCAACAGCTGGTAAACTACGCGAAGACATCAGCTAGCGTGAACATGCGGCTCCTCTTGACAACGCTAGACGTTGTCACTCATCACAAGTCCGCCTGTCGTCTTTATCAGTGGACATTGACGACCGTCATTAAGGACCTGATAGACGAAACTATTATACAACTGTGTCATCTATTGACATCGTATTTATTTAGTCCTGTATCTTTTGACTCGTACTGACATACCTTATTTTTACATTATTATTAACGCAAAAAGAAAAGTATTAAAAGACTATGAAAAAGAGCATCAAAAGTAAAAAGTCCTAAATATGTTTTATTGGACTGAATAATACTAAACTGTATACGATCGAATTGTTTTTTTCAGCTCTCAGGTTGATATGTCGGTGAATTTCGGTATCCACAGTTTTAGGTGCCCATTTCGATATCTTCATAGTTTTCGGGGTTCAGGTCGATCGATTCATAGCTTTAGCTGTACAGAAATATTTGTTTATAGTTTTTGAGCTCCAGGATAATGGCGCCTTCATTTGCAATGTTCAGGTCGGTCTATAGATTCTGTTAAAAAAACAATGCAGTAGTACAAGTACAGATCTGAAACTACACTGTTAAAAATGCGGCGTTAAAATTTACACCAAAGGAATGGACCTATAGGGACTACGCAGTGGCTTTGGAATTAGCACCTGCAAATGCGCAACACCGAAGGAATACAAATCAATAATTATTAATATTAATTTTAACACCACTGTGTAGTCCCAATAATTCCGTTTCCTTGGTGTAATATTTAACACTGCATTTTTTACAGTACATACAAAAATTTACCTGGCCATTGAAAGCTGTAAAAAAATATATCCGGACATCGAAAATTATGGAGATATTTAACTTGACATCTAAAATGATCAACCTGAGCACCAAAAGCTATAGAGATATCGCGGGTATATACAGAAAAATCAAGAAAATCATAAGTGAGAGGAGACGCATAGAGAAACATTTATATAACACGTGAACGATTGTGAGGCGTGATTTCTCGAATCGAGTTAGAGAGGGGTTGCGCGGCCTCCGGATCTCTCGTCGACGCGTCCGGCTGTCAATCATCCAATTTAAAATCTAGCGGACTCTTGTCAGATATACAGGCGTAATTGCGGGCTCTCCCGGGCTTGATCAACGTTGTTCGGTCGACTACACGATCGAAGATATTCGCGACCGAGCATAAAGAATTTACATGTAGAGAAAAAGCTTTAATGCAAAGGCTAGTATCACAATAAACAAATAAAAAGGCATGAAATCGTCATGCCTTTTTTTAGCTGAATGGGTACCCTTAAAGTGGGAGGAACATTTTGCATTTTTCTTTTCTGAAAAATTATAATTTTCATCCTTTTACATTAATCGCTGTGACGTGGTTTATGCACGTATATTGGATTTCAACTACCTCTTAATATCCAACACTTTATTGTTAAATTATCACCGACAATCAACGTCACTACTTTGCAACAGTGTACGTCCTCCTTCTTAATTGAACATTCCAAGTTGTGAGGCAAAGTAGTGGTTCTGTTTATAGCTATAAAATCAGCGAGCCAAGCCGCATAAAGTATTGAAAACATTGAGAATTATATTGCCCATGGCCCACAAACGAGAAGAAGAAAGCTCGTACCCCTGCATATATTTCTCCATTTCGAATGAAAAATTGAAAGGTTCACCGGATCCACTCGAGGTGAACGAGCAACAAGTGCATTCGAACGAAACGAGTATACAGATTCCATCCGCACTGTGAACACTGTAATCTCTGACCATACAAACTATGCGCTCAACAATTTCCTTTACCTTTTTTTTCCCTCATATCGTAGAATTTTAATTAAGGGTTCGTTTTGTGATCGCGTCGGGCATACGCTATCATTCCGAGATCTAAGTCGATCGTGGCAATGACCCTACGACGTGCAACAGTTGCTCCGGGCTTACAAGTGTTCAGCTGAAGGTTCAATATGGAGGTGGTCTGAATATCCGCCATCGACCGCTTCTCGAAACCGGACCAGTTATATCGCAATCACAGCACTCTCGACTTGCGGCTTTTTATATATGTATATATATACATATATCGAAACACGGAGAATGAGAATCGATTCACATTCGAAAAACGCCCCGTTGCCCAAATCCGATTATTAAAAGTGCCCCATTAAATGCTCATTGATGGCGAGTGTTTGGATATTAACCCTTTCCTCTTTCTTCACAGCGTTCATTACGAACGCGGCATTCGAGCGCTTGCTCTCGTTCAATGTTACCGGGATTTTCGTTTTCTATTCTTCTCTCAGTTTTTATTCACGCGAAAGTGCAACGCGTAATTACACAAATTCGAAACGCTCCATTTAGCGCTCTGTAATTAATGTAACTAATGATTATTATTGTACCTATATACCTACATATGTGCACAGACAGGGCATGTATATTATTTTTTCGTTGCGTTTAAACGGCGTGCCCATTCAGGTAGCGTGCGGCGAGATCATAATGATCTCCGGATCTTCGAATTTCCGCTATGGTATTTTTCCCCCTACGCTTTTATATGGAGAAAGGAGAGGATCTCGTTTTGACCGCAGAGACGCACCAAGAGCTGACTGAAAGAACGCTTATAACCATCTATTAGGATCAACACGATTTTGGAGAACGTATGAAAGAGTGAAAGAGAGATGACGATTCATGTGTCTCTGTTGACGAGTGATTTCTAGCTGGTCCAAGATATCTGAGAGATTCTAGTCTCGCCTAAGGCGATAATTAAACGTGAATTTAGAAAAGAACGATTCTTAGTAATCCGAAGATGTGCTGCACTCGATCATGCTACGTCTATCTTCAACCAGCAGTTTCCACATCGAATGAACTTTTTCACCGTGTATATATAAAGAATATTTCGAATCATTTAGTTTCGGATAAACGTTATAAAATGATGGGCTGCTACTTCGCTATAGGATAAAAAGAAATATAGAACACGATCTGTCTTTATAATTTAAAAAAGAAACCAGTCCGTCAGTGAATCAAGACAGAAGCGTTGCAAGTCATGCTTGCCTTGCGCATATGCAGGGAGGCGGATCGCGGTCGGCTTCGTCTCTGAGTCTTTCTTTCGACCCTCTGCTGAGTTAATATCATTATCATTCACAAAGTGAATCTCTTTTGCTAGGTTAATCAATTATTAAAGCTCTTGGTAGATTTGCCACACAATGCGATTTTTTCTAAATGCACTTTCGTCTCATAGAGAATTTTTTTTTTCAGAGATGTCGCGGCGTTCAGAAGGTTTCAGAATATTGTAACAAATCATTTTAATTGGTTGTGATTTGTAGACAAAATGTGTAACTGTGTATCGAAAGATCTTATCGGAAAATGCTGTAATTCCAAGCTTTGACCTATATGCAAATTTTTCAGAAACATGCGTGCTTAATTTTTTTAATCGACATAAAAAATCGCATGTGATTTATTGTTTGTATGATGTGTTTTGAATGTGTGAAAGAATAGGTACGAATATAAACAATTGTACGTATTTCTATTTTTGAAAAATAATATAAAATAAAGAATTCGAGGATTTTTTTTGTACCCGGAACAGAACATCGTTATGAACAATTAAACGCATGGAATTTTTGGTTAAGTTTTTGTTAACGATTTTTATCAAATAAAAAATAGTTTATACTTGAAGTCGGTGGAAAAAATAACATAATAGTACATTACGATACGAGTGCGGAAGAACTTTTTCTCACGAGCTGAGAAATAGGTTTTCCGTCGAGTATCGTACAAAGTTTTATTTGACAAGATGCGAAAATGGGGTTCGACGCATGCGAAGCGTGCGTAAAACCGCGTTTCAGATTTTATTTCTGATCTGAAGTTATATGGAAATAAGAACATTATATGTGAAAAACAGAAGTTGGAAGTTCGTTTATGTAAATATATTCTAAGGGATCTGAAGAATCAATGAGAATGGAAAAGGCGAGGTTTAGAATCGAAACATAAAAGTATAAGAGAGCACTAAATCAAAAAGAAGTATATGAACGGTAGCAAAGAAATGGTTGTCGGCTTTGCCAGTCATTGGTTACTGTATCTCTGAGCGTGCTAGTTGCACCTAATACAGAAGCAGCATCGCGCTTACGCACTCAATGAATATTTCTATCCGAATCTATATAACGTATTCAATGCCCAGCGGAATGGAACAAAGGGCTTGAAATGTTACCTTTTAACTTTTGTAGTATACACGAGCCGAGAAAGTCTGCGAGAGAAAGTGCTTAGAGCACATGCGCTTCTCCAACACTGAAGGTCGAAAAAGGCCCTTTTCATTCCAGAGCTACTGGCGGGTGGACCTCTAATTACCTGCCAGGCCGCCCGAGTCGATCAAACCGGCGCCGGTGTGTCTCACTTTGATCCGTGTACGTGTTCTCAGTTTCTCGATGAACGATCCTCTCTCGCTACTCCCGAACTCGACGCTCACTCGGTCTTCTCATTTACCTTCACCTTCGGTCTACCAAGCACATTGTATACTGCTGTTTCGTCTTGTCTGCTGGCTCGTTCACTTGAGAAGGCTTCAACTCCTGCAGCGCATATTGATTAGACCCTTTCTAGTTTAGAACGAGGTATACCTTGTATCCGCGCTCTATTGAAAGCCACGACAGACAAATTACTATGCGCTACTCAAATTGATTAACCAAATATAATGAAGCGATTGAGGTAATTCGGTTTTTTAATTAATTAAAAAATTATATTATATTATGTTATAATTAAGTATATCGATGTACACTGAGGATAGTGATAAAAATGCCAATTGACCATATGAGTTATTAGTAGTTCTTTAATGAACAGAAATTCTAATTGGCCTGGCAATTTTTTCTATTGGACAATTAAGGAGATGGAGTGGCCTATAAATGTGCATCGTAATATTTTTTTTATTCATGATATCCTATGGCAATTATTTTTACTTACCGTAAATTTAGATCAAACTAGTTATCGGATTTTAACTTTCGAAATATTATTTTGCTCGTGTCAGAGAGATTTCCGGTCCGTATATAGGCATTGTTAATTTGAGAGCTCCACGACAGAGTTATCAATTTTAGAGTGTAAACGAATCTTTATTTATTATAATTATTCTAAATAATAAATTAAGTTGTTCCAATATTCATTCTACACTGAACGGATATTGAAAATTTGTCGACTGGATATTCGCATCGAAAGGTTTCTTTTATGAACAAAATAAGACAAAATTTCTCGACTGGTTTTTGATTCCAAAGTTACGACGAGCGGAAAAAAATAGATTATCTTGCCAACCTGTTGTGATTCACCATTTTCAGCTAATTTTGTTTTACAAAAATCACTTTTACACTCTCATTGTTACGTTTAAATTTATCATACTCGAGTCGGCAATTGCTGTAAAATAGCGCGAAATGAGTAATTACATAATATGTGTAACATCATCTAGAAAAAGAAAAGTCTCTATATGAGAAGGCAAAATATAGATTTTTTTTTCAATTTAGATGCTTGGACGTTAAGAGATTTTGCTCGTACTGAGACAAACATTTGTTATTTCACCACAACCTGGCACGGGCCGGATGTTTAGTAAATCAAAAACAAATGTTTCGTTACAGTCTTGAAATGTTTCGTGTCTTAAATAATTATACATGTCAGCAAAAACTGACAAAAAATTTAATTTTACAATTAACGACCGCCGAATTTTGTTAAACGAACCTATGTCTTTTTTCAGTCAATACGTTACAACATACATCAGCTGATTATCGAATATATTTTCACAACCAAACTGGACCATCGCACGTCTCCCAATTTAAGAAATTTCAAAAGTATTATTAATGGCGATAAAGAGTTTTTTGCCGCACTTATGCATGTACATTGGCTTCAAAATTAAAGCGTAGCTCGACCTCATTACAAAAATTGGAAAAAAGGCAAACCATCAGTTTCATCGATTATACCCTCAAGGCACAAAATGCATTCAATGCTCATTTCCTTCATTGCTCCCGCCGCTCACTCCTCCGTCCTATATCCAATACCCCTTGTAATTGTAACCGGTGTCTCAAGGCATCGCAGGTGCTCCCGCGTGGCACGGTTTATACACGTGGGGATCAAGGATATCGCATCGTGTTCTCGACCGGTCACGAGAGTTCACGACTTTCCTACTCGGGTTCCTCCAAAGCCCGAAGTGAAGCTAAGCAAACCGCGCAACAGAGTGAAGAAGCCTCGAAGCAGGAGATGAACCAACTCGGAGTCGGGCAGAGAGTCGTAAGGTAAGCGATAACGAGCCGATGCTTCTTCTTCGTTCTTGTCGGTTATCCACGCACCACGCTCCTCGCAACTGCAACCACAGAAGCAGAAAATAGAAGCGACGGCGACGCGCGGCAAGTCGGCTCAAATGTCATTTCCACTTTGCGCGCGGCACAAGCTCATTGTCCGTTCAGTTATCGCCGTTGCTCCTTCACCGATCACTTGCTCTTTCTCCCTCTCTCTCTTGCTATCTCTCTTTCTCCCTACCAACACTCAGTTCCAACTGCGGCCGAAGGAGTCGCCTTAACGGGATTCACTGAAGGGACACCGACGCTGAAAAAGCCTTCGGCACAAACTTGCCGCGTGCGATCGTCTCGCCGATCGGCAGTTCTCTTCTCTCTATCCGATATATATATGTATACTTATGTATCTTCTCCAGCTCGGTAGACATATCGAGTCTCTGCTGCGCAGTGGCTTACCGTTGTTGTTGTTGCTTCTGCTGCATATCTATATCCCGCCATTAGTTCCTACGCTATATGTTACTCTCGGTCCTGAGAAAAAGAATCGGCATCAATGCGAAATCTTTCGATCTCTTCTTGTATTAAGGCTTTTCACAGACACTTCCTTTTCTGCGTCTTTCTATTTCTCTTTCTTCACATCTTCAATTCTTATGAATTTCGTTTATTTATTTTTTATTCTTGTCATTACCTTCTCTTATATCAAACAGGTTTTGCCTGTAGAGTTTAATGTGTGTATATATATATATATATAAATATACTTTGGTGTATATGTTGCTCGTGTGTTTGGCGTAGTACAGTGTGGAAGTCACGCGTAACTTCCTGCTACGCTACGGGCGCGAGATTACGGTAAATTTGAATGAATCCCCGACGACAACGGCGACAAGAACCCGGAACTCCTAACTTCGATACATGCGGATAAGGAAAATCGTGCGAGGGATCTTCCTCTTGTGTTCACGACTGGATGGATTCACAAGGGACTGGTGGAGCTCTTCGTCTGCCCAACGAAGTTTGTGAGAATATTGTGTTAATGTGGAAGAGTATATGTCTTTTACAACTCGATAATTTTGCACGTCTTTGACTGATTAGAATTCCTCAAGCGGCAATTGACGGCAGGGTTTCCATCTCGAACCAATTGAAAATTGTTGAATTACTCGATCCTTCGTAGAATTTATTTTCTCGGTTAGACATGCTTAAAAAAAAGCAGGTTCATTTTTCAAATTATCGTAGTTACCGTAACCATTTGAAAAGCTGAAGAATGTTCATGTAACTGTAACATTTTTAAGAATTTTACTTAAAAAAAGCAATACATGCGCTCGATAAATCGAGACTCATTCTGTCATCGCGATCTGACGATTTTTATAGCTTCGAACAATTAACGAAGAGTATAATAACTTCATCATGTATATGTCAACGATTATCAAGCCGCATAATGATTCAATCGTACCAATTACCCGTTCGTCTCATACATCTTTCGCCGAGAGTTATAAATATCTCCGAACTCTCCTGTATAATGTTTCATCGTTGGTATCGGCGGCTCGCAGCTTTAATAACTGATCATTATTTTTCGTTGATTTTGATGCGCCTGGACGTGAATTGCGTGAGACACAAAAAATCACTCTGACCATTAAATATTATTACTACGAGAGTGCGTGTAGACATGCGTTCGTGTTATAAAGAAGTTTAATTGGGTCGCAATAATATCCTCCTCTCATCATGTTGCAAAAGCAGGTGTGCTGGACCTGATTTCTTGTAATTAGTGATACACAACAATAGCTCCTACAGTGTCTCGAAATTATATTATGAAAAATCTCAAGTCAATTTAGTGGTTGCCTTTCAAACTTTGTATCTTATGTTTCTTTTATAGCATTTCAGAGATTCGTCTCGCACGAATTCGACAAAAGTTATATCGCATTTGACGCCTTCGTTCTGTTCTGTATTCTTACGAAATACAAGTGTATATGTGGTCGACGGTGCGCGTAAATGAGAGGGGCACAGTGCCGTTTGCACTGAGAACAACGATTATATCTGTACTGACCGCACGTAATTAGATCGAAGGACGTGTTAATAGAGTTGTAACGCGAGAGAAGAGGCGAAAACTCGCTTGTTTGCTCGTTCCTCGCTCGCTTCCGTAGTCGGTAGCGCACACTGCACACAGCAACCACTGAACGCTTCGAGCACAGCCCATATAATTAGAGCCTTCCACGTGTTTCCTACATACGTATTTACTTTGCCATTTTTTTGTTGTTAGGTAGCAAGTATCCCACACGTCTACACTCGCCCCATTGCTCTTCGACACAATACACTGCTCTACACCGCAAATCAATCATTTATCATTATGTAAAAAAAAGGAAGATACGATCTGATAAATATTGAATTTTGTGTTCCTACTGTATAACTCTCGATGGCTTTCACATTGATCCGTACACTCTCCTTCGCTATTTCAGAACGATTAATTCTTGTTGAATACGATTGGTTAACGAATTAGCATGAATTTTGCGTATTCAATCTGTAGACAGCGGCATGTCAAGTTTTCGAAATCGATTTGCGCGATCGAAAACGCTAAATCATCGTGAGATGATTGAGAAAGAGATTTATATGCATCGGTTATACGTTTTTGTATATTGTAGTGACTATCCTACACTCAGGAAAAATGCAGTTTTCATAACGAAATAATTTTATTACATTTCTGACATGCTCTTCCTGAAATGTTACATTATATGGATGTCAAATATAATTTAACATTTTTTTCATTAATTTAAATGACAGTCATAAAATGTATGCAGCTTCATATAGAAATCCGTAATCTGCCTTGGGCGTGATCTTCCCGCCAAGGGGTGCGCCATTCGAGCAGCGCATATGGCGTACACATACGCGAATACGAGAGACAGACATAATACGCCATTCGATTACTCGTGGAATAGAGGTTCGTCGCTTCCTCATCTGGAATAGGCTTAATACAGCACTGGCACCATCGGCAGGAGCAAAAAGCGCCAAGCATTAGAGAGAGAGAGAGAGGGCTCGAAAGAAAATTCTTATATTCACGATAGATTTCCAGCGTCTCTCGGGTATTTGATTTATCGACGCAATCGAAGCTAAGGAGCAAAAGCAGCGATGCTGGTGTTGGTGCTGGTTCGAGCGAGGCGGTACCCGATCGCGTCGCGAATGAATATTGTAATTTCTCCGTCTCTCTCTCTCCCTCTTTCTCCCTCATCCACGTCTCGTAATGTATTGCTACTTATGAATACTCTTTACTACGTGCTGTATATTCTATTGCTTGGACGTATAGTCGCTCCAAGTATGTAATATACAGCGGGTATACATTGATACATACCGTTGGGCAAAGACCAACTCGTTTTAGCATCTACTATACCGATACCTGATATATTATGATGTATGTTGTATTTCTCATAATATACTCAAAATGAAAAGATTATAGAGAGAAAGGTGGTGGTCTATGACGATGGTTAGACGCAGGTGAATTCCGGTTTGTCTTAACTTGATTGGGCTATAAGTAATTTTTTGAATTCTTATTACAATATTACCGATGAGAAGTTGCACTGTTAATTTTACGTGAAGAGCTGTATGAGACTCGGCATGTGCAATTAAAATCCTACAATATGCTTCCTGGTTGGATGTGTTGCACGACGCCGAAAGTCGTTAAAATCACTAAACCAATCGGTTTGCCCCTTTAATGAACTAATAATTAGTCGTTAGTGTTGGTGAGTAGATGGGGGTACATGTTACAAGTATACAAACTCATAACGAAGTGCTTGCAATTTCTGCCAGAAATGCTTTTGCTGTGTAGGTTCTTCTCTCGTGGAAGCTTTTGATAAATGAATCTTTGCCGAATCTGTCGGGGAACCGGTGGCAAGCCCGCGAGCCCTCTCGTATAACATGCTTTTCTCGTGGCCTGGACACGTCTGCATGTACTCGAATGAACGTACCACATGTTGTGCGATCGCTCGGAGAAAGGGAGTAAAGTATAACGATGGAAGGCAAGAGAGAAAAATATATAAAGATTTTGCGCCCGAGAGCCTCGAAAGCTACTGTTTATTATCGCGCAACAATGAGATATCACTGATATATTTCGATGGAGTTCAACTCAATTTACGATATACGTGCAATAAAAAATGCTTTCAGTTTTGTATTGCATTCTCATTGAGAATGCTGAGCTGATCGAATTGTTCGTTTTTTTAGAGCTTAGGATATCTGGTATTCTATGCCTTTTATGCTACTTTTTTTTACTCCCGTTATCTTTATCAAATTTTTCTACGTGACATTTAGTTGAATTTTTAGTTTTTTTTTTTTTTGCTATTTTTTCTCTTCCAGGATATAAGTAGTTTAAAAAAACACCCGATTTCTTCATTTTTGGGAGCAAACATTTGAAAAAAATCACAACCAGTACTCTGAAGAAGAATAAAATTTGGCTATCTTCATGTGGGATATTTGAGAGAAAAAAGTGAAAAAAGTTGACAGAGAATGCCTCATACGGTAATTTTGTGACATGCGATAAGAAGGTCCAAATTATATCAAATTAAAGTGATCAATTGCAATAAAAATTATATTATTTAATTGAATTTTTTTACGCATTGAAACTATAACTATGCTGTTATTACATTGCATCTAATATGTATGATTAATATATAACGAATTTTCTACAAACCTCAAATTTCTACCACTCTAATTAAGGTTTAATTACGTATTTCTTAAGCAAGTCACGCAAGTTGCCTCTACTCTATTTCTGCGGTATTCAGAGCTCGTCTAGTGGGTACCTGAAGCTTTGGCAAAGTACCTACCCACTGGAGTTTGTACGTGTAGCGAAATAGGCGCTCAAGAGCTCCTTCCTTCACGCGCGAAGCTTTGATCTCTACGCCGTAGCAGCTCTCTTTATTCGCAAAGGGTTGGGCCCCCTCTCGGCCTGAGCACTCATATTCTTCGCAGGTATCCATACAGTACACAGAGCGAATAGTAGCTAGCAGAGAGAGAGAGAGAGAGAGAGAGAGAAAGAGAGACTGCGGACTTTACAAAGGGGATGACTTTGCGGCAGAGCACGCCCTCACGGCCTCGCTTATTCATATTTTCATAGCGCCGTACCGGCTGCTGTTGAGCGTGGGTGAACAGAACTCGAGCAAGGAAATGTACTCCTCATCATGTCCTCTTCCACTTCTTCTCTTTCTACTTTCTTTGATTCTTCTGCTTCTTCATCGTGATGCACGCTTCCTACTCGCTCGATCAATGACAAGTTCGACCGAGTTTTCCAAGATGATGCCTCTCATCAGTGCGCTTTACTGTACGGCATTATCTCAACGAGACGCTTTCATGCTCCCGACGCCCGAGCCTCGCTTTTATACCCCTTTATTGAGTCATTAGTCACGAGGACTATTAATTTTAGGTTTTTTCTTTTTAATAAATTCTCGCCTCATTGTTCCATACTATTAATTGCTATTTGCTACCCGAGCCTCGCCTTTCACTCTCTATAAACGTCTCTCGAATCTCCAAGGAGTTTTAACTGTTGATGTATTCACACCCCGCATAATACTTTCCTCGGGAGTGTCTCGATGTATGAGCGCATTGCAACGGCTTCTCTGCACTCCGCCTATATACAGCTACGCTCATCTCTCGCATGATCAATGACATCTTTACGAGGTTCGCGATAAGTCCTCGACTCCGCTGATCTTTTCTCCGAGAAGTCCTGCCCACGAAGTTGAGATGGAAGTGAAGAGAGCGAGAAAACATGAGACACTACATAGCCATAGAAGTCGACAGAGGAAGATCAGGAAGAAGGAAGGCCAAGGAGGTGCAGGAGGACAACAGGGAGTGTTCGGTGCACGATAAATCCGTTGCAGCTTAATTCGCCGTGGCCGTCGGTCGATGCACCGCGCGATGCGCGAGTAGGAATGTGCAGCTGAGCCCTATCCACACCGACTTCAACAGGAATATCGAGTTCGGAGCCTGATGACGTCACGGGGCGTGTCCCATCGTCGTTGAAACGCTCGAGGGAATCTCCTCATCTCTACATGCCTCCTTCGCTCACTTATATTTGAACCGCAACAAGATTCGATAATATTTTAACAACTGAATTATAGCAGATTTAAAAAAAGAGATTACCCACATCCGTAGGAAAATGTCTGACAACTTTACAATTTGAAGTTAAAAGTGCAATTTTTTATATAAAATAAATATGTAGTCAAGTTTACACACACATATTTTTCGGAGACATACGATTTCTCTAAGCCATATTTATCTTATAAAAAAATTATATATTACATAACTGAATTCTAATAGCATATTTTTATATAAATTTGAAGATCAAGCGATATCACAAGTTTCGGAATCGAAAAGTTAAGATTTAGTTTAGAATTACCAGACCCATGATATACCATGAAATACTTGCTTTCCATTCCGGGTTATAATTATTAAAAATGATGGCACGTTGAGATCGAGAGTGTTCGAGGCTATTTTGTCACGCTGGCCCGGGGTAAAGCACGCGTGGATATATAGTGGAAGAACGAGATGATTTGTGGCTGCGAAATAACTACACGCGCTTTCGGCGTTCCCCCGCGCACGTTGATGTCTCTATTTATATATAAGGTAAAGACGCTGGTGGAAACGTTGAAACCGGATTAAATGTACCGGTGAACGGTCTCTTTTGGCCGTCGTGTCGCAGTGTATAATGTCGTCGTCGTCGGAGTCTTGGCATTCCTGCGTTTCCCACAATATGCGCTCGCCCGCTTGGTCCTCATTACCATAAAACGCCGATCAATCCGGGTGCGAGAGGTACCGGCGCACCAGACGACCATACGACGCTATGGTAGTACATTCCCTATGTACTCTTGCGATTCGGAGCTCTTTGCCACGGAATCCCAAAGTCCGTTGCCACAGTATGTCGAGCCTGAACACACGTATTAGCAATGATGATGAATACCGACAGCTTTGACTTGTGCACGTTAAAGGAAAAAAAGCCAGAGAACAAACTGTCCATTGCGCTGAATTCAGATCAGAATCAATTACTTGCTACTTGATCGCAGCACATCCACAACTGGAAATACCTGTTAAAATATTTGTAAAAATAAAAATGGTGCCAACAGTTTTTTTTCAGGTAAAATAAAGAAGAATTTCGTTTGTCAATTTAGCACACGAACTACCTTTAACTTCAAATTATTTCCAGAAATAATTTCAATACAGCAACCTCATAACGTAACTAATTCAATGATTGCTCTAAGCTAATTTGGTGCCCTATATTACTGTTGCTAGATAATTTCATTTTTATGAGTAATCGGTAAACAGGTTGGAAAATATTGTCCTGTTGTAAATTATTTAAAAAATTCTAAACATCTATATTAACTTTCAACTGTTTCCTTTGTTTTATTTTCTCTGTTCCTCTTCGCTCATTAACTTTTAATCTTCTATTCTGTGACAAAACAGAAATCCGCTTAAACAAGAGAAACCAAAATGGCGTGTTTAGCATGACTGCAAAGATTTTAGGTAGTTCGGAATCCTTTCGTTTGCTTCCTCAAGCACCTGTACAAACTGCGTACGGTATAACTACAGTATAATGATGTCTGTTTCTGTCTGACGTGCCCATCCGAACGGCTCGAAGTTCGGACTAACGAGAGTAACGAGTGTGGATGGAAGGAGGATCTCCACCAAATAAAGACGTCCATGATGGGCGTAATAAACATCTCGTTCTCCCGGGAGTTGAGTCGTTTATTTCTCTCACTCGGTGCGATCATCTCGCTGGTCTGTACGAGACCGGTAAGCGGAGTTTTGCTCCCGGTATAACGAAGAGAACGTACGAACGTGTCGAGCTCGATGTTCATCCTTTTCAACGTGAGATACGAAGGTGGCTGTAGTCAGTGCAAACGATAACACGGAATCGATTGAGTCTCAAGCAGTAGAACCAGGTGCAATCGTGCCCTACCGACGAAATGGAGTCGTGTGTCGTCGCAGGAAACCTCCAAACCTGCTGCTGCTTATCCGGTCCTCGAGGAAAGAAGGCAAGTTCTGCGCGAAAAGAGAACGATCTCGTTTGATCTCGCTCGAGTTGGGCGACATACAGCAGCTCCCCAGCAAAGAGAACCCGATCGAGAGTGCAACATCCGGTAGGTCGAGAGCTCGATGTCAGTGTTTGTGGATTATAAAAAGTTGAAGCGATATTCTCAGAGGGATCAGCACGACGAGTTTTGAAAAAAAACGGCGAGGTTGCCGTGGTGGTTCGACAAATATGAGAAAACGACAACGAGAGAATACAACCGAGCTTGTACAACTACGAAAAATCCGAAACAAATTTGTAAGCCGTTTTGTCGTTCGTTTTTGTTGGCAAAACTCGAAGTGTACCGATTCTTAATTTTTCCTTCGCATCTCTTTTCTCTAGCACGATGTTAGAAATTCGATACAAGGGAAAGGTGCGAGAAGGTGAAGATGGGAGCTATTGGATATATAAGTTTCTCGAAATAATAATGTTATTAAAAGTCGTGTGGCAGGATAGCCGCTCAGTGTATTATATGTATAATAATCTTACGGGGGTATAGAGTACGTTATGGCCTTTCCCCGTAAGTTCAACCGAGCGTGTACAGAGCGCAGAGACGTGCTTAGAATTATCGACGGGGATCGAGCACGCTCGAGGCAATTACGCGTTATTACGTAGATAGGCTCATTAGGTATTATGCACGGTTCTTCTTCTTCTTCTTCTTCTTCATCTTCTTGTTCTTCGTCTTCGAGTCATGCTTTATACCTCGGGATGAAACGACGTCCTGAGACTCCCATTGCTCCTCCTCACGATTATGCACGTTCTGGATTCTATACAATATAGATATAAAATGTAGTCGAGAATCTTCACGAGATTAAGGTCGACACACATGAAGACACTATGGGAACAGATAATAAGGTGTTTATAGCTCAATTTTTCGATACGCGAGTGTATGGGACTAATCTATTTTTTTTTTATCCAGCGTCATCTGGCTGACATGTTCTCAATAGATGTTCTATTACTGTCGTGATTCTTGTTTCCAACGACCTAACGTTATATTTATTATTAGCGGTGTCGAGATGGTGTCGTCCATTTGTTTCACTTTATGACAGATGGTAGTGACAGAGCAGACAGCGTAATTTGATCAGTACGTTCGAATAAACATTTGCACTCTGCACAACATTCTCACGTTTTATCGAAGAATATTCATGTTAAACAATCGCAATAGGAAATAATCGAGATTTTTTTTAAGATTCTGAATTTCCTGTTTCTTGATATCATTGCAATCGAGGTAAACCCAAAGTGTTCTGAACGTTATATACGCTATCGTGATCATCAGTCCCCTGATCATTCCCTCCTTGGCTATTAGCTCTATTGACCATTAGCTATTAGTCGGCCAGTCAATCGTCTATGTGCACACACACCTGCAATAAGCACTCGGGTTACCAGGCAGTGGACAAGCCCCAGAGTCCACTCTCTGAACGTCGAACCTCGTGGGAACAGGCTGTGATTAGTCGACGTCAATAGAAACGAAAGTTATGCTGATTGCGTGAAATCAGTTGAGGCTTTAAATTGATTAAATATCAGCTACCAGCTGAAAACTGTAAAGTTATGCCCATAACATTCGGCAGTATTGTAATACTTGTTGATACAACAAAATGCCAAAGTGTCGTATTTTTGATTATTAGAATACAAGTCTGTAACGGATAGTTCTGCGTTACGGTAGAGTTGTCATAATCTCAGTTGTTTTCAAGTGATAAATGGCGGTAGATTCATAAACGTGCGACAGCTTTGACCTAAGCATTTGAATTCTCAACATCTGTCCTTACAAAATTGTACACATTATGCTCGAAATTGAATTTTAATCTTATTACTAATTTTGAATTTTATTCTTAATACTCTTTCCGTCTGTTTTGACATTTGGCATAAACAAAAAGATTCAATATGTGAACTTGGCCCCGGTTCCAATGTATCTGACGAAATCGGCGATCAAACACAGCACGAATAAAACGATGGTTTCCGTTACTCATGAACTAATTACGGGAGGATTTAAGTACTACACTTAGAATTTTAGGAGATTGATTAGATGATAATCTGATTTCACTGAAAGCGTTCTTCTATTGTTCTAAAAAAATATAACCTGCTTATGCCAAACATTAAAATAAAAAAGTCGATTGCTGCTTATACAGTAGTGTTTAATTAAATTTTCTTTTCAATTAAACAGGCGGCGGGACCGCCGGTGCAGCTTGAACCCGTGGACCTGTCGGTGAAGACTCCGGTTGTGCTGCAGGTGCCTCGTTACAGTCCAGCAGCGGCATTAATTACCGCAGCTAGGAGGATTCCCTCGCCATCGACGACGCCCACGCCGCCCCCGCTCTGCGCATCTACCGGTAAGTTTATATATGAAAATTTAATCCCCCGCCTAACAGTAAAGACACCAAAGCGAATCGGCACGTCGGTTCTTGACTTCGCTTTGGAGAATAAAGGTCAAGGGTCCCGTTGGTGCATATACGAGACCGTGTCGTGATATTCGCATATAGGATCGTAAACACTGGCGCCTTTTCACGATGGACACGAGCGATAAGCCGAGCATTCGGAATTCCGGAATTTCGCATTCTTCACGGCAAGGAATTGCCCTTTCGTGCCTCATCTATTTTATACCTACACAGTAGTATCCTAGCCATTCTCCTGTTTAAAAAAAGAAAACCAATCTTATTCCAAAGTCTCGTAAAGAAAATCCAATGAATATGAAATTTTCATCATTTTCAACTGCGCCAAAACACAATAATTGAAACGGCATCTACAAAGAACGCCTTCAATATTCTCGGGTGTTACGTCCGATGTTAAGTTCCGCGTGCGTGGCTTCGATAATCGAACACGCGCACGCGCACTCCGCCTATTACAACGGTGCGTCGTGCGATTCTTCACGCTGCCGTAGAGAATGTGCCACGGTAGTAGCCAAGCGTGTAATCTCTTGCACTCTCGGTATGTTTGCCGTTTCGCGCGTGCTGGCTTGTAATTTTCTCACCGGAGTCCATCCGTGCCTTTCTTTCTGCTGCTGATCATTTGCCAGCGTGGCCGTTTCGTTAGCTGATTTACTGGTAAGAATTGACCGTTGTTAGGTAAGAAAAGAAGGCCGCTGCAATGTGACTAACACATGTCGATTCTTCACTACAAGTGGAGCAATTCTAATTATATACGTTCAGGTGTACAAATAGAAATATTTCGCCGACACGATAAATGTTGATCTAACAAAAATGGTATTCAATGAAACAATTATAAATTCGATCCATGAATTATTTAATGAAACAAGTATTTATTGGTGTCGACAAGTTAGTTGACCTTATTTCTCAGTCGGCGAAAGATTGGAATCAGGAAAAATGAATGGCTTTAATGTCTCGTAATGTTAGCTAATTTTCAGATCTTGCCTCGACAATGTTTTTGGCCAAAACGATAATCACTATAATCATGGGGTTATCGTCTGATCTCCGTTAACCAATGAAGATCCTTTTCACCATTCGTTCGAAGATGATTCGATGTTTTCAGGTCACTAATAAAATTCAATGGGTCTCATAACGAGACGACAAGTATAGATGTAAACGTGGAACCTATATATTATCCGCTGATCAAAAAGTTATAAGGTGAGAGCGTGCATCACCTCCTTATGCCGTTCATCACGATTTAAACAGGGGGCAAGGGGGGAAAAAAGTGGAAAACATTGTCGGCGCGTTCAAACGGCACGCGATGTCAAGCTTATGACGTCAGACGAGAGACGAATAAATATTCGAAGGATTTTGGAGATAACGGGAGACAGAGACAAATATATAGGAACGAGGCAGACGCAGAACACTTGTAACTTTCACCCGTTTAAGCGAATCGCCAATGCGCGTGGTAATTTTCTCAAGTAAAGTATACCGTATGCTGAGTATAAGTAACGATCCCCTGTTCATTGTTGCCGAAGCGCGAGCGCGCGTCGGAGCCAGAGCCAGAGCCACCGGAGAATCGATCCAGCGCGCGGGCTCGTTTAAAATTCCACATGCCCTCGCTGTGCTCTCCGGTAAACGGGAAGAGCCGAATGAAAATCGAATATTATAGATCCGACGCAGTTGTGAATACCAAGTGCTTTGCGTGCTCTCTCTAGTATTCCTGCAAAACGCCTTTGAGTGAATTTAAATAAGTTTATTTTTGGTACAGTCGTATATACAGAATGCCCACATATTTTTTCATTTTTGTCATCGCATGATGTGAATCTTTTTATTAAGTAAGATACATATCCGATTAGAATACAGCTCAAGCTACTTACTCAATAGTGGAATTCCTACCATCATTATTATTGTTTTACATTCACATTCTTTTTCTCACGTTTAAGCATAATAGCTTTATGAATTTTAATATTTTAAAAGATACCATACCATTTATACATATATCCTAAAAAGATAGTTATAAGTCTATTAATTATTGGGTGGACTGCACTATATATTTTAAACCGACATTAAACAATGAAGAAACATGAACGAAATACCATATAAAATTGCGTTATCTGTACAATTAAAAGTAAACATCTATGAGTGGCCGACACTTACGACTGAACACATATTGTTATACTTTGACATTTTGGTACAACTTTCCCGTTCGACACGTGCCACACGAGGCTACAGGTGCATAGTTTCGTTTTACCAGTCGTTCGAGATAGAAGAAGATCGAGGTCGAATGAGCAAGCTGAGAGCCTCGGTCCCTCGGTCGCATAGATCGCACACTTTCCCGCAGAGAAAACTGACTCGGACGATCGTAGGTCTTCTCTTCTCGATGAAGTATCGCGGAGAGGCACGACGGGATATAAAAGGATGGTGTCGCGGCTTCTTCCCGATTGAACCACCGACATTCTATTGTTTTCCAGTAAAAGCGACGATCTCGCCAGAAGATAAAGGTAAGCTTTACCATCATGCGGCGCGCGTAGGATAACTTCGTCAACGACAGGACGATGCTCAATTCCTGGCTGGAGCATAACGAATAGAAGTAGCCGCGAGGTTCAAGCGCAGCACGTCGACGTGCCGGCATACATCCATAAATCCGCACAGTGCCGCGATCGGAAAATTTCTATGGGTGCGTTGACTATGTGGACTTGAGACTATAAATACAACGAGGGCGCTAGCACATGGAGGGGTTTGTGCAATGTTACGCAATTGAAAATGAAACGCCTCGGGAAACGCGTGACTTTGCTGCTGCTGGCCGAACGTTGGGTGCTGGTCACTCTGTGGCCACTGCGAATACGTTCGTGCGGATAGCAGAGGCGGGAAGCCGGCGCCATAAAGGGCGCCTTCTCTTACTCAACTTTATGAACCGTACGGGACTGGCAAGTAGTCGTGAGCATGTATGTACGGGAAGTATGTGCGTATGTAAGTAAAAGTTGTCCCCTTGTCGCGCAACAGAGAAGACTCTTCTCTCCCCCCCCCCCCCTCCCCTGTGGGCATTTTGCCAATTATTTATCCGGACAGATGTCCACAGGGCGTGCCCACACCGGTGACTTTTTCTTTTTCGCCTTCTCATTCTACATGGTCGTTTTCTTCTTAACTCTCGGTTGATGTGAATGAGAAGCTGGCCGTGTGGGTATGAACCGGCAGAAAACGCATGCACCGAGATGAGCCTCGATTCTATGCGCGAATGAACGGCCAAGAATTCATCACCGCGTCCGTGGACTCTCATGAAACGTTGTCGGAGATTAATCCTGCGAGTTGAGACGAAGCAAGGCGAGGCAAGATTCACAATGACCGAGGCACTCTCCATGTCCTTCCCACGAGCCAACGGGAAAACCTCTCTTGTCTGTGGCTAGCCACCACCCTTTTATAAAGCTTTCAATGTCAATTTTTTAAAGAGATAAGACGTGTACATCTGAGGTTCGGCCAGGAAAGGAAGAACAAAATTCTTGATTGACGATCAGTTGCCCTTTTAGAATACTAACTTTTATACGAAGCTCGCAAAATGAATGAATTATCATGACTCAAAATTAAACTTCATTATCAGACTGAACATTCAAGCATTTTTACGGGGAATATTAATTATGAACAGTCTTTTTGCTTGAAGAGTTTATACATCCCTTTTGACTCTGCTCTGACGAAATTATAATTAGTGAAAGTACATGCGTACGTACGTTACACTGAGATAAAATAATCCAACATTTATAGGAGACGCGGATTTTTTTTCTTTCACTGTTTTATATATGCGGAATAAAGATGACGAATGATAGAGAATACATAACGTTAGTGTATATACGTAAGTTACAATTCGTTTGTTGGGAGTCAGTGCGAGCGGTCGCTCCCAGAGTTTAATTGTCTTTGATTAATTACTCATGCTGTTTCACGTCGGGGCCTCGGGCCCGCCGGAAGCCACAGACACTGCGCGCGCGCGCAGCTAGCAATCTAGATAATGCGTAACCGTATTAACGCGCCGACTCTGCGATCATGTAATGCCACGATAGATTTTACTGTTTACATCTAAAAATCGTTTGATTGATATCCGCCTGATGATGGATTAAAAGGAAAAATTTAAATCCAAAACGCCGGATGTATAAATAACAAATAACATAAATAAAAACTCTGAAAGCCCTGATGTCGTCGATGATAGTTCAGACGGAGCGAGAGCATTCCCCTTTTAATGTTCCATTCGAAAGAATTCCCCTGTACACCAGTGGTGGAACCATTATTCGCGTCGAATGGAATTCAATCGTCACGATCGAATCGTCGAGAATGCACTACAAGGACTTCACGGCTCTGGAAGCTCTTACGCCACCCGGAGCCGAACGCTTCGTCGTTGCTTCGGCGTACACCAGGAGTAAGAGTGCAGCGCACGCTTTGCCGATCGAGATAAATCGTATCGAACCGCAAACGGATTGCGAGGTGGAGCGCGAGGAGAGTGCTGGTGCGGGTCGCGACTGTGGCGGGGCGCAATAGCCGCGCCACGGCGTAAGACGAGTAGCAATAGGCAATGTGGTCATATCGCGCGAGCTGCTCCCCGAGCATACCAAGATAGGATCTATCGAATCCACATAGTATTATACGCCATGTATAGATACAATAGACTTACAATCTATCACAAGCTGCTTCTAAAGTAGAGATTACAACGACAACGAAGATTCTAGTCAAATCGATAGTCACTCACGGTGCTTCTCACAATGGTAGGTCGTACACTCGACTACGAAGACTTAAAGAAATAGAAGAAGCCAAGAGAGCATCATAGGAATTCTTTGATTCTCCGATTAGACTGTCTGATGGCAAATCTTTAGTGCTGTCATTAAGGCACAGTCTCGTTTCTCTCACTTAATTAATTAGAAAATTATATAAGGAGATCGCCTTCTTTCAGCTTTTATCTCAATGTACCAGTGGGAAGACAATAAATCAGTGAAAGTATTTGGTAGAAATATCCTGCTCATCTTGCTCTTGTCCGCGACTAGACTGACTTGTTCTTGACGTAGGAAAGCCAATCTCGTTTCTTTACCATTTATTTCTATTCTATATACCGTGGTACACGATCATTAATTAGAGCAACCAGAGAGTTTCTCCATGCCGGCAGGCCCGCTGAATCATTACTTTGATAGCCGCCGGAAAGGCGGGGGCGGGTGTCGCACGAGACTGATCGCCCGATTTGTCAACCGCTGCTATTCGACCCACTGACTATTCTTACTCTCGGTACAGCATAGATCCTTCTTTATTGTACCATTGTACGTTCAGCTTTTGCCGACACTGCATGTGCCATATATCCCAGTAAGGCGGCATTCAATTCTGGCAATTTTACACTTGGTAATTTTGTAGAAAGAAACAAGAATAACAAAATGTTTTATAACTTCGGTGCTGTCAGCTCTGACTAATCTTACTTCCGATCATTGAAATCGCAAGTTATCAATTATCCGCAGTCTATTATCTGTGTAAACGGCTGTGAAGCTGCACTATGAAACTGTATATGAGAATTTATCAGACAGATGAGAGAGAATAATCGCTCCCTCCCTTACCCTCACCCACCCGCCGGTATGCATCAATGATTTTTCATTCGCGATGCTCACAGTACAAGCGAGAAAATCCTGGATGATCGATACTTACCTTCACGCACGCACGTTAACGGCAATTAAGCACGTATACTAATCGCTCGCGTTAAGAAGTATGTACGTATGTATGACTCGTCTAAGTGGGGTGCTCCACCGACGCGGCGAGGGCGTGAGAAGTGCCTTAGCCCTGTGACCTTCGTGGCCCTCCAGAGTATCTCGTGCCCGTCTCTCCGTCTTCATACTATCGTTCTCTATCCTCTATCCCCCAGCATAGTTCGGACTTCCCATCGGCAATCGTTCGCTGGAAGGGGATCCAAGCAGTGATGTCTCGACTCTCTTCTCCTTCTTGGCGCTTAATAGTACGTATGTACATCTACTAAACAACTCGTACCTTGATTGATATATAATCGCGACCCCGCGACATGGCTTACTTGTCTGATTAAATTTTGACAAGTTTGACTTTTCACTCAATCTCTAGATCTCGCGACCAGATTACTCTCATTATCAGGTACGTATGTGTAACTGTAAACAAGGAGGAGATATTCATATGATGAGATCAGAGCTTTATGCACGTACTGGATTAACGTGGGAACTAAATTCTAAAAGTCTTGCATCACCCAAGTCTTGATCGAAGTTTGGCATAAAAGTCTAACACGTTGCAGTAATAGGTAAAAAAATCGTATATAGAATCATTGTCATCGATGAGAATGACTCTTTTTGTAAGCTTAAAATCGTAGACCCATCATACCATTATTCATCTTTCCGGGCATCCCTTCCATAGCCTAAAATGACCCACACCTTTCAGTTCTTCAGATGTTCTTCGTTCATAGCAGAGGAAGGCTCTCAGAGTTAACCTTTCAGGAATGACTGTTTCACGGCCGCACTTCCTGGGGTCAACGTTCCACTGCGATTTTCTATGCAGCCTAGGCAAGTCGCTAGCAAGCAGGTTGGTGGGTAGGTGGAGTTGTACGGGGTTCCGAGTAGTAGACCGAGTTTCCTCTAGTACACTACATATACAACTATAATATATAATGGTATGCCATGTAGCTGGAGTACAGCGGCAGTCCCCTGTGTTATTCTGCGTGTTCCAATGTAAACGGGGTACCCCGAAGGATCTAACGCATTGAGTTCAGCTCCTTCTCCTGCAGCTCTCCTTCTCCGTGCTTGCATAATATTAGACCTTATGCAACCTGCCCTTCCCACACTTATCACTGCCGCTTCTCCTCCTCTCATTCGTTTCCACCTCTTTTCCCATGCTCTTCTTCCTTCTTCGCTTGATCTTCGTCCTTTTTCTTCCTTCCTGAGAGCCGCACCACCGGGCCCCGCGGATGCCCTTGGCGCTGAGCCTCTGGGTGGGGTTGTTCCTCCGGTGCTAGCGCGCTGAACATGCCAGTCGCGCTACAGGCCCAGAGGCGCTCAGTGGAGTGTCGAGCGAGAGTGCTGGTAGTGCAGAGCGCACTGCGGCCAATACTCGACGGTACACGGAGGGGAAGATTGCCGGGTTTGGAGGGATATTGCTGCTACGGGACCCGTGAACGCGGAGGGGCTTCAGGGGAACCAGCGAGACCCGAGGTAAGTCAGCGGGGGTCAGAACGGAGATGCTCCGCGGTCGTGTCGGGCGGGGCTGTCCGCTCACGACTTGAACTATCGCACGCCCCCACTAGCACACCACCACCGCAGCTCGCGCCCGAGCTGCTTCATCCACCTTAGACGGCGCTCCGCGGCCAACGGAGAGGCAACGATGACTAGGGCCGTTCAGATAGGTAGTGGGACTTTTGTTAGAGAGACGAGATGCTCCGGACTCAGGCTTGGAACCGTTCATTCTGACATATGGAGAACAACGGACCGTTTCGTTTAATCGAGGACAGAGGATCACCAACCAAGCATCACTTGCACTCACACTTTGATGTTGTTCACATAGTATGCGTTCATTTCGATAAATATAGATTGCTGGCAAAGTTTGCCGGGCAGTAATACAGGTTATGTTACGAAAAAAAACATACGAATAGCGCAGAAAGTCGAGTAGGAAGTAATAGGTACTCATACTGCCCGAGGGATGGATTCCATGTGTCAGCGTAGAGTTTCTAAAAAGATCTCACATATGATATGAAAGTCTGTCAGATTTATTATTACGTCATTGTTATGTCTATATAGCAACTTGAACTAAAGTAATAAGATAGATTCAGTATATCCTAGAGGTTAAACGTACATTAAGAAGCTATATCGATATCCATTTAGTATAATAAAGGAAAATAAGTGATGAGAAGATATTACATCCATTGGCGGGTCGAGCATCGGGTGGTTTGATAGGTCGTCCGATTGATCTCGACGTCAATCCCTTCCCATCAACGGATAGGTATAGGAGAGATATATCATGCCAATACCATCATACTGTATACTCTATTCTACTGTAGACTCGGGGATCGTGATGGGCCGATCTAGTGTGCCGCAGTTAGATTCAACGGGCGAAATTACTCGGCACGCCGGAACGATCGACGCGTTCAGCACAGAACCGGGGATGAGTTTCTCGTACTGTTGCGGCGGTCGCGGCACGGCCCTTGGCTATTAGAATCTCGGGAAGAACGGGAGGAAGAAGAGGCGCAAGAACCAAGACGAAGAACTAAACAAGCAACCGTGCAAGAAGAGGGCGAAGGAGAAGAAGTGGAATAAGAAGCGCGAGGAGTCGAGCGGGTTCCCGTGCCCCTGAGCGCTGGCGCTTGACCCAGTAGCAGTGGCGGTCTGTAGCTCGCAAGTGGATAACTGCCATGGGAGATCGCTCAAGTCCCGGCGAGTCGATGCCCGGCCTACCCAGCAGCACCGGCATAGAGAGCCCACAGCCAAGAGCCTCGCTGATCGTTGAGCTTAGCTCAGCGATGCTCACCAACATCCGAGAGAGACCAGTGAGTCGGGACCACTCGGACTCTTCTCTTCGTTTCGCCTGCTTCCACGCTCTCGGTATCATTATCCAACTGGGCTCGTGTAGGAATGCCTTCCTCCACCCTCCCAGGACGTTCCGTCTGACTCCTTCCTTTCTCATTTCTCTTTCTCTTTTTTTCCCTCTTGTCCCAGCCCAGCTTTTACTGCTGGCCGAGTACGTAGGTGCACCATAATATATGTATAGGATATATCTCGGAAAGTGAGCTGAACAAGGGAAGAGCCTCCGGGCACACCGGGCGAATGCACCTGAGCCGGCATCCCGGACACACCTGTGGGTGCATCCAAACTTTTGTTCTTCCGGTCCTTGTCGATCGAGTTTGTAGCTCGATTGCTACAGATATTAAACACCAATTTCTTTACTATTCTTCGCACAAAGCTCATAGACAGAAGACAGTATCTACAAAAACGTGCGGCTAACATCTGCACAACAGCTCAACTAATGAATCGTAAATCGTTAAGTAAATGGCGATACCTACATCAAAGTAGTGACAGATTATTCTTGTTCTCTTCGGTATTGCAGCCAACCATGGGGTACCCTCGGAATGCGCTGTGTTGTGACTCGCTTTTGACTCATCAGTCGGTACCTCAATGCTATATAGATGTGGCTGGCCAGCGGGACACGTAAAGAAACATGTAACTGTGACGAGAGATATTTGACTATAGTAGACACAGAGGACCTGGCGTGTGTGTGTGTCATGTTGGTCCACTAAACGACCGATTGTTTGGTCCCCTTCAATGACATTGCAACACATGCTCTTGCATCACTTACTCTCTCTTCTCTCTCTGTTTCTCTACATATTTTTCGGTTACAACGATTGGGAAATACTAAATATATTTACAGTTGTAATTGTCTTTGATTTCTTTGCATTTCGTGTAGCATCGTCCGTGTATCGTATACCTGTGTAATCGGTCAATCAACTGCTAAGCCTCGTAAACTTAGCAGTGCTATATGAAACACCCCTGGGAATACTGTTGGGCACTATAGTCGGACGTAAGTTGGATAGATGGATAGTTGGATGGACATGAGCATTGCATGGTTCGCATGGTACCATCGGCCTATAGAGTATAATACTCGTTTTCCCATTATCGACGAATGTTTCCGCAGAGGTGCAATAGCCCCTGAGGGTATTATGGTGGTTGTATCGTTGATGTGGTGAAGCGGTGCACGAGCCACAGTCATGACCGGAGGCTGACCTCCGCGGGTGCACGCCGCGAAGCGCACCGCTGGTTTGCATATTCGCGACTGCGTCCCGGTGGCGGATATACATCATGCATCCGCAGGTCGTGGTGCAAGTGGAACGGTGCAACGACGACGACGACAACGAGGACGAGAGTACAGATAGTACCTCTCCTCCCGGGTTATTCGCATGGCTTGCTCTCTGTTGTCTCTTGCTCTCCGCACCCGGAGGCTCACGATCCGGCGATAGCTCAGCCGGCGAATTTGCATCCGTGGAATCCTCGCGTGGGCCGTCCCGTGCACGTTGGCTGGCTACCCAACGACGACATGGCGGAGGTGGTGGAGGAGGACGAGCAGAAGCAACGGCAGAAGGACACTCGCCTTACACTGGTAAACTACGCTTATATTCACTTCTGGGCCTGGTTTGTACGCTGGCGTTGCCTGCGCCCGTCCCGAAGTTATGCGAGAACTTGAGTTCGTACCCTTCCAAAGCATAAGAGGTTTTCCAGCGTGACGCCACTTATTTCACGATCTCCGAGTGCTCGTGATCGTGTCGTCACGTAGAACACGGATGGAATCGGAAGATACCAAATGGTGAAAAACGAGATCAGAAAATAAGCAAGAAATATGAGGGCATACTGTGTTTTACTCTAAGGACTAAAACTTAAATACAATTGCTTTCATTTACCCTGAAAGTTTATCTTCTTGACATTGAAATCAGACATCTGTATCGGAACTCCTGATGGGTCCTCTATGCAATACGGAGAAGGAGTTAAAGGTATCCCCACTGGGAAATGAGAAGACGATGAGCTCGTTGAATCCCTTCGAGCATATAAGGCAGTGCAAACCTCGAAGAGAACGCTGAGTTGTCCCTTAACTCGAAGATACTCACGCACCATATACGTAGCGCTTTATATCGTTAATTCATCCCGCATGTCCGAATCCTCGCATCTCTCTATCTTATCAAGATCGAAAATCCACGATAGGTTTTGTGGATCGCGTTTGATTCGCCAGGTTTTCTTGTGGTTCGGGTTCTCTAAAACGAAACGCTTGTAAGATCTGTTGGTCAGCACGTGGGTCTCTTCACACAAGTAGCATAGGTGCAATGTATGGTGTATGTATACGTTATACAGGCCTCAGTACAAACGTGCGCGCGCACCGCGCGACTTCCTGTATTGTTGCATCTTATCGGATAGATCGCAGATATGGGCACCACCAAGAGCAGGAGCGCTGGACTGTGCGCGCGCGCGACGGTGTGCCTTACTCGAACGAGTGAAAGAGAGAGAGAGAGAGACATGCCAGACACAAGTACAGCCAAGAACTAATAGACCACCTTTGTGAGGCAGGATAGGACCGCGTGGTGTGGTTTGAGACACCTCTGGTGCCTCTACCTCTCGCCATCTACATACGGGCACGATCTCCCGAGTTCCCATAGGCTTGAAGCTAGCATAGCCAGCCCTGGCTGCTGGCTTCATGCTCTGAGAGTGCTACTGCTTAGCTAAGCCAAGTACTATAACGCGAGAAGAAGACGAAGAAGAAGCAGAGGGCGAGATATACCGTAGACTAGTTGCTCTCAGGGTCGAAGGGCCATTGAAAAAGATCGAAACTACATCCCGATCATAACAGCAGATCGAGTCACTTGGAGATAAATGAAACAGTTGTTTTTTTTACGATTTTCAAGGGATTGGAAGAACTTCGTCAAATTATATAATAAAACCTACCTCGTATATATGCACTTAAACGGATACTTTTTTTTATTGAATAATTTGTTTCTTAGTTGATTACCAAATCACCCAAAAAGATTGGTGTATTCATCAACGTAAAAATCAAATATCAAATAAGTTGTGAAATGTCCATCTCCATAACTGCAAGACGATCATAGAAGAATACACAATTGATTTCAACCTGCGATTCCGATCATCATTATATGATCAACTGCCTGACCGGAAGATCTAGAGTCGCATGGACCCCACGATCCATCTAATACGAACAGTGTAGGCGTATACATATATTGTACTCTCGTTGGACAATTGGTCCGGATGATATTCTCGATAGCAAGTTAGCTATACAATACAGTGCATAGATCTAATGGAAAATCGGAGTAATGACTCGCGAACAGCTGCTCTATCGAGGGCGTAACGAATTTACAATTACATCGGATAGTTATCATTACTATCGGACGCGGGGGTCCGGACTGCATGATTGCCGTGTCTGGTGTAGTATCTATATACATATATGTTCCGTTGGTGCAGGGTGCGGGCACTTCCCACGAGCCCGGTCCCTACACCATACCTATACCACAGCAAATACAGATTGTAGTGGTAGTAGCGTAACTATGTATATACCTATACATCTGACCGCTGGAGTGTCCCAGTCATTGTATTTGTCTATGATGATGATGATCATCATCATACACAGAAATGTACTGTGCAGTACGTGCCATAGTATATCTGTAGAGGAGTGTCGGACTTTGTCGTATACATTCATACTGCAACGTATAAACATTTGTATAACAGGCTGCATACACAACGAAACCAGTAATAAGGTATTCGAGTGTTGTACGTGTGGATTAAAGAGCCTCGGGGCCCAAAGTCGCGCGAATTAGCGCGAGTACCACTCGTCCCGTAGTGGATAGTTACAGGTATGGTTGTTAGACTCGTGTGCTCGTATGCATCAAGTTGCGGACAAGCATAGCACACGCAGCGTAACGAATTCTATATGATTTATAAGTCTGACGCGTAACTAGGGTGCGCCGTGATTATTGAGCTATCATTACTAATGAACCGCCTAATCAGGATGCGTAGGCAGAACGCGACGACGCGTTAAATATGAGAGACGCGTTTCATGATAAATCTCGGAGACCGCTATATTCTCGGTTTCACTACGTTTCTTGACATAAACATGTATGTATATGCAGTATGCGGAGCATTATTATTACGCGATCGACCGATAACGAGAGCCCCTCCTCGACGTCTACATGATTGAGTTACAACTTTCTTGAAGACCGGATTTTTTTAGATCAAGTGTGATTAAGAATTTCACGCCACAGAGAAATTTGTTCAGCATGTGTAATACAACTATTTATTTTCTTTCTGTTATTTGTTACCTAATAACGGGTATTGTTAATCGATGCATTTCAACACCTCCAACTTTCGCTCTTGAATGTACGATGCATCTTTCTCTTCTGTTTATTAATGACAGTATAAAAATTTGTAGAACCTTCAAGTAGTTTACCTAATTATAGTATTCTTCAATTAATTATGTTTTGAATCAATGAAATATTTCACTTTTCAGTAAAAGCCTTGTAACCGTAATTTATACTGTAATAGCGAATATTTCAAATCGTAATTCTCTGCGATCCTATGTTGTATAAAAAATGTGAAACGATTTTCTCTCTGACTCGACAATTGAGCCGAATACGTCGACGCAATCACGTTTATCTGATAGAAGGCCGCACGCCCCATCAACTAGCTATAATCGCGGATGCATCGGTCATTGTTGCAAATAACAGCTCACACCCTGGCGCGATAGTCTCTCGTAGGAGACGACGATGTCGATGACGACGAAAGCTAGAAATCACGGCGTTCCGTTAGAACCGCTCACGAGCTAGCCACGCGCACTCGTATCTGACCATCCCATAGCACCATATGCAACGTACGTTGCAATCATCTCTCTCGAGACAGCATCGCGGCTAATGTTCCTCCATAAAGCGTCAATCCAAGATTTCCTTCTAGAATAGTATATTCCAAACATTTATTTATAAGCTGAAGAATATTCAATCGAACTATACACCTTGCTTGTGGCTAGGATGCAGAAGATTTGTGTGAATTTAAACTACCTTGACTTTATTTAGAAAAAAAAATCATAAAAGACTATTTATTCTGTGCGACTAACATTCGAGATGTCAGTAACTGTGCAATTGCTTCCCAGTAACATCTTCGTAGGGAATAAGTATTTTCTAAATCAGGAAAAAAATACTAAAAACTTCGGATATCTCGAGCACTACTAGAAATCCTTGGTTCAAAAGAGTATCCGATAAACTGTATTAATAATGCGTGGTCGGTCTTTGTAGTTGAAAAATCAGAGACGAATAGCACTGGCTTGAGTTATCGCATTTTTGCAATGCTTTTTTACATTTGAGCGCTTTTTTAAATTCTTTATGATGTCCCGACAGCCTTGAATAACAAATATCGCGTGTAACGATGTACAAGTCGAGAATTCGTCAACCGCGGAACTTTTCCGCCTAGACTATATCAAAGCTTTTTCCGTCCTATCGATTGAAAAGAATAGTCTTTGTTCGGATGAGACGATATGTTATAGCGCTGGTGGTTACGAAGGACAGCAAACTTTTTTTTCGTAACTGACAGAAGTATTCGTATGAATATAGCATCGGATGTTTCGGTCGGGGGCAAGAAAAAAAAATTGATGGAGGAGTGGCAATCGTAACTTGGCGAAAATAACGCACTCCGGTGTCCCTCGACGTGCGACGAAGTGCGCGATGTCACGCGAATGTACGCCTGGCTTTTCGTTTTACTCAGCCCGACCGAGAACTCGCAGTGCGAAATCGATATTCCCCGTTATCGTGAAGCCTAGAGAGGCAGAGAAAGGGGAATCTTCGAATGCTTTCTCGCGATAAAGCAAGAATCTCGCGTGCTGCAGTCCACACAAGCCTGTCGTCCTCGTCGCCGTCGTCGTCGTCGTCATCGTCGTACCCCCGAGAAATCGGTGAATATTTTAGGAATGTCTCCAACCAGAGAGACATAATCATATACCATATTCACAAAGTATTTTGCTTCCACACTTGCGCGGTATCCGTCGTAACGAAGTGGCGGCGGCGGTGGAGAAAAGTAACGAATGTGTAGAGTCAAGTATTGAATTCTACTCGGACGACCCGAATTCTCCGACTTAAATATCCCCTGAGAAACAGATGCGTCAGAGCAGAAATTTTCTCGTTCTCCATAAGATCTCAACTCTCACAAGTATTTATAATCGAACATTTTACGGGTGCTATATAACGAAACCCAACGGGGATGAGCAACTGTTAAGTTACTAACACGGATTTTTAAATTTAAAATGTTGATTCAAAATGAATACATATCAACCGGTACTTTGATATTGCCACTAGACCAGATCGAGATTCAGTATGTTGACGGTTTGAGTTTCGCTAAAAATAACATATTTGGACGCGATATAATTGTACGCATACACTGTAGTCCGAGTGTCTACATTCTCAGTGAAATGGAATTAGCTGAGAGGTTTCCGGCAGCTTTCCTCTGTCTTTTGTGCCCTGTCCAGAGGTAAATGCGATACGCTAGGAGAAGTCGGTAGCAGGCGTAATTAGAGGGACTGGGCACTGACCCGGGCAGAATCAACAATAGGCGAAATCTTTCCAGGGGGAAATGATAATAAAGTAAATAAATATATATTTAAGAAAGATTTAACCAACAGTGAGGTAAGGAAAAAAATTAAGATTCTCTGTCCACCTTCGGTTATTTGAGTACCAGGCTACTCAGAAAACATATTTACGATCAACTATGCTGTGCAGCTTATACACTGAAGTAAAAGCTTAATAATTACCGTAGTGTGAACAAACCGCTGTAAGTTATAATTACAGTAATTGTTTATGAAACATTTAACTGTAGGAAGAAGTCTGACGGATCGGTGGCAGCGCAGTGTCCAATGAAATAGAATGTATAAGTGTGTATATATTTATATATATAAATGCAGGGAGCAAGAGTCATTTCACGAAATGACAGTAGTCTATATTATGGTCACGCACTTTATAATGTATAAATACTGTAGTACTGCGAGTAGATTACATATACGTCTGTTCAGCCACGTATCATTTGTATTACTATACATTTGGATACCGTTTTGTTAACGGATGGAACGTGCACAGAAGATAAAAAAAAGACAAAGTAATTCAACCAATTAGTAGGCCCCTTTTCGAGAAAGTACTACATATTACTACATTGCAGTGGCTCATGCTTTCTGGCAACTTGCTTGCTTCCTCTGATTCTTGTAGCCTCTGTTCTTCCCGTCATGAGGAAACGCATTTCGCGATCTCGTCCGTTGCATGGTGCTGCTGCTGTACTCGGAGAAAGATCAGTCATCTGAGCAATGCATAATTCATGAACAGTCCCCGCGCGTACTCGACCGCACGCGCATTATGCACGCCCGATTCCCACTATTAATTTGCATCGGTGCGATAACGGGGGATTATGCTGTGGTCGGTGCAACGCGTATGTACCTATTACCTACGACACGACAATTTTATTTGCAGCTCCTGCATGCTCTAACGTATGTGATGTTCATTTGCCTACTCTTTTATTTACCTGTGTTATTGATAACTTCGGTAGTAATGAGATATGCCGGATAATTCGATAATAGCCGCAAACATTAAATTCATAAGTGATTCATATTTTTGATATTTGTTTCTAATTAATTCACCAATATCGTTTATCGATGAGCTCCAGAATAGAATATAATATACAGAGTATTTATAATTCATTTATAATATATAATATATATAATAATTATTACTTTTTAAATATATTTAAATATTTATATTTTTTTTATAAAACTATATTTCATTATTTGCTCGACATTGGTGATTGTGCGGTTGAAGAAGTCTATAAAAATAAGGAGATGCTATGAAACTGGACTGATTATGCAGGCTGACGTGTGCGTGTCAGATCGAGGCAAATACCTGCATGCATTGATCTGCAAACTTCTATCTATTCCATGGCAAGAAGTCATCGAGAAGGATTCACACACGTACACACCCGATCGTTAATTCATCTATTCCTTTCTACAGGAATGTATTTCTGTACATTTGAGATTCGCGTGATCCGTTGAATATTAGGAGTGAATAGGTAAAGCTGACCGTGGAAAGGATGCGGCCGATCACCGGAGAAAAGTCTGTTTGTCTTGCATTTGAGTTGCGCCGTACGCGCGAGAAGGTAATTTCGCGTTTTGGCACGTACAGGAACGATCATTAGGGTCCGCGCGAAAGACAGAGAGGGTGAAAGAGGCTCGTGCGCGCTAGAGCTCGAGTGGCCGCCGATAGATGCAATGCAAGGAATATATGATGTTATTAATGCATTCCTGGAAGCAAGGTGGATTCTCATTTCCCCCGCTGATTACCCGTAATTTGTACGTAATCGTCCGGCAGTCCTGGTGGTGGTGGTAGTGGTGGTGGTGGTGGTGGTGGAAAGGTTCCTCCGTCTCGGACCTACCTTCGCACTTTGATAACGTCCACATTCTCTTCTGTACTGCATACATAGATGCAAATACCTCTTTCTCTAGTTTCCATCAAGCGGTTGCACACCTCATGGTAAATCGTTGATTTAAACGATTCCCCAGGCAAAATAACACTTAGGACTGCACGTACTGTTTTCCTCCAGACCGCTGTCCCTCAATTGAGCGATGCTTCGCAGAGCTCACACTGATTATACTGAGAAGCATCGATGTTACAGTAATCGTATGCATTCGAAATTATTATCATTACGTGCAAATTTTATTTTCTTATTTCTTTCTTTCATTTTCTTTTGCTTCCTCATAGAGAACGCTTTGTTTTCATGAAAGAAAAAAAATCGAGAGTCAGGATACGCAGAATGGTGTTAACATGTTGAGAAAAGTGGTTCGGAAAAATGGTTCGATTTATAGAATCTTTGTATATTTTTGTTGATTTTGCAAATACTTCGACAACTAGTTTCAACTATGTACTGATTATTAGAATTCATTTCGCTGCATGTAGTACCCATAAAGGTGCTTAGCGAAACACGGGAACTGCATCGAGTATATACCTAACGCATTTCTGTTGGGTTGCCGCGAAGTACTTTTGCAACACTGTTGGAAGAAACAAAGTATAAGTCAGTTCAGCTGCTCTTCTTGGGCTCGTTTGTTCCTGCTCGGAGACTCCAAGACTGATGATATTTATAGTCCCTGGTAGTGTTGGAACGCGAGCAAGAAAAGAAGCTTGATTTTTCTCTCGCCTTTTCTGAAGTGGCGGCTGCTGCCGCGCTGCATCAGCCTCAAGCAGCGATCATGCCTGTGGACAGTGTCACAGTATCATTTTCTTCCCCCCGTAGTGCCCTTTGGCGTCCAGGTGATCCTCGGAATGAGGGGCACACGACGTGGAGGACTATCGAGAGTGGGCACGTCGCGATCCAGGCGCGAGCACGATCTCTAATTGCGCCGGCAACTCGACGCAAGCTACTCGAGTGCAATGCGTCGATAGTAAATTGACATTTTTTTCTCCCTACAATCGCATTTTGCGCCACAAATGCGTTTCACGTTGCACGAGCTTTTCTTCACGCGTCCTCTAGCCGATAGTTGCTTCGTGTATACGTACGAGACAGCTGGATGTGCAAGACCATAAAGCTTACTCAGTTCTGCTAACACTTTGCGGCGAACGGAAAAGGATATAGAAGGACAGGGGGTGGTAATACTGTCTCGCTCATTCGCAGGGCCATTAATAAAACCCATATACTATTTTTAACTTCATCTCGGCGACTTGAATTATCTGTAACAAGTTTATGTCAGCTGCACAAATAAAAAAAAACATCGACTATGCTGTTTTTATCAATGCGTGTAAAAATTATCATCCGTTTTATGCGGTCCAGTAGAAACGTAAGAACGGCGAAGAACCGAGCTGCAATCTATTTGAAATTGCTTAAATAAAGTGGGAAGCGTCCAATGCCGTTGCAATATGTTCTTGACGAACAAATGCTGATACATATTTTATCAACAGAGTCATGGCAAACTTTGCATGACTAGCATTTTATGAAAATAAATATAGCATTTTGTTCACCAGGTATTATTTTTTAAAATTAATTTTATTTCTAAGTTGCAATCCTTGGAGCATCTACATACAATATAAAAAAATTACGTATACTCTCCGGGAAATAAAAAAAGACATTAGAAAAAAAAAAAACAAGTAGTCCAAAGTCCCGGTGTGGTCAGAAAAAAAATTGTTTAATATATATGATTTTTTACGTACATCATAATAGCAACATTACAAAAACATTAAACAACTTATTAACCTTTTATTGGATTAGTAATTCCGTCCGTTAAAACTGATGGCTGTCAAATCATTCGTTACTCTTGAAGGTTACTAACTTCTATGCCACTCTGGATCCCGTATAAGGTATTATCATTCAATGCCTTTGCTGCGGTTTATCCCTGAACGAATGCACAGGAGCCGTCTCACTCGTTGACCAGAGTTCTCCAACGGCAGATCGTTATCCTGTCGTCAACACTCACCGCGGTTACGCTGACCATCCACAAGATTTGCGTTTGGCCCATGATTCCCTCCCACAGCGAGTATCCATGCCTCTTTACCGTACACACATACCCACAGAAATAGAAGCCGGTAAAATCTTTTGGCCTCGCGCCTCAGAAGTTGTGCGCGGCTTCTCGTTTGTGAAGTCTTGAGGTAAGGCCGTTCTCGCGGCCTCGGATTATATCGTTCAGCCAATTTATTCGCCACTGCGCGGGTTCTTCGAGTCTAAGTGTGAGAAACGGGCCGATGGGAGGCTGAATTCTCGGTGTTGACTCGTTACCACTTTCAGAACGAAATGTAGCGAGAAGTAGCAGCACATCGAAGCTACTTGTTTAACTCGTCTATGCTTCAAGGATCTTTGATCGTACCTTCACCTAATCTTTTGCGACTTTAATGTTGCAACTTCACTCTCGAAAGGTTTCGATAAACCGTTTAATTATTTTCTATATAGGTACAATAACGATTTTATCATTGGCACAATATTTTGTTATTCATTAACCAAATTTTGTTCACAATCATTCACGAATTATTTTTGTAAATTTTATTTAAATAATTTATAAATTTCTAATTTTACGAAGAAAAAAGTACGAAATTATTATTTTTTAAACTTGTAAAAATGGTCTTTTAATTATACAGTGCATTATAGTTATTAAAAAAAAGGTTCCCCTTCTTAACAAAATAAAATAAAATTTGTTACATTTTGCAACGATTTTTTTTGTCACCAATTTTTAGCATAAAAATACTATTGTTTCAGGATATTTTGGGCCAAGATATTATGATCGAATTATTTTGTCGCGAGATATTGTCACCAGGATATTTTCACGGTATACCATTTCTCGCTTTTATAATTTAATTAAAAAATCATCAAATTACAACGATTTTTAGCTAAAGTGATAAACGAGTTTCTTAATTATCATTCAAGATGTCGAGTACAGTCCCACATGGTAACTTTTATAGTCGAACTTAATTTTTAAAAATATACACATATATATTTTTTAAACTCATTTGCACACAAATAAGATCTCAATATTCCATTAAAAAATTAAGTTGAACAGTGAAAATAAGACAACTTATTCTCTACATTTTCCTAGGGAGTGCCTATTATAATGTAAGACCGTGATACCTATGTTTCTCGACCCTCCCTTTGGATTGCAAGCTTCTTTCCCTACGTTTTTTAATTTCTCTCATGCGCACGCGTTTATCTAAGATCGGGATGTGTGGTCGCCCGGTAATATATACCCCGCGCGCTAGTGCACTCATCTCGTTGTTCTCTCTTTCTCTCGTGGGCTTGGTATAAGACTTGGTGGCGCGTTGTACATAGTGCAACTACAACGTACAGGCATACACAGCGCGAGTAGCCTCACTTCGCACAGAGCAGCGAAGCGCGCACGCCGCGCGATAAATATTGCGGTGTGAATGCATGTTAATGAGCGGCGTGTAAGCCCTCGTATGCACGGTGAGATGCACCGGGCGAGAAGCCGAACGAGCGAGAGAGCGAGGTACCCGCGAGACCGTTCTACACTCCTCGCTTATGATTAGACACGACGACGACGACGAGGAAACCGAGATTACTCGTGTACAGTATATACAGTATATATATATATGCTACAATACCTACATATATATATATGTGTATAGGTATTCTGTACTCTTCGCACGCTTCCCTATGTTTGCTTGCTTTTGCTATATAGCTGAGCCAGCTCGCCAGTCCATCTCAGTTTCTCACCTATACCATAGATTCTCTTGCTCGCGCGCTCACCGTTCTTCGGGCCGTCGCATAAATCCGCTTTTTCGGCGTGCTCGTTAGAGCCACGCTGACTCGTCGTCTAATTCCTCGTATAAGAAATAAGCCACCACTCGCGACTTCCTTCGTTACTCGTTCAATGCAGCACTCCAGCGAGAGTAGTTGAGCTCGGTGTTTAACAGACCAGAGCAAAGACCCAACGCTCGAGATCTTTTGCTTCAACTGTTCGCCCGGTAATGCAGCCGGACACTTGTCACTCGTAAACTTCAGACTGGTGCAAAGGACGTACATCGATAAACTTCTTTCTTTACGTTTTTTCTTACAACTGACGGTTTGAGAAAGTTCATCATTAATACAAATATTTATCACTCTTAACGACACTGCAGATGTATAGTATCATTTGTATTGGAAAATATTTATGAAAATATTGAATAAAACAGAAATTGTTGAAACTCATGTCAATAATATTTTATTGCGATAATAAAAATATAGTACATCAAGTATTTTTTTATGAAGTTTATTGACGTTAAAACCTGAAACTACGTACAGAAGTTTTTAATTGCTCAATTTTTTAAATATAAAGTGTCTATTTCACGGGTCAGTAAGATAGTTCTGAAGATTCAGTGAAAGAAAATACCTAGCTATTTGACGTGGCTGAATACGCTACCTTTAGCACTGCCAGAGCGTGAGCATTAACAGTGCGAAATGTTGGTAGCAGTCACAATTGCTAGATGGCTTTCTGGCGTGGTAATGACGACCACCATTCCGCTCTGGGGCCGGGCGCCTCGCAACCTTATAATTATGACTTTATTCTATTACGCTATTCTGTCGAGCTCATCGCGAGCTCCAGCACGTTTTATTGCAACCGAGATGTGCAGTGAACACTTGGCTCTTCTTTGCGTTCAACGCTCTTACCTCGAAGCTGTGATGGCACTTCACGAAGCTATACTCCTTTATATTATTATAGTCCTTTGAACAGAGTTAATAATAATTTTGCAAAATCGGATTGCAAGTTTTACTAATTAAATCCATTTGTCACTGATTATTTTTCGTTGTGATTTAGAGATTTTTTTGATAAATTAGTGGAGACATAAAATGTATGAATCGAACATACAAAAGAAATCATTACGTTACATTTTGCGGAATAAATATTAAGAAAAATGAAAACTTTAAGAGGCCCATGCCTGTAAAGACTAACATTATTTCCTAAATTTGTAAATTAGATGATATCTTTGGTCTGGGGACCTTTAAAACAATTTCTCCCACTTAGCTGGCGTAGAATGTTTTTACAAATAAAATGAGACGTCATAAACTTCAATGCTATGTGTGCTTAACTCCGGATCACGCACAGAGTTCGAAAAACTGTAAACCTGATTCACAATAGTTATCAGTCAACAAAACTAATTTTAATACCGACAGAAAAATAGGTTACTCCAATCCTGCAATAATATATTTATTTAATATTTATTGGTCGAAAAGAATTTTAAAAAATATAAATTTCTGAAAATCATTTTTTTTCTGACTCGCCCCCCTTAAAGTATATATGTGAATCTGTCAGATTTCTATTAAAACTTTCGAGCAAAACTTGTCAAAAATGCAGGAAGAATTGGCCCCTGAAATGTAAAAGAACTCGTAAAGTAGCTTTCAACCAATTTCAGATTATGGAAATTTTATTCAATACATTTGGTGGGATCTATGTCTACCTGGCAATACTGCTTGTTCAGGATTGGTCTAGATCTAGCGCGTATTACACAGCGGGAGCTATATGTACACAATATTCTAATGAGATGGAAAGTGAGAGCTAAATATATCGGAGTCGCTTTACTTGGTTGTTCGCGATTCTCCGACGTTTGCTATCTCGACCGCGCCCGCACGGATTGCATTATGCATGTATGTACGTACATACGTATGCACATGCGGCACGTTACGGTTTACAATTGCAATAACGCATCACGCAGAGCGGAAGGGAAGTCACCGGAAAATGTATAGCGTACCGCGGACCCCCTGCACCTGATGTTGATGCGGACACACCTTTATCCTGTCGGAAGTAGTGCACTTGTCTTGGCGGGGTGCCCATGTTGCAAAATATTTTAGTATTCTATTCCGCCTTCATTTCACCTAAAACACATTGAATGTCCGAGTCCGGACATTCTGACCTAGCAGTCAGTTGACCTAAACAATCTCTCAACAGAGACTGTTTAGGTCAAGTAAATCCAGCGGACACAGGCTATCAAATAAATGTCAAGTTAGCTGAACAACATTTTTTTACCTGAACCAAGCAACTATTGAAGAAGCCAAAAATGCCGTTACACTAACTAAACTTTTATTTAATAGCCAAAATGTTCTCGTGATTTTATTTATTAATGTACGTGGTTCAACTTTGCAATTTTTTTTCACTTTTCAAGGTACCGTCTTCCATATTTTTTTGTGACCGTAAACACCGATTATTAAGAAATATGGCCCCGAAAATTAGTTTTTGTACAAGAATTCCAAAAAATCCAATAGCCACAATATTTCAACAGGTTTGTGAAAATCCTAACTTCACCAACAATTTTTTGTTAAGATTAGTTAACGAATCAAAAAGAATTTGAAACCATTTTGAGTATCTCATCATGAACATTTTGAAAAAAAAAAAATGATTTCAAGAAAAGAAAGCTTCCTTTATGAGGAAGCGAAATATAATTATACTGAAATTATACATTTTCTTTTAAGTCATTATTAGAAGTACGTTGAAACATTATTAATTCAAATACTTCGTTCAATGAATCGATGATTAATATTTTATTGAACTTTATTCAACGTCGCGTAATAGCCGAAGAATGAGAGAAGGCATCGACAAGGATGAATATCGCGTGATGCGATATTAAGCGCGTGTGTATATCTACAAGATCTGCGTTATCCCACGGGGCCAACTGCCGCGCGGGGGTTCTATCCCTATCATTATCGCAAGTATAGTCTACGAGTTGCTCACAACGTGCGCAGAAGAAGAGAAAAAAAAAAGCAAAAATAGAGAAGGAGAGACGAAGGAAGAGAATTGCTTCTCGAGAGATAGAGGGAAAGCTCGAAACCGCAATTAATTCAAAGATCGTAAAGGCGGCAGCAAGAAGAATAAGGAAGAGGGGGCCCTTCGAAAAAGTGCCCCGGTTATTTATTACGCACGAAAACATCGCAGAATCTCCCGGTAATCATATGTCATTAGGGTATTAATATCTGATCCCCGGTATTTTTACGGTCATTAATCATTTGACACACTGTTAACGTTGAACGATTTTATGCATATACACGCAGGCGATACGTATGCGGTGTTTCGAAATGAGGCGGTGGACCGAGCAATGATGTGCGCCATTATGTTTTTTGCGTGTTTATTAGTCTCAATGCAATTTGCAACGACGACGTGAACCACTCTTTACAGTACCTCGCATAAATGGGCGTGGTCAACACACCCTCGAGGCCTCACATATATATACATATACAATCAGCATGTAATTTAAAACTCAAATTTATTCGATCGACAGTACGATCGATTTATCGACACATAAGTCCTGACATTTATATTGATCATCAGGAAAATTCGTGTATAAGTAACAAGATCACAGAGCGACTCGAAGCTACAAGTCAAGATAAAAGAGAACCGCAGAGCTGTAATACAGTTTCCGGAGGTTTCGGAGCGGAACAAAAGTGGAACCAAGACGAGCTGGTCCAATCTCGGATTCCCTCGCGGTCTGGTAATGCCTTAAGCTTCTTTTTGTTACAATGATTACACTCTTCGCCGTGCTTTCTTAGATAATAATGTTCGATTCGAGTGAAAGGAAATTATAAATATCAATCCAGACGAAGTAATCGAACAACGCGACCACACGGAATTCTTTTAAATCGGACTGTTATTCTAGCTGCTTCCTGATCAGCTCTCCGATTTAATTGTGATACTGTAAATCGTTCCGTAGTTGAGCTACTATTAGAATCATATCTCGATACTCAACACGTTTCTCGCGTGTTTCAGCTTCCGGTTCGCAGACTTTCAACAATATCCAAGAGAATTCTCTCCCCTAGCTACACAAGCGTGTATCTCGATATCTAATATCTTGGGAAGAAGCACAACTCGGCGACTGCTAACGATTCTCTTTTCAGCAGAGGGAGCGAGAGAGTGAAGAGAGAAAAGACCCTCGAAGATCCTGCTGAGTGGATCTGTCGGCATTCTCAGAGATACAGAATAGAAAGATCCAGATCGATCCAACACACAGCAACACGTCTTGCTGGGGTTTTCTTTTTTTTCACGATCGAGACAAGACGTGCTGGCTACTGGCGTGATCGCACAGTCTCATCAGGAGCTACTGGTCTCGCGCGAGAGATCGAAACGAGATTCTCGACTCCACCGAGTTGCATTCAATTAAGACGGAAGAGAGAAGAGCGCGCTCGCGCCCGCTTGATAAATCACTCGACGTGAGCTCTCGAGAGCTCGCGTAACCTTTTACTTGGGAGAACAAGCGCACGCGGACCCCGCACGTCCCGCGTGATCGCGAGTCAACGGGCAATTAGTTTCGCTAATTAAGGATTAGTCCCTGATAGTCACAGTTTGTCGTGTTAATTTGGCTCTCACGAATTTTCGAGGATCCCATGTGCCGTTGGACCTAAGTTTAGAAACTAAGGGAACCAATGTGAAGCAAGACAATACTTGTGATCCAATATGAATTTAAGCGTGGCTCCTCTTGAGCTCGACAAAGTTATAACTACATTCTGTAAGCTCATTATCATTTGCAAGTTGTGGGATATGATGCTTTCACAATTGTCAAAATTGGTAACGCCGAAAAAATTACAATTAAAGGGCACTATCGAGTTGAAGCAAAAAGTTGTTTTGTTTAAAATAAAAATCAATTATAACTCTCGACTTAGTGCGTCATACTTAGAAAAGTTAAATATACATAGGAGAATAGTTCAACTAGAAATTTAAAAAAATTGCTCGTCACAATTCTCGTGAGATCTTTATGCTGCAAAAGGACTAGGATCTCGTGCAATACTCTCAGGCCGACGTGAAGATTTTAACCCCACGGCATGGCGCGACGAGACTCGAACTCCTATCCTATCCTCTTCGTTACTTCTTTAGTGCTGCTGTTGCTGCAGATATCCTACAATGTAAATAAGGATCAAGTGCTAGTCCGTTTTACAAGATCTCAGGACTAGTGAGGTTCTATGCACGTATTTCGGTCCAGCCCGGTGTGCTCGTTGTTGCTTTAGCTGCCGTGTGGCTCGCGTGCTCACGATCACCGACGAGACTCGCGCGCTCCCAGGCCCCCACCTTTCATCCAGGTCTACGTATACCCAGATTGCCTGGCTATTTATTTTCACATTTTTCATTTGTGGATACCCGCCGAACGTGAGAGTTACCGATACACGCAATTTCAAGTAACGCTTTCAGAATATTAGAGAGAGAGAACCGCACGATTTTTCGCATCCCTTCTGACAAAACTCTGTCTAATAAATGGACGATAAAATAATCCTTGCTGAGCAAAACAGAGGGATTATGATTTGTCCGCTGGTTAGAAATTTTGTTATTTTATATCGCGACCATAGATATAACAACGCCGTTTACAGTAAGCAGCATTTCTTATTTCCGGACATTAACGCAATGCCTGTGTGCCCCACACTATAATCGTAAATCCGCGAGAACCGCACTCGCAGGAATGAATACTATAGTCGTAAATTCAAACTCTTCCTACGCGCGGTGCAAACACGAGATCGCGAGCTCGGTAAACTGTGGACACTTAGGCCTAGGTGCACACTAACCCCGTGACAAATTTTATTCACTAGTCCCTAGTGATTCCTCGCTTGCACCCATTAACTTGAAATTTATGTATTCTATAACGCGTACCCGCGTTAATGCAGGCGCCTCCTAGAGGCAAGTCTAATGGAAGGCTTAATGGCTCGTGAACGATTTTATATAAGCGATTGATTTATCAGGAAAATTGTCAAAACCATTTGTTCCGCTTATTTTTTTTTTTTTTTTTAATATCAAAATTAACATCAGGCGTTTTCGAAGAAACATGAAAAAAATCGGTATTTAGTATATTTATTTTTTAAGTTATAAGTTTCATAAGTTCTCGAGGAGAGCACATCTATTTTCAGCAAAAAGCGTATTTTATTTTTCTTTTCCATGAAATGAATCGTATATGTTCAGTTCATGTGGAAAAAATTCCAGCTCCAAATGCGAAAGATTGTTGGAGAAAATGATTACTTTAAGAACAGAACAATTTTTCAAAAATATTATTTAAAAAAGGCTGCAAAGTAGAACTTTGCAGATTTTCTCTACGAGGAAGTATGTTAATCAACTTTGGCTTCCTCATAGAGAAAGCTTCATACGAGAAACATAAAAAATTCTCTGAAATATGAACTCCTGGTAGGATTCTCACCAAATGCAGTATTAAAAGACGAAACATTGTATTCACGTTTTATGCAAAATTTTAAATCGGTTGCTTGAACCGTTTTCGAGTTATAGTATTTTTGAAAAAATTATGAAAATGCAAATTTCTACAAAATCTTTACTACTTTATCGATTTCGCCGGAATTTAGTATTAAACAATGACCCTCTCTATTTAAGTTTTATGCAAAAGATCTGTTTTAGATCAGTTACTTGAACGATCCTTGAGTTATAGTATGTAAAAAAAAACGGGAATTTCAAAACTCCATAAAAAACTCATATATTACATATAATACATTACTCCGAAACTTTTTTGTATTTCTTGATTTTTTTCCATAAGCAGAACACCGCTATCGACCATTAAGGACTTTCGATTGTTCTTACAATATTTTTTACGAATGAAAAAAAAAAAAAAAAACAACACGTTTTTGTTTTAAACGGATGAACCCGTCCCTTAAACTTTAAAAAGAATTATAAAATCGAATTATTACTCTTATCATTGATATTAATGAACATGAATTCATATATACCTATCTGGTTCAATTAATATTCTTTGGTGATTTGTTGTTAGAATGCAGCTGAAAAAAAGCTAAGTGCATTGAACGACTGATCCTTGATTCAGATATTCGAGACTGTGAACCGTCGATAGAACAGATTGAGAAATAAGGGTCTGAACAACCATCATCGGGCACACCGCACGCGCGCGCTCACTCTTAGCCTCCACGAAGTCACGCTGACTGAGCAACAATATTTCTTCATCGTCTTTGACTGCTGTCTTTTGCTTTTTCCTATACTCACCGATAATCTGTAGTGGGACGCCGGAATCGTTAACGAAACACGCGTCGGATTCACGCCTCATGCGTACGAGATCATATGAAGGATATAAACGCTTCGTGGGGTCGAATATATTATTCAACGATTCTTTTAACGGCGATTAGGTCTTTTAACGTCCAGTAGGAATAAATAAATGACGCAAAAAGAATTCCCGTGAATTAATTCGACTTGCCTATCTGCAATAACCGTTAAGATATGAATCTTGTCACACTAAATCAATGAAATATAATCCTCCTCCATTAAAAAATTGCTCAATATCAGATTCTAATCAAGGAAATTTATGTTTCTGTTATACCGAACTTTATTAAAATGACGAAATCTGTTTTTGAGAATTATTTCTTTTTTATTAATCGTGACGTCACAGTTTCTAGTTTATTCTTCTTTGCATCTTTCATATTCTAATATATTCGAGAACGAAAATATATTGCCCCCGGTAACCTATACAACGTAATATCTTGATCGAAAATGTTGGGCGCGGGAAAATCTGCGTCCCGTCTGTCGGATAATATACCGGCCATTAGTTAATAAGCGTTTTACACAGGTACATATATACCATTATGGAGTGTATGCTTAGTCGCATCATCTTGGACGTGCATCGAACACGCCCCTATTTCCAGGAGAGTCCTGCGTCCCTTCACTATGACGACGAACTCTACACGCGAGATCGGAGGATGGCCCGTCTCTCTCTCTCTCTCTCTCTCTCTCTCTCTCTCTCTCTGCAAACGTTTAATCATTATTCTCGGGTACTCTATGGTATATGTTCAAGACTAGCTCTAACGCTTTCGGACCAGCGTGGCCTATGTACCCTGAGGTCCAGCACGCAGCCCAGTCTCCTGTCTAATGTATTCTAATGGTATGCCGCCCCGACAATGAGGCACAACTCATCCAGCATCCTCCTACACTCGAGAAATAGGTAGACTATAAACCTATGGTAAATGCGTGGCTCTATATCGCTTATCTCTTATCTCAAAACCGTTTGCTTCATTCTCGTTTCGTTCGCTTCTTCTGTGAGTGACGCTGTTGTGTTATGAACATTAAGATAGAGGAAAAAATAGTGGTTATATACGTCATTCAAAAAAATAGAAGAATAAAATATACATTTATAGTTGATCATCCTCTGAACCGTTAAGCGTAGAATTTCAAATTTCTTACTTGGGAACTTAAAATAAAGAGATAAGTTTAAGAACAGTTGGGGATCAGCTGAGCAAACTTGAGAATTAGTTAGAGTTCGAATTTGCTAACAGACTGTGTATATATAAAGACAGTTGCGTCGTTTTTATATTCAGTGAAAAATTCGTTCATCGATCCAAATATGAGTGGTTTATGGTTCGGTTCTTTACTAGTCGTGAGTCTGATACTACAAATCAGCCGTAAGTAATTAACGAAGCAATAATAAATTTCATATTATAAATTGAGTGGTAAACATGTTTACTATATGCAGAAGCCAAACATCCGAACGCTATGATTGGTGGTCGGAGAGCAAGCATTGAGGAGTTTCCCTGGCAAGCTGGTGTCTTTCTTAACAATACTTTCATCTGTGGAGGTGCGATAATTGACAAAGAATATATCGTCACCGCAGCTCATTGCGTCTACGACAGCTCGTTCAAAAGGATATCGGATAATGTATCCATCGTTGTTGGAAGCAACGAATTAGAAAATGGAGAGAAGCACCGGGTGAAATCAATTCAAGTTCATCCAGGATTTAATGCTGTCTTTCCGTACCCAGATGATATTGCAGTAATGATGGTTAGTTAAAGTTACAAGAATGTACTCTCTGTATAGTTACTTGCGAATCACTACCATGAACCGTCTAGTTTATATTAACTGTTTTTCATAACATTCGGTATTTCTATGATTAATCGAAAATAGTGTATTATGCTAACAACAAGTGACAACTAAATTCTGGTGTAACAGACATTTCATCATGTGACGTAACTGAACGTAAAGTTTTGAATAAATATCGTTTTTAGCTCGAAACAGAAATTCAATTCGATCAAAAGAAAAAAGCCATTGCATTGCCAGCGGCAGACGCAACTGTTGGTCTCAACGTCAAGGTTACCGGATGGGGTCAGACCTTTGTGCTCCCTCGATCAAAATATCTGAAGAAACTGGATCTAACTATCATGAACAATACTGATTGTGACATGATCAAAATTGGTAGCAGTGACTACTATGATGACGACAATGATAGCTCTGCATTCAACGAACCTCTAGGTTCCGGTCAAGTCTGCGGATTACCAAGATCAGCAACCGGGCTATGCGAGGTCAGTTTGCAATCGCTCATACTTGGATTGCATTTAAAAAAGCTTGAGTTTTGTCTAGTAAACATTTAACTTTCAGGGGGACAGCGGTGGCCCTCTTGTATACGAGAGATCACTCATTGGAATTTTTTCCTGGAAGTACGAATGTGGTGAGGGTCACCCCAATGTTTTTACCCGAGTTTACAACTATGTAAATTGGATCCAACAGACCTTGAAGCTTTCGTAACAGTTATGTATAACAGTCAAGGTGAAAATTAAACTTTTTGTCTGTTTTTCTTACATCTTTTTCTTCAACACTATTTGGCATTCATATGAAAGTTGTATATTTGCGACAGTTCATTTCTCAGCACGAAATCTGGTGATTTAAAAGTTATGGGCAGGATCTAGTAGCTGCATGCAGCGAACTGCATTGCGGGTGTATAAGGGAGTACTTGGACAGGGATCGTGCCGAGTTTATAAAATGTTGCACGGCTGTTGGAGGTTAGAGGAATGGGGTGGGATGGCTCAACCCCGGGACGTGCCAGGACACTTTGCCACCAGCAGCAACAGCAGCAGTAGCGGTAGTGCTCGGGGCGAACGGGATGCCCGCATTGCGGACAATCGCCGTAATTGGGGCTTCGTAAAATTGCAACGGGGCCCGTAGGCCGCCCGGCCGCGCGGCTTAAACGTCGAACGATTGACCGCGCTTGCTGTAGATACCTCAGGATATTCATTGTCTATATAATACACGCTCGCACGTCGCCTTGTGTGTAGTACGAGTTGTACCGTGTGCCGCACCGGGAAGGCCGTACGGGTCAACCGGGGTCTTCTCTCGGGTCCTAGACACATAGTTCCATACACATTAGCACAAACCCGCAGTTCTGCGGTAAAACATCAGCCTCTATCCTCCCCGGTTCTCTCACTCTCGTCCGCTTGGTAAGAAAGATGCTGCAAACTTCCGGAGGCGTGACAAGATTGATTAGGTCATACTTCATCCTCGTATACATCTCCTACCTAATACCCACTTACCTTGGATATACATAAGAGCTTTAAACTTTTTTTGTTTCTTCCCAGGCTTTTGTATGTATGTTATATAAAATACCCTCTGCGCAACTATTCGTTATTTATAAGCGCGCAATTGTATACTTATAAAAAAGATTGCTTTAAGCTTTTTTCTCTCTCTCTCTGTGTTAAAGAAAGGCTATTATTATCCTCAAGCAGAATGAAGATTACGCAAAAACGAAGAATCATTATTTATCTATTTATGTGTAGAAATGTTTATAAAATTAAGAGAATATATTAGAATATTTATTGCAAAATAAATCATTACTATTGTTAATTTAGTTAATGGATAATTTAAAAAAAAAACTCAAATAGAAAATATATTTCTTCTAAACATAGAAGACTTTAATGTCGTCATTCAAATGCGACTCTTTATAGCGTCGGAGGATGCGAAATGAATTACGCACGGAGAGGAATGATGGTGAGGGCATCATCACGATTCCTATAACCCGAGGCTAAGGCGATACGTCGACGCCCCCCTCCTTCGCCTTCGCGCGCCTGACCTATACACTATATGGTAATTTGGCCAAACGCTTGCGGGCTCCTTGCGCGCGCCCGTCCTCGACGTGAACTTTGATAATAACGCCGGGAGTGAAAAGGCGGCATGTCGCGGAGGTGGTGCCGAGGCGGGAGTGGCGCACTAGCCAGGTGATGCCATAGTCAGTGCGCATCGCCAACCGCACACTCGAACACAGGTGAACCAGGAACTGTTCGACGGTTGCTCGATCGCGCGATCGCTCGATCTTCGAGACGTGCCCAACGTGCAGGTACCTTAGACTACCTGTGCAGGAGACCTATGCACTTATACATATAATAAAGTGATACTATATCTGGCTTACTGTATTACTACACGATACTCTCACTAAAATGGTCATGTTCGTGAATAAATTTACGTACAGTACAGAATCGAATTGTTCAGTAGAAATATCGCCTGAAAATATCAAATACACTAAATCCACATGAAAGTAAACGGTGTCGTGAATTTTTCGTCATAAAAAAATGTGAATACAAATTTTCGCATTTTTTTTTTTTTTACAGTCGTAGTTTTAAACGCGTTGTGTAAAGAACATCACTTTGTAATTCTAATTTCATTTCATAGTTAGAGTTTGTCGTTTTCTACAACATTGCCACGTGCAAGTTTCTGCAAAGCGACGCCATGCTTTTTTTATTCGTCTTCGTAGTTAGATATACATATTATATGCCCATCCACTCGACCGGGTGCGGCTCGTGCATAAAGTACCTAATGCGGTGTACGTATACATATCCACGTGCGCTTAGGCATTATCAGCAAAGAGTTCGCCGGCGGTGACTTCGCCATGGAAAACATACCTACTCACAGCTGCACCCGGGGTAACGTCTCCTCGAGCTCGATTAAATGTCGAAGGCCGTGCTTGCGCGAGCAGAGTACCACCTCGACTCTTCTCCTTCCACAATCTTCATCGTCGTCTTCGGTTTATTTATCTCTTTGAACAGCGAGCCTCGCTCTTGGTCGCCCTACCTATATTCCGCATCAGGAGTAATCCGTTGTCGCTGCCGTGCAGCAGCGAAGAGCCCATCATCGAGTGAAACTCCGGAGAGTGAGAGCACCAACCAACCGCCGGATTCTTTGGTGTCCGCGCTCACTCTAAAAGATCTGGCACACTTCGTGCACACTCGTGGCGCACGTACTCGCTCATACGGGGATCGCGCACGAGCTCAAAATTTACGGCACGCGAGCTCATACTACCACTACTGCGACAACGATACATTCGCCTTCGCGGCGCTCCTACGGCTTGTATAAGCGTGATACAGTCTGCGGGGGCCCGTTGCCCGGATTCTCTAGCATCGTCATCTCGACGTACAGGTACCAATCCCCCTCATCCGTGAACTGGTATCAAGCCTGCGCTATATGCTTCTACAGCTCGTCGTTGTCGTTTGCGCAACCAGTGTATGCGCGAAGCGCAACTGCGATTGCAATAGGGTAAAAAGCATGGACAGAGGCAGGCGAGGAGAGAGATGTACACTGGCTGCACCTAGTAAGCCGTTCCTGGATCCTCTAGGTACCGGGACAACGACAACGAGAATAGCATAAGTTATATGCCTGTGTGTTTGGTGTATATTGGGATTACAGCGAAAGCTAACCTAATGTGGACTAAAAATATTAACAAAGTATCGTCGAAATGAACGCCAGACTGTAATCTAGATCTAGAATAAGATGGAATAATCTGGCATTAGTGAAATAAATGCCACATCTTGAATTAGTGTTAAGCTAGATCTGGAATAAGTATTGACGAAACAAACAGGATCTGGACGTATCGATGTGATCAATTTCAAATTTCTATTAGGTATGGGCTCAAAGTAAGGCTAAATGTTTGGAAAGAGAAAAGCGTCGAGTCAAAAAAATAAAATAAAAGGGTGTTTAAAAGCCAACTTTCTGCATATATGCACGTATGAAGAAGAGGAGACAAGAAACACTTGCTTCCCTACATAAGATCTGCTCTTTCTCTCTTGTCTTCTCTTCCGCTTGAAGACATCCCAACGAGTCGTGCACCGAGCGCCCGTTGTACCGTTCTGATTAACGGCCCCTCCGGATTATCCAGTGTCCCTCTATACACAGGCGTGCGGCATTGTCGTCTCAACCCACGAGGCATAAATCCAAATTCCACGTTGCAATCCTTCTCGTTGTCGTCGTTTCTCGAGAGTACGAGGACCCTACTTTGGTGTACCGGTATGTATCTAGTCGAGGTTGGAGCTTCTCGAGAAGCCTGTGATGTTCAATTTTTGCTGAGTGCTCTCACCTAAATGCTATCTATGTATTCTTGGTAACCTAATGCAGTTTCTACGTAATCACGAGATCCCAATATAGGTATAAGCTACTTTGTTCGCTTTTATCGGAACAATCCATATACGATGATCGAAAGGAGTTCCGATGCGTGGGCGCACGCATACAACTGTACACACAATTCGATCGTTATACCCATTCGTAACCTATTAACTATTCGACTCGTACTATCCCTATGCGTTCTAGGGATAAGGATACACCAGGCGAAAGGACGAGAATGCACTCCTGACGTTCCTGCGCGTAACGAACGGGCAAATCAGAGCTATGAAGCACCGCGCGGGAGCGGCTCAGTCTTGCAGAGTGCATACTGCTAGCCAGTATGCAACGAGAGGTACCTGTCTCTCGTTGTTGATCCCCTCGCCTTGTCTGTTTCTCTTAGGCTCGCGGAACTTTAGTATTCTGCCTGCGTCAAATGTTAACTCGTGCTACTAACTATGCCCCGCTCTCTTCTTCTTCGTCGTCGTCGTCAGTCGGCCTTTCGAGGTATAGTAACCACAACTGGAACAATATTATGGAAATATCGTTGGCTGTCCACCTGTACCGAGTAACGACCAAGATCGTAGAATAAAAGTAACCGCGTATTTGTATCAACGATGTAGAACGCCAATGGTGAACTAATAATCTATCGTCGTTCCGAGTATATAAGGAGTGTTACAAAGGTGGGCATGGCATACACTGTTAAAGATGAACATCTGCGTCGTATTGACAGTCACCAAAAGCCAATGGGGCTTGTTTGAATAATAAGTTCGGTAAATAAAAAAAGCATTTTGTCAGCAGAAAAGAGGTTGGTTGGATCAACTAAATCCGAGGAAAATAAGTATATTTTTTATTTGTATAAATCAATTTTCTTCATTTTTTATCTCAACATCTTTCCATCATATTTAGTTGAGTCAATCAATTTGTTGAATCAAAAACTCGAAATCTCGAGATGGTTCAGGAATTGCTATTCTAAATACAACTTCACCAAAGGTAGCGCGTGATAGCCGGAGTTTGATCTCGGGATACTGCTTTATGGTCTCACGATCACACGATTAAATGCTACATAAATAAAGCGTAGGCAATGTTAAGACGCCACACTTTCTGTTTCTACTAATTGATGTTGCGACATTGAGATCACCGCCGCTTTGACATTTTTATATCAAGCAAAACATCACAGATTATCCTCGATCTCCAGTATGGCTCCTCTACGTAGGTACCTAATGCTTCCTTCTCGAGAATGCATTTATCATCTCATGGACAGAACAGTGGTGGAGTGAATCAGGAAGAACGCAAAAACTCCGCACTTTGCCAAGGTGCGGAAGCGCATTCATTGCTTGATTTACCGATCTAAGCTTAAGCCCTATTTGTCACAAGTTCGCGGTATAATTTCGCATCTAATATTGTCGCATGTTGCAATAAGTGTCATCCGGCCTCCACTGCGGATCCGCCGACAAACGGAGAAAAAGTTAAAACCTGCATGATTTATAATTATCTAGGCTTCGCTGTATATGATAAGTTTGTTCTCTTCACTCCAACGCGCGCAGCGGCATTTTAATCATTTATTTGATTTGTCTTTGATCTCGGCATCGGTTTGCGGTCATCATCGATACGTCGGACAGTCCCACCTTGCCGTTTTTCTTTTCTAATAACAGAGCGGCTCGATTCTATCGTCCGTTGACTACAACCAGGAGCAAGCGACCGTAGAGTCACAAGCTGAGTACGCAAAACATCGAGGAGAGTCAGCAACAGGAGTTTCCTCTTTTCATCTGGGAATATAAATTCAATGGGCCGTGGCTGAGGCTCTGGCAGCCGACAAACAGAACCTCGCGAAACGAGCACGTACGGGCGAGCATTTGCATCTCCACCGTCCACGAGGAGACCCGCTCGCACTGTTCGCTGCACTTCTCTTTTGCTTCTGCTTTAGCTTCTTCTTCTGTTGCGCTGCTGTAGCTGTAGATATGCGTATGACTTATAATACACGAGGAATATGAGAGGCTCTTGCTCGATCCAGCTTCTCATCTCGCGACGCCGGCATCGTCGCGAGAACAATGAGACCAGTGGTGACTCCTCTCCACCGTTGCAGTCTGTCCAACTCTGCTGTTGCAGTGTTACTTCGTCTGAACGCCCCGCAGCTCGCCAGCATCAGAAATCTCGCGGCACCATCCTAACTCGCTGAGTCTCACTAAACATTCATCGCCCGCTGTCGAAGGAAATAGAAGAGCAGCTGAACAGTCTAGCTTGGCTGACATGCACTGAATTATCTACTGCGCCACACACTTTGGACGTAAACGGCTTGCAAACGGCGAGTTGTTAAAAATGCATCCTTTTCTGCGAGAGGAATTTCTTGAAATTATGTCAATCGAAACCTTGAATCTCGTTCTCAAAGTGACGGGACTTACTGCACGAGGTTTACTTTAATTTTTCCATTGCAAATGCGTATATCTATCCTCATTTCTGCCGCATTCCCTCATGATCGTCATCATCTCCACGAATTAGTACGATAAATATAAATAAATGTAGACCGTTAACCAAAGACTTATTACGCCTTGGTTATTTACATATTATAGGTAAGACACGAGCATCCAAGAGAGATTGCTCGAAACTCAACACACACACACACAGTCTGAAATTGCTTATATTACAGGACCCCTGGCTCTCGTCTAATCTCTGTCAGCAAAGGCCGTTAGCGGCCACTAATGTCACCTAGCGCTCAACCCACGTTCTATACGGCTGGGTGCCCTCGCTCTCCCTCGCGGTCGTTGTTAATGTCGCGATAAACGCACGGATGATGCTGGCTCGAAAAAAGCTCTTCTCGTATTCTCGTTGCGGATATGAGTTTTCTCAGTCTACGTTCTACGGGTTCCTTTACCACTAAAGGAACGTGAAGGATATGAGACCGTGTATACACACTCGTACATACATTGACCAAAAGGAAACGTACGTTGCACGAGAGCGAACAGAGCAGTTAGCATCTCCGTCGGTGATTCCGTGACCGTGGAAATACTCCGCTCTCTTCTCTTTCCATCAGGCAGGCTGTCGAGTGCGTGCGGCTCGTGCGGGATTCGCTTAAGAAAATACGTTGAGCACGCCTGGTGTACGAAGCGGCCAAGAAAATTCTTTCCCTTTCTCGATTCCTGAACGTGGGTCTCTCACCACGGGAGGCCAATTACATGTGTGCCAGTGCGCGTACCGTAATTGCGGCAATGAAATTCTAATGACACCCCGGGCTGTCAACCGGTGCGTACCCAGTCCTTTACGCGCTAAGACCTTAGGATGTCAGCGAGCGTGAGCAAAGTTGTCGTAAAAGCAAGCTCTCTGTCTTTTTGGTCACTCCTCAGTCTTCCACCCTGTTTTCAATGTGGAAAGTATCTCATTGCTTATAAACGTCAACTATCGATATCTCCCCGTGTCGTTGATATAAACGTTTTTGCATTTTTATGTTTAATCACACTCCCCGTGCACGTATAAAGGATATATATTTACCGCAAGGTGCGGACAGTTTGCAGCTCTATCACTGGAACACCAATTTATGCACCCTTCGCATATTCTAATACCGCACATAATTACCACGCTTAGGCGAAAGGTAAAGACTTTTATGTTGTTTATAGAGAGAATGTGATTTTATACGGAAATCATACATTTTTATATCAATTTAAAGTTAAATATATGTAATTGTACATTTTTAATACAATTCAACGATGAGTTTAAACGTTTGCGGTAATGTAAAGAAAAGAAAGCTCACGTCACGTGAATCAAGAATGATGATGGCCGAGGAGATTGTACAAGTCCATCGATATGTCCGCGCCTGTGCGGCATGTTTGCGCACTGAGTGGTGCACTGCGCGATCTTTGATGCGGTTGAGGCCGGGCGATGCAAGAAGAGCGTTTCGCTACCGACTGACAGGCGTGGCCGTAAGAAAGCTTGATTAATAACCGAATAATAATACAGCACGGGCGTGCACGCTCATTGTTCATCCAGGACATCGCGCACATAGTTTGCACGTACGCGAGGGAAATAGAGAATGTGCAGCCTATGCACACACGGGACATGCGCGCTCACCGCGCTCTCCGGTAGTTGAATCTTTTTTCCTCGCCATACGCCCACCCTACTCTTTGTTTATGTACTCACTGGTCTGCATACCTAGTTTACCTGCATAGAACGCATCGCGTACGTGTATAAATGGTCTTCCCTTTTGACGGCTCAAAAGCTCGTATATAACTCGCACACCGCTATTGATTGTACCGGGGAGTAGACTGGGGCTTGTTGAATCAATTTAGTTTGCAAGATTTGTAGAGAGATTTGGAATGCTTATAAGTGGAAATAAAACACATGGTGTTCTGTTTGTGTTCTTAAGCCTCCGTTGTTTAATTTCTGGGAGGCTTCACGGTTGACACACTGCGTCAAATTGGTAACATTGATTTTTTAAATGGCTGTCACGTTTTTCAAATATCAGTCGCATTGCAACGAAAAAAATAAAAACTGCTAAAAAAATAATCTTAAAATGTAATACTTTGAAAAAAAAAATTCCTCTAGTGCATGTTTGAAAAAAGTTTGACCCAGAGTGACAACCGAGGTTCAATGCTAAAGCAGTATACAGGCATATATATTTTTAAGCTGACTCGATTCAATTAGCCCCGGTCTCTCCTTACTTATGCAGAACTCAAAGCTATAGGGGTCTGCAGTGGATAGACAAATTTATGTGCAGCTGACTGAACGCATTAGGAAAAAGCTAAACCGATTAATAACGAGATGAGTAATAGGGTACGTGTGTGGTTCCCTTGTTGGGCGTACTGCATGCTCTTATCTCACACAGAGTTTTACACCCTTTTTTTTTTGTTTAGCCATACATATTCTCACAAAGGCGAGACTCGCACTGACGATATTCTTGCAAATTTTCTTGCCCACATTTGGTAGACGATATTATATATTTTTCTCTTGTCGTATATTTCTCTTCTATCTTTCGCGCACCCACTATATATACTCCTTACCATAACACGCCCTTCCACTGCAATATTTACTCTCGGCAGAGTTTCTTTTCGCGCTTTCTCGCTGAGCCTCGACGTCATAAATTCATATGCCCGATCCTCTGGAGATGAAAGACGGTGAAAAAAGTGCAACGGGCGGTGGCTGTGCCGAGAACGGCAGTCATCGATCATTTCGATGAAAAGTGGAAGGAGCTGATAAATAATCAAGGCTTTGGTGCATAAAGTGAAACGATTAAAATCGATTATCAATACGAACTTCACTCACTGCTTGTTTCATTCTTATTGATATATTTTTTTTTTCTATTATTAAGTCCGTTTTATTTTATGTCGAACCAACACTCGCAAAACTCTACACCCAAACCAGTACACCCCTTCATTGTGGGCTTGCAGACTCGCGCCGTCAGCGAGTAAGAACTCTCTCGCAAGTCACGTTTCTGCGGATCGTGATAGCGAAGCGCGTCCGATGCGTAATTTTTCAAGCTGCCTCCATCGTCCCGAGACTTCCGGCATGTGCCCCGCCTCTGCACCTTCGACTATAGCATATAGCACGCTTAAACCACGTTCTTCTTATTTCTGATGCGATAATAAATTCTGACGTGCCCTCTCCCCTTGTATTTCTCACCCATCACAGAGATCGCTCCTTTTTTCGAGCTTTCTATTCAACTATGCAGCTGTACCCGGTGCATCAGGGTGGTCGCCACTCAGAAGCAAACGTTCCCTCCTCAAGCTTCCATTTACACTGTCGTGGAAATCGTGTGATTATGGTAACGGCTTCTGCGTGACGCGGAAAAAGAGGATAGGTCAAGAAATTAATTTTAGGGGATGATTCTTTTCAGTCATCGTATGTTGTCATATTTAGGTTCGTGATTTGGTTATAAAATATAGTCAAAGACGGTTGTGTTATTCAGTATACTTGCCGTTGTTAAATTAAAAACCTCAGGTCATTTTTTACTTAAGCCAATTGGTCGCTATGCATTTCAACTAAGACTTTAGTCCTAAATATCGTACATTAATTTGATGTATTTCATCAATTCACCCAATATTATTGTAATTAAAAGAAAATTTTGTTGGAAGAAGTGTTTTTCCGTCTTCTTGAAAATTTCAGAAATTAGCCGAGCATGAATAAAATACATATAAAGTAAGATACAAAAGAAGTAAAAGGGTGTTGTATTTTTTTTCCTAGGTCATATCAATCTCGTTAACCGCTCGTGCTCTTAGTTCGAATATAGTATACATGGAAACCACTATAGAACTGATGATTTATCGGCGAACGGTGTCTCCTCGCGCTCGCGGGTTAATAGCGTGTAAGTATACCCCGTAAGCTGACAGAGTCCAGGGCGACGAGCTACCGAGCAAACACAATCCCTCGAGAACGCGTTTATACGATCGAGAGCGAGAATGCTCTCCACTGCTCGTTAAAACGTGGTCCGCACGGCTTAGAACGCCACCGTCCCGTCACGCGCGCATTCGTCGTTTCGCGTTATTCCGTGACGCCGTTCCGTGAGTGTCTCATTAGCGATGTAATTAATTAGGATCCAACGGTCAGTGAATCTGGTACCGAGCACAAATCAGAAGCTGGCGCCCAGTACAATCTTAGTGTCTACTACACTGTCGTGTCACTAGTGTAGTGGTCTCTCGGTGCGCTCGGATTTTCAATGTGAAATAAAAACCTGCTGACTAAGATTAATTACTCCGTAATTGTCAAAAGTACATTGATTTAAAAAGTATGAACTTTTCTAGAAACTTTTCGAATTCGCAAATAATTATTCAATAAAAGGATTAAAGATTTTTCAACCGTTGACACAACAAAGTTAACTAAAAATGTGTATTTCATTGCTAAACTTACTGTTGGTTCTTACCAGTCTTCGAGGAAACTTCTGACTTTTATGTATCAAGATGTATCATATATAACACACTATATACCTACTTACACATAACCTCGTAAATCACAGTTCTCCGGAAGAGCGAGACCCGTTGTTCTTTCAGTTCCATTTATCAACCTCTTCGTCCTTCCCATGTGGACCCTTCATCCGGGCTCATACTTTTTCCATGTTTTTTTTCCTTTACTTCACGCCCACCCGCAACCCAACATCGCGAGCACTAGCAGCAGCAACAGCCGGTCGTCGAAATCAGTGATGAGGGGGCGGGCAAGCAGCGAAAGCTGTGAACCGGCAGAAGATCGGGGCGAAGAAAGAATGAAGAGAAGCCTTTGGGTATGAGAAATACCAAGAGAGAAGGGCGAGGAGAAGCACAAATAATAATTCTGACGAGAGAGCGTGAACCAATGATAGGAAGGAGGGCCTGGTAATTTTTCAATTTAGTTGTGGAGCCTCAAGTGCAGAAGAACTCCATTCAAGGAGTCTTCCGAGCGCCCGAATATGTGAATCATGGTTTCGTTTCTTCAGGCCACGAGTCTCACGTCTATTGTGTGAATAATTATATAACAAAAAAAAAAGAATTTCAACACTTTAAAACACTCGTTTACACGTCACAGGAATCGCAAAAGCTCGGCCATTCTTAGATTTCTTTGGGAGTCATCGTACATTCTCGATTATATTATATTAGCTACATTATGTTACTCCACCGACCGATTATCAACATTTCTGCCTCAACTCGATTGTACCCATTTCCCATTGGCTGTATTGAATTACTCCCTTGAGTTCGTTGAGAATCGGGATGTGATTAGATGATGGATTAGTGAATTTAATATGTACAATCGCGATGGTGTACTGAGAAGTATGTTGAGAATCAGAATGTGAATTAACGAAAATGTGGTCAATATTAGGAAGTGAGTAATCAAAGAAATTCGTAGGATATTCGTACAATTCCTTGAAAAAAGAGTCTGATTGAGTATCAAATAATATTATAACGAAAGTGTGTGCATTGTGATGTGGAGCGGAAAACTGAATATATGTTATCGAGAATACGAAGAATCGAATAGTGTCGTAAAGAGGCAATTTTTGAAAACGTATATAGTTACGGGAACAAATGAGTGAATGGACAGGAAAAGAAAAAGCATTACGCGTAACCTAAGTCGAAGTCGAGAGAAGCCGAACCGTCGGTTCGTTCGTTCAGTCGGGAGACATAATCGCGATTTTCTTGCCCCGCGGAACTCCACCTCACCGATGAGACTATCTCGCCGTCTTGCTTCGTCTTGTTCGTTCTCGAGAGCCGTGCAAGAAGGGTCCGACCCGGTCCGGGACTCGCGCTGCGCCATAAGTCATGCTAGGTGTTCCCCCGGTAATGACCCCCGGCTTCTCGTTTTACTCATCCCGCTGCCGGCCACGCCGTGATGCCGCCGCGAATTACGCCGTCTCTGTCTTTCCTCTTTCCCCCCGTCTTACCTCTTCCTGCATCAACAACTCCCTTCGTGTTCCCACGTGAATTCCAACTCTCTGACGTACGTAATGTAACCTTCGTAATTAAATGACTCAGGCATTTCTAAGTCGTACCTGTTGTACATGTGTTGCGTGCACCTATACACGGTGTATTTTCCAATCGAAAAAAGTTTAATTATGGGTTTCTCTTGTGTCTTTATTATCGTATTGGAAAGGAACCGTATAAATAATAGGCGCACTCAACGTTTCTTTTGTATTGTATGCTTTAACGGATAGACAGTATATAACAAATTATGTGTTTTGCTGTTTCACAAGAATATTACTGTCATATATTTGCAAAACACAAGGGGGATTAAGCAAGATAGACCAATGTTTATTGCCACTTGCATGTATCATTTGTCGATGTGTGTCCGATGGTTTGTTTTCTTATAAAGAAGGCTTTGAACACTTTATGTGGTCACTAAAATATTACCAGTTTATGTGTTTTTATGGTAATCGACGTAAGCCCGCTAGTTCGTTGATACTTGATGCTATGAATCTAAAAAGTATTTAGCATAAGTGTAGTTACAAACAAAAATGTCTAGTAATAAAATTAACCCAGACTGACAATATGGTTAAAAAGTGAAACTTATTTTTACTTTTTGCTCGTACCTTGCACCTTGTTTCCTCTATGAGGAAGCCAAAGTCGATCAAAGTGATTTCTTGAAAGTTAAAAAATAATGAGGAAGTAATGTGCAAGGTGTTTTGTAAGTCGACACTGTATGTTATTAATATCTCAATATTATTAAGTGTGTGCAAAAAATGTTAGGTTATTGTTTCAATATTTTCGGAAGTTACAACTATAGGGAATTGAAAGATTCATAATCATGCTACACATAGACACGGACATTTTTTCCAATCCACTTTTCTTGACTTTTCTGGATCATTGTAAGTATCCCGAAATGATAATCACGAAAAAGATTTTTTTTTCATGAAAACCCCTCCCTCTATGAGGAAGCAATTAATACTCATTGTACAGAAAAATTTTATAAAATGAACTTATATACTTGTTTCATTTAAAAAAAAAAGAATTCTGTAATCAAAGCCTATAAATGATACAATTTAGCCATGACGTTTCACCTCATCCTCCTTCACAGATGCAGATGAAACATTCTGTCCTGTTACTCGCAAATTCCCGCTAAGTCCAGGATCACCATCATATTCATACTGAGAGAAACGAGCACTCTTTGCCCAAGACGTTAACTACCTCTTTCAATTTTGTCGGTGCATCTAGCCAACATTGCTCTGTGGTTGTGCTTCTGGTGTGTAGCGTTAGCTGTAGCTGTTTTGCCATAGCGACGACGAGAGAGTCAACTTATCGAGCCAAGATCTTGGCCGGTCACGGGGGTTAACTCGAGATAACGCGATTAGTCGCGCTCGACCGGTCCCGGGGTTCGCGCGCGCTAACACTGGCGAAATTCAAGCAACCTCTCAGCAGAAGCAGAAGCAGCAGCAGCAGCAGCAAGCTCGAACGGCGCGCGAGTGGCCCCGCTCGAGTGAAAATTGAAGAGGATCCTCCAGCGGGCGGTTGTATCAGTTACCGTTGGCTACTATCTGATCTTGTCCGGTTCGAGTGAGAAAGAAACAAGAGTGAGAGCCCGGTTTGTTTTATAGTTCGTGTGTTCTGCTGCCTCTCCTTCTCACCATAGTCCTCTTCAGCGTTGCTTTCATAAGCATATCCTACGTGTACATAGTACAGACTCGAGGATCTTTCTTCTTCAACACGTATGTAGCACGTGCAGCACACCGGTGCGTTGGTCATCTCTCGGTTATCTTTGACGCAAACCACTCGACGTGTTGTTTTATCGTTCGGATATACGTTCGCCCGGTACATAGACACGCGGATATACGCGTCGACGCTTCAGCTTTAGGCCTTGTCGTACATCAACGCAGAATCTTTGACGCTTCTTTGAAAGATAGGCATTAATTCGCCGCTGCAAAAATATCTTTTGAATCCCTCTGACATCATAGCGTGTATTATAGCCGCGAGTCATGCGGTTATTTTAGTCTATTGTAAGAAAGTAGGAAAACGTTTTTTTTTTTAAATGTTTTCAAAGGGCTGTTATTTCAAGAGAAAAATATGAATTTATTTAACGGAGGTATCATTTAATATACAACATTTTTGTTTTTACTTATCTTAATAGGTACAGTTTCAAGTACTCAAAATATTATGTGTAAATATTATGTTGGAATTAGAACAATATTGGAAGTTATAAAGGATGCAATGAAATAAGTTGTGCTATCACAGTTTTCCAAATTTTAAACTTGGTTATAAGAAAATGCGATTTTCAAAGTTCGAGGCCACTATGTCTCGAAAACAGCTCGACAACTTCTTTAAAGAGTCTTCATTCAATTAACAATTTTGTTTTAATCTGGCATCGTCAACACCAATCCTGTTTCCATATTTTAGGAATAGATGCTAATTTTATTTTCCGTGATCTGTGTCAGCGAATAACGGCGTCGACGTCTAGTACAATGATAATATTTTCTAAGAATAAATGCTACAAAAAATGTTTGGATGTATCTCAATATATGTATAATTAATTTTAATCAAAATCTTATTAAATAAATCCAAGCTTTTAAAAAATGGAATAATATATATCGGACCTTTCGTACTGACGGATACATTTTTAAAAACTCCTTAGTATAAAATACACAAATTTTGCATCACACTTGTATAATTAATTTATCATACCATATTCTATGCATACAAATGTCCGATGCTGCTATATTTAATTTAAGATATTGTAGATTTTGTTTACATTGTAGTCACTGTCAGTCGATCGCGAAATTATTTCACATTGTCTCCTATAGCATTGAAAAATTATTCGTCGGTGATTATCAATCACAAATCTCGAGTTCACGAATCGTGTAATTAATTCTTGAAGAGTCACAAGCGCGCGGTAGATGTTGATTTGGTCTCGCGCAGAAGTCAAGATTAGAAGGCGCAGAAGCAAGTGGCAGCAGGTGCGCGTCACGATGACTTAAACCAATGCTTCTTTATGCATACTTTGACATTTATGGTACAGGAGTCACGACCGAGACTCTTGTGCCTGCACGCGGGTATTCGGCGTCGTTACGTATACGCTCGAATCGAGATCGATTTATCAAATCGATTCGCCCTTTTGGCATACGTGAAGCCAATAACAGAGCGATTTCATCGCGAGGAGATAGTTCGGGTCATGCAGAAAGTCATCAGCACATCCAAGACATGGATTAATAGCCCCGTTAAAATTAATTCATTGAAAGATTGATATATTCAATCAATTATTTATGCCCATATCCATTCATTCACATTCACCAATTTGGTATCACTTATAGCTTTCATGTTTTCGATAACCAAAAAAAGAAAAAAACGTTCAAGGCACATTTAACAAAATCTAATGACAGAATAGAGTGGCTATAATCGTTCCCATCACATAAACAAATTCAATTACGAAATCTAGGTAACGCTTAAGTTTAAAATTCAAAAGCTGCCAGTCCCTGAGTGAAAATTCGTCGGCACTAAAACGCTCGATCTAATAATAAACCGAATAGAATTGTCGGCAGAGAATGGAAGAGAGATCGAGAGCTAGCTAAAATGCTTTTCCTGTTCGTCATGATGGAAATATGTCACAGTGTACGCAGGTTAAATTCATTAAGCTTGCATGAGGAGAGAGGTATCATTCTGGAGTCAGAGGTGGCTTAATTGGGTATTTGATTGGCGGTGAACCGAGATCCACGTTTGGAACGTCGACGGGATTATTCACCTGCTGCTGCCTCCACAGAGTGCATGCCATCTATACTATCGTCGAGTTTTCTCTACGGCGATCCGCACTTCTCCCCCCCTCCCCCCCTCCCGCCTATGTATCAATTTCTCGCGTACATACCTACTTCATGTACGTTGTGAATTGAGAGAAAGAGAGGATCTCGTAAAGACACTGGGGGAGTCAGCCAATCCGAAGCTGACCGAAAGCTCGACTGGCGGTGCTCTCAGGATAGTCGGTGCCACCCCCACCTCAGACGGCGTCAGGAGGAGAGGAGACGGTGTTTACCGCTATACACGGTGCTAGTGGAAATAGCCTTCCACTCTGTTACTACTAGAAGGTAAACGGATAGACGGCTTGTGTGCGCTCTCAGAGACGGAGCAGACACCGTCATCGCGAGATGGTATAGGATGACCTACTTCGTCGTGTAGTTAGGCTCCTCCTAGGAGAGGGGCATCCCACGGAGACGTTGATCGCACACCGATCGGAAAAGTCGCTCGTGGACCCGTGCCTCGCGACTCGCTCACCGTCATGAACGGGCCAATCCCGTTCTTTGCAATACCCCCCTCCCCCCTTCTACTCTCTTAAGCACACTCATACCTCGCACTATACATCGTGACGGAGGTGTACGCTCGTTATTTGCATCACGAGAATCTCGCGAAAACTTTGACCAATGAACGAATGCAACACCATCGAGGTGGTGAATGCTCTTTCTGTGACGGTAACTGTCGGCAACACCCAATTATTATTTGCATACGCGAATACGCCGTGTCGATATTATGAAGAGAGATGTGTTTCCTATAAATTTATGTGAGGCTGTTACCGACATATAAATATATTTTTTTGTTGCAATTTAAACAGTAAATGGCAGGTTTAGACGGGAATCTCTGTTTTCGTTTTGTCTCCGGCCTGAAAGATCACCAGAAATTCTTTATAGCTGAAGTAATTTTTACAGTATATTTTTTTTTACTTAACTACATTGCTGTTTGAGATTAACATCCATTGACGTATCAATGTTTTCAAACACCGAAAGTCAATTAATATTTGTAATAAGAAATATGTTGTGGAATTTAAATCAAATTCGTTGTTATTTCTAATACATATGTAATAAGCTAAATTAAGAAAGTAAGATATTTTTTACATGTTTCATTACAATCATTTAATAAAATATTTCAGTTTGAAAATATTGAACAAATAGTTTCTAACATTATGATCAAATAAATTAGATATGTTCCTGTCAATGAAATAAGAGTTTTGCGAAGAATAATTAATATTAAATAATTTATAGAAGAAATAAGTAAGCAGATGATTCCGTTGAAAAGAAATGGGACTGTCGCAACTTTGATCTTGAAATATGTTATATTTATGCAAAAACGAATAACTACAGCGGATAGCTTTAAATTCATTCTATATACATTTGGTACATTTGTAATAAACCCAGTGATTCATTATTAATTAATTAATGTCGATAGTTTTATCATAGTTACATTACTTTATTCGGAAACTCTAAAGTAAAAAAAAGATTTATTTCGATCAACGTGAATCGTTGTCACTGTAACACTCTTCAAAGCTCCGATGCAATAATCCACCCATTTACCCACTGATTGCATTTTTTTGTTTTCGTTTCTTTGGCGCTTTATCATACTGAGATATCAGAACCGCGATATAATATATTCTCAGTGTCGATAATTCTATAGATCTCCATACTGCGGCGTAATAACTCGTTATAATTAACATCGACGTTATTTATCGTCAGAAGGTCTGGCTGATGATATTTTCCGATAAGAATTGCACGTTGGTACCGAGCATATGTGTTCTATCGCAGCGTACTCTGAGTCGAAATTGTTCAGGTTGCGATACCTCTATTATTAGATTTTTTTTTCAAAGTTATCTTTAGGCCCTCTTGGTAGCCCTCCGATCGTCTAACTTTACCAGGGCGTCCGGTGGAGACCAACGAAGCAACGATTAAGAGATCGTGAGGAGAGAGACAGAGAGACAGAGAGAGAGAGAGTGAGAGAGATAGTATGCCGGGTCCGTGGGAAACGATGGTCCACTGTCTATAGTCCAGCTTGTCTCGCATTGCTAGGCAGAGAGTCGAGGCTCAGGCGAGCGCGCGTACACCTTACTAACGCGGGTCGAGATCACAACACACGAGTCTTTCTCTAATCTCTACACGTCGTTAAAAACACGTCATTAAGGTTAAACGCTCGCCGCAACCGAGGCTGGATGACGCGTTTCGCTTAGAGCGCGCGCTGCGAGGAATATACTCGATCTTGCTTAGATCATATAAGGTGATTCGGAAGAGGTAGCCACTGTTTTGCAAACCACACACAAAATAATATCCGTTTGCGGCAAGACGATTAGGTGTAATTTAGGATGCATCCACATGATAAATGTATTCAACAAAAAAAAGGCTTAATACTGGTAGTTAGAAAAAAACAAAAAAAGTCTATCGATGCTCAAAATATTTTTTGTGATATTAAAAAATATGGTAATTTCTTCTCCATACTCTGGGTATGATCATCTTACTCGGATCTACTTTTTATACAGTTTATACACAACTTGGTATACCGTGATATCGGCAGTTCTGGAGTCAAGAGATTGCCAACTAATCGAGTGTTATTGGACATATCGACGAGTAAACTAGACCGCATTTGTTCGGAAGGCCAGAGAGCCAAGTTCTCGACGATCATAAATTAAAGTTTAAAATTCCCTCCAGGCATATCACGCACAGCCGGGAAAAGGTCCAACGTTCAGGGGAATTGAATGAATGGGATCATTTAACACAAACGAGACAAACAGTATATTGATCGTTATCATACTCGCGAACCACGCCCGTTGATACATCCATCGCTCAATGAATCCATCGGTTCATTAATTCCTCACGGACTCACACAGCGTTGGTAATTTACTATATCTTATCTCACGATAATCTAATTTGCGAATATATTTGTAGGAGGTAGATATATATACTGTATATACTGCAAAATCTACCGTCAAGTATATCTTGGCGTGGGATCTTGTCTCGATCTATGATCTATAGATCCTTCTCACTCACTCACGATAAATCGAAACCAACCATCGCAGTTCCAACGATTCATCCTTTGAGACATTATGAACCGTCGATGTCATAGGAACGATTTTTCATAGTACATTAACGTCATTGTCCGAGGATACTAAGTACGATTACGATCGATTAATCACGGCGAGGGTGTGTCTCAGCCGAAGAACCCGAAATACAGTGTCATTCGCAATAACCGTGTCGATTCGTAGTTGGGAGAACGTAAAGTCGAAGGGACGACGAGAGCGCGGTGCTGATTCGAACAACCGGCCAGGCGGCTGGGAATGAGCTTGGCAGGTTCCTCCCACAGCGCGAGATATACTTGGGCCTGCTTTTGCGCTAGTGCGACGACGGAAGCTGGCCTCGAGCGACGTTATTGTATATACAGACTTTCGATCGTACTCCATCGTTGAAGTTTGTGCAACTTTGCGTCACGAATCCTCTCTTCGGCACAGGTAGATAAATATATATACAACATAAATGATCCACTTCAGCGCCCACCTTCAAGCCACAGAATTTTATTTCATTACTCAAGACGAATCATGTCAGCCTATATAATTAATCATTCGAATAAAAGAATATCTATTAACGCCGCAATCATGCAATAATTTGCTATCGAATAAGCGATTCAATTATTTACAAGTTGATTAGTGAATTATAATGTTTACTTGTCAGTTTTTAAGGCAGAATTGATTGCTTCAATAATTGAAATAAGACAGGTTCGAGAGCCTACATCGCAAGAGCGCCAACAACCTGAGAAAGATGATAAACTCCCAGAGACATAACTTCTAGTCCCGGGAGGATTGCACTCGTGTTATAGGAGAAACACCCCGAGTGCATAACGTCAAGTTTATGCTATATGTACGAGAGCCAGAGGCGCACAGGTATCATCGTGAATAGGGAGCAATCAGATATCATTAGGGTTTTTATAAGGCCGTTTGTACGAGTCTCCTGAGGGCAGGCAGGCGGGTGCTATATTCCCACGCTTGCAAACTTCCAAGTACCTACTAACCGTCTACTGTAATATAACATCGAACATGAAGACGTTGAAAGGTCCGAGGCTATAGTTGGTTCACTTTTTGCTTTTGAATTTTTTATTTTGTTGATTACATAGGGTTAATAAAAACAACGCTATTTTTCGTGTCTTTCATAAACAATGTTATCAGAATTTGTATTTCTTACTGAAGGAATACAGATCATTTAGTAGTTGACGACATGTTTCGATCTGACCCTGGACGGGGTAAGTTGAACCGGTCGCGAAGCAAGTTACGTACAGATAAAAAGTGCATGAAAATTAATAAGAATCGTGTTTCGTGCGATAATTACACTGTGCAAAAAAGTTATCAGAACTCACTCCGGCATGTCAGGAAACGAAAAGTAATTGGGTCAACTAATTAAGTTGATGGATCAGCCAATTAATTTATATCGCCCATCAAATTTGTTGGTTCATTCAACTAATATTAGTTTACTGACATCAAATTTTCTTCTGACAACTCACTATTTTTCTCCGTATAAATTCTGGAAGGAAGAAAAACGGGTCCGAACATATAAATTGGCATGCGTTGCAAAAAAAAATGATCGCCTAGCAAAATGAAGTATTTAATATTATTTGTATTATCAAATTTTTATTTTATAATACAGTATTGAATCGTTCTGGGTAGAATAGAGTAAATGCTTTTAAACAGGGCTTAAATTGTGGACAAAGAATCAAGCTTTATGTATGAAAAAGGGTTTAACTGCACACGCTTAATAGTCGCTTCTTGAAAAATCGTTTATTATGATTAGAAATTTCTACTATGTAAAGCAAGAATCGATACTTAACGTTCAACTCTTAGACGTTGAGTCTCTCGTAGAGGTAACTCCGCAGAAAGTTGTACAAATTAGCATTATGAATATGGCTTCTTGGCGTTAAGTCGTCTAATGCAACAGCCAATTTTTAACCTTTTTTTGACACTGACCTAACCAGCCCAGCTCTCCCCTACAATATTACATCGAGATAGGCGATATTTTCAAGCTTTCGTCAAAGAACACCCACTTCAATGCTAATCAGCATCGAAAAGATTGAAGAGAAGATGACAAGTTATGAGATTTCTTGATCTTGAGGGAGTTTATTCCAATGAGTGAACTTTGAATTTGATAAAAAAAAACGATCAAGTCTCATTTGCTCAATGCAATGTCAGTCAGTTTTAACGAGGATACATAATGTTCCGCTTACTCTTCCTCTCTTTGCACGCGAGTTCTTAATGGTATTGAGAGGAGATTAAGACGTTTCGTCCGGAAGGTGAATACATAAATAAAATATATACGAGCGAGTGAGTGAGAGATGATGAGCGTGAAGGGAATGAAAAAAAAAGGAAAGGGTAAAGCTCGAGACGCTGATAGACTCGCTGAGGGCCATTCGCTCACGGATAACGAGAAAATCTCATCGGCTCACGGAGAATATGAAGCGAGAGAAACGAGTCACCACGGACGTCGCAGCCTCGTGCGAACGAAACGTCTCTCACGACGCTGAAACCGAACGAGCGACGTACCATACCATCGTGCTTGCCGTTTTCTCTAATTCCACGTGATTGATGGCGATTCGTAGATTTTTGTTGTGAGCAAGGGGGGCACGAGTATCAACGGCCTTATGAGTGCGAATACACGAGCGTTTGCGATAGAGTGGCAGGTGATTACCCGTAGAAATCTACGTGCCCTCTTGTACCTCGTGATGAGAGGCGACACTCAAAGCTTGGCGATCTTTAATTCCTCATTTCTAATACATCGCCCGGAATGTAATATTAAAAATCACATCTTTTTGCTGTACTTAAAACGCTATGAATTGTAAAGATGCTGTGTAATTTTTATTTCCAACAGAAAAAGGCAAAATCTAGAAAAATGTAGAAATCTGCGTGCCCTCTTGTACCTCGTGATGAAAGGTGCCACTCATAGATTAGATTCATTCCTCAATCTAATGCATCTCCCGGAATATAATATTAAAAATCACATCATGTTCAGGGGAAGAACATTTAATACTTAATATATAAACTCGCAGTGATTTTCTACTTCAAGAACGCAACTGCAAACCTTTTCACGAATTACAGAAGTTTACTTATTTTTTTATTAACAACGACAGATTTACAACTCTTCCATTCTCTGTCAAAGATCTACTCTAACATCTTACAACACTACCGGTTTATAACCCTGCCACAAAGCAACTCTCCGTATTTTACCATCAGCAGTGTTGTAAAGTTGTAATTTGGTAGGTTGTATTATGGTGAACGGAAAAGAAACTAAAGTTCAATTTTCGTACATTTAGGAAAAGATTTTTATTCACAATCTGCTATAAATTTTGTTTGCAAATTTACAAAGAAAGTACGAACATTTTAAAAAATTGTAAAATATTTATATTTCTGTTTTACATATTTATTGACACTCAAAAAAATTGTTGTTCCAATAAAGTTTTTGTCCACAAACGTCCAACCATTTTTTTTTGTATTATACAAAAAGAAAATAATAAAATGTAAAAAAATATGTGCAAAAAGATTTTATTTCGTAATATATTTATTGTAATTTGTATTGAATAATAATTATTGCAGTTTACCAAACAATTTTCGATCATATTTAAGAAACAAATTTTATAACTTTTTGCAAAATATATATTGTCATTTTTCAAACAAAAACTGACGATAGTCGGCAAATTCTGTTTTGTCACTAAACTAATTATACATAAAATCCTAAATAACAAAATGACTTCTTGTTAAAATAATGAACGAATGTGTTACTTATTAAACAAAAATTATTTTTACAAAACGTAGCACTCCGATTTTACAAACTTTTTCTCGTCACTTCACTAATTTAACGGAAAACTCGTAAAATACAATAGATTTTTTTGGTAGAGTAACAAAATTTGTTACCTATCCATCGTAATTATTTTTTACATTGGTCGTGTATTAACAATAAGCAAATTGAAAGTTGTTAAGTTAAGCTTTCTTTTTCGGTCATGAAAACCTCGTATAATCGTAACATATTAAGACGTCGCGAAAAAACAAGTCAATCCTCCAAAAGTTTCCTTAATAATGACACAAAACCGTAGACAGTAATCGTGCAAAATGTACTTACCGTTACACATACAACCGTGCAGATGTGTGTATGGCAAGTTTGTTCTTCGGCTCGTTGAATTTCAAACAATGTGTTAGTCGCAGGTTTTAAAATAAAAGCGAAGCAGTGAAAACGCAAGTGTGACTGTTGTGGCAACTTTCGACGTGATGCTGGCTTCTGCGAGACGGCTCACGTCGCTCGGGAGATTTTAACAACCGGAGGATATTTCTTGCGCGAGTGCACCCGCTCGAGCGAGAGCACACACCACGTAATACGTACGTGATGTGATGGTGCTGACGGCGTTAATTAGTATACTCTCAGGGAAATGCATTCATTCAAGGCCAAGTTTCATTATACCCGAGAGGCAGACGAGAAACAAGGCGAAACGTCCGAGGTATACGCTCATCAGCATTGCCGCGTTTTCTTCGCGGGCGACTCGTTACGCGCGCGACCGTAGAACAGAAATGACTTCACCATCGCGTTTCATTATAATACATATTCTACCATATCTGTACTATTCGCCGCTGGAAAATAATACGTTTGGCGCCAAAACTTCATTATCTCACTGCGGGAGAATTCTGAAGTACAGTGTAAGCGCAACGTATACTATTATAAAATCCCTTAAGGTTTGCCTTGACCACAGACAGAGCGTGTAATACGTGCCTGAGCGTATAGAAGGAACTTCATTAGCCCCCAGCAGGATATATATTCCAGAGGGGTTAGCGGAGGCTTCCTGAACCTTCAGCACGTATCACTCTCTGCCATCAGGAGACAGGGGAGGTAATACGTGCAGAAGCAAAACTTCATTACTGCAATAAATTAAGTGTCCCAGTCGCTAACGCATTAAAGGACAGTAGCCAACTTGACAGAGCTATACAATTCAATTTATCTTTGGAATGAATATTTTTCTGTAGCCTTTTTAACTTTAATTATAAAAGTTACCACTAACTTATTAACATAGTAAGGGAAGATTTTTTCTAAATAAAACTGACAAAAGTAGAATTTGAATAGTGCCTATACTGTGAGAAGAGTATTGGTATAATTATAAATATTAGGTTAAAAGAGAATTATAATAGAAAAGAAAAAGATATTGCAGGCGTACTGTGATTTCTCAGCTGTGTCAAATTCTCCTAAAATATCAGTCAGCAAAAAAAGTTATTCGTTACTATATTTCTTCAATACAGAATATGCAGAAATTCAAATTCCAAAACTTCCAACTTAAAAAAATACATGGCAAATACCAAAAACTAAATTCTCTGAAACACGAGGAAAAAAGAAGTAGTTCTTCTTTTTCTTATTCACATCTTATTTATATGAAAAAAATATTGTAACAACTTTAAAAAAATAATACTTTGGAACAGCTAAATATGAGTACCGATAAGTCACAGTCATTCGTGAGAACCAAGAAGTATTTGGTCTCAGAGTACTCTCAGATCAATTATTAAGCATCATAATGAATCACCGAGCGCACGCAGGACTCCAACACGTGACTATAATTAACATCCGTTTGAATATGCGACGATCCTACACCGCGTCCCATTCCTCGAAGCATCTGGCATATAAACAGATCCTAGATATATCCGTTGCATATAACTCGAGCAAGTTGCGCGCACTTGCATCACACAGCTTAGTAAGCTAAATTCTCTCACGCAGCTTCGGTCCTCGGCCCTTCGTGTCGAAAGGCCCGCTGAGCACCATCAACCGAGAAGAGGGGTTCGTGTGTATACATTCATACACCCTCATGTCTATATATGTGGGGTATGATAAATTTAGAAGGGTGAGAAGAGGAGGGACAAGAAGAAGAGCGAATCGTGTACACCCGCCCGTTTCGATCACTGATATCGAAAGTAGACACGTCTTGCTCAGAGGTAGAGCTCGGGGTCGTTTAGACTCTCGTATAGTAATATAAATACGAAAAGGACGAAGAGTACGTGAGGGCGGGTGAGAGTGGTAAGGACACAAGACGAAGGACTGTACATCGTTCTTTGGTCACTCTCACGCACGGTATACCCATAGTATATACCTTGATGTTTATTATAGACCCTCTGCAATAACCAAGATACATAGGATACTTTAATCATTTATTTATCCTTAGTCTACGAGGCTCTAGGTACCCACAATTTCTGTGTGTCTGCTGGTCCTTCTCACACTTGTGGTGAGATAATCCCTCTGTCGACCCTCGTATACAAGTCAAGGTCCCTATACCAGTGTCTTGATCACCCCTGCTTCCACCTGAGGCTCCTCTTCTTCCAAGATCTTTCTCTCTATGACCCTCTCGTGTAATCCTTCTTCGAGACTCCTGGTTGATAGTACTACCTGAAGACTCTCTTCGAGACTGTCTTCCCTTTCTTACTCTCCCGCATCTTCGGGGGTGGGGGGAGACCCTTGTCCTTTTCCTTCGCTTCTTCTTACAATCTTCTTCGTCTTCGTTTGTCTAGTTCTCTGCCGGGGCATCACCAGCAGCAGCAGGTTCGTCGGTGTGCTCGCCACGCCGCGCTGCATCGCGCCCGCTGCACCAGCGTGCCATGCTGCGCTGCAGCGCGACCTACCGTTATGCGGTTAACGAGCTACCCGCACCGCTACACTATCTACAGAGTCTACAGAGTCTCTTTCTCTGTACCTACAGAGTACCCATACGTACACCGAGAACGTCCCCACAGCAGCCAGCAGTATTGCGCATGCACGAAATGTAAACGTGGGAACCGGAATTGGCCGGCCTGTTGGAGGGCTCTTCTTCTTCGCCTCCTCCTCCTCCTTCTTCTTCTTCTTCTATCCCATCCTCGCGAACATCCCCGAAGAGCCTTAGTTGATCTAGTGTACATGCTCGGAACTCCATCGCTTCCCCTCCAGGAGCTTAACTCGATTTATTGAGAATGGGACAAGGAAGAATCCTCGATGTTCGTCCAATGTACTATCGCTTCGATGAATCTTGTATTATTGAGAATTGAAGAAGCCGAGTCACGTGAAAATCAAGAAAATAAAACTACGTTACTCTTGCACAAATTAATTATTGCAAATTCCCGAGTTGAAATTTAGGCGCTCCATACACCCTAAATTTAGGGTGAGCCGAGTTTTAGAACTCTTCGCAGAGTCTCCAGAAATGACATTTATTACCCAATTGGAGTGAATAAAGAGAATTGCAGAGTGAAGTTTCTGCGTGCGAGGTTTGTGGACCCGTCGGTAAATCTCTGAATGTGGCATATTTGACCCAATTGGTGTCAATGGAGGGTATTTGGAGGTTCAATATTTTAACTTGGGTTGATATAGATATTCATTCGACAAGCACAATAAAACGTAACATTTTAGTTCATTTTAAATATTATTTTTAACTTGTTCCAGTTGCACAGGCGGAACAACTTAGCTTTGCAGGGTATTTCATTACCTTCGTACGAACATTCCGAAAATAGGAATTTACATTTGAAGTTCTTGCACACTAGATTATCTAACTTTTGTAGGAGACAAAGTTTTATTTTTATGACTTTTAGTTTGCTCAAACCCCATAATCCTCTTCCTCCTGCTTCTAATTTTCATTGCTTCCCAAAAAGTTGTTAAAAAATTGTTATTCCTGGGCGCTCGTTTTTCCCGCCTATTACATTACTTTCTTTTAGTTTGAAATCTCAGTTATAAATATAGGTACTACATACATACACAAGTTCCAATAATATAATTTTTATCTTTACTCAGTAATCGATATATCGACAGATTGCTTTTAACACTTTAAATTGAATGCCCCAAAGCCGGGCCAACGTATTGGAACACGGTCGTGCGGCCATTCGGAGAGCCTTGTGAAAGTGGTACAAGCCCGTGAGATGATGAATGGTGTGCATTCATTATTTCGTTATGACAACACCCTTTTATTAATATTTATTAAGCTCCCGCGCAGTGACTGTATTTCACTCAAGCCTCTTTCTCTTCAATGCATCCAACTTCCTGTCATTCACCATTCCACCGAGGTTAATTGCTTTTTAATTGATTGGTAGCAGACCGTAGGCCCTTTATACTCTGGCATCGATATTATTCGTGTATTAATTTGTCTTTCGTTTATTTCTGTTGCAGGTGAGTGTTCCCTAGAGAGAGAGTTCCACATTGCTGTGTAACAGTTCAAAGTATATCTCGAGTATAGCTTGTCGCGCGTCCTCTTGGTAAGTGCTCCTTCTCTCATCCCTTCGCGTATATCTCAAGCGTGTCACATATTTTCCCCAGCGGTCTTGTCCATATACAGGACGATTCAGAATAAGTATCAAACTTCTAATTGACTTCGAGTTAAAGTTTATCTGAATAAACTTATTTCTATTTTGTTAATTCGATATGATTAATCAACGCATGTCACGGACCGTCATTAGTCTTCGATATTTCTTCAACATCATATCTTCTAAGATACCCCATAAAAATGTTAAGTCGCAAAAATGATGAATTTTTAATTTTGCAAATTAAAAAATGCCTTAACTAAATTTTACCAAGAATAATTCAAGGCGAATATTTGATTTTGAATCGTCCTGTACGTGTATAGATTGTACACTATATACTCTTAGCGAGAGTCGACTTGAGTGGAGATAGATATTGTCAATAGCTTTTTCAAGTGGATCTAAGAAAAATGCACGATCTCGACGAGTCGCGAAGCCTCTTTCGCCAGCGATGATCGGAGAGCTACTATCGTGTCTACCGGCTCACCGGCGAGACTTCAGAAGCTTGAACACTTTCATGTAAGCGCTCTGTAGAAAGAAGAGTCGAAAGAAAGGACGGAAGAATTCTTGAGACTTGTAACATCACGAGAGAGGAGCTTAGGAGAGCTCTAGGCCCATCCGTATTCTCTGGCGCATCTCTCTCTCGTGCCTGCCCGGCAATGCATCAGAACCGCGTGTACACTGGCTCATGCGGTTCTGTGATGTCCTCAGCGCGTCTGTTCTCCTCCTTGCCCAAGCCTTGTCCACCGGTTTTCCAACTGGACAACCTGTTTACACACTCGGCGAACGACAGCGAGCATACAGCAATAATGATTTTCCTATTAACAATACGGATCTCGTCCACCGGAGATTAGTATCTGCTCACTACGTGCGTTGAGTCGTGAATGAGAGATGTCACCGCGCTGTTGATGCAGCCGATCCTCATCGTTCCTCACGATCGATCGATTCGACGAAGATGTGTAGCAGCCGCTTTGGTGATCTATTTTTCGAAAGGATGAAAACTTCCTTCCGGGACTTCGATTGATCGTAGTATCGGATGATTTATTGACGGAAATGCCTTGAAGAACAGAGAACACGTTAGCGACAGTCAAGAACTGAGAGAGTGGCCGACGAGATGAGCGACGGTGCATCCTCGCGAAGAGATACCGCACGCTATCGGCTACCTTATCTGAGCGGCTGGTAATTGAGTATGTACCAGTATAACCAGTTCACCTTGGACGATCTTAACAGTTTTATGGTGGAATTGTAAATGTGCTTTTTGTACGGTGCATACGGTTATGTTTTGCAGAGCATTCAGAAACGCTTTTGATGGGTACATTATTTAGTAACATGTCGAACGATTGGTAGGGTTAACGACCTAGTCAACGACTATAGAACAGTGTGTTCGCATCAGATTTAAATAATCGATTCTACTGTACTGAGGAAAAGGCTTCGTTGAAACAAACAAAAATTTGGTTACAAATACAACGAACGTTGCTCTTGATTGAGTTTATTACCATGACATACTTGGTAACACAATAATTTGTTAACTTAAGTAAGTACGTAATAACAGAACCAAGTACGTAGTAAGGTACGTCTTATTGACTCATGGTTGTCTTACTAACTTAGTTCAGATTACCGAGTATTTTGTAGTTATTTTTTAGTCAAGACAGTTCAAAAGATTTGTAAAATTAATATAGTTTTATTGGAAGTTTTCATGCATAAATCACTATATTAAAATTAATAAACAGTTGTAAAGCAATATTAACATTCTTTTCTATTTAACGCGACTTTTTGTTACTGTGTAATGTACCGTTTATCAATTTTATATCACACATGCATATTAAGTTCAACATATCTATTAATGCATGAATACATATTATAAAAGTATATTTATTTTCATTCACATTTTACAGTGAAGATCTTTTGGAAGGTCAGAGGAGTGACTATTGCGAAGAGAATTGATCAGTTGAGTTAAATAACTCAACGTCACACAAAGTTGCTGTCGTTTTTTATTTGCACAACATATTAAATTGTCACAGTATAAATCACCAAGATCACTTGCATATGAATTTAGCAGATTTTTCAGAGTTATCAAGTGAATTGCAGTCGAATATTCCACGAGCTTCAGGAAACCGAAAAACGATAATATTAAAAAATATTAAACTATCCTCGATAAGGAAATCTGTGAGACAAACCAAAAAATGGTAATAATATAAAATAATCAATCAAAGATAAGTAAGTCTAGATCGCTTATCAAAACCCTATCATTGAATCAACCGGGTTCTCTCACAGGCGTCGATGGTGCTTCGACCCGCGAGGCTCGATCTCGTCCGGCAATGTCCGCGCGACGATGTATTACGGTAATTGCGGAGGAGAGACATGGCCGCGTTTGAGAGAGAGGGTTCTCTTGGTGTACAAGCATAGCGCAGCGTCGGCAGGGCTTCGCGAAGGGACGTTGATTTGCCAGCAGCAGCAGTAGGAGCAGGAGCTGAAGCAGCAGCAGCAGCAGCAGAAGGCAAACGCGCGGTGCCGGAACCGGCGGCGTCGGCGTCTAGTACAGCCGCGTGGGAGAGCTCTCGAAGTAGCGAAGTTTTGCACCGACGGGGTTTGCCGCTCGGTACTCTCGAACTCACACAGAGTTTAGCTATAGCTCTCGTTCGCTAGGAGCATCCGAGAGTCTTCCCCCTGTCTCGCGAGCTATACCATCAGTATCGCGCTCTCTCGGTTGTGCGCGTGTTCGCTCCATGGGAACCTGGGAAGATCCTACCCACCGGGAAGATCCTTGAAGTATACCTCAAGCAAGGATCGCGCGCAAGCCTCCTCGAACGCTCGAGCTGAGAGACAGAGAGGGAAAGACCGCGCGCCAGAATATATATTGCCATTTGTTCTGCCCCGGTATAAGGCAATATGTTTGTCAGTATCGGGGAATCGAACCTGAACCCCACGACCGGCGAACTCAGCTTGCTAAGCCATAGCGCCTATGGTCGAGATCTTGACCGTTATTTCTCGAGTCGATGGGCACGCTGCCGGCGATGCTGCCGTTGGCCGCTGTTAGTACCTAGTCTTCGTGGCACATCGATCCTCTTTGAGCATCACCACCACTATACCACCCTCGAGACCCGCTCTCTCTCTCACTCTCGAGTGCGGACGAGAATCTCGAGGAAATCCCGAGGGGTCATCAATTTTACGCTCTTATCCAATTCGTACCGAACGCTTGTATTTTCCTATCGGGCCTAATAAGGGAATTAGTGAGATAAGACAGTTTTCTGAGAAAACAGAGAGTACCTATTAACGGGGTATAGTGCGATTAAAATATGATAACAGGGAATATTTTTCTAAGGATTCATATTCTTGAGCTACTGAAAAATATGATTAAAAGTTTATCTAGTATTTGCAATTCATTATTACACGCGTAGTATTAATATACTTTACGACACAGCATTTTTGTTCTTAATGTACACTCTATTTTTTTCCCCACGACTAGGCGATGAATATCGGGCGTGCCCAGAATGTAATTTCTTATTACGTCATATTACCCTCGAGGACGCTACAAGGGAATATCGTCTATAGCGTTGTTACTCGGCAAGATCACGAGTTCGCTAAACGGCTCGACACGCCCAGGCGTCCGTGTGAAACGGGTATAATCTACAAGTAGTGATCGCAAAGTCTCACCATCTATCTCCCTCATTTTCTCGACGAACGCGCGTCTACGCGTCAGCTATATCTTCGACTAGAACCTTGTACAGAATGGCTGGTTCATATCGGTGTGTATCGGTTCGGTAGTACAGGGGAAATAGTAGTATAGAACATGAGGAGAGAAAAGGAAATAAAGAGAGAGAAAGATTCTGGCATCAAGACGATGAGGCTTCCGCGGTAGCGACTCGCGCAGCGAAAGCCTCGGGGGTCCTGGAGGTGCAAGTGTAGCTCTCTTTCTCTCTCTCTCTCGGTCTCTCTCTCTATCTCCCTCTCTCTCTATCTATCTCTCTTTCTTTCTCACTCGACGTCGAAGTAAACTGGCAGCTACTTCGTTGCGTGCTACTCCCGGTGCAAAGTAGACAGAGTAAATCCGACACACAAGCGGCAAGGGTTGAAGCAAGGGAACGCTTGAGATGGTATCTATTCGCTGTAGCGGAACGCAACGAGGGTGGTGCCCTGTACATAGTGTTAAGATGCTAGTGGTGGTGGTTCTTATGGCGGCTAAGATACTCCCGCAGAGCGCGAGCCACCGTAGTTTATACTTACTCGCACTTATACCTTTGCTTGCTGCCGGCTATACGCGATGATGATAGCAGTAGCGATGAACTTACGTGTCCGCGCAACTAAGGAGAGAAGACCGAGAAACGTTGCATCATCTGCCAAGCGTTCATGAAGACGTACTTACAGATATGTGGATAGGTTTCACGTCGCATACTTCTGTAATAAAGACTTTGAGACTGCAACAGGCTTTTTGTAAATTCATAGTTATTTGGTTTATTTATTATCTCCTTAGTCTAACAACTGGTTTATTGATAATATCGGGTATATAGAAGTCCCAAAAATCACGAATGAAGCCGTAAGTAAGTGTCTGTAAGCCACAGGCAGTCACGGGTACTAACGGACACTCACAAATACTCGCACACACTAACGGGTACTTACAGATACTCACTGTCACTCACAGTCCTAGGTTGTCTGATGAGGGACTTCGTAATATCAGGGCTGGGAGTGATCTGATAGGGGGACAAGTAGTAGAAAAACAAGAGCCTGGAAGGGCGTGATGAGGTCGCGAAGGCGCTAAGTATATTTAGAATGTAAATTAGAAAATAATATGAATTTCCATTGGGTGAATCCTCTCTTCGAATGAACTGTCCACTCATCATATATTTCAAGATGCATCACATCATCATATAAATAACTTTCGATCGATTGTATTCGGATCATTATGTCCAAGAGTTCTGGTCCAGAGAAGATTTTGACCGAAAGGAATTTTCCATGAGATTCTTCCCGAGGTGACTATGACCTAAAATTATCCGCAACAAATATTACGCATGGAAACCCTCGAAACACGTATGTTTCAATAAAAAAAAATTTACACACAGTATATACAGGCACACGGTTCTTGATAGACGCACCTGGTGCGCAGATATATTCGTAAACTCGTCGGTTCTAGATCTGTAATAACATATTTAATGCTAATTATGACCATTAACGGGTCGCAAGTATGCGATTACATCACGCTCACGGCCGCACTCTTGACCATATCGGAACTCTTATTTTTATCCCGATAGGGTGTGCGCGCACTTGACGAAAGTGGAACGATGCCTGCGCCTTATAGTTCCGCCAATGCTCTCAGCGAAGTTGCAAGTGAGATTTCGCCGCTGTGGCAGCTGCTGTGACTGCGCACCCGTTGCAGCAAAATACGTTCCGGAAGAACGGTCATACAACGCGAGGTATATGGTCACTGTAATTTCGACATTTTCCAGTGACGTTCTACATACGTATATATGCGAATTACGAAGCAGTCAACATGATTGATTCCCGAATTAAATTGTAACATATTTAATGAACATGTGTAAAAGCCACTTTGTTGCTCGATACAAAACTACCGTTAGCAGCCAGTGAATATCTCTAGAGTATCTGCTTATTACATAAAGCATCCTACACACTTCTGGAACTTGTAAGTCATGAGCCTGCTTATAAGCTGGCAACGAGGGCACAGTCTGAAAATACGCACCTAGGAGAGATTCCACAATGGATACCACAATGAATTATGGACTATTGGCTTCCAATAAATTAGCTTTTGGCGTCGGGAATACACTGTGTACGATGAAATCTCCGGGATTATCTATCTCTCGATTCTTTTCGTCTTAACCTTTCTATGTATCTATCTATATACAAACGTTCCACATACAACTAGCGTACTTATTCGTAACGAGGCGGTTGATAGATCTCGATCGAATAAGGCAACAAGACCTCCATGTTATTCGCTGTTATCCATTTTATCAGGGAAATCTAAACACACGAATAGAACACGTAGGTATCGGCTGTTCCTCTTCGAGAGATGCACCTACCTACTTTAAAACATTAGTGTCTCAGTTATTCATCCTACAATTTTTCGAAAATAAATGTAAATAAATAATTAAAAATAAATATGTAATGTACTCTACTGAAAAGTAGTCCAAGAATCAAAATAAATATTCTCAAAGTTTGGTATTGGTTACTAGGGTGATCATTTTTATCTTATATTTTTTATTCCTAGACTCACCTAAGAATTCTATTGTATTTTTATTCTATTCGATGTGATAAAATTTAACTTTGAGTAACGCTTACACCTATAAAAAATGTCGATCAGCTAGACAATTTTATGACAACATCGATAAAAATTTTTAGGCGAGAAGAAGAATAAAAATATAAAGATAAAAATATAGGCATGTTATGATTACTCCTTTTTTTTTGTGTTTGTCTTTGCAAAGAGATAATGGGTAAGGTTATTTACACAACTTTTATTATACTAAATAAATATAAAATGCTTATTCTTCATTGGTTCAAAGTTACCCATCTACGACTACTGCTATTTTCTCTTCAAATATAATATCAGCGTTACGGCATGACATTTGATGGTGTATTCTCAAAGGGGAAAGCGAACTAGTAGTAACGGCGGTGTTGGGTCCGACAATGAAACTTGCGTATTGTTAAGCAAAGAATGCTCGGTATAATCGCGAAATCGTGTCAGAGTACGTGATGAGTTGGCGAGAGAACGAGGAATATTCGCTGTACTACCTCTAGTATTCGACAAGGGCTAAAGCCAGCTTGCTCGTATACGCTCCCGTGAATCATGCAAAGCGCCTGTGGGCGTTCTTGTGTGCGGATTATGTGTGTGAACGGGAACGACGCGGCACGCTGTCCGTCAATCCAGGTTTGCCGTATATGCGGTATGCTATCTGGCAAGCAGCCTAACAGCTGATGTATTAATGGTAGAGCGATGGCTACAGCGCACCAGTGCGAGACAACGTCGTGCGCGACAACGGGTGTGAGACAATGCCAGAGTGCCTGGACCTGACACGAATCAGACTATGTAATTCTGTGCTTATTTCCATGCATACACTGTGTGGGATTGGTAGTATTAACGGGCTGGCAGTATTATCGACTCCCGTCAATCTTCTTAACGCTACGCTTTTCAATGATTAATTATAATAAAGGGACTATTATTTAACACCTATCATGTCGCGCGATTCAGGGACATCTTTTAAATATTAATCGGTGATTTAATGTAACCCATTTCCTCGTAGAGGAATCTTTGTTTTCGTGAATTTTTTTTTCTCGAGATTTTCATGTCAGAACACTCAGATTGATCCTAAACGTCGAAACAAAAAATGTGTGTGTGTGTGCACAGATTTCCTTGTTGACACGATAACAGCTAATATTACAAAGTTTAGGATTCTATTTGGCGCGAATCGGTTGAGAGGTTCAAATTTAGAATTTCCGAGTCAGAGATATATCATTGTTCAATTTGAAAAAAAAAATTAAATAAATGGAACATGTTTTATACACGATTTAACTTGAATAATTGAGTTAAACGCATGTTCTAAATTGTCTTCATTTCGTGATTTGTCGTTGTTGTTGGGAAAAAACGCATTCTATTAATAATACAAGGGCGGCATTGGTTGAATTTTGCCAAGTACCGTTCTATATTACACTAAATCTACTACACTGATGTATTTATATATTTTTTTTCAAGCCCCCACATTCGCAATAAAAGCGTTAAAGGCTTAGATTGTTCCGAATTGTCCTCCACTACCCAATAATTTACCGTTGACAGGAAAATAAAAATAAAAAAATAAGTGGAGCAAATTACATATACTTGTGGTACGACAATGACACACCTCGGGCTCGTGACAATATCGAGAACACGCAAGAGATACGCAAGAGCAACAGCAGCAGCAGCTACAGCAGCAGTAGGTGCACGACAATAACGCGAGAAGGAGGAGAAAAAGGCGGCTTCTAGGCGAGGTGCACTGCCGAGCCCTTGTCAAGCATTCATAAATAAATTTTAATGAAACTGTGTACATACCTGTATAAGAACGCAACAACGATATCGAGAACGTGCTGATCTTTTATACTGTCTATAGACATACCTAGTATCTGAGAATTTTGCAATTATGTGGGGCGTTTCTGTGCTCGCTATGCGATCGACAGCCTCCTTTTTTTTATCAATGCTTCATCCTTTTTTTCTTCATGTCGTTACGCGCACCAGTAGAATGAGGTCGCGGCGCAAATCACCGAACGCGAAACAATAATCTCGAATCACGATACGAATTTCCAAAGAGTCATCGCGAAAGCGCGAGCAAGAGATTTAATATATGAGAAGAATAATCCTAATGAATACAAATGTTAACTGGAGTAAAAACCGACGCTCCCTTATTTGGCCACCGGTAGAGATGAATTCTTTTTCCGCTCCGCTACATATAATATCTGGATCTCTAGCTGCGTATATAATCTACACGATCTTAAATTGTAGCCGCAATCTCGAAGTCTTAATTGAATGCAAGGATGTGGTGAGACTGTGAGCCTTATGAAGCAGAAGAAAGAATGCAGGAGCAGCAACGGGCAAACCGATGATTTGCTTTACTTTTTTGCTTATGGAATCTTACGCGACAGCAGACGCAACCGGTGCGGCCACGTCTGATCAATTTATTAATTTATTTTCATCACGAGTGGTGTGTTAGTGCATGCCAGAGAATGCCCCGCCCGATCGTAACTATATAGCTATACAGTGATATCTGCATTGTGAGAGGAGGTATCGGAGACGAGGAGGTGAGCAACTTTTTTCGTGGTTGATTGCGAACTCAAATGTACCGACGGAATCAACCGAGCGAAAACTCAGCAGACGTGCGTTTGATGAAACGTAATTTTTATCAGTACCGACAGAACGTCGGATCTCTTACACAGGATGCGATGTTGAATTCTTGAATTCGAAATTGGTGAACTATTTTTGGTCCTTGCCGCTATGTTTTCGTGTGTGTTACAAACCTGTACGGGCAAAAATAAATGAATAATTTAAGGGAACTTACAAGGGGAAAGTTAGATGAATTTCGGGAGTTTTTATCTTGAAACCTGTTGATTCAATTTCATTCAGGTTTTTCTTATTGAAATTATGTACATTGAGGTATGTCAACATTTTTTTTATAATAATGTACCAACTATGTGAGCACTCAGTTGTCGTGGACGGTGCAGGATATGTTCCTCGCAAACATGATTTACGGTACTAAGGATTTCGGACAGCCGATTGATTTGAAACACAAACTTCCAACGGATTCTTGAAATACAATATATAAAGCAGTTCGCAACGTAGATTTAATTTCTATACATTTTTTTAAAGAAATATCGATTGTTTGCCATATAATTATCATTCTTGTAATCATCATCCTTTGTCACTCTCAAGTCTTCACAAATTTTTGACAACGCTCTTTTGATCACGCAAAAATATCCCCAGGTCTGAATATTAAATATTATCGTTTTCTTTAAACATGAAATATACAAAAATAAAATTGAAAAAAAGACAATACTCGTTCTTTAATTTTTTGTGTCCTGTTAAAGTTATATTTGAAGTAATTACTTGAAGCCTCGATATTTTCGAATGATTCGACTGCAATCCACTGCCTTCTAACACAAAAGTTTTGCCTAATTCAAAAGCCAAAGCAGACGCAATGACAAAATTAAAAATGTGGAGACTGTATTCCTGCTTCTTCTTTAGCTTATCGGCTACTTCTCGTCCTAGCGAAAGCTGAATAGGTTTATCGAGAACCATACAACCGCTTCGTAGTGCCGAGCACTCCCATGTATTGGGCAACGAGCGACCCAAGAGAGCTCGAAGGAGTGAGAGACGCTGGTGTAGTACAGCAGCAGCAAGATTTTCGCTCGGCGCCGTATAAAGGCACAATCCCGCGTCTATTGACAGCCGTGCGTCGGGGTTCTCTCTGGAGCTCTCGGGTCCGTGCGCACGAGAGCCGGACCCAGGGCACGGGACAAGATAAACTGCAGCCGGCGAAAGGCTTCGTTGAGAGTTGCGTTTTCTTGTAAAACGCATGTGCTGACTCTTGTATCTTTCGTACACGCTATTATTGCACCTACGCGGTCTTATTCGCCAGAGAATTGCCAACGCTAATCGGCGCTGTCCTTCCGCAAACTTACTAAATCCACAAATCCATTATTAACAATAATTTTTTTTTTTTAATCCACTTCAAATCCCCGGGAAAGTAAAAAAGAAACTTGGCGTCGAGACGTTATACCGCGTGTCTTGATATGTGTCAATAGGAAAAAATAAACTTCTATCATAAATAAGAATACATTCTTGCGACGATAATTGCCCGATATATAAAATTGCTTATTAGAATTATGGAACTTCAAGTTGAGCATATGGGACCTTTCATACCAATTCGACTTGTGTCTGACCCTCAATATCGCCGATCTCATAGACGATTTTTTAATATAATTGTTCTGACTCTAAAAGGCACTCATATTTTTTCTTTACATTTTTAAAAATTCATTTGACGGATTTATAATTTTTTTATCGAAAATATTGAGGGACGTAACTTTTTAAACTAAGAAAATGATCAAAAATCGTGGGTCGAATGTAAAAAATTTGTGTTTAGACCCATAATGTCCGGTCCGGAAAACTAGATGCAAGAGTCAGTACACTATAGGCCTGAATATATATTTTTTTTAATGTAATAAAGAAGTTCTGGTAATTTTTTGGAGATTTTAAAAATGTAATTTCAATTTTTAAAAAATCACCTGGAAGGTCTAAGCTCAAAAATGTTAATTTTTCACCACGGATTTTTGAGATTTTTTTCCTCAGAATTTTTAATTACGGTCCTCATTATTTTTCTTTAAAAAATCAAAAGTCCGCCAAATACATTTTCGAAAATCTAAAAAAAAGATCTGAGTATCTTATCATGCCAAAATAATGATATAGAAATTTGTAGACCAGATCGGAGGGGTCGAGGATCAGATCCAGGTAAAATTTGTATTAAATATCTCATGTATAAAAATATTTATGAAAGTAATGTAATTAAAAACAAGTATTAATATTATTTTTCACATATGCAGCATTTTATACGGGATATTAACTGTGCAGAAGAAATTAAAATTGCTGTTGGACATTGTGGAATGTAGTACTAGTAGTGTAGACGTAATATACTCCGTGCCACTTCGTTCTCGAGGTTCTTACCCCTGACAGAGCAGGATGTGGTGAGATTCTCAGCACACCACCAGTGTCCGATCTTATAGGCATAGTTATACGAAGGTGCTACATATATACGCCTGAGATATTTAGCTGCGATCGGAAAGAACAAGCTGCTGGTCTAATCCTCGATCGACATACGCTGCTCGCTTCTGCTGCCGCGATTCCGCTCTCCTCTTCCCAAGAGTCCTGTTCAGTCTATTCTATGTGCTTCGCGGTCGAGATCGTGTGAGCGCCCGGTGGCCACAACTGAATCACGCTCCTAACTAGACACTCCGAACGGCCACTCGGTTAACACTCAAGACCACACAGAACATTGGACGTTATTCGCAAAAGGAAGCTGCAAAATATCTTTTCATGTAATCAAACCTCTATATTTATTATTTTCTTGGTTTATTAATTTTATATAGCACTGCTGACATTTTTCTATTTTTTTTTTTTCGACATTGGTATGAGGAATTTGTCTCTTTAACGATTTTGGAGCTGAATTGGGTGTTTCATTTGAATTTAACTTACAATTAACATCTCATCTAATCGATAATTTGCTACTGTTACAATCTTTGTCATATTGTTTTTCGATTTTTGTATTACGCGTTGTTCTTGCAATGCTTGGCGTTACCACCTAAAAACGGTCAAACCCAAGAAAATATAAAAATTTACATGTAAAATTGTCACAATTGCAAAAGTTTTCAATTTTTTTTTTCATCGTGAAAACAAGAAACTACTGTAATAATGATATAACTAGAATGCTCGTATGTATAGCGTCATAGCTAACCTGCATAGACCATCCTCTGCTTAGCGCGTCCTTAGCGCACGCGCGCTGTTACATTGCCTTATCGGCAAATCGCCGGCTAATCATCATCAATCACTATATCGAGACTGTAAGTATGTACATATGCCTCTGGTATCGTGAACTGAGGGGAGCGAGACATTTCCAACATCGTAGTATTGCGCTGTAAACTGTAGGAGTACACAACAACATCAGGCCCAGAGCGAAGTACTTACCGTCTACGTATTATAGCAACCCCAGTGACTTTCCTCTATGGGCATTAGTGAAAGACGCTTGAGTTTTTGCTCCTCGTCGAGTCTCGTACTTTTTCCTAACGACATATACTCCGTGCCAATACAACAAGTCCTCTTTGCTTGTCAGTACCCCTTTTTCATTATCCAGGAGACGTCTATATTTCTACCAGAATCCTACTTTTTCGTATAGTTAGCAGCTGCTAACACCGATTATTCAAAGCTGAGAGAGTAGAACAGTTTGTCTGACCTCCACTGAATATTCCACACATATTAAGCGTTATTACGTTATCCCAGTGCATTACAGGTCTCTGACAAGGTCTCACAGGAGCTCTCGAATAATTGGTACTACTGGGAGAACGCTCTGTTAGATTAGAATTCACGTCAACGGACGCATACCGCAACTAGATGGACTCACCAAACTTCGTCTAATTCACGAGGACATATGGAGCTTTGACGCTCACGGTTCGGAGAACACTCTCTGCTTCAGGCGAATTGCTGTCTAGTGGCATACGTTGACACTCGAGTGCCGAGAGCGAGTGAACGGTCAGCTAACGAGGAAGCCCTTAATGAATTGCTGGCTTGTTTAATAGTCTCGCTGCTCGTTCTCGGTTCGCTCTGTTCGTCTATATGCAGAGTAGGGAATGGTCAAGAGCAACGCGCTCTTCTAGAGACAGAGACGGAAAGTAATGGTGAGAAAGGACTAGGGTGGGAAGAGGCATTTACGAAGACGAATAGAGCCACAATCGGATCGTTGGGAACGACACGAACAAGTTATACGAGCAACATCTCTCTAATGCTCCACACGAGGCCAATCTATGATGAGCACGACGAGAAACTATAGACACTCGTATATTTTCACGAGGTGGTATGCGCACACTGTAACGAACGAGACGAGCTGCGATGGCGAGTGAAGGGAGCTCTCTGATGCTGGAAAGAATGGGTTGATGCTTACAGCGCTGATAGTTTACGAGCTGCGTGGATCAAAGCATTGCTCGTAATCCAAGCATAGTGTCTGCATTCACTGATCATTGTGAATTAACGAGTGCAGAAACACGATGTTTCTTTTTCTTTGCAAAAGAAGAATTATACTTTACGAGAGAGTCGGTCAGATTACATTTAAAGATGCTGCAAAATTGAAATGCAAGAAAAACTACATGTTTTATTTTTATATTGATGTCGTGAGGACAATAATGTTGCCGTCAGATATGGGAATCGAAAACTGCTATTACATTTAATCATGATCATTTACAAACTGTCATAAAAATAAGCAAAGCGTTGGAATGAAACAATGGTCACTTTTAGTCACTTTTATGAGGCGACGAAGATGTTCCGTTCCAATTTGATGGGATGGTAAATAGCTATTTACAGCGATATTACGTTTAAATAATGGTTTGCATTGGAGAATTAACAAAAGCAGGTTCTTCAGTTGATATAGTTCTTCTGTCGTATATTCACACGTGGAAAGAGAATGATATATTTTCAATCTGGAACCGAATTCACAATTTTTTAACACTGCATATCAGCAGTGAGCATCGCGACTGTGATGATCTGAACATATTTTGCTTAGTGAATCGTGCGTCCCTGAAAAATTCATATTTTTATAAAAAGTCTTATTAAACGCGTGGATATTCAATTGCGTAATTAAATTTTGTTATCCCTACGGATTGAAAAAAGGAACTCAACTTTTTCTAATTATTATTTTTTTTGCACTTTCAGTTTACGACGTAACATCATAAATGGGAATTAAAGAGATTTCTGAGGTCGTTCAAAGAGTTCGAACCTGTCCAACCTGTCCTTAACGAAGCTTTACGAGCTTCAACAAACTCCACCCTGCTGCACCCGTTGCGGTACAGCACAGAGAGCCTACATACCATTGTATATACGAAGAACAGAAGTGCAACGTGAAATAATTCTCGAGAGCCCCGGCAGCGCGACGAAGTTATACGATGTCCCGTAAATCCATAATGAACCCCGATAGATCCCGCGGTAGTAACCAGTAACGAACGGGATTTGCGTACACAACGCACTACGCACAATAAGACAATTCTCTTCCAGTATGAGGAGTCATCGTTGAACCCGGATAGTAAAATAAATATACTGAGAATACATTCATATAGACACTGGAGAGATTTCCCTGTTGGAAAGGTTTAAGCACACGCTTTTTTTTGTCGTCTAATGACATCGATAGCAGAACGATGCGACATATTCTTGATTAACAAGCGTTAATTGCAGTTTTCTCAACGAGCCTGCTAGTTAGAACACAACAGAAACACAACGAGGCACTTCCTCAAGACGACAGTGTAACGAACTAGATTCCTTACGACTGTACATACTATATATTTACATTCGCAACTACGCAATTGCATAAAAACAAGACGTTAGGTACGAAAAGCAACTCAACTTTTTCTTTGTAGAGTTCTGTGTCAGTAATGAAGTAAACGCTGGTTACAACCGGTATTTCATGTTACACCTAACACCCATACCTAGTTGGACATTCATCGTCGTGATTAGAGAATGTTTATTAGTTTTCACGATGTTTATACGCGATCGCGATGATGAGTCTCGTCTGTAACGAACGAGACGACGCTCGATGACAGGAGAACTTGGCAACGTTACTCATCTTATACAGCATGATTTTCACGAGGGTGACAGAGAAAATGAAAATGAAAAGCAAGTGAGTGAAGGACGAAGCGGATCTTAGCACAGGTGCGGCCTTCAATGCTATAGAACTACAGAATCAGGAGCGAAGCAACAGTGCAACTACGTGTATATATACCCTTTGGCTATACTTTAATCCCCATTGGACGCTACTATTCATTCCAACTAGTTCACACGGTGAAGCTGACGTACTTGATGCAATGTTTTCTATGGACTCGTCCCGGTGAAATGGTCAGATTCATCGTGCTGACTTGAACAGTGCAGTGAAGAGAAGCCTTCTACTGTATAGCAGTCGCTCGGTATACAAAGCCTAGCCGTGAGCGGTTATACAGTGAAGGAGCGAAGCAACGAACGAGCAACCGCGATTCCTAGGTACCTTAGGTATCAAGTACTACGCGCGGATCGAGCGCCGGCGTACCTAGTTACACGGTGCCCGGTGACTAATGAACCTTTACAGTCACCTTATGTCCGACTCGCGGGAGTACCGGAGTAAGTTTATTGCCGATGCTAATTCACGAGTTGCGGCAATTAGTGGATGTGGCGAGGCACACTACAGTCTCAGCACATCGCAGTGTATAGGGGGAGAGGAACTAAAGACGAATAAAAAGGGAGGAAAGACAGAAGGGCCTCTGGCGAGAATCATGGGTGCGCTTTGAAGATCGATTCTATGATGGCATTTAACGTTCACTTTGTATAGAGTTGCTTATGTGTCTATATGTCCGCCATTACAGTGTAAAGTTGGTATCCGCCAAAAATATCATTGGAGAAAAAAATCCATAGAAAAAACATCCCAGAACAAAAAAATTCGAGGAAAAAATATCCGCCGGAAAAAACATCATGAGTAAATAATATCTGATAGAAACAAAAGTCGCGGAAAGAATATCCCATTTGTTGGCCATTTACAGTTTTGACTACAATATGGATCGATGAATACAGAGCCAAAATAAGAACAGTATTGGTTGCTGTTTTTATGCATATCCTGCTTCCGCTCAAATTTCCTGATGTCAACGAACGTAAGACAGTGGCGAACAAGGCGAGTGAGGAGTATCCGGGGAAGCAGCCCCAGGAGGATTCGAGTCACGGAGCCTCCCGTTAGGGGGTTTGGGGGGACGGAACCTCCCATCTACGACATACATTTTTTAAATTGTATTTATAAATTAAATTTGATTCTGGATTTTCTAGTCGGTATATTGATTTGTCGATGTTTTAATTTGTCGGTATTTTTTAATACACTTTTTCCACGTATTAGTGAATGTCGAGAGTGTATCGAAATCCTATTTTACCGTAATTATACTTAAAGCTAGGTAAACACAGGATATTAATACGAACTGCAAATGTAGTTTAAAGATCAATTTGAAACACCATAAAAATATTATGTTGTGTTAATTCCAAGAATTGTAATTTTAATATTTTGCACGTTGATAATGAATTTGATGAAAAAAAAATTAATTCAACATTCACGGTCACACATTTTTCAATCCTTTCAGTTTTTTACGGCTTAGATGATCTCGTAAAAACAAAACTTTATATTTACTGGGATAAACATGCGAAGACTCACAGTCAACAGGAATATATGGAAAAAACGGAAGCACTACTTTATAATGAGTATTTGATTGTAGCCTTCCAACTCTGAAAACACATGATGCTGGCAGAAGCGAGTTATTTGAAAATAAATATATTCACAAGGAGTGTCACTTATTGCTAATGCTTCCGGGTAAAAGAAATGCAGTACATGCGTCTTGAGAACATTAAAAAAAAATGAGAATGAAAAAAAGAGGTATGAGAAATGGGCGATTAATTATAATTTACACGGTAGATCGACTCATCGCGTCTTCTTCGTGAGTCTTTTACCAACTTCTGTGCGCTTCCGCTGCCTACTGGGAACGGGGAAATTTTCGTCAACGTACCATCTCGCTCGTGGAATCGCGTTACGCCCGGGGCCACAGCTTTCATCGTGTGCGGTCGATTAAGATCTCGCATATTCTTCGTGCGTACTCTCGGGCTGGTGGCTCTTGTCCTGGAAAAATTAAAAAGGAATAAAGTTTCACCTGCGAGGGACCTATTAGCATGTCGACTACTGCAACACGTGTATATATATGCGTATACATATATATATATATATATATCTACACATGCTCGAGATATTTATCTCCCTCCTTCTTCTCGTTAGTCGCACGTCGTATAAAAGATAAATTTGTCATGAGAACCACTCAGCGCTTATCAAATTAAAAAAATAAATAAATAAGCGAGATGAGTGTTTAAATATCAAGTATGCAGAAGACTTCACGTTATTGATGGACTTTTAATGATAGAAAAATATGTAGGTATCGCATATCACCTCCAGGCTATATCGAGCGAAACTTTGCAAGACCCCGCGGCGCTATTTTTTTTTTTCCAGTGAATTATTAAGAAGCCGAGAATTGAAGAGACTACGAAAAGATGTAATGTGGTTTCGAGCGTTGAAATTCTCACTACTTTTTATCCAGTGGCCAAAAAGTCAGTATCGTTAACTGTCTCGGCTCGTTTCACGCCGCATAAAATGCCATACGTGCTCGTGCCGAGTGCAAAAAAATTTTAGCCCTCGAATTATCGCTCACTTTTCGTCTGAATTATGAAGGCCAGACCGAAATTCTACTATACACGCACGGGGCTAACGCGGGTTAATTAAGATCGGACGATACCCAGTTGGGGTTGGCGAGAAATGCGAGGAAGAAATTCTTTCGCTTGTTGTACATCATCGCGTGGCTCTTTGCCTCTCAGTCTACCCGCAGCAATCACTGTGAGGACGCAGCAAATCACAGCTGTTAAGAAATTCGCGAGTAATGACTGTCATTACACTCCATACAAAGCCATTACAATGTATATTATCTCTTCGCGCCTGCGCTCTCTATATTTTCAATTCTTTGTGTTAGCTGAGAAAATATGGCGAACGCCTAAAAAAAACGAGAATTGTATATAGCACCATAGATTAGAGTGTTATTATGGTGAGTACTCGGTTGGGAGAAGGTCAATGAAAATAGTATGCAGATATGATCTTTTGGTTCGTTTAGATATATTCGAAGAACTCGTACTCGGATACCGTAGCCAAGCCCGCATAAAAAAAATGGTATGCTCACTCGTTATACTATATGTGAGATTTCGATATTTCGAATTTGAAATTCCACGCGCGTTCCTCAACTAGAGACCGTTCGGATTACCATGAGATCGCACAAATGAGCCTTTGAGCATAATAAAGCAATACGCTTAAAACATATTGCACAAAGTCGAGACCGAGCAATTCTCTTAATGGAAAATTTTGCACTCTTTTCTTTTCAGCATTCGTATAGAGCAGATGTGCTCCCATTTCTCTCCGATTATCCTGATATATTTATTTAACGTTCAACACCATATGCCGTAAAGCGCGCAAAGCCTCGTGACATGTATATTTCTTTGTAAAACGTATATGTGAATTTATCTATCTTCCATATTATTTCTCATGGATTATTTATTATATCGACCGACTGCAGCAGCCAGAGACAAAGTTATTTAAATTTGGAGAAACGGAAATTATTTTTCATGTAATGATGTTTTTTTTTTATAAATATTGAAAGTGTAAAGAGAAAAGAATAATATTTAATATGAATTATATTTACAATCGACGTTATATGAACATTTCGGATCCCGTAGCTCTTATATTTCTATGTCTATTTTTTTTTCATTTACCTACGTGAACATTTAATTCTGAAGGCTGTCATCATTTTAAAATTAAAAGCACCTACTTCGTAAAAATAATAAAAATGAAAATTATCTGATTTATTCATTTTTTCTTTTTTTGTTAAATTTTAAATGCTCACTTAAAATAATTAAAATTTTACAATAGGACCGAGGCGTACAGAGTTTCACGCTGAAAGAGTAGTTTCAACGTGTTACGAGCGTTAATAAACGCGGCGTCAGCGGCGTGCTTGTACAGTAAACGAGACTTCGTTACATTTGGCATTGTTTCGTACGCATACACGTCACAGAGACTGCTAAACTCTCAAAAATCAATCCATGTACGGAGGGCATATCGAAGAGCCGAAAATTCACTCGTGCACGCACGCAAGCACTTTTTTGTTCACCATGATTACAGGGTGGATACCGATACGTCGGCCGAATAATGCGGCTTCTCTGTACGAGCAAGAAGCGGCTCGTAAATGTGAACAAGTACTAGACACGCCCAGATTTTAACTCTAAGGGCCAATTCGTTTTGCCTTGAGACTGGCGTTAACTTGGTACGAAATCCCCTTTCGGTGCAAGAATTTTTTTGTAGGTATTTAAAGCGGAACATACTGTACTAGGTGTTGAACGCGATCGACACAGTTGGGAATTGCAATAAGTAAACAGTAAAAACAAACATAACATTTTTGTACCATTGAGCAAAAAATATTTATCAACAAACGTCAAAAATTTAAAAAAAAACCATTAACAGCATATGCTTCAGTTTTGCAGAGAAAAGTACAAGAGCTCAAAAAAATGTTATTACATTTTACGAAGGATTTAATGTCATATTTACAAAAATAAAAAAGCTACCATTCCTGATTCCTTGTGTATATTAGAATATCTGTCTTGTTTCCATGACAATTTTCGCTCGTTATAATGACAAATATTGTATGTGAAATGTGTGTGAAAAATGTGTCAATTTGACAAATTTGAACATTTATTACACTATTTGGAACATCCGAAATTAAATTAAACATTTTTTTTTAAATTGTTTGAAATCATTGAATATCTCGGCTTTAAAGAACAATCTACGTAAATATACACTGAACGATGTAAAAAAAAGTAGTATCGTTTATTAGAACTCAGTAATCTTTCAGAATTTATGCCAGCATGTTTAAGATAAGAACCATTTATTTTTACAAAATTTATTATAATGGTTTTCCTTCTCTCATAGACTTTCACATCGGCAGATTCCAACCAGTATGGGATTAAATGAAGGATTTTGAGCTTAACCTTTTATGTCATATGTGTTCGGGATAAGATTAGCTTACAGCCAAATGTGGCATTTTTTCAATATCATTTTAATTTTCTTTTCTTTCGCAAAAAGTTACTTTTTTAGAATTCCGATATTTGCCGAATGTATTGCACAGATTAGTGTCTTCAAGCATAAAAATCGTGGAAGATTTTTTTTCATTATTTAAGAAGAAATAAATAATTTCGTCTGATGATGACTGTGGAATATTTCAGTTCGATGCACCTGCTGCTATTTGTCAGGAATTACTGAAGCAAAATTACTTGATCCAATTGAAATAAATCATGTCCATTATATCCGAACGAAACTTCTTTTGACTCGCAATGCGTTTCACGATGGAGTATAAGCGGCGAGCGTATAAGCGTCTGACCACTCGATACCATAACTACTAGCATGGCGCGCTCGTATAGCCCACACACAATCGATAAAGAAAAGAGGAGGCACTCCCCCGAGGCGCATTATGTATCGTAAAAATATACCGGTAATCGGTTCGCTACTTCGCTACACATTATAAGTTTCAGGACCACGCGTACACGAGGTTATTTTAATAATTTTAACAATGTAATTGCACCCAAGGAACGAAAACAATCCTTCGGCAAGCGTCAGTCCTGCCACACGCACTGCATTATATATACTACTAATTAATTTGTGCTCCCGTACAACGTAACTCATTTGAATAAATTTTACGGCCGCACGCGCTTTGAGCCCATTATTTCACCGAAGAAGTCGCGATACACAACTCACTTTGCATTTCACGAATTCCACGTGTAATTGCTACTCTCCGCTCCAGACAAACAGTTAATTGGTACTCTTCTGGGATTTTTATCACCCTTTTTTTTTTGGTGCACCCCGAAAAACAGGAAAATTATATTTGAAAAATTCCTTTCAGCGATCTGAGACCAATTTTTTAAAACTTTCTACCCTGGTTCACACAGGAGAAGTGGTAAAAAATTGAGGAAGATAAAAATCATTATAAAAACACGGTGAATAATGAGGAAATTTTGCATCTTTATGTTTAAAAAAATTGTAACTTTTTGAGTTTACCAAAATGTGTGTGGTCAACAAGTAATTTGATAAAAAAAAGTCTCATACATGTAGATCCAATTTGGAAAAAGGTATGCCAAGTTCAGAATTGGTAAAATTTAAAAAAATAATCGAATTTTTTGGTCATTAAAAATTCCATCCATATAGATATTTCATTAAATATGGACATTTAAGTATAGTAAGTGTTATAGACATTTTAAATTCAGATATCATATCTAGTGTACGATCAGATATTGAATATTTTCGCGTCAAATATTGTCTAAATATATTACATATTTAATATCCAAAAGCCTATTAGCCCCGTAGAAATTGTTTGCCGATAATTAGATAACAGCAATAAAATCTTCGTACTACCAGAGAATATAGTAACGCTGATGTTCCTTGGTGGTTTCCAATTAATTCGAGAGATACTGAAACGGCATAACTAGCTAAGACCAAGGCCTACTTGGAAATCTCGGTACTCGCATTATCGTCGATAAATTCGTGCTCGAAATTGCCACGAAGATCGACATTTTTTTATTTCGCCAACTATTCACAAGTTATCCCCGCCCAGAGTGGGCACTTTTATCCACAGCAACGAGAACTGAGACCTGGAAGTGAATATCGAATAACCGAGTCAAGTTCCCACAGGAACATTTAACTGCGGCGATTCAAATAATGTTAACAATATAATTAGCGACGGAAATAGTCGCGGGTACCGCGGGGGCAACGGCGTGCTTCCAATTAATTCGTGAAACGGCTTCTTGCCGCCCGCAGTCGTCGGGCGGTGCATAATTAGTATCCGCGTATATGCCCTCTCGCAGAACGACGAGTTCCAGCAGCAGTAGCAGCCGCAGAGAGAGCATTTCGAGTGAAACTGCATAATTCCTACCCAGACTCAAGTATAAGTCTCCTTTGAGGCGCATACAACACTTCTCTCTTTGGGTATTAATATCCTTACGAGTTATCGCTCCCGAGTAGTAAAGTCGACCAGTTAAGTTTGCGGTAGCTTTCCGCAGTATGTACTTCTATTACGAACTCCTGTTGCCTGGTATCTATGGTACCTATTAGCTATCAATTCGATATAGACAAAGGCTAATACGAGAAAGACACGCCCTTATCGTATCGTGTCGTTGCTCTGACCGATATTAAGCATGTACGAGCGCGGGTGGCTGTTCCACTCAAAGACCTTGCGACGAGGCGGGTGGTCCAATAGACCCAATACTTGAATACTGTAACGTCACTGATGCTGAGTCGATTTATACCGATGTTAGGAATCCGATATTATGCTAATTAATTCTGTGCCACGACCGCACAAACGGAATAGTCATGGGCTTGGTCATTTATAGCAGTTTAAGAGTGGTTTCTTTTTATTGAAACTTCATCCAATGGAACTTTCACCTCTGCCATTTCGTGTATGGATTATGATGTGGAATAGAAATATTGTCTTGGGAAATTCATTATTAATTTTTTATTTCACTGACATTTCACTTTTCTTTCTCTTTTTGCTTGCTCGCATAGAAGACATTTTGTTCAAGAAATGTCCAAAAAAAAGGGTTTTCAGACACATTTCCAGATGGATGTATGTGTGTGTGTTTTAAGACCTCGTAAAATAAAAACCTTTGCAAGATATATTTGACCGAGCAGGATGAATATTTTGTGTTTATATTGAGGGCAGGACGAATATTTTGTGTATATATTGAGCCGTCGTTTAAAGAAAAAATTCGCAGTACAATGGTGTCTTATTGCTACCCTGCATACCGTGTGTACTGCACTAATAAAAATATGAATCAGCAATCAAGGTTCAGATATGAAGGCTTCTAGGTAAACGGCTAAGGAGCAGTAACATTTTCATTGTCAACTTAATTTGTAACACTAACATTCGTCCCGTCGTAAAAGGGACCGCCTGTGTGGTGCTGCGGGGCTGCTCGGAGCAGCGAAGTAGATCGCAATGAGTACAAGGTTATTGCGGCACGGAATATATGTAGAGAGAGAGACTTCTGTGTCTCTTGGAGGCGGTGTTGTGCACGCGCTCGAGCTCCATCCACGTGTATTACAAACAGTGCGTCCGTAGCTACTCTCGGCCGCGAGTAAAAGTGCGGAGGCTGCTGTGTGTGATAGCGCGGTATCTTGCCAACGCATTTACTTTTACTCTGGAATTATAGCACCAAACGCATATTGAGGGGTACCTTAAAGCTTAACGCTACCGTGAAATATGATCATTTTTCGTAGAATTTGTTGCATTTGTCATTTTTACAGCATCGTATTTTTAAGTATACCATAAATACCCATACAGCAATATTTATAAATATTGCCTTCTGAGTGTTTATAATATACACAACCTTTCGTTCAACTTTTTATTCTATCTAACTAAAACATAAAAATGTATTATATAAGATGCGGAATTTGAGTACTTTATGACAAGAGAAAAATCTGAAAAAAATCAACAAGACCACAGATATCAAGAACATTGATTTTGAGTAATAATAATGTTTATGAAAATTTAGTAAAAAATATTTAATCTACTCTGTCGACAACTTAATATTTTTGTATAAAATAAATTCATGATTTTTCCGAATACATATACGATTTTTTTAGAATTTCCGTTTGCAACTATGGAATTTCGGTATTAAAAACTTTTTAATACTGTTTTAAATGAAACGGTTCATTTAATAATCAACAGATTTCCATGTCAAATCTGTCTACGAAAACGTATCCGGAATACACTACTTTCTAAAAACATAAAAGAAATTAATCATAAATTAAAACAAAAAACTTTTAAGAAATTATGTCTAATCAAAAAAAGTTTTCTATCAATTTCATTAAAAAGTATAAATTATTCAAACTACTCAAATTGCAATAAAGTGAAACTATTGTTTAAAACGATGTATGTGTAATGCATTTTTTAAACAAAAATACATAAAGACCGAACTTTTTGTATGAACTTTAATCTAAATAAATCTTTATAATCCATTCGATGAGAACTGACAAAAATGTGTAAAACTGAAAAACAAGCTTGTAGTCAATTTTAAACTGTATCCACTAAGGAATAACACTCTTGCCGTTGCTAAATGCTGCTCCAACGATATATGTGGAAGCAGTGCGTGTTCTACCCTCGTACATACAAACGTACATTGAGTTGCGTAAATCTTGTAGTATAGTATCGGTACTATATCGGATCGGTGCGCGCGCCGCTCGATTCTATACGACCAGTCGCGCACTGCTCTCTGGCTCTCTCGCCCGCGTTGCAGTAACGCGCCCGTTAATTACGCTAATTGACGCATCGATTTTGTGGGGGGATCGCGGATAGTGGAGCCCTCGGCCTGAGAAACGGGACGTTCTCGATTCGGTGCGCCGTCCATCATTCGACGAGAGAATCCGTCGGTGAATGCTTCCACTATTAACCGAACTCGCGTCTATACACAGTTGTCTACGGAACGTGTGTGCTCGCGCGAGCACTTTCATTTTCAGCTCTCCGATCGCCGAAGGGCGATTAGGAAGGTGCTCTCGCACTGCTACTGCCGCAATTCCATGTAACTTAAGTAGCCTAACGTTTAGCAGAGAAGGAAGAACTAATTTTTTTACATACATTTTTTTCGGCTAAATTCAAATACCATTTATAATAAGCTCTATCAATTTTGAGTTACAAACGATTAACTCAGGCTGGGCAACTAGCAAAACTTTGATTCTTGCTGTTTGAATTGCGGTGGCCGATGATATAAATAAGTAATGAGCTGCTGCGGCTTTATTCGACCCTCTTAGAATGAAATTTTTTTTTTTACTTTTCAACCCCGATCAGATTCAGCAATTGTTACGCATTGTAATATATTTATATCCACCGTCTGTCTGTTTCCATGAGGTAACGAAAGATGACCATCATCAAAAAAATCATAAATGTATCAACCGATTGCCAAGATATAAATGTGTCAACCCGTTGCCAAGATATAAATATGTCAACCCGATTCCCATATAGGCTCAAATATGGAAAAGTTGCTACTGTTGCAACGGCATTTCTCAGTTTCAGTACTTTATTTTAAAAGAAATACTGACAGAGGTAGTATCGACAGTTACAAATGATTGATGTGTGGCTTGCGTAAGCTATCCACCATAAAAAAAAAATTCTGAGGATGGCTCTGATCATAGTCGAAACGTAAAAGCAGTTCACCCATTTCTCAGGTTCTTGCATTGTATTGAGTCCCGTATAAACACAAATGTCTACGTTTGATCAATCAACCGATGTGAATAATAATCAATGAACGAGAATGTTAATAATACCGAATTAATTATCTTGAGCGTCTCTGATGTGCAGCAAATATTAATCCCGTTTTGATGAACGCGGAATTCGACCGATGAGAGGCAAGAACTTGAACTTTACGGGTAATTCGGTGCTGTGAGTAGTATCTTCCCCATAGCCGATAGATACGTCTCTCGTAACGACCAGGCTGTGCTCTCTTTCGCATCAGTGCGCGCTGTGCTTCACCGCAGCCTGAATCTTCAGTACTTTGCGAGGCCTGGCTATATTCTAGACTTGAATTACGCTTGGGCCGAGGCCGCAACAGCGGCATAGAGTGAGACATAAATGGGCGGAGTAGCTAAGCTACGGTTAGATTGGATCGAACGCATTCCGCGGATGCCACGAAGATTTAAATTGCCGCTTTAGCTTTTCTATGCTTCACCGCAAAGCGCACTTTGCCATAGTGTGCCTTTCGTTGCACGAGATTCCTTCTTTGTTTCAGGTTTTTATCTTATTTATTTTCTCATACAGGGTACTTGTATTTGTCGAAAAAAAAAAATACAAAGTTGTAATGTAAAAATTCTTCATATCGTCTAATACCTTTATAAGGTCACTGAAGTATAATTTAATTTTTGGTTTTCCGAAAATAAGAATCTACATAAATACGACATAAAGTATAGTAACAAAATAAAACAAAACATGATTGCTAATTGTAAGTCGAGACTTACGCATTGCTTCCTCACTATTTCCACGTTTCACAAAGCTTCTTCTATACGGTACCCAATGTCGATCAAAGTAGTTCTTGAAGACGGCTTTGTGAAAGGTGAAAATAGTGAGAAAGCAATTCGGGTGGTTCGACTTGCATCCTTTTCAACTTGTTCAAGTTTCAATCATGGATGGAAAAGCATGTTTTACCATAAACCAAATAAAACCATATATTTGCCCTTCAACAGCGAACATCACGACCCTGCTATTCAATATAAAAATACACGACTTAAGATTATCTTTGTATACTCAAGTTTTAGACATCGGAAACATAGATATACGGCAAACGCACAGTTCGTGACACAAAGTTATGTGCAGGACGATAGTACTTTCGGCTCGTTAATCCAATTAATCTTTACGAGTGTAATTAGTGAGCAAAGCCTCAGCAGTCTGAGATTTCCAACATTGAAGTCGGAAAGTGCTGAGAGTGGATATGCTCAAAGTCGTAGTCGTTCAGGTATCGTCGGCGCGAGACTGACGCTCCCTTTATCTTCACGAGAGTAGCAAGTACACGAGTATCCCATTTCCAGGCAATTTGGCGGTCGGTTGCAATACTTTTGAGCCGAGTTGAGATCGGGAGGTGGCGCAAAATGGCTAAGAAACGCCGTGATCTTTCGGGCACAGGACTCCGCCCTTTTTTTTATATTATATTCCCTCTATTTCCATCAGCGAGCTTCTCCATTGCTCGAACGCCGTCCATTAAGAAAGAGGCTCGCAGGTTTTATCTTAATGCACGAGGACTGTACGTGCGAATATTCTCATATCGTCGTGCCGTGGCGCGCGACCGCCACGACGAATATATTGGACAGTTAATTCCACGACATTTTCTAATTAGTTTGCCTGCATGCCAGCAGCACGCGTGTACATAACATATTATAGTCGATTACACGTGCCGCCTTTCATTTATATACATTGGCGGTCAGCAGGGCCGAATACATAATTAAGGCTACAGAATTTATTTCGACTTTTTTTTTTATCTCACGTCCTTTTGTCATATCATTTGATACTTCTTATTACTAATAAAAAATCAATATGAAAGAAGTTTCAGTCGAAAAAGTAAGATCGTATTTGCGTATCTGATGTCGATTACCAACGAGGCTTGGCTCAATTGCAAAATAAAGAAACCGTGTACGATAAAAAGAGATACGGACAGTTAATTTGGGAAAGGAGTCTCGTCTGGTTGAGTACGGAAGAACCTTGTTTCACGTCGTACAGGGAAAAGAATAGTATCGATCGCCATCGTCACCACCGACGACAACGGCCAAGACAGCATATATGCACTATACCGAAGTGTATTATACATGCACTCGATCGCTTGTTGGGATACACAGCGGGACTCGCCAGACTCTGTATATACATGTCGAGAGCGCGGCGTACACGCGGTACTTTTCTGATAAAATAATGTAAATGAAGTGGCGAGACGGGACATAATTTCAAATGGGATGCTGGGGGGCCAGCCAACCTCACTACATAGTCACTTCTCCAGCAACGACGTCGCAGCTCTACCGACGACCTGACCGTGCAGCTTCTCGTATATATGTAGCGACTTAACCTCTCTCTCTCTCCTCCCCCTCATTGGCTTCAGGCATAAATACGATTTGCGCGGATATGCCTCTCGCCTCTCGGACATTACACCGGTGACCAAACTCCTCGACGCTAAAAAAAAAGTGTGACTGAGATGACCCAGACATGCGTATAAAGTATGACCTGATCATGTGGAGTTGCGATAAAAAAAAAATTGAATCTCTTCGGTGCCAGATAGCCTGCTGGTTTTTCGGGCCAACAAGGAAATCAAATTGTCGACCGTAAAAAATGTTCCAAGAAGATATGCAGTCGAAGTCATATTATTTTGACGACTGTCCGTAAACTACTGAAGTAGCCTCAGATGCACACCTTTGAGCTTAACGATTAACAATAAAAATGCTCGATTCAACGAGAAATTTATTGTCGTTTTATTCACTTCTCATTGATCAGTTGTATAGTCGATCAGTTGTATAAATTGATTGTTGCATATATTTTCTTTTGTATACATTTATTTATATTATAAGTTTTATAAAAATTCCATAACATTTTTGAAAAATTCCATGCTCTTGATTATTCATGATGATGTTCTGATCATATGGTAAAATTTCCAGATCCGAATATAAAAAATTTTATGAGCAGTTTAATTCTCTTTTGCATCATATATTTTATATGGTACATTCCAAGGCAAATCTACGAGGTCTTGACCCTCGTATTTATAAATATCTTTTTCCCATTCAATATGTCATAGTGAGGTATGAAAATATACTACATCCGCATTAATTTTTTATTTTTTTTTCAAAACTGGTTTTGATCACAATAACAAAAAAAAAATATAATTGACAGATTTTGTTGTAAAACAAAAATGTTGGAATAAAACTCCGAAGATAGGCTTGTGATAATGATCAAGTGAAAGCACCAACTCTTTCTGATCCATAACCTTGAAAATAATTCATAAATATTTATTTTTGGCCTGCAAATAATTAATTAAAAATTATCATGCTTTTTTCTGCGACATACAAACAGATTTACACGCATATATCATGTTAAAATTTAAATTATTCAGTACAACGATGTTTTCGTTACCTTACAGGGTCACTCAAATTAAATAAACCAAAAACAAGTAATTATTACAATTTTTATTACATAGTCCAGATCATACGATTATAATTTGGTAATAATACATTGTTATTAATAACGTCGACCAATAACAAATAAAATTATAAATTGGTAATATTGTAATGTGAAAGAGACATTTTAAAAAAATCCATTTTGTCCAGGTGTTTTTTTCTTTAAAAGATAAATGTTAAAATTACAAATATCGCCATATAAAATGAATATTAACATTAACAGTTTCAACTTCGCTTTAAGCATCAAGACTGATGGAAATGTTATCTGAGAAGTGAATCCTTGAGCCAATGTAGAATTCTTGATCGTTTCTCGATCTGCAAACGATTCCCCATTTCTGCTTCGCTTTGCTTTCCTGAGCTTGTGCTATATAGTACACCTGTGCGAGGAGCCAGTGTCGTTTATTCCCATTTAAGTAGAGCCGGGTAGAAGGCGACGGACTGGTGGTTCACACAAATCAGTCAACCCTCTCGCGGTATACCGAGAGGAGAGCGTGCGCGCGCGTACGAGTATAGGGCTTGCTTGCTTGCTTTCGAAGGCGTTTGCCGATCCATCTCCCTGAAATCGCCCTTCTCGTGTTGCTGCTCCTGGCGTTGCGATCGCCACTGTCGCCTCGTCCTTCTCGCATCTTCTTCGTCGTCCTCGCGCGCGGTCGTCGGCTCACCGGAGATCGCAGCATCAGCCGAGACGCCGAGTAACCGTGAGAAAATCACTACGTCCAGTACAGAGAACTGTTCTCGCTTCCTCTCCGCTTCTCGTTTACTATCCTATATGCATGCATAGGAGAATAGCATCAACCGACCTTATCTCGCAATTATAACGAAGACTCCGACACAGTTGCTCGAAGGATTTTCTCAGAATTCCTTCTGCATCTTGGAAGTTCCTTGTTATACATCGGTCAATCTTTCTTCAACCAATCTGCTTCGATAGTAGTACACTGATAAGACGATTGAGGAGTTTTCACCGTGAAAAATGTCAAACACATGTGTTGTAAACTCAAATTATTTTCTGATAAAACGGAGTCAACAGAAAAGATTTTAAATTTTAAAAACTGAGCATATTCTTTTTATGGGTAGTAAAAATATACAAAGAAATTTCACGATTCATTGTTCGTAATCGTTCATAACTTGGTATAAATCAGAAAAAAAAGCATTATTCTATTCAGAGGCGGTGCCTTATATCATTTAATATAGAATGTTCTAACAAAGATCGATTTTTTAAAACTTAATGTAAGTATAAAACTCTGCTTTAGTTTTAGTTTGGTAAAAGAGACATTCCATTTAATTGAAGCATATTTCCATTTTGTACAATTAAAGACAAAGATTTGATACCAAAAAATCAAACGACTTTATTGGTTTAATTAAAGTGTTAACTTAATGCCAATTACGCATATCGTGATAGCAGATGACATGCGGTTTCGTGGTCAGCTCACACAGAGTTTGCATAACGAATAGAAACATCTAATACTATAGCAATGACGAGCGAATCACCGAGGTGGGAGTAATTTGATGCCGGGAATTAATCCAAAACTAATTTCGTAGTGTAATACGTATACGAGGAAATTCTCTCGCACCTCAGACACCAGCGTATGCCAACTCTGGGTACGTCGACGTTCCCGGGACGATCCGGCAACTGTTTCTCTCTCCGTAATTGCCGCTTTGCCGCACGCAATAAATTACTTCTCGCAGGAGCGAGAGAGTCCAGTCCGCCTTCTTCAAGTACCACGTGTCCTCCTACAGTCGGGATTCCCGGAAGTGGTGGCGAGAATCAGTCAATCGATTTTCTCAGAATTTTCATGAAGAACCATTTTTTTTTGTTAAATATTATCGGAGTAATCGGTGTGAAAAAAAAACTTGACTCTTCAACGAGAATTTATGTATATGTGCGAATCGGGGCACTAGGTCAACCTTGTACTTTAAATGCTTGTTTTCACTGAGAGTCCCTTGTTCGAACCGGGCGGTCGGGTTTCCAATACGAAATACCGACATCTCAGCTCCATTTCTCTCACTCCGTCCATCGATCTCTCTTTCTCGAGAGGGACTCTCAGAGCCGAGGAAACGATACGCGAGCGCTCGAAACCCACTAGCCGATTGTAATAAAAATCCGGCGACTGTGGGCGCACCGCTTCCTTCACGAAGATCCGCTCGTTCAACAGTCGAGATATTTTTACCGGATAGCTAAATGGAAGAACGGTGTTACGGCGCGCTCCGGCAGCAACAGGAGCGCCGAAGCAACTGTAGGAACCGGCCACCGCCAACGGACGTCTCTTCTTCCGTATTATGTCTACACCTATATATCCACCACTTTCGACATTACCCGATTCAACCAAAAGCTCTTCTTTGCTTCGAGTTATTAACATTCGAGGGAAACTTAAGTCCATGATACAAAATCGTATATTGAATTTGAAAAATACATAACAGCTTTTCGGAAAATTCTATATTAGTTGAAATTTTTATTTGCAAAACAACTTTCCTTAATTATTATATTTTTAACACTCGACTGAAAAGAAGGTTTCTTATGCATTTGACTTTTGGTGCGAAGTTATCAGTTTGTTGTTTGTGCATCACCGAGAGAAAAAAAAGATTACATTGATTTCAAAGAAATGGGTGCATTGAGTTTCTGCAAAGAGAACGTTTTATTGAAATTACCTTCAAAGAAAAATGTATTCGGTGGATATAATAACAAAAAAATATATAGGATGTTATTCATTTTATTTTATAAATAATGCATTCGATGGTTTTTTAAGACAGCTAATTTTTGCATTTTGAACGTATATTCACTGAAGTTAATGTATGAAAAGCCGTAAGAACTTCATGAAAAACAAGCTAATACGCGTAACATATCCACTGCGGTAATTTGACTCATTCTATCGGCTCGGCCCTTTTAGCCTCGAGGTATACCTGCATCTCTTGTGCATCATGGCGCTCCCTTTGCTCAAGATAAATGCGCGTATCGCGAGTGTATGAGCTCGCAGTACGTTTACTGCTGCTTCTGCTGGCTGCTCCGTTCATGTACTGCATCTCTGGGAGTGCATCGCAGACACCCCGAGAGTGCTGCTTCCACACCAACAGACATAGTAAACGTGGACGAACGAACTGATGATGATGATTGGACCATTCCCCATTACTGTGTGACCGCTTCGATCATGTTATACGTACGTAAGATACCGCATACGGTTTCTCGTCCGTCTCCGGGTAATCACTCTATTTATCATTTGCCACAGTTCTTGCCTTCTGTGATAGCAGCAATAGCCCACCCATTGAGAGCTTACGCCGTAGCATCAAAACGAATATTTCGAACAAGCTATAACACCCCAAGACACCATTGCAATCTTAGAACATGCTTAAAGACGTATCGCCAATAACCTAAGAACTTGTATAACAGCCTCTGATACAAAACCACGCAATTCTACATCCCGCAGTGAGCGACAAACTATCGCACACTATATTTCACTCCAAATCAATTTAAAAAAAATCTCAACAAATTTCTAAAATTGAGGTTCAGTGGTTCTCCTTGATTTTGCCATAAAATATGGCTGAAGTCACACAATTAATTCCACATACATTTTTTTCTTGTGGGCGATGAATAAACGCACATTTTTGTTGTTTAGATATGCCGATACGATTTATCGTTCTCGAGACAGATCAAATGAAAAATTAAACATTGAAAGATTAAAGGAAAAAATTGGCATATTGCGACAGATTTTTCTTTAATTTGAAATTTAGTGTATCTATTAAAACCATTGAAGCTGGATTTTTTGAGATTTTTTTTTTGCTGAATTGATATGAAATGCCTCATATATACTGTTTACATATCTGAGAGACGTTACACTAGACAGACAACTCCCACCCACTGCGTAACCGTAATTATCCATGAATCGCGCTAATTATTCTTTCATTTCTATTGCGCAGACGTGTCCAAGATAGAAAGTGATGGAATTCATCTTTACATGTCGGAACATATCGCTTTAGAAATTCTCGGTGAAATTCTTAGTCGAATGGGATTTGTGTCGGTCCTCTGCTGAACGCTCATGAAGCTTTACAGGACTTGTGGCGTGTCGAGACTTAGTGTGAATGACGATGCGGTTTCTCGTCAGATATCTCTTTCTAACTCTCATTCTAGCTCAATCCTTATCCTCTTCGTCGTCTTCGTCGTGTCTCTTCCGTGTGTGTACGTACTCAACGCCTCTCTTGAGAAGTTGCGTCCCTCGAACAGATGACGCCATGGGGATATTACACCATGCCGTACTGTGTAAGCGAGACCGGGGTTAGTTGAGTCATGAGCAAGTAGTGTTAAGCCTTTTTAAAAATTCCCTAAAAGAATATATTTATATCACCAACATAAGATTTAATGAATTTACCGCCATGAACGACAAAAATTGTAAAAAAGTTGACTTTCGTTTCAAAAGCCAATTCTTATACCGTAATGAAAAATATCTTAAAAACTACTATTTTTAAAAGTGCAAAGTCACAATTTGTTCATTTGAAAGTTTGATATTTTGCTCACCATTAAATCCTAGTTCAAACACCTTTACTCGATTATATCCTGGGTGATTCGGAAGAACGTGAATACAAAAATGCACCAGTTGTGTCCATGATTGAAGCAGAGACTCTTTTCTAGTTTGTACAATGTGTTTAACTTTTTTGAAGAACAACAAATTTCTATTGTTGGTTTTAATACAATTGTCGTTTTCAACCCAATGTACTCATGAAATTTTCTTTTTTTTTTTTCAAAAGTAAAAAGAACGATTCAACTAGCCCCGGTCTCTTTCAGTATACCGTAAGTCGTGTACAAGAAACTAGTGATGATAGAGCAGCATATAAGCACCACGATGTTAGCGATGAATCTCGATATAATCGATCGTCCTTCTGGCAGCTGAGACTCAAAATAGACACGCAAGTGCGAAACGTTCGATGCATGGCATATAATAGGTTATATTAATTAATTCTTGACAATGAAAAGACCGACGGAGCTCCAAGAGGAACGAATGCAAATGCTAACGATCCTGCGTAACGCTGGTATCGGAACTTCCGCACTTCTTTTGCTCTATACGACAATAAAAGAGGCGAAGCAGTGGAATGGAACAGAAATGGATGGAGTGAAAAAGCAGAAAGTGTATAGCTAGTGCAAAAGGCAAACGGTAGGATATATACGTTTAGCTCGTAAAACACCGAAGGAAACTGGTGTGTGTGCCGGCGCTACCGCCCAGCAGCAATTGGAATTGCGATTCGCTACCGTACCATTGGTATATAATACTCCGGGATCCCGTGGAAGGCATAAGAGAAGAGTTGGAAGATACCGTGTGCGCGGAGGTTATACTCGCGGCTCTAAGAGTGCGTCCCATTGAAACGTCGACGGCGTCGCCACCGGCATAAGAGCATATTCTGATAGCCCGTAATTCAAATTAATTATTTGCATAACTCCGCGGGCTTTGCCGCGCAATCGAAGTAACGAATAATTAATGTCTCATTGGACAATGAAAGTTTTACTACTGCGCACTTTATATCGTATACTTTGAATTCAAACTAAGCTTGTTATAACTATCTTGTGTTTTCTTATTTTATTAAGTTTTCGGAGCAGTACATGTATGTGATTTAATTGACTAACTCTGAGAAAATAATTTAAAAACAGGATGCAAAGTAGAATTTTGCACATTGTTTCCTCATTATTTTTAAATATTTTTGAATTTTTTACAAAGCTACCTCTAGGAGGAAATATGTTGATCAATTTTGTAAATAGCAGAACCTTAGCAGAACCGAAAGTTAGAGCGCTCACGTCTTTCTTGAAAAAAATTCAAAAAGCTAGGAAATATAAATTTCTACATATATTTTGTCAAAAATTGCAATAATAAAAGATGGGCTGCAGCTTCACCTATGTGCCAAATTCCAGCTCAATCGGTTGAACAGTTATTAAGTTATACGTGATTGAAATTTTGAAGGCCTGCACACGCAGACGTGCATACAATCATTTTTTTCAACCACTGATCTCAATATTTTGGACCATTTTTAGTGGAATGACATGAAAAACTCGAAAATTTTTTTTTCATGAAAACAAAGCTTCTTCTATGAGGCAATATATTTTCGTGAAGGATTATCAAAATATGAATACCCAGAACTATGTATTCTTAGCTCTAATTTACAAGATGACCATTTGCGAAGTACAAGTAGGAAGTCAGATTCTCCGATTTACGGCAAAAAAGCGTTATTTTTATCGATAAAAGAAATCCTATTAAAAATCCCATTGGCTTGATTATTCGTAAAGGTATTCTGACCATGTAAAAAAATTAAGATTCCAATACAAAAAAATGGTAAGAATTCAATTTTATCCAATATTGTTAAAATATCTTTTATTTTATATTATGGAATTCTACATACAATTTTTAATATTCGGAACGTTTATTTTTCTAAATAATCAGAACACTATCACAAATAATCACAACCGTGGGATATTTTCATCGTAACAAAACAACGTACTTTTTAAAATTACAATTGCTGAAAATCTAGCACTCTTAAAGCGTGAGAACGAACGCTTAAAGCCCTACACTTGTGGTCTTTGCGAAAAACGAATCCTTTCACACATTGACTCTAATTGATTAATTAATTATCCATCAGACGCAAGGAATTAAAAAGAAAAACTATGTAAGTCTTTTGTAGAAATTAATTCATGTAACGAGCAAACAGAAATCAATAGAATTTTTGTATCGACAATCGACAACGTACGATAATGTACTCAAAGCTTTTCCATTTTGTGAAAGGTTCCGTAGAGGTCAAAGTAAAGGAGTTGTATACCGGAGGGTCTTTCGCAGAGGATATCTAAGCACAGTAGGATAGCAGTAGGAACACAGCCACGATAGCATATCCTTCTTGAGGAGCCAGGTACGCCCTCCAATAATCATAAAGTACACGGCAGCATTGGTGGCGGTGAGCGCATAGGTATACAGTATGCACATGTATATACGACGCTATAAGCCACATACAGCCAGTGGAAGTACGTAAGTACACGGGAGTTGCGTAAAAATAATCGAAGGTATCCTTAGCTATTCATAACCAGTTGCGCGGCATTCATTATCGGGCGGTCATACTTGCCCGCGCGGCGGGGATTAAAATTTCTTGCGATCCTCGTATAATGCTGGTTCTTATATACTTCGCATAGTTACCAATCTATATAGCTATACCGTTCGACCGCGAAGCCTCGCCATTTGCATCCTCGCCTTCTGTCTTTCTCGTGGCGCCTTCTCACAGTTCCCTCAAGTTCATTTTCCTTTTTTTTTTGTAACCGAGTCGAAAAATAAGGCTTTTGTTCTCGTCGTATTAGTCATCTTAGCCTTACTATTAGTTTGATGCTTGAAGATTAATCTCAGGTTATATTAGCCCTGATTTGTTCCTGAATAGACTGTCAGGATACAGACACTTTTTTTTTACTTCATATAATAGTAGTCCTTCTTTTAAAAAAAAATTTTTTCGTTGATATTACTATAAAATGTGGCCTGAAATTACATATTTAATTCCGAATACATATTTTTGTGGGACGTGAAAAAACGAACATTATTAAACATGATTAAATGAGAAATGAAAACATTGACATATTCCGGCAGAAAATGTTTAAAAAATGTTGACCACTGATTTTTTTTTTTTAATTCTGAAATTTTTTTTCTGTTTTGCGGTTGAATTAATATGGAATGTCTCATATAGGAAAATGATATATAATAATAATTTACATCAATGAATGTATGAAATGGTGATAGTTGACGATCATTCTACGTTACTACATTTGATAGAGATATTGATGGTAGGTTTATTAATGGACCCTAAATTGACCAATCGTTACTCTGATAACCACCAAAAGTTATCCAAATCCTACCGTCAAGTGTTCCCGCGGCTCTTTTGTGCTTCCATTCAGCGAGAACTCCGACGAATTTACAACGACATTGGTACTTCGAACTCGAGGTCCAGTGATTGTGTATTCCCCAAGATCGTATTAGCTCCTGCAGGGAATATACGTAAAGGCTTTAGCTCGCCTTCGGTAGCGGCCTCAACGTACAGGAGAACTCCACTTCGTGGTTCGATATCAGATGAGCGCGGCGTGCACCAGCTCCGACACACCGGGAGAAAAGGAAGCAACGTGAAAGAGAAGTTATAAGTAAAATGAAAGAGAGAGAGAGAGAGAAAGAGCGAATATGAGAGAAGAACTGGTGCTCCTGTTGGCCTCCGTGGCGACCGCGGGGCCGTGCGCGGTTATCAGTGACGCTACATCTTATTTTACGCGCTCTTCACCCCGAGGGACATTTCTATGCTGTGTCTATGACGTCGGCGCTTGCCGAACGAGAAGGGGGCCCGCTGACTCGTGCTAGACGCAAATTGACCGCGTGCGCTCGCCTCGATTCTCAAAGCACCGGCATGTATATACTATATGAACGTAGGCCGAGGATTCGCTTGTGGGAAGATAACAGGTACTACTGGATAATATGTAGCGTACAGTGGTAGCAGCTACCTGTATGCTGGAGCAATGTACACCAACCGGATCAGTTGAAAGGGAGCCTGATTCTACTCTCAGTTTGTAACTGCCTGATGCTGTTTACACCGTGGAAGAAGAGCTGGAACACCTTAACGCGGTTTTATCTGCTCAACATAGGTACAGAACTCCTACTCTTGAACGTGAGGGTCGATTCTCTTTGGGTATCCTCACTCCTTTTTGAGAATGTAGCATCAGCTTAGCAAGCTGTCGAATTGAATCGATTTACCTTTGGAACCTGTCGAGTCAACGTTAGACTATTAAGAGATGTTTTTCAGGTGTTAGAAGAAAACGTAGAAACTAAAACTGAACTGAGATATACAGAGAAAATTGACATCAGTTCAAGGGAAACCTGATTCTCTTGAGGAATCTTAACGCTGTTTTATTTGCTGTCATTATTCATTAAACGTCCAGAAACTCCAGTTCTCGAGAGTCAAGTCAAATGGTAGACTCACGTATTTTCTACTAAATGAGTATTGCCAAAACGTTGTAAGCTGTCGAATTGGATTTGTACAAGCAAGAAAACTATTCAATCAAGAATTATTGGTAAAATGTATTTCGCAAGTGTTGAATAAAATGTAGACATTTTTTTAGTAACTGACAGCAATGTGTCTGAAAGACTGTAGTATCTTATCATCATTTTATTTGTTCCCATTATGCATTGAACATTGTTCAAAAACTTCTGTTCTCCAGTGTCGGTTCATCTGGTAGATTGTATCACTCTTTTTCTAGAAAATAATTATTGCCGCAATATTATAAGATATCGAATCGAACGTAATGAATCACACTGAACTATTAAAAGAACCTCTTTCCTAGGTGTTAAATACAATGTAGAAAATAGTGATTCGAGAGGTACACAAGTCGAATCTGTTAAGAGGGAATATGATTCTATTCTCCATTAAGTGACTCGATCGTGCACAAAAGGCTGATGTATCTTAACACCGTTTTATTTATTCCCATTATGTGCATTATTCCAAGAAACTCTTCTTCTCTAATGTCGATTCACCTAGTATCTTCACTCCTTTTCTAGAAAACAACTATTACCCCAACATTGCAAGTTGTCGAATCGATACTGCTGAATCCAAGTAAACTATTGGAAAAGAACGTGTTTTCGCAGGTGTCGAATAAAAGTATAAATAACATTGATTCCAAAGGTATACTGAGCGGATCCATTGAAAGGGAACCTGATTCCTCACTTCTCTGGTAACTGATTTATACCGAAGAAAAGCTACCGTTCTTTGAAAGCGGTTTTATCGGTATTCTCATTGCATAGAGCATCGTCCGAGGGCTCCTGTTCCCGAGTATCGAATCTCCTAATGCGCATTCGCAACCTCTCTAGAATGTAACATATAGCAAGCTGTCGAATTCAATCAGTTTACCAATGAAATCTGTCGAATCGAGTTTCACAGAGGTGTTGAATAAAAATATTTTGTATATAAAAAGTGTGTGAACGAGTGACAAGATGAAAGGCAGAAAGGTTTACAGCTGGAACGACCTGTGCAAGGTTGAATCTGCTCTGAAACTCACGGATCTCCGACACGATCTCTCGCTCTATAGTCGGGGTATCAAGGCTCTCTCACTCGTGATTCTCTCATCGAGTTGTCTTCACCTCGAAACGTGTACACGTCTCTGATGTTGTGCTTGGCACTTTCGACTGGGCAAGCGTCTCCCAGGGCTACCCTCGTCGCGGTGTTATAATCGCGTTTGAAAATCGGCGAGTGCGCTGACCACCGGCACCGTGTGGTCAAACCACCAAGAGCAGTAGCTACAACAGCAGCAAACCAGAGCGTTAATGGTCGCCCCCTTTGGCTAACGCCATAGGAGAAGCTGAAGCACACGAGATTATCGAGTCTGCGGCTTTTGTGCCGCGGAAATATTAGCCTGATGCTTCGCATCACCTGCTGCTGCACCAAGTGTCAGGAAATACAGTATAGTATTTTATTAATAATTTATTCACACCAATCTCACCAACAAACGAGATAAAAACACACACACGTTGAATATTCGAACATTTCATCGTAAATCATAAATTGATCTAAATTAATCTGTCTTAACAAATATTTATATATTTAGTATATTTAGTCTGATGGTTAACGTGCTCGTTGATGATAACCGCATTTTTATTTTTTTGTTTACAAAAAATATCAATCAAATAATAACTAGATCGATATAAATATTGTATGGAAATAAATGAATATTTATTTAGTTGATACATTTGATTTATTTTATCGAAAAAAATGCAAAAAAGTATGCAACTGAGCCAATTAAATATTTGATTGCGGCTACTTAAATAAATGTTTTGCTTAAAAAAAAATTATATGTTCAATAAATTCCAGTATTTTTTTTTTCTCACAGTGTATGTATTTTTCCACGCTTCCGTACTTGAAGCTCTCCAGCTACCACAAATTTGATTGGCATGCACCCAGAAATTTCGATCTTCGAAATCACATAATAAGATAAAGGCTCTCCTCCACGATGACGCATTACTGTAGTAACGCGGACTCTGAAATTATTCCTCGTGTATTACCCAGTGTTTCGTACATACGTATGTAGAATGTATACACGAATACGTTTACGTCTGACGTAGGAACGGCTATTATTGCCATTACTCAAACCAATAATCATTGTATTTTCCACGTTGTAAAAGGAGCGAGAACCGCTCGAACCATATCTCTCGTGCTTCTGGAGACGGCTGCTAGTGAACACGGTGCTGTTATACGTTTACCATAGCTCTCACCCCCTCTCTACTCGCCTCCTTTAGCAAATTGCACATTATTAGTACGTTAACGTACGCTTATGCCATTGCCCACGTTTAACTTTGCTCTGCACAGGGCGACAAATATAAAAAGCAAACGACGTGATGGTCTCTCGCGAATTTGCTCTGGCGAATGACCACACTAAAAATGATTATACATTGTTTTATTCTCCATCCCTCGCTTGCTCGTGCTTCCATTTAAAAAAAATTAAAATACTGTAACAATAAAAATAACATCCTACTACTTGTGTTAAAATTAGCGTTTCTTCCCCAAGAAAAAAAAGTAAAAAGGATGTGAAGTAGTATATTGCACATTACTTCCTCATTAATTTGAATTTTTTTGGTGTTCATGTGATTAAACGTGTTTCATTCTTCATCCCTCACGCGTTCGCGATTTCCTTAACAGAAACAAATGTACTCAAGTATCAATAAAAATTACATTCTTTCGTTCCTCCTAAAATTGGCGTTCCTTCACAGAGCAAAAAAAGATTATGTTGCACGGTATTTTTCTTTAAAATAATTTATGCAACTTTCTTCGAAGATGCGCAACGTTTGCGATTGGCGCGAGCGCAAAGGGCTCTCCATTACCCAGGCCGTCATTGCCCGGCGAGACGCACTAATAGAACGTGAATAAAGATGTGCTGGCGGTGCGAGCATCCAAGAGTAACTCATTGACAGCCATTACACGCATCATTTACCTCGGATTACCACGTCGAATAGATGGTAACATAGGTGTACCACTATAACCATAGGATATATACTGTTATAGTAATGGTAGACTACACCTGTAGTACAGGACGGACCACCTGGAACGGATTACCGACATTATCGATTATCTCGGGCGATCGATTAACTCGATTACCACCGTCGACTTATGTTCTTTGATCTATCGTAAAACTGGATCTCCTCTCTCGCACGCTGCTCCGTAGTATCCTATGCAGCACTGCATAGCTCGCGCTGTGGCTAATGTAAACTATCACCGCCTGGTCGTCGTCGTCGTCGTCGTCGTCGTCGTCGACCACTCTCTTATAATGTTAGATGTGAGTCCCGGCGTACCAGAACCCTCTCCACCACAATGATAATTAATTGACTGGAAAAAAAGCTATGCTTCGTAATTAACACGTGAACTTACAAACCTTGTATTCTTTTTTTTGGTGTATAAATCGACCAACGATAGGTTAGCGAGACTCGATTAATGCGAATTTTCAACGATAACCATCGACGTTGTTTATACCACGCAATTTTACTCTCAATTAGCGCCTACGTAATGAATCAGCTGTGCAATGCTTTAAGGATGAATTACACATACATTCCTAACCAAAAGTTTGATTTGTATTGAATTCAAGGCCTTGAAGACGAGAAAAAGGTTTTATGAGTCAACACTATTGAAAATGCCAAAGACATTGATTTAAAATATAATAATATTGACACCGAGTTATTTATACGGCAGTAAAAAAAATAAACTTGATAAAATTCATTTATGTGATATGAATTTTCAGATTTTTTCTAATACATATCATTTTTAGAAATCTCCTGCAAATTTGTTATATGTACATTTCTCAAAAAAATCAGAAAACTCATCTATATGTTTTAAAAATACGTAAGTTTTTAATTGATTTTCTTAGACAATTTTTTTTACTAACTCATCAATAACTTTTTGCCATTACTAATATTTAAAATGAATGTTCATGGTATTTTCAATGACGTCAATTTTTTTAAATCAGTTTTTCCATTCTTCTCAAAAAGTACTTGAATTCTAGTCAAATCAAACTTTTCATTGGGAGTGTATGTGTAAAACATTCTTAAAATCGATCTTTCACGGCTTAGTCTATTTTATATCTCGATGCGACGGGGCAAGACGTAAGATCGTTGCAGAGACGACTTTCGTTAAGTATCATCTGTCGGACATTTAATTGATTTCTTTGATTGTGTAATGCCGAAGCTGCGATTAACGCGAGCGTCGATCCCTCGTGGACGCGGTTAGTTGATAGCGGAGAAAGGGGGAATTATGCGTTTATGTTATCTCGGCGAATCGCTTGACTCTCCGTTTCTGCTCTGCGTGTGCCCCAGGATGCAAATATATCGAGAAACATCACTATTACTCTTGTGTCGCTGTGCAAAGAGATCCTCGTTCCCACACAAGCCTCCTATATCTTTCACTTGTATATAATTGTATATGCACATACGTATTCAATAATGCGGCACGTTATTTCTCGATTGTGAGACTCGTAATTTTCACTTGGACATTGCGGGTAGAATAGCGGGTTTGTCGAGCAGTATTATTGCAGACAGTTAGGCTTTGGACAGTGTTCATACACAGCGGGGTCGGTATACTGACTGCTGCAGGGTTTCCGAGGGAACCAGCAAAAGCTTGACAATTTTTTTCCCCTTTTTTTAAACACAGCTATACACGTGTTAAGCGGGTACGAGGATTCTGTTCTTCGAGGCGCGGCCACCCGGCGAATTATGAGGAAGAGAGGCATTATTTAAACGTTCGCATACCACCTGCATCATAAATGCTACGTAGGTATACTGTATATATAGCAATGGCAATGCCTGAGGTGTTTTGCACCGTACATCTTATACGTTTAAAATATATTCAGGTGCTTGACTTGTCTCGCTCGAAACACGTATCTGAATCATCCAAATGATCTTTTAGCCTCATGCCATCATTTTTGGTTGTGAGTTACGCGGTTAATACTCGTGACTTTCATTACGGGATGCGCGTAAACAGATCACGCTACGCGCCGCGATGCCGATGCAGCTTTTAGCCGGAAATAATGTATACAAAAGTGTGTTATATTGGACGCGCACCGCGTGCACAGACGAGGCGGAGTTGACTTAACGACAAAATTAACGGAATGTTCACGGGCAAAACATGTCGTTATCGAAGGGGTCAGTCGAGGGGAAACCGGTTTATCGCTTCTGATGCAGTTAATACTATGCAATATTCGTACGTGATGAGGAAGAGACCGTCTACAAGTTAAAGAGCTCCAGAAGCTTTTTTTTTGTGTAAGAATAATACATATACTCGGTCTATTAGGCTAGTAAAACAAAAACACAAAATTGTATAATAAGATAAATCGTAATCGATTGGCCAATGGAGATTATACTCAGATAAAACAGAGTTAAAAAGGCCGTTGAAAACTAGAGTCTGTCACCACTATTCACCATAGCCGTAATAAAACTTGCAAGAAAAACCGGTCCTTACTCTTTCGGGCTAATTTAATTGTAACATCTGTTCTTGTTAACGGTTAAATTGTCACGAACATCTTCTCCCTAACATTGTAAAAAGTTCATTCAAATTTCTCATTTCCTCATTCTTTATTTGTAAATTGCGATTTTCTTCAATTACATCATTCCTGAACTGTTATTTTCTCTAATTGTACTTTACCCAAAAAAAAAATGTATTCAACATTTTTTTTTCGCTCCGCCTTTTTAATCGTTCTGTTTTTTCCTCGTTCCGTCAAGAATATCCATTTTCTTGTTAAGATCAATTCACTACGCCTCTATATGAGCTCTCAAACTTCTGGTCGGTTGAACAACGCAATCCTTTTATCTGCGTCATATATAGAGACTGTCGGTTGGTTGCGTGTCATGGGACTGTTCGAGGATTTTATCCACGGCAAGGCAATCATCGTCTCTACGCTCGAAAACACGACACGCCAATATCGTTTTCCTTCCCTGCCTCCTTTTATACTGTACTGCCTAGTGTGTTCCTATAGGCACCAGCTCTTCGTTTCACATTTTTCAGCCTGCTTTGTGTATACTCTCGGAGACTGCTTCTGCTTGCTTCGAAATTTACGTAAGCAATCGCTCGTCCGGTTTTCCAGGCTCCCGTAGACGTCACCGTGCCAATGGAGAGATTATGCTCGATCTATTACGCCCGTCACACGATATATTGTTCCATAGGTGCACTATGTACATTTAACGTGACCCGCGCGATTACAACAATACGTGAGGGCTCGGCACCGCACGCTCTTTAACGCTAACGAGCCAACTTTTACTATAACCAGCGCATATTATCTGTTTTACCTTTCGCCAGTACGGACACTTTTTGCTCGTTTCATCTACAATGCGGGTAACGATATTTTAGCAAAATTATACTAAAAACTATAACGGAAACATTACTTTTTCTACTCAATAGTAGATTACTGCAATATTTCGTAATGTTTGTCGCAAATTTTTGTCAAATAAAGAAATTGTATTTTTACAAATGTAATATTCAATAATAATAATAATAATAATAATAACAACAACAACAACAACAACAATACCTTGACTGTAGTTTTAAACTGTCCAAACAAACTTGAGAATATATCCTTAATAAAAATAAGTTAATTCTTACTAAAAATCTTTCCAATCATCATAATTCTCGAATTGTGCACATGACCATCACAACCCATACATCTACATAAAATTTGCCACGCTCATTCACAGTTAATTTACACCGCAACTGGACTCCTCTCCGCTTTTATTACGAATAACTTACCAGCCTCAAACGAACTTCTAATTTCACCTCGAATGAAACCCGGATATCGAGTTTATTGGATAATCAATAAAGAAAAAAAAAATAGTTGCAACAGAGATCAAAAACTGCAGGGTCGCGTCTCAACTGTATGTGATAACGTGGAAAACGTCGGCGGCACTCAAAGCGAGTGTCAAAGTGGCCAGTTGTTCGGTGTTGAGTTTTACTGCGCGACCTGCACTTTACGGAGATTTTAGTGAGATCGTATAAGCGAACGAGCCGATCGAAATTGAACGAAGTAACCAGCAGCTTCCCGACAGCAGCTAAAGTACAGTAGAATATCCCATAACAATACTAAAATCCCCTCGGGTTACGAATGCGCGCGCAATTTTATGTATATTCTCGCGCCACTTGAGGATCTTTGAGAAGGTGCTGGAGATAGGGCAGAGACGCTTTATACGATACATAAGCCAACTAGCCTTGCACCTATACAAGTAATAACTGCGAGGTTGCGTGCATCTTATACATAGGCACTATATATATATATATACACATACAGATACGGTAACGAGTAAAACTATAATACGTAGGTATAGAGCGAGTTCATAGTACACGGAGCAGAGCACTATGCGGTCACGACGAGGCTAGGCTCGACCCTTGACCGCTTGACCCTCGCTCTTCTCAGGAGTCTCGTCGGTGTGTTTCGAATAAGCGCGCGGAGCTTCTTCCCGTACACGCGTCTTTCCAATGTATATACGCGTCGGTCACCGACGCCGTTCGACCTCAACAAGTCCGAGGTAAAAGGACTACTCTCTCACACGTATAGTGCCAAGTTCTGATAGATCCTGGTGAACTATCATGGAGAATCGGCGATGAGCATCCAAGTGATGTTCAGAAGTAGAGGCAACAGTTTTTTTTTTTTTTTTTCTTAACACTGATTGAGAAATAATTCCCTTCCGAATATACACACGAGATAATTGCATACCCTTCGCGTCCATCCGTATACCATATGTGCATATCTACGGCTTGCTCGTCCATCAAACATTTTAACGGTTACGAAGAAAGATCTTCCGGCAAAGCGCTGGACAACCGTTACTATATAAATATGTACTTGTACTATGCGTTGCTTCTTTTTTTTCGTGGGTTTCTCTTGATAGAGTACCTTGATAATCCTGTTCTATGTGCTCCGCGAATTATCTACCGATACACCGTGAAATACATTTTGAAAAATTGATGAAACTTTGACAAGATAATATGTAGTATTGCAGATTTATAATAATTATTACATATTAGATTTTGCTTCCTTATAGAGGAAGCTTTGTTTTCATGAAAAAAAAAAAAAACAATTTTTTCGACATTTTCATGTCAGGATGCTTGGAATGGTCCAAAACATCGAGAAAAGTGGTTTAGGAAAAATGTCCGTATGTATGTATGTGTGCATTTCGCACACAAGTGAATTAGATGCCCCATTTTGACTGCTGTACTTTTTAACAAAATTTATGCAAGCACTTAGATTTTACATCTTTTCATATTGTTCAAAAACAGGGCGTTTTAATGTCAATAAAATATGAAATAAAAACTGTTTAGGTATTTAATTCGATCGAGCAAAAGCATAAGAGAAATAATGACGTGAAAAATTCTGTCAACAAATTTTTGACGTGTACAATCGACGAAGCAAAAATTCATGCATCGATTTTGGTGGGTGCGTGTATATCCGCTCGAGGCTCCGTGACGGCAGTAACGCCCGTAACTCAGCCCGCGATACTCTTCGTGCGTGCATCCGTAAATCATCGACGTACGCCGGCATAAATATATCTTCCTCGGCTTAATTCAGCATTAACGGCTTAAATTATCGGTCAGCGTGAAGAAGCGACCAAGCAACATCAACGTGGTGGGTGACGCCCACGGTGTGCCAACCGAACACAGGATTTAAAATATAAGGCCCGAAAACGTGGTTTTGTAGTAGTGCGTATTCTCCACTCGGTGGATACGTACGTATATCTTGCGTATGGAAAGCAGTGGCTGCACACCATAAACCGCTGAGAAAATTCGTTGGGATATATCGTGACTTAAAGAGACTTATACGGATACTCTGGTTTCATTTCTCTTGTGTTGGCAATCACGCGCTCATCCTAAAGGTAAGAAAATATATCACGGATTTGCTACGTGCCATTCCTCTCGCGGAACTCTCGTCAATTAATTAACAGGCCCTTGGTAAAACGTGGTCATTAGGTTTCGTAATAACGAGAGTCACATATATATACACACAGATACTTTCTAAAGTGTATATTATGTACACCTAGTTATACAGCATCAACGGCGTAACGTGTTTATTCTAACGTGCAAAGCCCTCCCGTCGTAATTTGTCTACTCTCGTCTACCATATCGTAATAATAACGATCGGCAACGAAGCATAATGATCAATCATACTGTCTTTAAGAGAGTTGGCTAAAGTGCCTATGACTAGTGGGAATTTCCTCAAGATTCGAACCTTCGAGATGCGGTGCCGTTATGTTTAACACATAGATCAATAGCTTCGCAATACTTCATATTCATATTTATTCTATAGAATAATTATTGTGTTGCTCAGTATTTTTTTTTTTTTTTCGGAAGGATCGTGTCTAAATTTGAGAACTACAATATTATGGCGCAGAGATCTAGTCACAATTACTATATGATCTGAGGAAAAGCAGCTAATAGGCTGGTAATAGTATTTGTGGTGACGCTACGTGTCACTCACCTGTCCCAACTACCGGTCCGTTAACAGACTATCGTTGTCATAGTAACCATCGTCATAGCAACCGTCGTCATAGCAACCGTTGCCATTCCGACCGTTGCCATTCCAACCGTTACCATTCCGACCGTTGCCATTCCAACCGTTACCATTCCGACCGTTGCCATTCCAACCGTTACTATTCCGACCGTTGCCATTCCAACCGTTGTCGTAGCGACCGTTGTCAGATCGACCATTCTCAAAGCAATCATCATCAAAGGAGCCATTGTCAAAGCAACCGTTGCCACGAAATGGTTTACTTAATCGATATAACTGTGCCTATAAAATTAAATTTAAATTAAAACCATTTTTTTCGTTAATCCATTTACACAAATTTCTGTTTATGAGTCAAATTCTACACGCTGCAATGGGGGAATTGATACTATTCAGCGTATCGATTTAGCTATTGGTACCTTGACTTCGATGACTTCATTATACCTTTTACAGATAAGCTTTTCGTCTTATGTGTGCCGCTTGCAGAATTACAGAGTATAGCAGGTACATTACACCGCAAACTTGGAGCATTGCACAGGGCCACCGAAGGGGGGGTGGGTGCTCCACCGATCTAAATCAATTACTCAACGCACGCCGGACAATCGTAATTGCCGTACGTGCTGGCTTGGCCGCCCGCACTCGATCTCCTTTACAAACTATCCCTCTACTCTCATACAGTATATAGCTCTGCGCGCCGCTAACGAACGATAGAGTATAGTAGCGCGCGGGGCGCGGTGTTCGCTCATTAACCGGGCGCGCGAGACAATCGACGATAATTAATGTTTTATTAATGACGGAGTAACGCGCCGTGCGAAAGAACCTCTCGTTGGTCCGCGCACCTATAATATACCTTTATAATCTCTGCACACTAACACCATTAAAATACATACGGCGAACGTTGCTGGGAACTTTTATCTCAGAAAATTAAACTAGAACTTTGTTCCATAATATATTCTACAATAGATTTGATAGTTATCTCTAATATTGAACCGGTTCATTGGTGTAGAATTGTGACATTGGAGTTGTATACAAGAATAAGAATGTATTATGTATATATAGTATATCAGCTGAATTATTACGCGTGGGTACAAGCGCGCCCTCGATCTCGCCAATGCCAATGCCAGCGTACAGAACACGTATTTTATAGGTAGTAAGTACAGATATAGGTATTGTGCATTGATTCGTTTTCTCGTGAACCCCCTAATCGGAAACAAGATTTGCCCTCGAGTCAATGTGGTGTGCTGCACTGTGCGAGCAGTTAAAAAGAAAAGAAAAAAAAAAAAGTGAATGAAAGAAATAGAGAAAGAGATTCGAAAGCCGCGAGATATCACTGGGCGGCGCGAAGAAGAACAACCCAGCGATGATCTCTTCGCGGTACACTACGTATTTCATTGTCCTCACTGTACGGCATGTGGGTGTCGACGCCCCCGTCAACTCTCTGCATCCTCGATTCACTCGCTCGCTTAAGACCCCGGCTACGTTACTCCATGTCCGGCACGCCCTTCTGTATCTCGTACCGAAGAGATAAGAACGTCGCTTGCAACGATTATAATTGGCTGAGGATCTTACTTCGTAAATCTATCTTCCTACTTTCGTTCGTTTCAGCCCTTGTAATATTCTTCCGGATTTTAATTTGTTTAAAAAAAAAATGTCAGAAACAACCTCAACATATGTTAAGATTTATACGCAAAAAAGGTGGGTAAAAATGTTGAAAATTTGTATTTTGTTATACAAAATATTTTTTTCTCGAATTTAATCGAATAAATTGTAAATTTAACATCTTTGCAAAATAAATTGTAACAAGAAATTTGCAGAGTATACATGATGATTTTTTTTTGACAAAGCAAAAACGGATTGGTTATTTTTAAAAGTTCTTTTTACCAGAAGTAGAACTACGATTTTGCAGAAGAAATTAATTTTCTGAGTTAGTTTGAATTTAAACAGTCGGATTTTAACGTGAAAGTTAAAAAACGTCTATGCAACATCCGGTTTTAAGTACACTAAAATACTATGTATTTTATCATACATACATACATTGTATTTTTCAATACATTCCAGTTGTGCATTTAAAAACATACTTAACACTAATGTAATAAATCGAAAAGCATTCAATCGCGGAATCAATTATCTTTCTCTATACATTGATTGTGAATGATCGAGATCCCTCGATTTATCTCAAAGATTCTACGGCGTGGAATACTATTCCATAAACAGCAAGTGAGGTGGATCGATCGGTGTGCGTCGATTAATCAACGATTATTATTTATCGTGCTGTGAGGAGAGAGTGGCAGAGGGCCGTGCCCGCCGCTGGTTCGCCCAGCACGCTATACAAACTCCTCCCGGTGAGCCACGTACGCATATACACACGTGGGAGTACCATAGATCTGCATATGTAAATAACGGATCGACGTAAAAGTCACGAAACCATTTGTTAACAACGAGGATGATCCGGCTTCACGTACAAAATGAACCAGGTATAATTGTTATATATGGGGCATTCCATGGCTTATCCAGCGGATCGCATATTTAATTTTTCTTTCTTTTGGAATGTTGTAAGGCAATATGAAAATGCGCTGCAGAAATTGCTTCAGATATTTAAAAAAATGTACAATAAATTCTATGTCCAAAAACAACTTTTTTTATACTGATACGAAAACGGGCATGAGCCTACAGTAACTGCTAGAAATTAAATAAAATTCAAAAGATGTTTTTATTTTATTGTATTTCATTTTTATTTTATTTTTAGTTTGTGTTCTAAACTCGCGCCCATTTTCGGACCAGTCTCAAAAATGCTGTTTTTGAATATCGATCTTATTGTATCTCAAACAAATCGTCGACATAGCTTTCTGGAAATTCAAATTTTTAGTAATAATACTAATTTTTTAATTTTATTTCATTTTTAGCTACTATTCTAGACTGCCCTCATATTTTCGCATTATTATCAACAAATTTGTTTTTGGACACAGAATTTACTATAAAAACTGTTTTAAAATCGTCGACGTAGTTTTTGAGAAATACAAATTTTCAGAATAATTATAAAAACACAAATTTTCGAAAAAATCTGAAAAGAAATTCTAGAAGACTTTTTCATATTGCCCTACAACATTCTAAACGCACAAAAAAAAATGTTTTTAAATACGAGAGTCACGACCCTGTCGATAACTCGTGGAATGCCCCATATATACATATATAGATATAACGCGCTACGTATATGTTAATCCTTTATGTTAATCCTCGTAGAATTAAGACCAATTTACAAGCGCCTCTGGGTAATTGAATTGTCTGGATGGCAAGGATGAATGAATGAAAGAATGACAGAATACGTGATCGAGAACATCCTTGTAAATATTAATATGTTTCAACACAGTTCAGCACATTTTTCAATTTAATAAATATTTGAATAATGAATCGATTTTTGCTTTGAAGAAATATCTGTTATATTTTTTCTACTTTTTAAACAATACTTTATATCAAATGAAGCTATTTTATTTAACTTAATTTATAAAAAATTGTATTACTTGACACCCTGATGCATTCTATGAAAATACTTTTTAGATCCGAGAAGCAGATATTTCTTTCGGAATTTTTCGGTAACACATGTCGCTCAAATCACGTAGAATAATTCGCATCGTCCGCATTTTCCATCACTTAAAATATTTTTTCGTAGGATCGACGTACGTGGCATGAATGCCCTGGAGCGTACTAACGACTCATAAAAATTATCGTAATTATGTAATTAGTCGATCGCCTCAAACAGAGTGGAGAGAGGCATAGCAGTCTGGCAGCTTCTGTAAGAAATCGAGTTTGATGACTGTTCGCATGGGAACATGTAATCGTCAATCTTTCTCGACATTTCTTATTCTCCTATTGCTGCTTCGTTCTCCATCGTTCATATAATATATATATATATCATTTTTTCTGTACTATATCTTTAGCACATGGACGCTTTCTCGCCTACAGTTTTTTTTTCTATTTTTAAATTTCTAGGCCTTGTATAGTGCAATAACGACTCTTATATTGTATCCATGCAGACTTCACGTAGGTAGGTATTATACATTGACGTGCTGGATCATTTGCCACTCACGCCTTCCCTCGAGCCGTTGAAAGTTCGACGGTGAGAAACCGCGATGATTGTAGCACTTGCCGCGCGTGCCTTTATACATACGTGCCACTAATACACAGCGTGTGCTCGATCTCGAGTAACGTCTTCATAGTAGTGTAATCGAATCGTCGAAGCAGCCACTTCTTAGCTATAATTGCTCAGCCGGAGGCGTTGGAAAGGCCGGAGCATTGGCGTGTCTCCTCGCTTCTAAGCTAAGGATGCGTCCCCATGGGTCGTCGAGATCCGCTCGAGTCGCATTTAAATATTTCTGCACTTCAACGTCAACGGTTTTCTCAATGATTCGAGACAAATTCCGTCCATAATTTGGTTTAACGAGTGATTTAGAGAGAATGACCTCGTGACCCGGACATCGATACTTTAAAGGATGTCCAATATTATCGATAACCTCACTGTCGACGATCTATCATCAAAGATTTTCACTACATTCAATCGCTAATAATAAAATTGAATATAAAATTGCGCGATTCAATGAGTTGCCAAGTAATAATACATACATCCTTGCCACTTTATCATGATGTAAAATAAAAGTCGATACTGGAATTTCTGTCGTTTTTACTATACAAAAAAACGTTATGCTCTAAAGTCCAACATTTCCAACAAAAAAATTGTGATCCTGGGAACATCTTTGTATATCAGTATAAAAAATGTTACTTGTACAATTTTTCAATACATTTATTTGTAATTTATACAAAAAAAATAAATCTTGAATAAACATTAGAATATTTTTCTTGTTACTATTACAATGTGCGTTGAAAACAAAAATTTTATGCTAAAATACTTATGCGTGAAAAATGTGTTTATTTGATAATTATACTTCTTTTATTACTTGTCAATTTATCACTAATTTAACAACAACAAAATCAAAGTCCAGCTATTTTTTGGTGAAAATAACAGATTTATTACTTATAAAAAACATATTTTCACAAATCAAAACTGAGATTGTATACATTTTTGTGTGACTTTAATAGTTCAATAAACAAATCGTAAATGACGAACTACTTTTTAATAGATTTCTAACAAAATGTTTTTTTTTACGGAACGTACACGGAGAAAATAAAAGAATTGTAGAACGTTTCAAGACAATTTCTTCAATTTAAAACGAAAAACATGTTTTCTGTGTACACACAATGTTTCCATTACATTCAGAGTCTTTTTTATCTGGCGTAGCGAGAAAAATAACGGTTCGACTTAGAAATTGGATTTCGACTTAGCCAATGATTTAATGAGTGATTTAGAGAGATTAACCTCATGACCCGGACATCAACAATTTACCGTATGTCCAACATCGTCGACATCGCTCACTCTCTCAACGATCTATCATCAAAGATTTTCACTGCATTCAATCGCTAATAACAATATCGAATAGAAAATCGCACAAATCAAGGCCTCAGGAGGCTGCTCTTCCTCGATCGCCGCGTGGGTCGAAGTATTTTCCATTCTTCGCAAGATCGAGGCTGGCAGATTATACAGAGAGACGATCCTGCAAAAGCTCCCACACAATCGAAGAGAGATCGACTCATCCGCTTGCATATATTTCTTAACAGCTTCACGCAATCTCGCAAGCGATCGTTTATTATCAATCGAGCAAATAAGATGTGTGGTGGGTACGGGAAAGGGGGGTGGTTCATTTATTCGAGAAATCTAGAAAGGAATCGGCCATGAGCGTGTTACGCGCTGCCCTCGTGTTTATAGCCGCTTAACACACGTCAAACGCACAGTGAATTGAAAGTTATACACACTATTGTACTCTAGGTGAGCTGTGCTTGATGTATTTGCCTCTTCTTGGAATTCGAGGTGCTCGAATATCCTCGCAATAAAATAGACGCTATAAAAAATGGGGTCTACACCTTATACCAATTGATTTTTCTCTCGAGAATTACATTCTCCCTTTATTATTCCATCTCTCTTTTGCCTTTTGCCTTTCTTGCACGAGTAATCCGAGTATCGCAGTATCGTTTAGTCGGCTTCAATGTCGATTAAGTCTATCGTGTTGAATTATAAATAAATAACTTCGCATCGCCTGAGCACAGTAAAGTATGTGTCGCATTAGAACGGAACGATAACTCCTAATAGGTACACAGGGTTAAACTGACTTAGAGCATTATATTTACGGGCGGCCGTGAGTGACTCTGCGAATAATAACGCGTATTGCATGAGCAGCAGCAGCAGCAGCAGCAGCAGCAGCAGCAGCAGCAGCAGCAGCAGCAGCCACCAGCAAAAGGAATAACAGAGGCCACAGAGAAGTGCGTTAATCGTACGAATCAATTATCATAATTAATGGTGGATTCTCGAACGTGTAAGTTATCGTTGCGGGCGGTGAGGCGAGTTTCGTACAGACACTGTACTACTGGCTTAGAGGTACAATTGATGTATAGAAAATCTAGAAGGGAGCAATCGGGCATCGAGCCCGACGCATCCAGACGCGAGGGATCGAGAACTATCGATCGTTCCGTCGTACTTTTCGCTTTTAATTAATCGTTCGAGACTATTAATCGAATGCACGTATATATGTATACGTATACACAAAGTGTTACGGGCTATCGGCTGCTAGTCGTTTGTATAGTTTTACAGTGAATTTCTACAATCCCACCTTCCATACTAGTCAATAAGATGGAAGGAGAGACAATGGTAAATACGTGACACGATTCTCACACTCTCAATTCCGCAATTATTCGGTAACTCGAGGACGTGCATTCACACAAATGGAGAAGAGACCGGGGTCTGTTGGAACAGAGAAACGCTAGATCAATCCGGCAATTAAGTAGAATAAAGAAAAGTAATGTGTCATGAAGTTGTCTGAAATATGGGAAAACATAATTTGGAGCTGATTTAGGACTGGTGGGTTTTTTGTTAAACAAAATCGTCTTTGAAATAACCATAACACTTTTCGCTATTTCACTCAATTTCTGGGAAAGCAGCAATGATTTGGTGGCAACACTTTTGGCAATTCACTTTTAAGAAAGCAGATTGTCACGCATTATGATGACTTTTGGTAATTTGACTATTTTTCTCAAAAGGACATAACATTTTGTTAGAACGTAATTGCAATCAGTTTCTAAAAGGACCCTAACGCTTTTTGAGAACACTTTTTATTGGAGATATAAGACCTGTCATATATCTTCTAATTTTTTCTTGATCCAAAAATATCTTGACTATAAACAGAAATATTGAATTGGAAATTAATTTACAGAAACCCCATCATTCTACACCGGAAATAAGAATATTTGTGTCAACTAATAAATTAGCAGGTTTCACCAACTAGGCAATATACGAGTAATAATCGGCAGATAGTACTTAAAATTAATTAACAAGTTATAATCACAAACATTGTGTCTAAAAACATATATTAATATTTCGTGTATTTTTGCTGTTTCAGGTAAGCTCTCGTGATTGCGTTATATACAGCATTCAGTGTACTGGTATACCTGAAAGAACGATTCCATTTCTGCATGAATGACTCCTTATCGGTGAGTCATTTCCTTTTGCGAATAGCAACATACAATAAAGAGAGATTTGCGCGTTACGCAATTCGCGCGCGATTCGCCAATAGTAGAAAAGGCCCCGGATCTTATGTGCTACGTCCCCCTCAAGTGTGGGTCTACAGTGAGACGACGGACCTACCACCGAACACGGTGAACATAGTAAGATACCGAGAGACACTGCGAGAAGGCCCATAAGCACACACAGCAGCATGCAACCGAGTAATATACCACGATCGCACTAACGATTTCGTGAAGGCGCGCGATGCTTTTGCCTTTTGCTTATAGCTTGGTTAGCGGCTGCCAGCCTTGCGTGGGTAGACGTTTGGCCATCGGGAACGTGGAAGCTGTTAAGAGCTATCCCCTAGTTGTTTGGCGCGTAGGCATTGTTACTCCGTTGTACTAATACAACCTAGTAACTGTTCTCCTGTGTATGTGTGTATATATAGCAATGCATGTGCGTAATATATCCGACGTTTTTTTTTTATTTTACAAATATGCACCAGGAGTGGAGTCGTTTTCAACGATTGCGTGATTTTCTTATTCTTGTTACGCCGCCACTATGAGACTTACGCCTCTTTCCACGAGAATTACTACAGTATGCCATCGATCCTGCGAGACTAACGATCGTTCTCTAACGATTTCGTGGACTTCTCGTGCGCGGCTGTGAACACACGTGAGCTACGATCGAGAGACCCGATGACTACTAAAGAGACGACGATGCTGCTTGAATTGCCTTGAGCTAGAGACTTGTTCAGCAATTTATGAGAGAAACGAGAGGAGTTGTAATTTTAATTCGTTTATTTCTTGCCTTTTGGCATTAAAATCAGGTTTACAAATGCAATTCAACTTTTATTTTCTTTTTTGTATACTATCTTACCGTTCTTTCACCTAATTCTGATTCAGGGATCTGTATTTTTTTTATGATCTTTGGAGAAACATTTTCCTTGTTCTCTGTTTCAATCCCCTTTTCACGTTTTCATGCTTTTCATTAATTCAGGCTTATAGAATATACAATTATATGATTTAGTACTTTTCCTTTATTTAAATTTTACAAACGACTTAATCATTCATTCCAACAGTTTGTGGCTGAAGTAAATTCTTAAATTTCTCCTTAAGGCAACCCATCAGTGTTTTTCACAAGGGAAAAATAGAAAATTCTTAATGTCAGTCCATTATGCTTGAAAAAATACGACGAAAAATATTCACAATCAATACTCACTTTACCGGAATAAATAAAATTATAACTTAAAAATCAGTAATTATTCTTGTGGTGTACTGAATTATTACTGATTATTTTTCTACGTGCATTATTTATTTACATTAATGTCAACGAAGAAATAAAATCCTACGGAGCACACTTCTATATTCGTATGATGCAAATGCCGACTAAATGTAACAAATTTTCAGACGAATGTACATAGCTCTTCGGCTTTGTGATTTGTTGTAATATTTTATGCAATCCCCCACAGGAGTGGCAAAAGCGAATAGCGATTTAAACTAATACCCAGAGGTGCACCATGCAGACGCGAGAGACGCGTTCCATTTCTTACGTCTTATCTGTAGCTCTCATCGCACATCGTCGAGTCTAGAAAATCGCGTCGACCCTACGAGCGCTTTAGTCGCTCTGAGCATTTTGCTTTGCCTCTAATACCGCTGGACTCTCCTTATTTGACTCTTGCCGACTAGCGGAGGCGTTGTTCAAACGTTACGTCAGTTGTTACGCGAATTTCTACGTGCTGCTGTGTTTTCTGGCCGTTATAATGTATTGATTCGTACGAGAGTGCTCGGATCAATCTGGTGCCTGTCTACCGATTTCCACTAATGCACACGGCGGAAGAAACTCAAATGCAATCTATAGAAACATAATTATAGCGGAAACTTTACAAACATTGCTACATAATTCATCAACAATTACGTTATTTTTATTATTTTTTTTTAAATAGTTTTAGGGAAAGGGACAAAAACTGTGCGGAATTAAATTCACACAATTTTTACATGGCATAAAAAACATGTTCTATTTCTGCATTAAATAGCTCATAGAAAGGAAGAACTCAGATGTACCTTAATACGTCTTTCTCAGAAAAGTATTTTTTTTACACGGCAAGAACGTCGAGTTTCACGATAACAATTTTTGTATGCGCCCTCAAAATACTGCTAAATAAACTGTAAGATTTACAGTGAAATTAAAGGTGTCGCATTGAATGAAAAAGAAATTCATTTTTTTTTTTGGTGGCGATAACCTTTTTGGTGGCATCGAAAATATTACATATATTGCATTAAATATTTCTTGGAAAAATATAACTTTTTTTGTTTTAACATTTTTTTCTCGACCTCAAACCTCCATGATATACGGGTTTGAAATATAAACCATTTCCGGAATAAGTGAACTTAAAAATCTGAAAAAAATTCACATAGAGTACCTATTATTAGTACCTATGTCTAATGAGACCTATATGTCCAATTTTATTATGGAACAGATCCGATGGGATAAACAAAAGTAGCCGAGTTGGTGGAGAACGGCTCATATATATTTTTACCCGATTCATAGTTACCCTCTTAACCACCCAATAATGATAATTTTGATAAGAATTAGATAATCAGTGATTTTGAAATGAAAATCTCATGAAACCTCAAAAAATAATTTGGAATTGTTGGAAAAAGAATATCACTTCCTTGCATAAGTGATTTTTCGTTCAGCAAAAAATAACTTCAAGACTTGCTGAGGACCAGTAATATTAATCTCATCAACAGTCAATAATAGAACGAATAAAAGTGGCTCTTGCTACGATTGTCTTACAAATTTTAGTACCTTTAAAAAATGATTTCTAGATATGCTATACTTGTACTATTTCATGCTGTTCACTCAGTACCCTTTCATACGAATGAGGTGAGGGCAAGAGGCGTGGAGAGACCGCTCGCGCCCGTTGTTGGAAAGTCTCTCTCAATTAAGAGTCTCTCAATTTGGTGTGTCGAGAGTTGAGGGGTCTCGAGAATAGTTTCCGCGGTCCGCGGGTGCGCTCACAAACGAGCTGTGCTCGCTCTCGGTTGCTTGGCTCACCGAGCCCATTTGAATACAAGTACAGGCGGAGGCAGAGCGCAGCGTCGGGCCTCTGCACCGATCGTTATCCATAGAAAGTCACTGGGCGCGCGAGATTACCGCTCGAGCTACAGGCTCGCGAGGCTCAGGCTTTAATTGCTGCTGCTACTGCTGCTGTTACTGCCACGACTACTGCGACAACAAAATCGACGACGAATAACCAAAGATCGAAACTTCATAAATTCACAGTGCGGATTGTAATCCACAAAACCGTGGCAGTGTCGTCCCTCTCATTTCCTCCTACAATCTTAGTTATTATACTTGCAGCAGATAGATAAAAGCCCCGTTAGCCTCGAGACCTCCCTGATGCTTCAATTTCGTGTGTCATTGCGCCGCCCATTTGACTCCAATAAACTTTCTAATTCGAACATCTTTTAAATTCATCGATCATCTGATAAAACCCAATGGTCTATGAATAATTAATACCGTTTTATGATAATGTATTGTCATCGGCGTCAAAGAAGCGCTTGGGCGTCCAACAAATGCTATAAATATTTGCTTCGACGCTATTTATCTCGTAACACAGGTGGCCCCTTTTATCTCGTCGATGAAGCTGTCCCTCCTGTTGGATAAACGACATGGGGTCGTGACGTTCCAATAGTGCACAGCCAAGAGCCGCTGGACTTAGTTCCTATACACAGAGTCTCTTTTCTCGCCTCTATCGATCTTTTAACTCCTTCAGCTCCCGAACCATATGTCCTGCTCTCAACTATAGAGAATAATACAGATATATGCATTATAAACATATACCATAAATAAGTTTCCACCGTCTTTAGCATTTTCGCAGTGTAAATGCAAAATCGCGCGTAATTTATGCTGGCAAGCAACACGCCCGCCGCTAGGACCCCCGCGGCGAACTTACAACGGCTTCATAAAGCCACTCATGCCGAACGCGCTCTCTCGGAGCCTCCGTATATATTCACTATCGTACTCACACTCTTAGTATCGCTTTCTCGCTCTTTAATATCTCTCTATGGTCTCTATGCTACAGCTTGCCTCCCTTATGGCACTTATGTACAATTATCGCCGATAATGATAACTCACTGTTTGCTTTTAACTCGCTTGTTACTGCAGTTATAACTGAAGTGGGTGTCTATGTGTGTATGTAGGCGCGATAGACAAACGATATATGATGGTTTTATAGTGTCAGGTCTACTGGATTTCCCAGGTGAACAATGCATATCAATTATAATTGAAAATGATTCGTGTGATAATGAATGTTCCAATTCAATTTATAACGCTACCGAGATATAGTCGTATGTAATGTTTGTAATATGTTTGCTGATTTCAACAGGTGATTAAAAATATTTCAAGAATTCCCAGAAATTATCTTGATTCGTGAAAGTTGTTTCACCAGCACAAATTAGACGACTTAGAATTCAATGTATGCGTAATTCAGCGATTTCTTTGTGGGAAGAGTCATTAGTTTTTGTATAGCCACAGTATAAAATCATAAGTATCATTTTATATTGCCGGACTTGGCATAAAGTGTTTCAAGCCCAATCACTTTTCGACGAGGTAAATGTGCCATGTATATGTTTTTTTAGCGTGAGAAACTGCCAGCCAACATTACATTTATTTTTAGCCTCTCTCAAATGCCCTGATATTCTAAATTATGGTCTCTCATATTGCTTTTTCAATATTATTTGTTGGCATATATACCATACGGTTTAATATTTTTCACTTCCTACTATGATCAAGGCTCTAAAATTACAGGCTATTTTATAGGATTGCTACTTTACCGTAATAAAACAGCTCATCGAGATTATAGAGTGCAAAACTAACTATATAGTCTACCCATAAGCTCATTTCGTAACTATGTAAACAGAGTGGTAGTAGCATAAACAACAGCGGTATCAAGTTTATTTCTGGATAACAATTGTAAGAGTTCTTCCAGTCAATCGTGAAAGATCGTGGAGCTCGGGGAATTGCGTGCACCACGTCCATATCGGTAACCGAGGTCTGCGTTACCGTATCGTTTCGACGCATAGTACGCGTGCTATAAATAATGGGAAGTTACGCTCCAGGTAACTCGGAATGGAGCACGTGGTGAAGTTGAAGAACAGGTGGCCCCCTCGATCTTTATATGTATATATATATATATATATATGTCCTTGTCAGTACGCACAATAACATACGTAGATAAATAGCTGTGGAGATAGATAGGTATACCAGAAATACGTATATATCCGCGAAAATGTATACATACACTTTCACGAACAGTATCTCGTAGATTCGCGTCCACTGAAAAAAAAAAATCAGAATTTGAAGAGCGTGCCATGCTACGGCTGAACCGCGTCTCGATCAATTTTGCTCTTGCATATATGCTCCGAACATCAGCTATTGGTATATTACCGAGAGGTGAATCCGAGCGCATAATCGATGAGCGAGCATTAATTCGCATCGTCTGACTGATTCCCGATGCTCGTCAGGATTTCTATGGGTATTAGTATCGATCGAGGGGCCACCTGGGAGGGTTCACCAGGGTTCACGGATGCGTATACCTCTCTGGCGTAAAAAGAAAAAAATTGGCATTACCTAAATCACGTAGGAAGACTAGCTTCGGCAGAATTGCCGGCTATCTTTCCGTGTGTTTGCTCTCTGGACTCTAGAATCTGCGCGGGGCACTAGATTCATGTGCAGTCAGAGCGAGGCCGGGGTAAGTTGAATCAAGAAATCAATGGCTGTGCGCACTACGCTTCGATACGACGAGATTTCTCTTGGAATTGAATTTTTGGACGTAAATTCAGAATTAAGATGATCCAAATTAAGGATTATTTCGACTTCGCAATGTAATATGCTATGTATATGCTTAAAATTGTACAGGAGTGTAATTAATTAACATCATCGTTCGCACTCGAATATGCCCTCAAATTTCGGTTGAAAAAGAAAAGTAATTAAAATTAAAGTCAAATTAGAGTCGCGTTGTTGTTGATATTCGCCTCCGGCATGAACTATCTTGAGTACAAAAATTGTCTAAAAACATTTAAAAATGGCGATATTGGAGATGACGCCATGTCGAGGTTGGATTGGATGGATGATTTAAGATTGACGCCATTTGAGATAGAGGTTCACTACCCCTAATTAAATTTAAAAAAAAAAAAACCTTACGCTACATTCCAGCCAGACTATTCATTCAATTTATATAATTTTTTTTTATACGATCGGGGTAGTCAGACCCTTAATTTTTATTAGCAAAAGGTCTGATTCGCCATTACGAAATTTATAAGCGTTTGGATATGGCAGTGAGTCATATAGTAATAAAATCATAACGCCACAGGAGAGTCCTAAAAATCGCTGTATCAAATTTACCAGCTAGCCCCGGTCATTCCTACCTCAGACTAACATATAAAGACAGACGTTTACATATATAGGCAACAGATAGTTTTACCTGCCGTACCGTATGGAAGTATGGACATCCGATGCATCCGCATTTATATACCACATCTACATCCGAGTGCAGGGTAATCCGCGTGCGCTTGTGCTGACTCCAAAGCGGGGAGAAATTAATAGCCCGATATTAATTCTCACTGATTTCCTCGCGAAATGACTGGTTGCTTGATTCCATCAATCTGCGAGAGAGAGTAATAACAGGCGTGCCTCTATCACCGGGACTCAAGTGCATACACATAACACCGTAAGTGTATGTGCATCCTATAGTGTGTTACTACGCATCCAGCCGACAGACATCGTAAATACGAAGAGGGTCTCGGTAGGAGCTTCGTACAGTCTACCATATACTGAAAGCCAAGTGCACCTGTGCGTGGGTAACTCGCTGTTTCTCCAGCGATGAACCTCTGCGATGCCCCTCAGAGCCTAGATCTCTGTCTCGACAGGACAAGTTCTCGTCTCGAGATCTGTGTGACCAAGAAGTACGTTATTCACGAATTCTTGGCAGTTGTCAATCCTCCGTCCAAATCGGTAGATCGTAAACTGTGTAAATTCGCAACAACTATAAAGATGAATGGCAGGCCTGATCTCTATACGATCCTCTCTGCCAGTAATCTTTGCTCTAGTACAGAGAGCTATACAGAATTTCTAAGGTAGAGAAGCTCAGTGAAGTAAGAACAAGAAGGAAAATAAGGAACGAGAAGAAAGCAACAGCAGAAGCCAGGGATCAGAGTCCCCCGACCGACACAAAGCCACGTCTTCGATGTTCCGCGTGGTGGCTTATAATGGAATAGTTCGTGGCGGAGCCGAGAGCGATTTATCGCGACTATTTCCGTGTCTTGGAGCAGAATACCCTTCTCCCGCGTGCCCCGTCGCCACCGCCTTGCTACAGGGGCACGCCAAGGTGCATCGGTGCATATAGCCGAGGTCCTCTATATATGCTAGATTCAACAGCAGCGGCATATCCGAGCGGGTTCTGCACCAGCAGCACATATCAGTACAGAGCGAGTCTCCTCTCATCGCGGGGAAAGGTGAATCGGCTCACGAGGTCGTGGCCGCGTGCGCGCATATCCAATCCTAACGACGTCCTTAAAGATCGTGGAAGCTTATTGCTCGTAAATTGCATATGGCTCCCGAGACCCGCTTTCCCGTTACATTATCCCACAAACTGCAGATATGAGGAGTATGGCACTCCATGTCTGGGTCCTCTCAACTCCCTTCACTTTGCTTTGTTTTGTTTCTTTCTCAGACGTTCTGACGATCGCCCAGTTTTTTGTCACTTCACGAGTGGTGATGATGCATCGAATTCACGTTGAACGGGATCCAATCGGACCTTTCGTGTCATTGTGTATCGACTAACTGGCTGTGGTTCTGGTGACTCAGAGTGGACGTAATCTCATCAGAATTGTTGCCATTCCTTCCCTTATAGGTCTATATACTTCTGAAGGGTCTTTATGCATTCCTGGGTAACACTCCGAGAAATGGATAATCGTACTAGGAAAACCCAATCGGGCGTAACGCTGCTTACTCTCGTTTTCTCATTCCACGTGGCACAGAAGTGATGTGGCGCACATATGTTATTGGCTGATACATCTGTGACGAATTCATACCTGTTGTGAGAATATGTCTACAATACTGCATACAGTATTGTACAGTAGACATTGTACTCGAAAATCCATGAACACTATGTTGTAAATTGATCAACCAATCAGTACATATATTTTAGAATGTTGTTTGTTTATGCAAAACTGAGTCAAAGTGACATACTGCGGGGATACCCTAAACTTATTGTAGCCAAGAATAAGCTTAATATAATAATAATCAATATCATACTTGCATTAACTGTGGAAACAGTAGAAAAAAGTTATCATGTATATGATATGTTTTCATCGAATAACAAGTTGGTGTTTGATCACATTTTTTTAATGCGTTTGACTAAAGTTCAACCAAGACCAAAAAAGGAAATCGTTGAATTTCTGGGTCGAATTTTAAAGCTGCAGCAAACGTGTACAACGTGGGAGCCGCAATGACCTGCTGCTTATATACAAAGGTATAGTCGCAAGTAAATCGCTTATATCTGGATCATTTCGTACGTCCGTATAAATACGGACACGGTAGTGAATGCATAGTTGGATAGTACGATGGTGGCTAACGCGTCGACGAGAAGCATATAGTCCAACAAGCAAACACATTTGGCATGGGGCGTACGTATACTGATGGATAGAGGCCTCTTCGTGAATATGCATGGAGCCCAGGTCTCTGGAGCACGCGAGGCTCGTCGTTGTCGATACACCCGCGAGCCCTCGGTATCGCCGAGAGTCGTCGTGCGGTGTTCATCGACGAAGCGGTCCAGAAAGCCAGTCAGCAAGCAATACCTGCTGCTATACTAACGTACCACAGCGTGCTGGCACGCTGCATTTTACGAGACCGGATCGCTGTCTCTCCGACTCAGGCAGCGCGCTATGCGATCTTTCCAGCTACCGCAGCCCCTACTCACCGGAGGGACATCGATCTATCCACAGTTTCCTCGATAGCAGAGAGTTCGATCACAAGCCCAGCCCTCAGCACATGGTATGCAGATCGGGTAACGTTCCGAGCGAGCATTGTCACGCTGCGTTCTATGCAAGAAGATTGATAACCGAGAGTTTGGTTTCTTTACGCTATGTCTGTAGATAGATGTAGACTCGACGGAGTGGTGAAACGTGCTTCGTTTTTTTTGTATAATAAAAAAATTACTAGAACCAGTCTGAGAGTACCAAAATATTTTATGTTTATATAAAAAAATCTTCAACATCTCTATTAAAAATGTCATCAGAAAATATTGTTAATAATTTGTTTGCAAAAAGTATATTAATTTCGCTTGTTCATAAAAATTGTTCACTTATTGCAGCAACCTTCAACTCAAGCATTAAACGGATTTTAACTTTCAAAATCTGATTTTGTTTGAAATAAAGTTTTCTGGTCCAAGTATAGGGTTTTTTAAAATTTGAGATGTGCAAGACACACGTATTCATTTGAATGTGTGAAGAAATACTTGCTTATTAAAAACTGACTGAATAACAGCTTGATCCAATTCTCACGAACAAAACAAGACTTCGAAGGCTAAAATCCGTTCACTGGTTTGAAACTAAAAGTTGCGACAAATGAAAAAATGTTATATTCTTTCAGCATTCCCGTGCTGTGAACAACATTGCGGATTAACAGTAGGTTTGATAAGCGTAAATGCATTGAATGAGGTTGAAATTCAATTTATTTTTTTAAAGCATTCTTGACGTGACTCGGTTCTTTCAAGTGGTAAAGTAAGGTAACTTGAAAAAATTTGCTCACATAGAACAGGTGCATCACAATGACAAGCATTGGATTTTATCCAAATTATGTAATTTCGTTTCAATTCGAAAGAAGAAATACAGAAACGGCATTTGGATAATTTCATTACTAAGCTTAGCGACATGTAGTATTTCGAAATGACTTTCAAAGTCCTCGTCTTCTCTTGCCACTATAGTGTACATATAAGTCTTACTATTATACGCAGCGATGATCTAGAGAGTGTCTTCTCCGTGGCTCGAGTTCGCGGATAGGTAATCTCCCTGGTATAATACGAGCGAAGGCGAGGCGAGACGCGTTTCACGGTGTACGGTGAGTAACCTGTTCGGCACAAACGGATCGTCGAGAGCTATACGAGTGGAAATGCTTATATAAATCCATCGCCGCCCATTCCACAAAGGGGGTCGGTTGCTCGCTCGTGCGAGAGTTCCGCGAGTACTCGCGGAGCATTAAACCAGGATTTAGAGTCGGTCCGCTCGTCTTCAAGGACTCGCAAGTTACCCGTCGCCACTCACTCCCGTCGTTTTGCATCGCTCGAGAACGAAGCTCTCGCGACTTGAAATACTCCCGCATACTCGACCCACTGTATATATATACATATCTTATTATATAGTATATACATATGTCTTATTCCATCTCCGTGCTATATTCGCTCGTTCACAACTATAACCAAGAAATAAACAGCACGAGGAATGATGAAAGAAGTAGAATATTTAGATAATGCGATCATTGTCGGCTCCCCTCCAATGACTTGACCCATTGGTCAACCCTCGAACTTTGCAACTCTATGAGTTCCATTGATGAAGAAACATTTAGACTGCTGCGCGCCGACAACGACGTTTATACTATTATACACTTCTCTACTGCTCTCTTTTCGATATGCTTGAACGCGGCACGAGATCTATACTGCCCACGTCACGTGCTCTCAGTCGGCGGTCTCTCCTTACGGATAAAAGACTAAGAGCGACTATTACGTCCACGTTGTCCACAGGCATTTTATTCGTATGTCTTTTGTCGATTCGTGAAGAGATTCTCATATGACGACACAAGTAAGTAGATTTCTTTCAGCTGAAAGCGAAGATTTCATGAGTCACCCGAAGGTGTGGAAGGAATCTTCTTTCAATGCCATTTTGTTTTCTGTATGGTATGTATCCCAAAAAAAGGGAAAGTATTAAAACAGTATTAAAAACAGTATCAAAATATAATAATAAAAAATAAAGAGTATTAGACCGAGTTATTATTTTTCAGGGTCTAGATCGATTGATTCATAGCTTTAACTGTAGACGTATATTTTTACAGTTTTCGTGCTTGTTACATTCATGTAACAAGTTTTTGTCACTTGACAGTATAAGATATATTAAAAAATAATTTTTACCCGAAATGGATTAATGACCGATGTTCACGACTGAATTTATGTCTTACCCTAAATTACTCGTAATAAGTAAAAAGCCCAATTAAATTGCAATTACGTTCGATCGTACGTTCCGATTGCCAGAGGCCTAAAACCAAACCCAAAGCGCAGAACCTCCCGCAATCCCTGTCATCTGCGCGTTGAAAATTAATAAGCGTCGATCGAGAACGCGTTATCCTGTCCAGAGATCTCTGTCTCGCGCGCGTATTTATCGCGCAAATTGTGGACCACCTGGGCGTACCCGAACGGCCATAAAAAAAGTATTGAGATTGATTTACGGCCCGTTCTCTTGTGTCTCTCGCTCTCTTTAAATTCTTCCACTTATTTTTTTCATTCTCTCAAATTGTCTTCTCGGCTCTTCCTCGTGTCCACAGTGGCATCCGTTACGGTACATGCGTCACCTACATAATTACAGTTATGAGGACTGTATGGAAATCAAACGAAGCGAGAATCTCAAGGGATGAAAAAAAAAAGAATATCATAAAGTTTCACGGACGCGGCCTCGAGGCAATTATTGCAAAACGCTTCTTCGTCGTCTTTTGCATCGTTTCATCCATTATCCCGCAGCGCACACTTTTGCCTTACACTCGTGTATACGCATTCCGACGTAGGTGCAACTTCGAATCGGTATCACAATCGGGATAAAATCTCTCGCTCGTCATACAGCACACGGAGACCCTTGAAACGTGGGAAGCACGAAAGCGAGGCCAGCCGCAAAGTCTCGATATTGCCTTTTTAAGAAAAACCTCCATAATCTCGTTACATCGGTAATAAGTGACGCTGTATGAAACTATGCACCGCGAGTCCGCAGCCTTGAGCGACCCAGCTAATAGTTGCATACACACGCGGAATCTATTTTGCAACTTATGTTAGAGGTAACAGTTGGTACTAATAATGTACCTAAGTGTATATAGCGATGTATTTATGCTTGTATACATTACAACGGGGAACGTGTGCCACGGAAAATTGCGTTCACCGATCCCTTCGCGGGGACCTAGACCTATGAATAACGCAGAGAAATAGAAATGACGCTGTTGAGATATATCGATAGAACGTTCCCCTTGAGTTTCGACGTGACTATGTCAGATACCTTTTTGTTTTTTTTTTTTTTTTTTTTTTAGAAATAGCGGAGATATACTAATAAAGTGTTTTCTTTGTGCTCAATAACCGCGCGTTTTCTAAGAATTCAATGTCCACGAGAGGCGCGAGAACAACGGCCGAAGAGTAATTGTTTTTCTACAGTGGATTCATTGGCGTTTGAATTTATTTGTACAATGTTGGTAATATCCTATGACGATCACTCGTAAGACACAACGCGAGACAACTTGGTTGCATAGTCTGTCGGGTTTGCTCGATTCTATGCAATCCTGGTGAGACCCAACGCACTATTTGCTATACACACTGTATGTTGTCGGTTGGTATATAGCTATAAGTTACCGCAATAGTCGGCGGATAATTAATTAAACGATTAATTCGCCGTGCTCGGAACGTTCGTAGCGCGTGTGTATGCCCCTCTCGTGATAACATTGCCTTTTAAGGAGTAACGAAGTCTGGTGCAACTGTGTTGGCGAGAGAGTGCACAGAGAGTGTGCGATGGAAAACGCCGTGCTTATACCGAGATAGACGGAAAGACAGGCAGACTCTCGTTACGGTCCTCCCGGAATAGACGGTAATTAAAATAGGAATATCGATGCTCCGGCTTCGAGATACTCTGACGTCTATTGAAGTAATCTACAATATTAATAGCTTTTTTTTTGTACATGGGAGCTGCATCTACTTTAGAACATTGCAATTGTAGGTTTCAAGAGTATTTTAAATATGAAAAGTTTACAATCGTAACTAACGTTATATTCTGGTAGAAATTACAATAACGGAGACCGGGGCTAGTTGGGTCAGAAACAAGTAAACAAACTTATACAAAACGAGTTCACCTAATCATGAAGTATGATTTTTTATCCTGGCAATTTTACCAGTCTTCTAATTTAAGTTTCGAAGTCTTTATTGAAATCTACAATCGGTCAGAACTGCGTATTTTTTGTCGACTCAATTGACACGTCTGTTGCCACTCTATTGTAGACATTTTTTCAACAGTTAATTGTACATTATCCTAAATTATAAAAGTCTTGAGTTGGCGTCTGCAGCAATTGATCAAAACTAATTAGACTTAATTAGTTTTTCTATTCTGGCAATTTAACCAATTTTTTGTCAAACTGATAATTTAACTTAAAAACTCATTCTTAAATAATAATTGTTTTTCATTTCCAATTAATAATTAATTTGTCCAGTATACAATTGTCATATGTCTGCTTCTATGATCTTCTGCAATGAAATTGGAACAGTTTGTTAATATCTCCCTATAAGTACTACTCGTTCTCATATAGGTGTCAGGAGGTACATACGCACAATGCAGACCTTTCCCTCTTGCTTATTGTTCAGCAGCGTATACGTGTTATGTGCTGCGGTGTGTTATTCTCGCTCGGCACAGATCGCGTCTCCCCCAATAGATTACCGCGTGCTCTCTGCGTCGCCGACACTGGACGGTATCGTCGTATACGAAGCTCTGCCAAGCAAAACACACGACGTAACGACATCGCTTAACCTTATTTGCAACCGAAGCAGCGCGTTGCAGTTATCGGCCCTCCCGACTTCGCTTTTCATCGGCTTGTATGCACGCAAACCGACAATAACGATAAAATGTATTTCACCGTGCATATATATACCTATATCTACTTTCGTCACTTTCACTCAGCAACTTTATTGCACGCTCTTGAAAATTTACACCCTCTGACTAAATAACCAATAGTTTTTTCGATACTAATGACTCATTCACCACGCAACTTCGAAAAAGTTTGCTCTCGTTGAGCTGAGAAAAGAGAGTAGTTGATTCCACTTAATATAAATTTGTTATCAACACAATAACATTTTTACTCACCGGAAACTGAACGACTGTTAAGCGAAACAAACATTTCATTGCTCGAAAACTGTGTTTTATAAAAGAAACATTTCAATCCGTGATATTGGATCCGCAATTTTTAATTTCTGAATTTCGATCGTAGATGCGTAATCAGTTTCTGAAAAACTACCAACTACTGAGTTTCACTCAAATGAAATGACTTTTTCCATTTTGGTCCGTTATATTCTGCCATTTTAAATTTATAAATATTGACCTCGAAAAAGCCCCTAGATTCCAATTATCATTAAAATCCAAGAACTTTTTTTTTCTTGTCCACAGTGCCACAAAGAGTCAAGAGTCGACGAGCCTTCCTGCCACCGAAGGGGTTAAATTTAATATACCAGTTAATTAATAAAATTTCACATTGCTAACATTGTTAAGAATATGATATATTTGACAGCCATTAAGCCAATCAATCATCACCTTGCTGAGTATGTGTTATTATTATTATGAATCCTCGTGACGTAAGCGGTCGATACGACTGATATGCACGCGTGCACGCCACATCAGTCTCGGACTCTCCTCTGACAGCACCGCACCATCTGCGTTCATCTTGAGACCATACGATGTATGCGTGCCCTGCGAAACCACCCGGACGTGCGAGCCTCTCGATCACGTCGCGTACACACGAATCTTCCGGGTGTACGTACAGTACGTGTAGCACATCACAAGCGAACGGTCAGCCAGAAGGGGCACCCCGTATATATGTGGCACGTAAGGTCACCGGAAGGGGTCGAAAGGGATTATCGGTTTCCGAGTGATTTGTTGGCTCAACGCGCGTTCATAGCTTGCGATACGTGGGATCTTTCCTAGCAACACAGCATAATCTGCGTGAGTATGAGAGAGAGAGAGAAAGAAAGAAAGAGATATATTCACAAAGTGATTTAGACTAAGATAATAAACGTGCGATTCGAACGATTGACTGAATGTTGAAGAGGAAACGAGAGAAAAGGAGATACAGACAGTATGGAAGAATAAAAATCGAAGACTTCCTGTCGGTCCTGAAACGAGTAATCTCATAACCCGCCAACAACTAACCAGATCTACAATTTACCCTAATTAGTAGTTTATTACAAAAACGATCGAGGTGTATGTTGCTCTGGCATAGACTTTGCTAAGAAATCAAGGAAATTCAACAGAGAGCACGGTCCGTTAATGACTGGTGTTTAAAAAGCCATTGACCTCATCTTCTCTCGAACCATAAAGGCGTACACTATGTATGTACTCCGTAACAACCTATGTACACCAGAAGAGAATAATTAATTAGTAAAAGGCCGCCCTGTGATCCCCGGACCACTTTCACTGAACTCACGTTCAGTCTAGACCTTCCTTATATTTTCAACCAGAGCAGCGATAGGAGACGATTACCTTCACTTATTCTATCGTGGCGTTAATTCGAGATTGCAATAGTTTGATTGGATTTCGTCTGAAAAATGTTTCAGCTACGCACGCTCATCATATTCGCTTCATTAGAATAATTTTATATTACGATTAGAAAATGTTACTTTACGAAGAAAAAATCTGTTGTTGACGTGCAACTCTTAGAATTTTAGTCACTCATGGCGGCAATTTTACTGAAAGTTATACATTAGTGACATAAACGTAGCCTCTTAGTTGGTCGGTATCCTTCAACGATCGATTTTTAAGCAGACTTGACTCTACTCACTCCTAACCCAACAAACCCCGGTCTCCCCAACTAGAGCAAACATCCAGAGGGTTTCCAGGGGCGGTTTGCCTGCGGTCTACTCTTAGCAACATTGAGAAAGTATTCTACGCGTTACTATCCAACTGCCTTAGTTTAGTCTAGAAAATAGTATATTAGGCGGCAGCGTTGATCGCCAGACACTCTCGTTTTCCGTCGCACCGCCTGTATCGGTTATCGCGTCTCTGCCTAACGCCGATCCGCTAATTAATTACCCGCCAGCCAATATTGCACACCTTGTTAGCCAAATGGAATATTCTATGTGTCGACTTCTGGCGCACTATAAGTTCTGCACTAGATACAACTATGCTTTACTACTTGTATATCCCGAGAGTAGAGTCGTCCGTTCTATAAAGATACTTGCGAGGCTCATACACCTACTGTGTTGCTCGCTTTTGCGTCTACGTATATTCATCGGATGTGTTGCACAAGCTCAGCCAGCGCAAGTGGTGGAGATATATAGTCAGTGAGCGACGAGTGCACCTTCGCAGCAGCCGCGCTGCCGATGCCAGGTTCCCGGCAGCCAGGCGGCTACTCGATCCGTACACGGCTACCGGCAATAAAAACGCCGCGGATACGGCGTGCGCGCTGCGCCCGACTCACGGCCCAGCTGGACCGCTCCTGGAACAGCTACAAAGAGAATATACTCTATCTCTCTCTCTCTCTCTAGCTTCGACAAATTCGTTCGCATTTCAGAAAATCTTTAACAGCCTGGCTAACAATTAAAGGAAACACATTCAAACAGACAGTACAAATCAAATCTATGAATCTGTAATAGATCCTCATAGTCGATATGCCGCGATAGTGACAGTAAAACAAACTTCTCTGGTTGAAAAGCTCCTGTAAAAAGTTGGTGTGTCACGATATTTTTACCGAAATATTGAAATTTATCGTAACCATTGTTGCCATTTTACTCGTTCCATGAATGGTCTTCATCGTCAGACACTGGGACGGGGAGCAAGTTCATGTATCGAAACTTTTTGTTTATGTAAAATGTCCAAACTGACAGGCCAGGGTTTGTAAATACGAAAATTCTGGGTGATCCTGAATTATCCTACGCGGCGCGGCCAGCGGCAGCATATTTTTATAATATAGAAAGTGATTCATTCCTTTCCATTTCTCTGATTCCATTATTTTACGTATCAAGGTTTGTTTATTCTCGAAACTGCTTCGTTGTGTTCTATTATTAATATTAATCCTGTCTACCTTAAGTCGCCATAACAGTATTAATGATTTTAGACACTATCGATATATATTTTAAATTTGTTCATACATCTCGTCCGAACAAACTCGTATAACGAACACGGATTGTGATACATGCAGCTTAGATCTATCTAATATAGGAGTCCTACAGTGTGCGCCCAGGTACGGTCGTTCTATGCTGTTTGGCGAAGAATTCTGTCTTTGGAGATAATGGCAGCTGTTCGCGTCTCGACGATCGCTGTTATATCCATTGCGGTGCGCAAAAGTACGAATGCTAGACACACTGTACGCACACGTAGGATGTACTTCGACGCTGCTACTGGGTTTGGACTGCCACTGGACTGCAAATACAAAATCCTATAGTCACAAGACATGGGTGTACTGTTCGTTATATCGTAGGTACATCGTATCCTTCACAAACGCAAGGAGTAGGCAATGTGTAGTCTCGGCTTCACTGTTTACAATACACTATATCGAACTGTTTTGGTGTTATTGCCCATAGTTAACAGGCTATAGCTACAGAACAGTGTAGTCCACTCTCGGCATCCCAGATCACGATGAGAGGGGGACCTTACGATTTTTTTTCCATTGCCCTCTCTTGTTCGAGTGCGCAGGAGGCCGAAGAGTTATCGTTCGAGATGAAGAGGAGTGTGTAATAGTCGTGTAACGCGAATTCGATTACTGTTATACTCTCAAGCAAACGTTACGTTATAAGTCGACATTCAATGCTCCCTCCTGCATTTATGTATGTCGGGAATACCAAAGGATCAACCAAGATACACACTATTTATTCTATGCTCCCAATGCGGAATTGGATTATTTGTATCAACGACTTCGTGTAATTAATGATAACTATATTTTCCTTGACATACCAAACCTAAGTTATAGACGTGCATGTAAAATATGAATTTACTATTATAGAAACGAGCAACCTCATCTAACGCACATTTCTGCGCAGCGATCTCATAATTTCAAGATACGTTTTGATAGCTAAGCAAGACTTAAATATATTTCTTTAATACATAAATTCTATGTTGTAAAAAAGGATTTTGTAAATAAATCAGTATTTTCTCTATATTGCGTAATTCAAGAAGCTCATCGAGAGTGTAACGATTCCAATCGATGGTAATGCCTCAGTTAGAGCTGCAGTCGCGGTCTCGGCGCGCCCCATCTTTCGCTCTAGAAATATACGCGCTCACTCGTCTTTCACTCTCAGTTTATCGTTTGCTAATTGCAGACCGGCAAAATATACTCGAGAGCGCGCTTCACGTGAACTTTCGTCTGTGCAGATGCATGCAGAGCGCGAATAAACGACCGAAGCGCCCGAGCGGGTGCACACTCCAAACTTTCACGTCTCATGCGCGATACGTCGCCCCATAGCTCTACAAGCTGCCACCACCGCGCGTGCATATATGCGCGCTTAAACGCGAAGGTGCCCCGTGGCGTGCGCGCGTTACGAGCCCGTTCGAATCTCTTCTCTCAGTTGGGTTGAGAGACTCTCTGGCGAATGCCGTTAGAGTTTTTACGAGGTTAATGCGCGCAGGCGCGCGCGCAAGAATCGCGCACTCGTTTCTCGTAGGACGAGCGCGAGCGCGCTGTGCATTGCGAGATCATCGCAACATCGCGCGCACGTAACCCCCTCGGCTTGATGAATTATAAGTCCCGATAAGGTCGCCTGCCTTAATTTATTATACCCGTAATCGCCACTTCCACTCGTTACTTTTCATCTTTTTTAAAAAATTTTTTATGTACGCTGCTTTTTTTCATACCGTTCACGTCTGTCCAGCGGAACAAGAGTCACTAGCTAGAAGCTCTTGGGTGCGCAGGATTTTCCCTTGGATAAGGCTTACGAAAAATGAGGAAATTTATTTGTGTGCAAAGGTAATAAACGCAACGGAGAGGGTGCACGATGTGAGAGCACGTACGATGCTCAAACACTGCCGTGACGTTGATACGATAAGACTAACAAGGCTTATACCTTTCGAGACGGTGAGAAGTTCAGTTTTCATGTGGAAACGCAAAAAAAAATTTTTGAAACTTGACATTCTGCAATGATGTTACCGAAATGTATAACTGATTTTACTTGGAGGAGAAGTGTAGGATGATACATTAAGGGTACATCTAGGAAAAGCAGAACCTTAAAAATGCCTTCCTTATTATTTTATATCTCTGACAAAGCCACCTCTAGAGCAAGTACGTAGATCAATTTTAGCTTTCTCATAATCGAAGTTTCATCAAAGATGTGAAATAATGAGGAAACAATTTGCAAGGCGTTTAAATAGTTCATACTCTAGTTTATCTAGATATTTGCGCAAATATGCAATATTGATCAAACAATTTAATGGAAAACACGAAAAATGGAAATTTTGGGAAAATCATACCTTTTTTTTTGTGGATCTATTTATTTTTGAAAAATTGACTTTTAGCCTTTTAAAATGATACATTGAATATTATAGTTTTGCAATTTATACTAAATATTAAATATTGTTTATTAGGTTATTCTTATATTTTCCTTAGATTCTTTAATTTTCTTTAGTTACACCAAGTGAGTAGTTCAGCTTTTTCTTCCATTCCATACAACTCTTTTAGAGTCGCAAGAAAGCAATATTTAACTAGCAAAATAGTACTTATCTCATTCTTGTCATATTTTACTATGCAGTGTCAATATCACGAAAGAGTAATCTCGAAATACACTTGCGTTATTAGAAAACTCAAATACCTTGAAAGGTATTGCAATAATACGATATCAAGAAGAAGAAAAAAACAAGAGATAAGGAAACGATTTATAGATATTATCCGTACGTGTAATAATATAATAAAGCATTAGATATCGAGAACGCCGACGCTCGATCGAATTAGAATTTCAATCGAACTTTATGTAGCGCTGCACGGTCTAAGCCGGTTATCTACCGGCGTGATATACCGATGGGAAAAGTTATCGTTTCGATCGATCGATTCTGAGCGGCGCACCGAGACACGCCGCGAATCCTTGGCACAATCTTGCGCGCACCACCGATATAGAAGCTCGAGAGTAAAGAAGAGTGCGCGGAGGATCTATTGGATTGAATACATACCACTCTCGGCATTATGGTACAGATTCACGTTTACTATCACTGTATAGCCGTGCGCAAGCCGCTCTCGAAGTAACTCATCCGGTCGCGCAGGTGAACGCAGATGAGCCTGGCTCATGGAACGTGTCGGAGTGCAGGCCTCGTGCGAGATCGACGGAGAAAACTCTGCAAAGCCCTGAGAGTGCTGTACGAGCACACTGGCTGTATGCCTCGCCTCGGTAACCATACATCGGGCCCGTCTATCACTGGGAGGACGATAGATTTATCGAGTCTCGGCACTTTGCCGCACGTCTTTTATCCGTACGTAATGCATATACGTACACCACTTCATATACCAACACTCCAATGCTAGCCACGTGCGCGCATCCATTCTCCCTCATTGAAATCAAGGAGATGCGTTCTTCACATTTTTTTTTTCTTACTCCTCGAAGTGTTTTTGCTTTTTCCTTTAGTTACTCATCGATTAAGTGAACATTTTGTTTGACGACCGTACAAATTGTCCTTCAACAATCGATTCAAATCTTTTTCTACGAAGTTAACTGAAATTTTATTGATTTTATCGTGTGTTGGTATTCATTGAATTATCAAGGAAGTATTAACACTTTTTTAGACACTCACTTATGTTTTCACTCATTCGGAAATATTTTATTATATATACGCATATTTTCCTGAGGTAACATCAATGTATTTATGGTTACCACACTAATAAATAATATAACAAGCAACTTGATTATGGCATGAGTGACCATTTCTATTGTAATACTCATTATATTCTGCATTGTATCACAAGAATTTTTATCAATATCCCTATGACACCTCGGACGCCCGAACGGAATTATAATTTTAGAACGCATAAACCGAGTACGTCATAAACTGCGCAACTAATAAATTTGTAACTGCTTTACTGCACTCGGTTATCCACGGTTATCGCTTTTCTCGTATGCGATGCGTAATTCCGTATTTAATAAATTCTACTATTATTGACTTAGAAATTTTCTCGCGATGAATGTCCCTGAGGTCAATAAACCACTAATAACAATTATTAATGCATACTGCTTATTCGCTTTGCGCAGAAAAAGTAAATAAAGAATTGAATATCATAAAATATTAATTTCATCCAATTAAAACAGTATTTATAATTATCTTTGTAAGCTCGAAATTTATCTCTCTGTTTACATCCGTGAAAAATAATAAACCATACTTTACTGTTATTTAATAGATCACACGGTGAATTCGAAAAATCGAGCAACTGATTTTATTCTTCATCACGCGAGAAGCACGAAAAGATGAAAACGGTCGAAGGAGAAAGGGGAATGACGTCGTGCTAATGGAACAAGTTAGTGGAGTAATTACGGATAATCGGTGGTATGACGGGAAAGGAAGAAATGAGAAAAGAGAAGTGAAAAAAAAAATGTGCCGAGTGCGCTAACGATCAAATCGTATCGAACTCTCAGTGTGTACGTGCGCTGTGAGTTTATTCGCTTCGATGGCCCGCGGCGTGAATCGCGTTTCCACCCACGCCGATCAACGGGCCGTAAGTCCTCGCGTGAATTGAGCGGCAAAAGGAGTGCCGATCGTACAGATCGTTTCTCTCTCGCGGCTTTTCTGTCTCTCGTCACCCGTTGTGTGTGTGTGCTGAGTGAGAGAGCTGCGAAACGGTGAAACGCGCGCGAGAGAAACTGCAGCTGGATTCGAAGAGCCAGGAGGGCGGCCCCGTATAATTACAGGAGAGCCGATGAAACTTTTGGCCTAACGGATCGCACCCCTGCTGGCACAGTGCGAAACGAGTGAGAGGGAAGTTGCGCTTTTTTATGAGCTCCATCGAGCCTTCCGTCCTCCAACTTCATTGGCACGCAGTACCAACGAGTGCAGATAAAGCCCCGCGCGACTCTTATACTCGCGAATAAAAATAAATAAAAAAACGAGCCCGCGGGGCCGGGAGAAGAAAAAAATATATAAAGGAATCGAGAGAAATGCGAGCGAGCAAGCCGATGAAAGCGAAAGAGGTACGATCTCCTACTTACCGAATTTATTTATTGCGAGGGAGGTACTCGCGCTCAATTCTCTCCCGAGGATTTAAGTCTCGAATGAGATGGTGAAATATAGCATTCTTAGAGGTTGGGAACTGGTTCCCGATCAAGTGACTGCGACAACATAATTCATCATTGGATATTTAATTTTGCAATGACATTATGTCGTAGAGTTATCATAAAATATTGTTTTATACTGGTATTAGATATCCGATGAATACAACATGCCATGTAATATTTTATTGGGAGTCTTCTAAATAATAAAAAGGTTACCTCTTTACGAAGAATGATAGTCACTTGCCATTACCAATTGCGCGGTTAAGCGTGTATCAATAGCTAGATAAAAGAAAAGGTATTTTTTTTACTGGTATGAACATCAAGATTTTTGGTCTTCAAGTTCTTTTTTCTTGATGCTCAAGAAATTATATGTGTCGTGCTGATCCGCAACGACTATCTATGTATGAAACTAAACAGGATTAAAAATGAAAAATAATAATCGAAATGAAAAGCCCACTGTTCTATTGAGGTTATAAGTATTAAAGACATGGCAGAAGTTCATATCCATATTTTCATCAGTAGCTTAACATATTATTTTCTTCCAAGCTTTACAATGTGCGAAATCATTATCATGATCCTGAAACTGGCAAAGAGGAGCTAACAGACGCAACGAAACGCAATAGTTGCAAGCAACATCTTTCAGCACAGTTCGAAAGTTTCAACGTCATTCATAATTATGCATACAATAAATACGTCGAGAATATACACGTCACAGTTACTACTCTACGTTAAAAATAATTGAAAAAGGTCGTGAAGGGCTCGTAAATACACCAAGAAGCTCTTCATTCCATTTATTTCAACTACTATAGATGTTCGTTAGTCCTTTCACGGAACCCCTTTCACTACTCTCCTACATGCCTGACGTTTCCTCGTCCCTTACACATATTTTAGGTTTATCCCATCCAACATCCCGCTACAGGTCGAAGCTGATGGCGACTATGTCAAAAACTTCCTCTCGCAGTGATTTACGTATAACCCTCCAACAGAGTTGTGCTCCATACTCGCTTCAAGTGAGTCTCCACTACGGCAGGCACCCGCGGCGCCTCCCGGCAAAGATACACTCACGCGGATATCTCGCCTTCCTCCGCAGTTAAACCAACAGAGTTCTATATAGTTACAACACTCGCTTTATGCTGTATCTCTTTTATGCACGCGACATCATCCGGAGGTACCGTAGATCCTCGTTTCCCTCCTTTCGGGAAATATGACTTTACAGCGACAGTTCCAACGCAAGCGACATAGACGATACTCGATTACTACGCGCGGGTGTAAATGTAATTCAACTCCTTCTACTTTATTAAGTGCTTCAAAGGCTTCCCCTCGCTATATCTCGTTCCCACGATATTCCTCGAAAAATCTCCGTTGCTTCTTCCTCATCTTCGCGAATGATTCAATAATACCAGGGTGTTTTGCATCTAGAAGGATTTACCGGACCGAGCCCTTTTACTACGGTTCGTTCGGGGGCGCGAAAGACGATCTCTCGTTGCGTGTTGCATGGAAGGTATATTCTATATATAATATACGAAGCAGCAGGATAGCACGCGCGTACACGCAGGTGCGCGCAGCCTCGATTCCCTGTAGCCGTATCGTTCGGTTACTATACCTTCAGGCATATGTATCTGTAAAGACACCCCAGCTATTCTATAACCTGGCGGTGTGGCGCGCGGCAGGTCCGTTTCTGGAGTTATGACATTATATCGCACTTAGCGAAGATCCTATCGGCTATTCGCGTGAACACGACGAGCTGCCCGTCGGCCATTAGTATCGATGTTCTCACGCCTTTGTGGCATATGTACTATTTACGTGGCTGTGTATATCACGTACGACTACAATACGTTGTATCCTATATATTATGTGGTAGCGTATGTATATGTGTGGTATATATATTCTATAGATAGGTACTACTGTAATGCAATGCGAGTTACATATTATTGCGGTATCTCCAGAACTCCCGCTACCACAGCGTTATCTATCCGCTTGAATCGGTGGCTATAAATAATGATTGATCGGAAATATCAGTTGTGGTATTTTCATGATTGAACAAGGGGAGGCCTCGATCCTCTTGGTTACGTCCAGAGGAATAAATACTGTGGAAGACACATGGTATTCTTATGGGATACGTGTTAAATCCTAGATGTAGGGTACAACATTGGAATATTTTGTAAAGCCCTTAGGAGGTGCAGATGAAGCGCCGGGATTTATTAGTTTGACTCAAGACCTTTCGTCACTTTGAATGAAGTAGTTGGTCTGTCTGTCTAAATTTGATTGGTGGTAGAGAAATTAATAGTAGCTACACGGACCATATCCTAAAAAGCTTTTAGGAGGTGCGAATATATGGCCTTCAATATTGGTTAATGATGTGTTACATTGTTTCACGTCAAGAAATGTCTTCGACTTTTCAAGAAAGTAAATGTCGATTTACATCGATCAATGATATTTTCTAAAAACTATAATAATCTTTAATATGTCTGTGTGTACCTCCAGCTGCAACGACAGCTTAATTGCACATATCGTGTCAAATCGATTACATTTTAGCCTCCACTATTCAATTTTGTCATGTACCAGGGTGTGGTATAACGCAAAGCGAAACTCCATGTTCACTGCTCACAAGATGCAGGAATGAAGTCTCCAGATCTATTATTCACGAGCAGTCATATAGACGGAACTGTTTAACTCTCGGGTAATTCGTTGGCAATTGTGTATAATATGTTCTTGTTTTTTTTTTCTCTCTTTTGCACGGACTGCGACACGCCGTTCTGGCAAAGCGGCATATACACTGAGGAGTGAACAATCGTGATGCCGGGCACGCGTCACTTTCACTCGCCTGTCTGGTAATTAACTCCTCGAATTAGCGCGCGCACGGGGCGACCGTTAATTATGATAATCTAAGCTAGTAGCTCGCTTTTGTGCTCGCTGCAATTCCTCTATCTTACTTCGCGTCCGCGCTTGACAAAGAGATAATTGTGCAGGTACCAGAGATTTGCGACATTCCCTTGTCACCCAGACGTCACTGTGATATAATATGATGCTGTGCAGACAGGCTTTGGCAATTCGCTTCAACACTTTTCGGTCGCTTTGTCATTGAATTGAGAGAATTTTAAAAAAATTGTTATATCGTTGATAATTTTCTGTAATCATTCAAGGAAAGTAGCGACATTTAGAAAATCGATCTGCATCACTGTTACTGCGTCAGTTTACGCCTAAATAAAGAAACCATCGAAAAAATCTAATGCGACATCGTAAGTAGAATTTAAATCGAATTTTTAAAAATACATCTCGAATATTGATTAAACAGCGATAAAAAAAATCTGTGCTTTATTGATGCAGCTCAGAGGCAACTCTTTCGTGACTTCCGAGTGGTACTATAATTGGCCACCAGTCTGCGCACACTCTGCGTGACATCTTGGATAGGATCGTCTATTACAAGTCTCGCCTTAACCCACGCAAAGTGGTCGCTAACCTTGATAGCCACTTATCCCGAGCTTCTTTCCATGAACTCGCGCGTGATCCGATGAGATCTAAGGATCAATAATAATAAGGTTAAGGGGGGGGGTGTGGAAGAGGGTAGATAATGTGCATTAGCGTCCGCTGTCGATTATCCCTCAATTTTGAGGGATGCGAAAAATCCACGTTACATTATGCTCATAAATCGGCGGATTAACCTCGTAGTTTAACATTATCAATTACCCTCTGCCTCTCAACTAGCTAAACTCGGCATCTCTATATATCTATATACAAGTATGGCTATCCCCAGATCTGGGAGACTAGAGAACGAAATACTTGAACTTCCGTCTTCATCTATCTCTCCACTCTGAGTGAGAAATCGAGCGGGAATGAAAAGTGGAAAGATTGCGCTTGAGAATGAAGCAAGATACGTAAAGAGAGAGATCGTATACATGTCAGACATTGGAAGGCAACACATGGGCCTCCTGCAAAGAAGATCTTGGCAAAGCGTTCTGGTACATACATTATTACCGGTAATGTTCGAGGTTAGACTCTCGGTCGTACGCGATAACGTACTCGTAGCATCGCAATGCTGATGGAGAGAGAAAGAGGCACCACGGGTCAGACGATCCAACCGAGACCTGTCAGTCCTACTGACGACTCCAAGTCCATTAGATACCGAAGATCATAGACGTGAGGGGGAGACGGAGGCTCCCGAGCGAGCTAATGGTTCTAAGGAGAAAACCCATGCTGGATCAGTAAGCGCATGTAGTTGCTTAAAAAAAAAAGATTGTCTCTCCCAGATTGTGTGTCTAATTGAAATAATGAAATAACGAAAAGAAAGTGTACTGTACAGCACGTGTGGAATCTTTCATTAAATTATACCACCGCTATTTCCCAATACTTGAAGATCTATTTGGGAGCGGGCGTTCCATCAATCTGTTGATCTCTCGTAAAGTATGCCGTGTCGTTCACACAAATCAAGTTATACTGATTAGGATTACGAAGGAGAAGATCCTTCCATACCCGATGGTGAAATTTTTATTACTTAGTACCATAGCTGTTTCCAATCACTCAACATCTATCGGTGAGATGGTTCATCAATCTTAATCCAGTGCATACACTATTGGAATCCGATAACTTGTTTGCGGAAGGTCAGGTAATAATCGGGACTTCAAGCCGTCGAAGCAATTCAAGCAATGGAAAAATATTCCGACACTTTAGCGTATATTATTCAATGTAGATCTACGTTGTAACTATATCGAATTGATATATATTCAATTTGAAACATGTTGTTAATGTTTGAAAACAGAAATGTTATTTTACCCTTAATATATTGATATTTTCCTTCACAAATTGTTATTTTTTTGTATTCATAAGTTGTAATCAGAAAAATCAACAATCAAATTGATACTAGGAAAATCGAAAATCTAATTCGTTTTCGTTGTAGGAAAAGTTTCGTGCAGCAATGTTACTTATCAACCACCCCAAATATATTTTTTATTTTTTATTAGTCAACTTATGAATCCAGAAATTTTAAATATCTGAATGCTAAAAATTTTCGATCGAATATTTATTTTCTCTAACACATGTATTAAGTACCAACATTTTTACTTTACGTGCAGAAATTTCAGCAGAGTACGGCATCCTGCCTGCATTTCACCACTTACGGTTGGAATCCAGTCGGTTACCGGAACGGATTCCAAGCGTGGAATGCAGAACTTATAAATTGGATACCGATCGGGATTCCAGACTGGATTCCAAACGGAATCCCCGACCAGATCCCTGACGGATGTCGTCCAGAATTAACGATGTATTGTAGTCGCAATCAGGGGTTTTTAAAGTGCTAGGTAGTAAGGTCGACGTCTATAACGAAATCCATAAGATAGAATGTGCAGGTCGAAATCTATAAGATAGAATTCTGGGGTAGGTATTATAACCCAATTATCAGTTACACTGGTCGATGCCTGGGCCTCTCGGATCCATTCGTATTTCAAGGAGAATTACCGAATTGTAGCAACTCAACCAGAATCCGATCGGAAATTGGGACTCCCTAATATATTTCTCCCATGCTCGTTTCGCGTAGTAAGATATTCGAAACTCAAAAGACCCAAATTTGAAAACTCCCGACAGAATTGTAAAGAACAAATTTTCGTTTCTATGCTAGTTCTCGACTGACACAACTATATCCATTCATAACGAATAATACCAAAAAGTCACGTTTTCATCCAATTTTTTACGGAAGAACAAGAGAGGGCGTATCGTATCGTCTGTCTCAATGGGTATATGTTAAAAAATCAGTCCCATCATCTGATTCCAAAATAAATATCTCTCGCGGTCAGGAGGCAATCGATATGTTGGCCTCATTTTGCGCGTGCGTAGAATTCACAACTGCGTATACAGGGAAAGCTTTCGTACCCGTTGGGTGGATTTAACAGAGGGATATCGTCTTCTGGCGCCATAGTGTCTAGACCAAGAAGGATTGGCGCCATACCGACCGAGTGCTTGGTGTGTTATTGACTGTCTATTCGCATCTCTCACATTACAGTTGATGGCATAGGGAATGTGTTAGATGGAAAAGGACAAATGTATGCCAAACATTGTGCGGTTTAATCGAGGATATTATGGACTTTGCGGACCAGTTTGGCTACTAGACGCGCTTGTGTAAGGCGGGTTGATCGCATCCTTCAGTTGAAAACTGGCCACCATCAGGAGCGTCACGAAATATCACTCTGCCGAGAGCTTTCATCCCTCTAGTTTTTCGAACACAATTTATTCACATTGATAACCGCAATTACCCGATAGTTGTTCAAATCGCTTGTTTCAGCTCTCAAAATTCGATTGTGTTCCAAGCATCAAATAAAAGTGTTTTCGTGAATAAGAATTGCCAAACTTTTCGAAAACAAGACTTGGACATTAAAGTCGTGTGAGAGAACGTCACAGCCATGGATATACTCAGGACAGGTATATAGTCAATACAGTCAATACATCAACGGAAATAATTACTCTGTTATCATGCGAGTAATTCATATATTTACAATTATGCGTTATTTTTTTGTAGATATCGATGCCAAATTTCAAACGAAATTCTGCTGCTGTTGTATTAGCCTTAAAATGGGTTCGACCATTATCGCAGTGACGGACATAGTGAGTTCAGTATTATCATCCATTTATATGATTACGGGGATAATATAAAATGAACCTTGTAATCTGATTCACGTTAATTTCTATAGGTCTGTTTGATAATCTCGACAATACTAATCTTTACTCGTGATAATAACATTCTGGATGACGATATGGACTCGTTTGTAAAAGCCTCTACTGTCATATTGAATCTTGTACTCATGACCCTGCCTGGGTTAATGCTATATGGCAATATCAAGGTCGGTGAACATATATAGATGAGAAACAAAAGAAATTCCTATGAATAATTGATTTATAAAAATAATGTCTTTTATTTAGGGAGATAAAAAGCTGATGCTGCCGTTTGTGTATCTGGGACTTGTCAGTGTGGCTGTAGCAGTTCTGTTAACGTTCGTTACGCCTTTGGCACTAATCGTTATTGGCCAATTTTTAGCCGGCTTCTTGGTCGCTTTAATCCTGTCAATATTCACACGTGAGTCAACTTCAATTGACTAAATTAATTTTCATTTTTCAATTACGCACATTGCAAATGTTATGATCTGATATTCTTTTTATTACAGTCCTAAACCTGTATTTTTGGGAGGTCGTGCGTTGCCGAGTTTTGGAACTCGATCATATGGAACAGCCGCGATCAGGCTACACTCAGCAAGATTCAGAGCAGCCGGCGTATGGAGATGTTCAGGGTATTGCTCCTATGAACATGGCCGGACACGAAAAGACAGCATTAGCTTATCCCAATGATCATCTTAGTTACGAGTAATCACCGACTGCTATGACACGACATTAACCCTTTAAGAACTAGCTCCGTAAATATACGTGACAGCTCATTAATAACAGCCAAATTTCAACGATCCGCCGTTTTCTAAAGGTGTTAAATTTAAAAAAAAGAAAGAATGACTTCGAAGTACCATACACATAAGTTGTGAAAAAGATGATTAATCAGACTAACCTGTGTTATTGTTATAAACAAAAAAGTCAAGGTTGTTTCGCTTCAAGCGGCAAGTCTTCGGTACGTGAAGGGTTACCAGTTTATAGAGATTACCTGTTAGTCAAAGCTAATTAGTCGTCGATGACATGAAAGCTTTTAGAATATATGCCTGGATGTTGCCTAAAATTTTTCTGATATAATATATCAGACCTGGCCAAATCGACAAATGCTTCACCCTGACCACATCCAATTTGTATCATTACTTTTTATTACTGTTGCTGTGAAAAAAATATACTTTGCATTTTTTTTCTTTACATTTTTTTTTTATTAACCAACATTTTTTAGGATTTGTTTAAAATTCGATATTTTGGCCCTAATTTAAGAATTTGAAAAAATTATTAAAAGTTCTGTAGTAGATATGAACATTTTACCCCATAGTGGATGGGCGTCGACTTCTAATTTTTTCTAATTTTCTACTTTTCTAATTTTCTAATTTTCTAATTTTCTAATTTTCTAATTTTCTAATTTTCTAATCTTCTAATTTTCTAATTTTCTAATTTTCTAATTTTTTAATTGTTTTTAGCGTTTTTCATCAACAAACATTGAAAAAATTAGAAGCAGAAGTCAGTCCGCTGTATGAATAAAAAATGAATATACTCAGAATCAAGCGTTTAACGATTTGGCCAAAAGTACCTCGTATACATATATACGCAATTTTTTCTCGTAAATGCCTCGGTAAGATCCAAGGCCGACTGGCATAGTCTTCTCTTCACTTTTCTGCTAGGGAGGATAATATACGGACATATTTATTTATAAATTAACGTGCTAGGAGCTGTGGCTTACGGCGGCCTTATAAAAGAATTGAGTCTTTTACGATTCGACCCGGGTCTGGGTCATCTTCAGAATTTTATTGTTGGTATACATTTTGTGTGTTTTGTGATATTTATTGATGGAAAACCGGGTTTTCCGGTTGAAGTACTGCACTTGAATGATTAGACAGTTTTCGGTTGTGAACTTATGTTTGTCTTTTTTCTCGATCTGCTTTTTGTCTGTTTGATTACGTTTAAACTGTCTGTTATTAGGTTTTTGAAATAATTCAACCGGCTTCTCCGGAGAAGCAACGTCAAACGAGAGTACAATATAGTACATACGATGACACCTTAAAGGGTTTTGCCGAGAAAAGTTTACGTTAATTGTCAATCTAGAGTAATATAGTACAGTATAGTACTTAGTTGGAAATTCTTTCTTTGGATCGACAGGACGTTATCAGCGGTGTTGATCGTCAAAGAAGGGCCAAAGATATGTTCGAGAACCATCAAAGACGCACCACTAGTATTTTACAGTGGTAACGCTTGACAAAGAGATTGATATTGAGTCGACCTGCGATGATTTAGTACATATACTCGAGGTTTGTGCACCGTTCGGGGTTCTCGCGGCCTAAGTAAACATCCTTTGGTATACTGACGTGTAGTAGAATAGTGGCGAAAAATTCTTACATTGCTATTTTTACAGAGGTTTGAATCTCACCTACAGAAACTATTTATATTAACAATGTTTTATATAATTTTTCGTTTAACTTGAGGTAGTGGGTTACGTGCGGACGTAACACATATGTATGTTTGACGTTATACGATTAATCTGCTATGGGAATCACCAGCGAGCCAGGTTTATATTGTATTGTCAAGAATATTATCGGATTAATAATTATTCTAATTATACTATAAATGAACAATAATATACTCGATGCCAAAAACTTATAGAAAAAAATGTTTAACATGACGCTATTGTCCTCTGTTAAGGCGATTTTTCCCGAAAGTAATGCTATACACATGAAATATTAATATACACATATTATTGAGCTGTTCAATTCGACAAATATTTAAAAAGCGGAGCTTCTCAATGAGAAATTCTTTTACATTTAAGAAAGTGTGACAATTTTACAAATCTTGCCGACTAACTAAACTTTACTAAACGTATACTTGAAATAGTGTTCCTGTATATACAGACCAAGCTGCGAAGGTTCCGTCGTCTGTGTAATTATTCAAATCCGTCAATATACGTAGTTCATTCAGAACTACTTATTCTTGTTCTTTGTATTCTTAATATGAAAAAAAAATCCATGTACCGTTATCGAATAAACTATTCGTTGAAATTCACATTATTTTCCGTGCATTTTCTTGTACTGACCCGAAACTCCTACATTATCGCTGCACACACGTGCATATGGACATTTTTTCTAAACCACTTTTCTCGACGTTGCCAGACTATTCGGAAGCAAAGCTCCCTCTATGAGGAAGCAAAACGACTTGAATTTAGTCTTAATTTTTTCAATGTCACTAAATTTCATTGTATGCAAGATGAATAAAATAAGAAGTAATATTGAAGTATTGTAACGCGGTAAAATGCTGAGCTCCTCGCAGCGCGACGACTCTCGGCAGATCCACAGGGTGTCGATAGGAATTTAATCATAATTCTAATTCTTTTTGTTTTATTTATTTTTATCATGTACACTGAGCGACGGGGGTACGTCTCGCTCAAAGAAGCGTGAGCGAGAGAGATGGAGGCCGAAAAAAGATAGAGAGAAAGAGAGAGAGAGGAAAAAAGAATTGGCGATTTCCCGAATATCGAGGTGGGTCTCGCCACTCAGTTTTATTATTTAGTATTTCTTTTAAATGTTCCTTATTTCGCGAGTAGTGTGCGTCCGCGACGACGAGTTCACGCGTGTATGCAGTTTTGCGAGACGTTTTGCCCGGTGACTTTGCCAGGCGACCGGGACTCCCGTTTATTTAATGAATATTTTTTTGTTTTGTGCTCTATGGATCTGCCTGAGAGTTTTCCGGCGTCCAGCCATTATAATTAGAATTTAGTGTAACGGGATACAGGAACGATCGTGTTTTTTGAGTGTGATTCGCGTATTAATTTTCAGTGCTGGCGGATTGAGTAGTCGGCCTTTTACCGTTGGGAGAGTGTGAGTGTCGCGTTTCTTTTCTGTTTTTTGTCTTTTTGTCAAAATCGTTAAAATCGTTTCGTGTGTGTCGATCCCGTAGGACCGTCGTGCGTAAAATTTAATGACGGGACTGAACATATCGTTAATGAGTTATCGGAAATCTTAACGTGCGTTAATTTCATATTTTATTAAATTCTTTTCTTTTGTGTTCGCGAATATTGTAGAATAATCAGATCGAGTGCGAATATAATTGTTAGATATTTATTTATTAATTGATCAGTTCCATCCGTTCGTATATTATTGTGTGCGTGATATTTTTATTTTTATCCACTTTAGCCACTCTACATTTATTGACGGCTGCGACTAGCCTGGCAAAAGCAGCTTGGTCCCTGGAGAACCTGGAATTCTTCCCGTCGCGAAAGCGCCTGGTGCCCATGTAAAATAAAGGGAAGAATTGGACTTTAGCTTGTGGTGTTTCGGGTCTGGATAATTACACTACAGTATATAATTGATGACAAATAAAAAGTAGGCCAGAATTTCAATTAAATTTGATTCAACAACATTTTTCCTCTCAACGTAGTATGTCCGGTAATTTAATTACAGTTGACGTTTATTAAACAATTATAAATGTGCACAGTATTTAACTTATTTTCATTTGCAAATCTTCGAAATTTATATATCTGTATCTTAATAGTGACGCTATGCGCAACTTGGATGTTATACTACGCGTGTTTCTCGCAATCTCGTAAATACTTATGAAATGTTACCCCGCTGTATGCACAGCCAATGCTGTGATCTCTATATAGGCCCATATATACGGGTCCATAAACCGCATTCGCTCATCCGTGTACCCCTGACTGTGCTTACACCCGGAGACAGTGCTGCACCGCGTTAGAACTGAAAAGCTATACGAGTTGCAGAAGAGTGTCATGGTCTTTATCTCCTCCGCCCTAAGTGAAAAAGGACATATATATAGAGTAGGGGTTAAATGAATTTTCTGAGGCATTAAATGCCCAACGTCTTAATAAAATCTAATATACATATATAAAAATTGTGAGTAATCTAAATGAAGATGAAACAACATTAATAAAGAAAATTAATTTTAAAAATGTTTGAAAAGCAAGAATGAAAAGTTAAGAAAATTAATTCTACTTTGCATACATGTAAACATTTTTTTTAAATGTAAAATAATGAGGAAGCAATTTGGAAGGTTCTACTTTGCAGGCTTTTTTTTTAGCTCTTCCAACTAAACCTGTCGAACATATGAATTTGCCATCGTGCCAATTTTTTCGTAGTTTTCATACATAATAACGATTTTTTTTTTTCAATTTTGGAGCAAAATCAAAATTATTTCTCTCAACGATTTTTTAATTTTTTAAATTTTGTTCCTCTTAAAGATGCATGAAAACTACATTCAAAGACTTAAATGTTATGTTATTACATTTTGTCTGTACCATGAACCGATCATTATGTACAGCAAATCGAAAGAAAAAACACAAAAATCGGTATATAATTATGGGTGAAATATAGGATTAAAAAATGTGAAATGATTCGTACTTATTTTAGGCACTCTAAACCAATAATAAAAAAAAATATGACTTTTTCTAGAGACATTTTAAAACGGGGATGTGGCCCACTTCGTGGGGAATGTCTCATGCTACTTTTCCTAGGATAATATGAGACATTCATAGGAAAATTGTTAATGAGCTTACACATCAGACTCACTTGCCTCTAATATAGAATTGAGCACTGCAGCGATATGATCAGCAGCCTACAACCCTACGATCATCAGAAGAGCACGGACACGCCCGTCCAGCACCCGCAGCTGTTAAAGTCAAAACGTATCCACTTTTTTTAGTGCCTCGTCTCTCCTCTTCTCTCGAAAGCGTTCTGCCCCCTTTCGCAAAGCCATTAACCCGCTCGTAAACAATGTCACAGATCCACGGCTTTCATTCATTATAACGCTAATAAATTTTTGTTTTTTTAAAGCGCAAAAAATGATAACGAGACTGAAGATCAGAGTACATTATTGTACGAAGGCTATCATTATACGGAAAGTTCAAAGTATCATATTGAACTTGTGAGATTAAAATAAAAAGAAAAATAATTTTCTTTCCTCGTACTGCTCTCTCTGTTTTATACACATTTTCTCTTATCATGATTATTTATGTTCCAGTCGATTTAACGAACTGTAAGCCATTTATTTACGGCACGTGAAGACGGTCATCTTGGTCACTCTGTTGGCCACACGGGCAGCGTAAAATCGCCAGTTCAGTCACGTACCGGACCGATTAAAATAATATACTCACCATTAGCGGTGTACCTTGGAATTTTCCGTATAATACTGTTGGTACTTATGTATATTCTACGTACAGGGCACTCTCCTTGCCTCGCCTCAATCGCATCTGTTGCACATGGAGTACCAGCACGCGGAATGCAAAACCGCGTGAGTGCGACCGTCCGTCTCTTAACAGTATATGCCCGTTGAACCGCGAGCTTGCAAGATGTAACAACTTTGTATACCACCCGAAGCCGATTACAAGGTTAATTAGCGATTATACAAATGCTTTCTTTCACTCGTTTCCTCGTTTTTCTCATTTCCTCTGTATCTGTACAACTCGTCGTAGGAAATCCGCCGATCGTTGTAACGAGCAAATGCGCGCTTAGGACGAAGCGCCGAGAGCGAGAAACTCGCCGGCTGATTATCTCCTATCGCGATGACGCCCCTAATAATATCGGCAAATTATAATACGATTATTTTAATAATTTGGAAAGATAAAAATGCTGATAATTCTGCAACGACCTTTACTCTATTGACAATAAAAATATGCTTATTATACACCTGTTATTATGAAAATAAATATAATATGTTTGAAGACGTTTTTTTATGCATAAATTTACGTCGCTGACGCCACTAATATGTTTAAAATGCACTTTTAATGAGGCTATCATCTGGAAATCATTGAAATAAAATTTAATTGCACTTATGAAGTTTTGTAATTTTATTTTTTTTAAATATCAGTTGATAGGGACAAAAAACAAAATATTTTCATAAATGATACTTTGTTTTTCTTTTCCGCTATATTAACTTATTGATATTGTTGATAAAATGGTATAATTTGATATTTTTAGTAGAACTTTTATTAGCAGTTGATGATAAAATTGTATTGTTTTTGCTTCCTCATAAAGGAAACTTTGTTTTCGTGAAAAAATTTTTTTTCGAGATATTCATGTCAGCATACTCAGAATGATCCAAAACGTCGAAACGTCGCGCTGCTACGTACCAAATTTTGTGATGATCAGTAAAGTCGTTCGGATTTTACGCCTTTTCACTTCCGCAAAAGTTAAGAAAGTAAGTCAAAACTTTGCATTAGATGGAAATATGATGCAACGATATTAATTACGGAATTTTCGTTGTCATGTGTAACGTAATTTGTTTTCTTTTATAGCTAATACAGTTTTAACTTTTAATTTGTGTTGCTGCACAAGCAACTACCAAAAGTACAGAATAACGATATTTAAAAAATGCTAATTAAAATGAAAAATTGATGCATATCATATAGTAGAACTTTGCACGTTGCTTGCTCATTAAATCTCATTTTTCACAAAGCTTCCTCTATGAGGAAACCAAAATTAATAAATAAACTTCCTCAAAGAGGTGGCTTTGTGAAAAGTGAGATTTAACGAGGAAGCAACGTGCAAAGTTCTACTTTGCATCAATTTTTTAAATATGGTCAATATTTACAATGACATCCGTAAGCCAGTGCATACTGATGGAAAAAAACATTATCAACACAATGGCGGCGTTTAGAAACAAAATTTTATTTACCCACCGAAAACAGTGCGTAAAACCGATTTATTTTCTGCGCAACAATTTCAAATAGAAAACCTAGGTTGCAAAGCCAAATTTGGTGCAACCTGGAAACTCTACGCAAATGACAAAAATATTTGTCCGGATTAACTGAGATACAAAAAAGAAAATCTCACTTATGAAAAAGAGCTTAATTTCATTTTACTTCTCAAGTGGTATTTTTTTTAATCAGATTGCTAAATGTTGCCTTGGAACACAATTTTATTTTTAGGACTTTCAAGGGACTCTACCCCTAAGATCCTAATTAAGATCTAATCTGATCATAACCATACGTCTATGATAAAAATGTCTGAATTGAAATTCAAATTAAACGCATTAAATATTCGCATTAATAATCATTCTAGCGTGTATACGATAGCGACCTTGGTATGCCTAAAACATGACCCATATAGTGCCACTTCAAATGAATACAGTCTAGTGAAAATAGATGGACTGAAAAGTCATTGTGGAGTCCTTGAATTCGAATGTCGTATAGTCACGGTGTACCCTTCGATTAATCGAGAAATCTAGACCATGCGGAAAACGCATAGCTTCGGGCGCGTCGTAACGTTGCTTTACGTATATATACACGGCTACCGCATATGCGGCTACTGTGCATGCAGCTATATACCATACAACTATATATACACACACGCAGCGGGAGCTCGGAATCGACGACAAGGTCGTAGATCGTGCGTGCAACTGGGCGGCAGTCATCGAACGATCGATCTTCGATCGCGATCGATCTTCCCCTGCCTGAGACGTATAGCGCATAAATCGTCATTCGACGTTTTTGTAGCACGACTATGCGCTCGCCGGTGCAGGCATAGTGCTACGGCTATGTCTCTCCAGTTGTGTCAAACGTGCGGCTGTAGCACTATAGCGAGAACGTGCGCAGCGCAAATAGCGCATTCACCGGTTACAGTGCAGCGCGCCGGTGCAACAAGTAATGCAAGGGATAGAGAAAGAGGGGGATAAAGAAGGGAAAAGAAAAAAAACCGTGTGTCGACGGGGCGCGCACGATCAACGCGCGAGTTTGTCATCCAGATTAGAATCGATCTACTTGCGGTCGATCGCGCCGCAGGACCTTTCTATGCGAAGCGGTCCCCCCCCCCCACTCTAGATTATCCACACGATTACATCCCGCGTCGATCGATTCTGATATCATTTGCAAAGCAATATGATACGCGACTCGGGTACAGTATTACTGCCGCACTGATCGCCACGTTGATTTTCTGCATAGCAAAGAATTGTTTCGTTAAATCGGAATGCGAATACTTTTCGTAAAAAGATATTTTGTTAATAAAGTAACACATACATTGATTACTTGATTTTTAAAAGTAGGACTTCCACATTGCTTTCTCATTATTTTTGAATTTTTTAAAAGTTACCTTTAAATGTCCTGACATGAAATCTCGAAAAGAAAAATCATGGAAACAAAGCTTTCTCTATGAGGAAGCAAAAATTATTAGTATTTTACGATGTTATTATTAAATTAGGAGCGACAAAAAAAATGTATTTCTTGATTGACGTAGAGAACGAACAACATTTCTTTTATAACTCCGCCAATCATACCTTTGTTTGGTAGAAATGACAAAAAAAAATACTTCATAAAATGAATATACGAACTTAAGAAAAAAAATTGTACATTTGTTTTCGTACAGCTTTGAAAGTTACAAACTTTAAAAAATTGGTTAGCGAACAAAATGATAGAGTTTTAATTATTTTATTTTATTTTATCTATTCTTTTGCACTGTTTTTTCCATTGCTTTATAGATCCGAATGTTTGGTATTCCGAGAAATGTTATTTTTATCAATTTCAACTTAAGAACCGCGACAGTAGTTCAAAGCATTTACTCTCACGATATTTGTTGTTTGTTACAGTTTCACCAGCACTTCCCCTCGTCGACGTAGTGAGGGAAAGAGATCTCGAGAGAGACCGGAAGCGAGATCGCGAGAGGGAACGCGAAAGGGTGAGGGAAAGAGAAAGAGAATGCGAGAGGGAACGACAGCACCAAGAACGAGAGAGAGTAAGAGAGCCGAGAGAAACGAGGGAACGGGAGAGAGATCGCGAGCACAGAGAACGGGAGAGGGAGAGACAACGAGAGCGGGAACGGGAACGAGACAGGGAAGTTTCCGTTTGCGGAATGGAAACGCCCGATCCTATGTTCGTATCGTCGTCAGCGGCACTTCTCGCGTTGCAGAGGATCAAGGAGGCTTCACTGTAAGTACACAGTTAGATATAACTATACAATGGCTTCCCCATAAAGTTGATTTTCTCCAAAAAAAAAAACGAATATTCTTTCTTCGAGAACGGTTAATTTTATTTGAAACTAAAATACATATTTCCAAAATCCTTGAGTGCAAGCATACGACTCCGCATCATTTTCATTTTTTTTTTTTACTCCGGAACGACGATTGGATAAAAGAATAAATTATCTTTCCTTATTATAGAAATATTACTATAGAAATCATGGATTTAAAAATCTAAAACAATTCACAAAAAGTACGAGAAATATCTGATGGAAAATAAAGAAAAAAGTGGATGAATTGACAGGGAATGCCTCCACCATGTTTCATTTTTTTTTTTGTTGAAAAATAATAAATTTTATAAAATTTATACGCATGCGTAGATTCTGGTTATATTCCATTCGAGAATTCATTTGGTTTTCTTAGACATTCATACAAATTTTCAGTTAGATAGGTCAAGATTTGATCGATTCTGAAAATTTATAGCAATCTTTCGTAAAATTTGAATAAGCCAAAATCTGATAAAATTTAAACGGTTCGAGCGATTCTCGACAAATTCAATAACAAACAACCTCTGCCGACACCGGTCGAAATTAGCTTGGTTTTGACGAACTATTTAGCCCGATAACTCATAAATTTCAACTGATTTCAAAATAACATAAAGCTTTAACGACTGCGTAGATTTCGCTAAAAACACACGTGTGATAAATTTTCGCTTGATTCTTCTAGCCGGCCTCGATTTATACATAAAATTTATAGTAGTTTGAATTTCCCGGGTCTGATTCACACGCACACATTTTTCTCGACGTTACAAACAATTTTAAGTATACTGAGATGAAAATCTTAAAAATAAATTCATGCAAACAACGCTTTCTCTATGAGGAAGCAAAAAGTACATAAAATATGAGTATAACAGATAATGGATTTAGCCTGAAATGCCCCATATGTACCTTAGTGCTATATTACCGCATCCCATTGCTCTATAATAATTCAGCAGTATAAAAAAGAGAACTGATGCACCGGGGAATGAACTGCATGTGCACGACGCGTCGTCGGGCACGTCGAGCCGTCAGGAATAGTTATACTTTTCGTCGATCGTAAATTCGTGATGATCTTACACCGCGAGCTCGTGCGCGCGCGCGCTCTCTCTCTCTCTCTCTCTCTTTCTCTCGAGCGGTATATACGAATACTCTTGGCGACCACGAGTTCTCGTGCTAGAGAAGAGCTCTCGCAACTCTTTCTCGCGAGAAAGCCGGACGGTACGGGATATACGCGAATATATATACGTAGGGCAACAGAACGTCTCTCTAGCTATATAATACCTCTTTTACCTCTGCCCGCATAGTATATACATTCCCCGTATAGTAGAACCCCCGCGGTGGATCCTCTCGTACCAACTATATATACGGCTCATGCAATACTTTACGACAAATACATATAGATATGTGGTGTGTAGGTTGGTCGGCAGGCATGTATATGTATATACCGGTCGGAAAGGACTCTCCGCCACGTCGCGAGACTCCCGTCGCATCTCTTCTTCACTCTTAACGTATCTATCGGGAATCACGAGAGATCTCTCGGTGGCGCCTGACGCTTCCACGAACGCGCGAAGATCTTTCAGCCCCGAGGATAGAGAGATGAGAGCTTCTCGTCGACGTAGTCGATACCCATACAGCATTACAACTCACAATAAGAGAATTAACCGACCACCGGTATATGATATAAAAGTATATAAGAGCGAAAAAAACTTGGATCGATCGCATTTTTCAATCATCCTGACACTTTATCGATAGCGTTGAGAAGATATTTGACGTATTGCATTATTGTCGACGATGATCCATCCATCCTTCCGCTCATCTCTATACTAGCATACAAGATGAATCGTTGAGATTTCTCGAATACGCTATTATTGCATTATTGAAAACCTTTTTATGATACTTTGCGAATAGTTGCTCTGTATGAGAAGAATGTTTGCGTCGAGACTGTAAACTTCCGGATAAGACAGGATTCTACGTTGAGAGACGAGAACTATTTCGCGAAAGCTCTTTATAACGTAAAGAGGGATATGAGATGGGTATCTTTACATCGAATTGTCGTAATTTCTTGCTTTTTACGTGCTTGGTAAGATAGTTTAGCAGCGATGGCTTCAGTCTTCTTGCTGCATTGAATGAATTGATCATTCTGCATGTCGATTAGGACCGCGAAATTATCATTTGACCATTGTTTTCTTCATATAGTTAAATATAGATTTTTTTCAATAATTTCTTCAGTGAAAAGAAACTTTAATGAACAAATATTGCAACAACTTTATTCGATGGTGTTAAAGGATTTATAAGAAAGTCACATTTTTTATTTATTTATTGGAATCGGAAAATCATCGTCTGACTATTTTATTCTGAATATAACTTGAGTTGGACGGTTTTATCTATTATTTCTCTAATGAAACAAGTCATTAACGTGGAGAAATGAATGACGCGCGAGTATAAGCTTAATAGGGCGTAAAGAGAGAGGTGAAACGATAGATTATAAATTATATCAGTGGTGTGAAAAAAAAACCATGGAACATCTTGGTTACTTTTTTTTTGTGAAGCTTCTCCTCTTAATTCCTTTACAACTCACCTTAGCTATGAATGCAAGAAAAAATTACTTCCACAATCCAAGTTTAGTAGGTAGATTATCTATCAGTTGATAATCTATAAACTATAATTGCTATTTTATCCAATCAATTGGTAGACACAATCATTTGGTTTCGTTATCAATAAAAATAAAAATTATAGACTCAATCAGTAGATCTACAATCTTGAGTACGATCTTAAGTTCAATTTTGATTTCGATGATAAGAACGAAATTACGTCCGAAAATTCGAACCTGAGTAAGATTGAATAATCGTCAATGAAGAATCAGAGAGTCTCGGTTGGATGGAATATAAATTGAAGAAAAAATATAATTTAATTGAAAAGGCTTTTTTTTTAAAGAGTCACTACTGCTACTCTTACGTTTTATTTTTTCATTTGATATACAAAAACGTTTGGCGCCAGTTTTAGTAAGCTTCTCACCGCGAGATTTTCAACCCCTCTATTTTTTAATTACATCACTGTAACAATTCGAAATGTCAGGATGAAGCATGTAGATATGGTTTGGTATCGCAAAACGCACTAAAAGAGCTGCACAAGCTGTTTATATCCCTCCATATGTGTGACGTAGATAGCAGTAGTTACTCCAGTGAATCCGAGCAAGTCCAGCGGGCCGAGAGAGCAGCAGGCGCGTCCATAACGCGCGCGCTCACGCTTGGGAAACGGATTTATGCTAGTTTAAGCACTCCTCCCGTGTATAGTTTACGATACGAGTGCATGGACGAGCTAGTAGAGACCACGCGAGCGAGCGCGCGCGTCGCTCCTCCATTTCGATGAAATACGACTTGGCAGGGAAAATTATAGGAGCCTCCTCCTCCACCACCACCACAACCACTATCACCTTCGACTATACTTCTCGCCTCGCGATGGTCTCGCCCGGGGAAACGTGACTGAGAAACTCGCACTTTAAGTGCTGACCTTTCCTCACACGTAGTGAGTGTAAGGCATATAGGCATAGAGCACTATCGTCTAATCGTGGAGTACATAAGTTGCTACGTCAAAAATAGCTCAATAGTTTTCGTTTTGAATCCTCATATAGAAAGCCTTGCTTTTTTAACGAACAAAAAATCTTGGTGTTTTCTATGTCAAGATATTTTAAATTACAGGTTTTTAAGTCGGTTTAATTACATTGTCAATGATTAGAGCGCATATGAATTTATTAATAAACAATGTTAATTAAATTTGTCTGGAATAGACATTGGGCATTGAAAGATATAAAAATAATAGTTAATTTCTTTTAAATAAATTTTACATAGACAAGTTAATGCATACAGTAATTAAACAATCCTGCAAAAAAGAAGCGCATCGCTTCCTCGTTACTTCTCAACTTTCACAAAGCTTCCTATGTGAAGAAGCCAACATCGATCAACATATTTCCTCATAGGTGGCTTTGTGGAAATTGGAAAATAGTAAGGAAGCAAGTTTCCTACAGTGCCAATCTTTTTGTTTCAAGTAAGTAAGTATGTAAAGTATTTATATTTCTATTCATAAAATAGGTGAAAAACGAAAATACGCTCAAGGTAAAATAACAACCCTAGAGCTTACTACAAATAATTAATAATAACAAAAATAGAAAATAAATATGATTGACAAAAAAAAAACGTTAACCACGTGCTTAAGATTTTGAGAGTATTAGCTTCTGATTTATGAACATTTTATTCACTTTTTATGCTTCTCTGCAAGCCGAATAAAGTTAACAGGGGCTAAATGAAAGCCCACAAAAAGGGGCTGCTTTTACTCAAGGGGTCAGGAAGCAGGTGAGTTTTATTGCCTCTGGTTTAAATGAAGGTACTCCGTGCCAATTGGCCAAATGATCGTAATAAACCCGCAAAGTGTGCTTGTAATACCAGGGATTTTATGCTGTTTCAAGGAATTTATCCGAACGACTCCGAGATATATACCGTTGAATATTATCAATTATCTCAAATGTGCCTGCGCCGTGTATGATAGTTGCGGCGAAGCGCGGCGTAGCTCACGCCGCGGAGGCGTCAAAAGGGGTGGAATGAAAGGCATCAACGAGGAAACTAGTATTATCGACGTCAGTCTGATTCGCGGGAGGTCCATCGCCGTACAGCTTCGCTTCGACGAGCTCTCTCGAGCGCTTTTCTTCATTCTCAGAATTAAAGCCACTCTGTGCGAGCACGGTTGTAGCAAAAATGAACTCGGCAGCCGTAATTATTTTTCTCTCTATTTCTCTGGATTCTACAAACGCACAAGTGAGAAGCAACAATCGGGTTAGATGCTCTTGGTAAACACCATACTTAGGGCTATCCGAGCCATTAGGTGTAAGAACGGTAATCGGAATCGTTGGAACGAGAATGACCGAGCAAATACGTAATTCCTGTAGTGCGCTGAATTCAAGATGTTTCTCGCTTTTGTTAAAAGTATTAAATGCTACTACAGCCGAGTTAAGAATTAACACAGTTTTTTGACTTTTTTTTTTTGAGCTGTCGAGTTAATCACTTAGTAGTGGTAGCGGCAATTCAAACCCTACCATCTTTGGTTCGTTGATATTTTCAGGTTACGTATGAAGGAATTTATATGCCTTAAGAGAATTGTGTCATCGAATAAAAAGAATATTTTATTGATGCTATTGTGAATTAATTCGGAAATTTTATTTAAAATTACTGTATATTATACGTGTATATTGTATTTAATACATTAGTTTCTGAATAAAAACTTCCAAAAAAAGTACTGTAGCCTTTCGAACATTTTAACAGTGCACTGAAAAAGCTTTCAGGTCTGAGTAAAATGATCTTAACTTCAGAATTTTACGATAAATTTATTAATTTAAATGTATAAACATATATTTACATATTTCAAATCGTTTCATCCAACTCTCACTGCATCCTGGATTCCTATATTCACACCAGAAAATGCTGTCCCGTAAACAAACAAAAAATCTTAAAAGCTAAAATCCCCGTATTCCGTATGAAAGTTGCGACACGCGAAAAATGTAAATTATACGGCTGCCAGAAATTCCAAATTAACGCTTCTTGATGTACATTTTAGGAGGTGTAGATACAAGTTTTTGTTTATTTTGTTTAAACAGTATGACTAATCAAGGTTATTTTGTCTGTCATAACCTATCGCATAGCTAAATAATGTGACATATATATACAATCATGCGGTTATTGCAGCTAACCATTTTTCTCCATGCAACAAAACAGGAATTATTCGTTCATTAATATCTGCTCTTATTACGGAGCACCGAAACCGTGGTTAAGGTTTTTGATTAAATCACGTCATACTCGTATATGTGACGTGAGTGAAAGCCGACGAATAGCATAAGAATCATATTACTGATAAATTATGAACGAAAACGTTATTTTTCGTCTCGAGTCTGTAGATTGATACGTTAACAAAAGCGATATTCCGAAATATAATTTTCAATAATTCAGAGGCTCAGTCTTGTTTTCAATTGGCCTTCGAGTACACTCTAATTTTTATATCTTCCACATATCTGATAGACGTGATTATCAGTATAGAATTAGATACAAAATAGTGTGGAATTTAATATATTTGCAAAAAGATATTTCAATCTACAAGTCTCGTTAAGATTGAAATAGAATATCCGCGCTTGACTTTTACCGTACGAGAAATATCATTTTCGTTTATTTCATTTCCACGAATGAGGAGAATCGCAAAGCGATGCGCGAGACGAATGCATTATTAATCGGGTTCATGAGATTCTACGAACATCGCTCCCTCGCGTCTTCGTCGGTATAATTCATAAAGTATATAACTTGTAATATGCAGAGAAATTACTGTGTACGAGTTTTTAGCCAGGTACACTCGGTTGACAAACGAGACGATGAAGACGTTCACGGTCTTCTTGCGCATAAATGGCAATCGGTATTCTCGTCGGTCCGGTCATGCTGACATGCACTACGTGTCCTCGAATTTCTTGTCTTCGAGAAACGTCATAATCAGCGACAACCCAGACCGGTGCTTAGCCCGCGCAATTTGCATTATTTATGATCTTACAATAACTCTTAAAAGAGATAATTTACGTCATATGAGATACCTTGATTTGATTATTACATATTATCATAATGATATTACCCTCTTCTAAAAACTTGGCGATAATCAGCTGTGTTTATGTGCCGTCTTTTTATTCGAGCTGTGATTGGTCGTGATCAGACACCGAGTCTAGGATAATGTTCGCAATGCTTTCAATACAAAATTTTGACAGATTTTCAACGCGCTTTCAAGGTTTAGTAAAAGAGCGCTGCAGCGCCCATTGGAAAAGGTGGCGCCAGCGCGCTCAGCCTGGCTAATTAAAATAAAAGCACAATTTCGAATTTTTTTATTATTACGAATAGAAGGGAGTTACGCCACCTTACGCGCTTCTCCCGCTAATCCTCCGTATCACGATAATTCTTAATTTTCCTTTTGGAAGTTTGTAAATTTTATAATTTTGATTTATTCTTTAGAGGGGATCATGGGAGACTTAGATTTTATTATTATAAATACCTATAATATTGTATTATTGTTTAATCTAAAAAAATATTTTTTTGTGTGTTACAGAGTGTTTCACAAGAGACCAGCGTTAGCGAGTGGGATTGGATTGGGTGGAAGAGGAAACAGTGGTATCGGCACAGGAAACGGTGGAAGCCTTAATGTGGACAGTGAATGCGGTGACGCCCTCAAGAGGCGCAAGGTTCACAGATGCGATGTCGCCGGTTGCGACAAGGTTTACACGAAAAGCTCCCACCTGAAGGCCCACAAGAGAACGCACACAGGTAAGCCCAAGTAACATAACTGTTGTAAAATTCAAAAGATATTTGATCAATAGTCACCTAGTAACATGACCCGACTTAAGGAGGGTACAAGAACTTTAGATTTGTCCACCCATGTGAAGCAAGTTTCACTAAACTTGGACAGTCTTTTTGGATTATAAAATTTCGACAAGGAAGCCTTTTCTTTTGTAATAAAATTTTGACGAAATTTTTGTACAATTTTGTGAACTATATCTGAACGCCATTTTAGAACATTATTGAATACAAAAAATCCGACAGCGGGAATTATAGGTAACCTGTGTCAAATTTTAAGTGGATCCACCAAAATCGAATGTGCAAGATATATTTTGAATATTAAAAATGGTTTTTTTTTTAAATTTATTCTTTTATTTTCTGTCAGCATTGCATATCTTTTTATACAACATTGTATTATATGTATGACGGTGTGTGTAACTGTGTATATTTTTGATTCGGTATTTAACAGGCTGTATAAATTAAAATAAACTCAAAAGCTATTATTACGGTTCTTTTTTACTTCAGCCAGTTGCAGGTCAACTATTTGTATATCTAATAATACTCATGTTGCCAAGCAAAAATCAGAGATTAATTTGCGGGCGTTAAAAGTAAAGAGGTAAAAAAAGAAGATGGCAGACGATCCTTAAAAAGGAATTAATTAATTACTTGGACAAAAGTATACGTAAGGTCTTGTCGGGACCGCTTCCTGCTAACTGCGCCGTCGAGGCAAAGAGGATCTACCGCGGAGCAGCGTCCGCATATAAACTCGTTGGCGCGTCGACGTAAATGGGAAAAGGAAATCTCTTTTTACGTCCGACGAGACGCCCATGTGCCTTAACTCGATGCAGATATACCGAGCATCCAATTATCATGATCTTCCCACGTTAACGCGATTATCGTCAAGCTATCGCCGAATAACTGAGAGCCACACGCTTCTGTCGGAAGGAATGTGAATCATTATTATATCTTACATTGTTTGAAACCGCGATAAATGACCGCGCCAAGTCCCAGGAGCTAAATGACAACAAAAAAATGACAGCTCTTTGCCAACAAACTCACTGCAAACATGAGAAAAATTACTTTCTAAGAAAAATTACGAACCATATTATAATTCCTTGCCTAGTTACTGTTATTATATTAGCTTCAGTTTCATAACTTTAAATAAACGAAAAGGAATTTTTAACACATTGAAAAAAAATATCGTCTTTATTTTAATTGTCTTGTTGCAGTTGTAGCGTTGTTTTCACTTTTCCGCAGTAAAATCGAGAATTATAACCACAGCGATCGTTCCTTGTACTAAATTCATCTTTCATAATCAATAATCGTGAACTCACGTGGAAAATTCCAGCTCTAATTTCTCATATTTTACAAGAGTTGGGATGTTTACAAATATTTACACAAAAATTGAATTTGCAATAAACTTAGAACTACCCTATAGATTGTCGCCAAATTTAACAATAATCATGGTTAAATATTAATCCATTCATGTACAAAATTTCAGCCTGATATCTCGTAATTTACAAAAGTTACAGCGTAAAAATACTTTTAAAAAAAATTCGAAATCCTACATAAAATTCGAACCTCTCAAACGATTTGCGCCAAATACAATTTCAAATATTGCTATATCTTTTCACAAAAAACAAAGCTTCTTCTATGCGAAAGGAAAATGAAATTCAACGAGATTTTTGCATTTTATTGATGTCATAATTTGATTGATTGCTAACATCTTATCGATTTTTATCTACTCATTCCAAACATAAATATGTTGAATACTTCAAAGTGGATACCAATAATTATAACATTCCGCTAGTGTAAATTTAACTCTGTAAAAATTATTATTATTAATACCAAAAAGATCATATTCTGTCATAGTTAATTTTAAAAAATTGCTTAGAATAAAAAATTAAAAGTGAATTCATTATATACTCATAAGATCAAAACCGATTTTCCTGTTGGTGTATAGAAACTCTAGTAGAGTGCAAAGATCAAAGAGCTGATCGAGCGTGAGGCCGCGATGCAGCATAGCGGCGAGGTGATTCTCCTTGTCCGAGAAGGAATTTCCGGTGGGTGCATGTACCTGTCCCCGATGCTGCATCACGTAAAACACACCACCGTGTATATAGTGTGTAGTGTACCTGTGCACTATCCGTCTACCGTTGGTGCGGTATAAGGCACGGGGTCTCGGGAGCGCAAACGGTGTGTGCCGCATAGTGCTGTACAATCGAGGTGGTGGTTGCCGGTGCGATGGTGTGGTGGGGAGGGCGTGGTCGTGAGAACCAGGATCTTTCGTCCGGTCCAGCTAGGGTGAAGAGCGCGAGAGCCAGCGGGATATCGCGGTTCTCAACCGGATGCTGGCTATCGTCCTCTTCTTTGATGCCTCCTTCCCTTGTGCTTCGCCGAGATTCTCAGCGCGAGCTCTCTCATCCTCAAGCCATTATACTTTATATACCCACTTTGCCTCGAGGCACACTGCTCCAAGGCGTTTGCGTAATCGCGAGGATAATTAGCAAGGACTTAGTGTACAAAAAGAAGTTGAGAAAGAATACTGATTTTGCTCTTTCTCTGCCAAGAGCTTATACAGATTATTTCCTTTGTGCAGTTAATTCTTAACCTTTGAACATTACACTGGGATTTATTAAAACGCAGACACATTTAGAGTACTTTTAAAGTTATTTTATATGACTGAGAAAAATGTTGCATGGAATTTATTAGAATTTAAATGAACTCAATTTTACTTGCGTCAATAAAATGTATGGAAACTGACACAATGTTTTCATTGCCTCTATTTTATTTCGGTAAATATTAGAACCACTGTACTACTTTATAACCCTACCACTACATAGTTTTTGTTTCCTCATAGAGGAAGCTTTGTTGTCATAGAGAAAATTCAATCAATCAAACTGAAACTTCGTGTAAAAATTAAACTTGGACCAAAGATAATCGCTATTGAATTTGAGCAAAAGCAATGAAATAGTTTAAAAGATACAATTATTTTTAATTTCACCTTCTCATTATAAAAACCAATTATTCTTCTATCATTATTGTCAAATTAACTAAAATTAACGTAGTCACTAAAATTATGTCAATGTTACCATTTTTAAAATCAATCTTTCTACACAAGTAGCTACGATCAAGGTTGAATGAGGTTCAGTTTGTCTAGAAATGACAGTACATATTAACATTTATAAGATTTATCATTTAAAGAAAAACGGTTCATTCGCAAACTTTGCCAAACTTTAAGCAGTTAAAAGTTAATGCCCTCTGTGAGGAAATCAACATCGATCAACATACTTTATCATTGAATGAGGTTTGTTAAATATATAAAATCATGAAGACACCAATGTCCAAATTAATATTTTGCAGAATTGTGTTTTACCATCAAATTTGTTACAGTCAGGTTCTCCGCTTACAGTCATAAATGTGGCCCAAAAATTAGTTGCAATTAAAAATCTTATGTAAACCTCCAATTACTCTACAAAAGAATCGTCATAATAAAAAAAAAGTTTTCAAGTTAATTTCGTGCATTTTTGTTTTGGTCAATTGTGTCGCGGGGTCGAAACCAACGATACACAACTGAACCAACGTTCGTAATCCCCCACGCGTATTCCACGAACTATTACGTTAGTCCAGTATCCTTTTTTCCGTCGCTCTTCGTTCGCGGGAGATATACCGGCTGCTGTGTATACATACACGGGATACATATACACACATATGAACGTTGGGTACATTGGTGGGCACACGTAACCGCCGGGAGAAACACGTTTCGCCCATTAGGCCACCATTATAAATCGTGGACAGTTTCGCGAAATCGCACTCGTGATTCTCGACTTGGCTCGGGTTCACCTCGTACTAACACGTATTCCTCGGCCTACCAGACTGCCCGAAAGGCCAGACCCATCAGCACTTGGTTCCCACTTTGCGTACAGGAACGTAATAATTGCGACTGTCGACTATCGTATAAATGTCTAATATTGTTAGTACTCCGGATATCATTGGACACGTCCCTTTGCGAAAGCATTGTATAATTTAGCGAGCCTTGTATAATTTTCTAACCCCTCCACCAATGTATTTTTTTTTTTTTTTTCGTCACTGGGTTTCCTGTTACAACTTGGCATGGAAGGTGTTTGCATACAGCGTTTCATCGGGACCGCTTATAATAGACATGGAGCTGCTGCACCTCCGCTATATCCACCGTATAGGCAGTAATACGCGATGAGGGGAGACAGAATATAACACCAAGATACCCGTAGGAGGATTGTAAATGTTAGTTAGTCAGTAATATAGTGTTAGAGGCGCTTACTGTCCAGACTCAAGCATACCGTGTCTACTCCCCTCATCGGACATTATCCCTCGGGTATATCATCGTTCCCTTATGTAATATAGATACAAAAGCAATCCGACTGATGCTAACGACAATCCTCTTTGCTTCAAAATTTATAATGATCTTGGTGTTGATCAAAATCTATCTGGGTTTTATGTACTCAACGAACATTCATTCCTGTATGATTGTCGACATCGATTTTAAATAACAAATATGCCAATAAGATATTAATAAAATAGATTTTAAATATTTAGAAAATGTAATTTTTCTATATAAAATTATTCTTCTGATTTCTCTTTAACTTACTTGTAACTGTGATTTTTTGTTTTTTCTTTTACTACAAATTGTTAAAAAAATTTCAAAATTTGAATATGTTTTCACAGAAAGAAGTTACCAGATCATTAAACGTGGCTCTTAATTGATTAGGTTACTTAAAATATCCAAGAGAATAAAACGCACGCGTTCCCCAAAAAAGATCCGAGAGTTGTACAATTGAGAAAAATCGCGATACTGCATAATTACCAATTTTTTTTGTAGAAAAAGATGTCCAAAAATGTATTTTCCACAAACCGTGAATGGCACTTTTCACTCGAGAACCTAAGCGACCCATGCTAAACAGTTGAACTCAACATTCATACAAAGCCCAGCATTCACGTGGGCAACGATTCTTTAAAAATTCATTGTAAATACAGCCTCTTTCAAACTATGATTTTCAATTGCAGAATTAAAATGACCTATGTGTAAAATACTTTTAATCGTTGAAAAACATTTATGTAACTATAAAAAAATGTACATGGACCAGGAATTAATAGTTATCACTGATTATTTGCCATCTCTACCACGATTTCACTTCGTGTATATATATTTAAAATAATTCTTTTCAAGCTTAATATAAAATATATATTTAAAAAAACGTGTATTTTTTTAATTTGTTTTCAATAAAGGAAGGCGAAATATTTCTTTCTGAAAATGGTATATACTTAAAATGATGATACGAAAAGTAACTGAATACCGCAAGTAGAAATATTTTCAACAATTTTCATGAGTTTGAATCAAAATTTACTCAGACATGTAAGTGGCATAAAAAGAGTTGCCGGCAATCCCGTAGGGATACTATAAGGGTAATAAAAGTATATAGTGGTATAGCGTGATTGTTGATAGACAGGAGGATAGCCTGTGGTGAGATCTCATGTATCAATTAAGTCGAATTAGTCTGGGCACGAGCTATGCACGTATACCTTACGATCCACTTGGTATACTATCGGGCGAAAGGTGGATGGGGGAAGGGGATACCGAGTTAGAGTTCCGCGTTTATATCGTCGTGGACAGCACGAATAGAGGAATCCTCGTAGCATGCTTAACGCCAAAGGAAAGTCAGTACACGGGGGTACATATACCGTCGTGGCAAATTCCTGTCGTGACGAACCGTCGGACTCTGGCCCTGCCTCGCTATGGCTCTTTCGCTGGCTTCTGGTCAGCAGACCTACCATTTACAATGCACCTACATATGCGTTACCGCTGAAGGCTCTCGGAAACTGCATTCCACTCGAGTTCAACGATTTCCCCGGGCACACGACCTTAGCTCTATTCGATATCGATCGAGTAATACTGTCGAAAATGCAGGAACATATGCTTCTCGATATTTATTTATCGCTGATGAAAGTTCGTCGTGACCAAAGCGAAAGAAATGGGGCATTCTATGGTAATTCACACAAGATAAAATCGACCCTCTTCGATATCCCTAGTATATTTTTTTTATATTGTTATCATTGAAGAGAACACCTGTGATTTTTACAATATTAGATTATGTCAGATAAAAGAGACGTAGTTACTAAACATAGTTCATGTGATGTTTATCGATATTTCTATTATTTTTATATTAAACTGCATTACGTGACAAAAAAATTGGTCACATTATATATGTAAAAATCATGTTTTTACCTGAAAATGAAATTATTGAAGTTGTATATTAAAAAAACAAAAATAGATCAGAAATGGCGCCAAATTACAAAATAATAAATGCTCCGTTCAGTGTTACAGCATACCAAAATATTAGGGGAACTGAAGAGGGTTGCGTCTCATGGTGTGACCAATATTTGCCAAATATATCGCAAAGCGCGACAGCATGAAAATACACCAAATTGTAATAGTCATTTTAATAAATATATGATTATTATTAATAGTTCAATCGATTAAAATATATTACTCGAATGAAATATTGGACAAAACTTTATAAACCCTGTAATATTTGGTTGGCGTGTCAAAAGTTATAGCCGTGGGTGGCCCTTACGGAATTAGTTTTCCCCGGAATAATTGCAGTTGAATCGCTCTGTGAAGCGTGTAGCGGACTCTCGTTAACTTGTTTCCCGAAGAAACGCCCAAGGGAAAGGAGGTGGAGTAGGTGGCTATGATCTCCGGAGAAACAAGCAGAGCGCATCTCATTCTCACGCGGACTCGTTGGATCTCTCGTGCTTGCAACAGAGTATAGAACTTGGGGTACTAGAGTAATAGCGGAAGTATCAGAATCCTCCCGGCTGTTCGCCCCCCCCCCCCCCCCCCCCACGAATCCTGGGCGTGTCGCACTCGTCCAAGTGTATCCGTGAGCACGCTCTCCCAGCGAGCTAGCCAACGGACTATACGTGGAAGCCTCTAATCAACTTATACTTAAGACGCTAATTAAATCCATTGAACCGGAGTAAAATACCGTGACGCGCTACAACGTGAATAACTCTATGAAATATGCCTCAACTGCAGATTTTAGTTTAGCTTTTAGTCCAGTACAATCGACGAAAGAGCTCATAAAGTTATTGCATTCCAATAAGAGAACACTCGTTAAACTAAAATTATCGGTTAGAGAAGACTTCTTGAATAATCGTTTCTTATATATTTTTTTAATTTATTAAACTAAAATTCGTTAAACTAAAATTATCGGTTAGAGAAGACTTCTTGAATAATCGTTTCTTATATATTTTTTTAATTTATATACCTGATACATAACTATTATTGAATAATAGTTAGCTTCTATTTTTTTTTATTTTTTTTTATTTCCATTTTGTTAATAATAGCTTTTTTATTTTTATTATATTTTCTCTTTCTCATTTTTTTATTATCCTGATTTAAGGTCTTGTTTTGTTTACAACGTTCTTTCCGGTCTAAGTGTAGAAATTCAGGATGCGATTAGATTTGTTTTAACTAGAACATGTTATCTAATCATTTGTATTTATAGCTTTGTATTTATAGTATGTTCACACATACACACACACACCCACATACATACAAACATTTTTTCTAAACCACTTTTCTCAACGTTTTGGACCATTGTGAATATCCTGACATGAAAATATTTTTTAAAAAATGTTCAGGAAAACAAAGCTTCCTCTATAAGGAAGCAAACCACTGATTTCGACCCAGACTCAACGGCTCATACCCAAGAAACCTATTATACGCTATTCTCAAGATCCATCGATCCACCAAGACTCTGTCCTCGAAGTCAGCTCTCAGGAAAACGAACATCTGGAAATATACCTGAAGACATAAGACCCTGTTGAGGCGAAAGGGTTGTGTGGTGGATGGTAGAATTGTGCAGACTACGATATAATCGGAACGTCGGTGGATCGACGTCGTTTTCGCACCCAATTATTGGCTCTCGGTGAAGTGAGTGGCGCGTCCTCGCGTCTCTTCTCGATGTCCTCGTCTTCGTCCTCGTCGTCGCGTTATCCGTTGAGACTCCATTGTGGCCTGCATTGAGCCCGCATGGTCTACAGCTTCGTTACACATCACTGTGCTTAGCGTTGTGTAGGTGCACATCAGGTACCACAGTCGTCGTTGTATTAAGCATAGAACTCTTATCAGAAGCCCCAACCTTCTCGGGAGAGCGTATAGCCAGCCGAGAAACCCAACGATTGGCTGACAGCTGTCGCGCGTTACGTTGCCTCTCGGAGATCTCAGAAACTGCCCATCACTCTTTCTATTGTGTGCAAGCATCGTCGGTTTGATCCACCGAGCCGTGGAAAGGACTCTCGCTACGGTGTTGGCCATCTCTCGAGAGTTAGTCTCTTGATATCCCCAAGAGCTTGTACATACCACTCGTCTCTTTTTCTCTCTGCATCCCTCTGCCTCGTTTGAAGTTTTTCTCTTCTCTATATATCTGTCTATCTCCGTTCCGCTTCCATCACTTGGTCCTCATGTCTCTCGCGGTGAGTCGAGAGTGACTATCAAAGTCCTCCACTTGAAGAGTTTCTATCTCCCCTTCTTACTCCCCCCCCCCCCCCTCCGATCGGCACTCAGCTCGAATCGGTTTGAAACAGCCTGGTCACAACTCGATGATCCGATCGACGTGTATAAGAGACCCGCCGTGAACGTTAGAACGTATAAGCGCTTACCGACGAAGACGAAGTATCAAACTTCGAATCGCCACCAACAACCCACACTCAAGATCACCATTACCCATGGGAAGAACCCGGTTTAACCGGGGATGCAATACCGAGATTCACCAAGATCTCTCTTCTAACGATATTTTCTTTTTCCAAACTCGACTGCTACGACGTTCGTTACCTGAAGACTCGCTGATTGATATTACTCCCCTTTAGTCGTGAACAATTTACAGTGATTCGCCATGTGGAGATTCATCTGTTGATGGAGATGGAATTGAGAACGAAGGAACAGTCTTCAAAAAGACATTTCTATTAACCATACGATTATTTTATCATTTTTATTACCTCAGAGAAATAATGGCAAGATTTGAAAAAGTGGAGGCGAAAGAACTTCTGTTTTAACTCACTAGGCAGCTCCTGAACCAAACACTCCAGGAATTGTCTATTTACAGATATTGGGGCCACCTCAACATCCATAAAAATGTTATCACCGCCACTTATGTTTTACAATGGTGTCCCCCCCCCCCCCCCTAAAGTGCTTACCCAGAAACTAATAAATCTTTTAACCTAAAAAAAGTTAATTACAAAAACATGAAGTTCCAGGAAAAACATACATACTAAACATTTATTACTTTTTAAAAAGGACGTTTAAGCAAATGTATTGTTTCTGTTTCAGGTGAAAAACCATACCAGTGTACATGGGAAGGTTGTACGTGGAAATTCGCCCGTTCGGATGAGCTAACCCGGCACTATCGCAAGCACACAGGCCAGAAGCCATTCAAGTGCCATCTCTGTCAGCGATCTTTTTCGCGGAGCGATCATCTGTCGCTCCATATGAAGAGACACTGACGAGACGCACCCTCGTCATCGTCGCTGTCGTCGTCACCGTGGCATTGCGGTGAGGCAATCTGGACCGCTCACGGATCCTAAACGACCGCGACAATCATACATTCGGGACCTGAAGCCGAACCAGCACTCGCGGCAGACGCACCGGGACGCAAACTTATCACCTGGCTGAACGACGAGAGCCGCGGGTTGGGCGAAACTAGGAAAAAAAAATCGAAACAAGTTCACTAGATTTAAAGCTTAATAACGGAACGGAATAAAGTTGGATAAAGAAATAGAAAAAGAAAAAAAAGAGGGAGACCGGCGGTGCTTGCAGGAGAAACTTTAGGACGCCAGTGGGGCCATCGTCGAGACTCGAGCTTTATTTGTGTCGCTTAGGGAAACATTCCAATTCCAATCGTGTTTCAGTGGGTTTGGAAAAGCGTTTTCCCAAAGCCGACGGAATCGCTCGAATTTTCAGATTCGTTTTATTTATGAAATCATCAATAAGGCCAGCTCAACTAGTCTAGAGCACCGTTATAATCGTGAATGAATGAGAGCCAGTAAATTATCACAATGAGAATATATATATACTTTACATATATATATATATATCTATATATATAGATATATATATATATATATATAAGTAAATACATAAATATATAATAAATCAATTAACGATAGTTATTACGTTGTACAGAGAATATTAAAACTCCGGTGACGGAGCTTGGGACTTAGCATGCTCAGTTAAATAAATAAAAGAAAAGATCGTGATCGGTGATTCAATAAATAAATGAAAAGAATAAGAATAAATCATCATCGTTATATAGTAGGCAATTATTATAAATAATTCGTGAATGCACAAAGAATTTTGCGTTTCGGTTAAGGACAATCACTGAACGAGCTCGTTTGTGGAAATTCGTCGTTCAAATGAATACAAACAAAAAAAAACGTTGAATTATGAAAAAGTCAGTATTACGAATTTTTTTTTCGTTTTTCTTTTCTCTATAATCGTACGAAAGGAGATCGATCTTCGTGGAGGATTCGAGACAGAGCAATAACCGCTTTGCATCGGTCTAAGATAATGCCAGTTTATTATCTAATATAGTATCCTATCGACGTACATTTCGTAATCGTGTTAATGTTTGCGCGAAGGTGCCAAAGTAGATAAATCCGGAGTGCTTTCTCATACCGTTTTTATTTATTTTTTTTTTTTTTAATTTTCTCATCTCTCTCGTGCCACTTTATTCGGTAACCGAGCAACGCACCCGTCCGAGAATAGAATTAAAACAAACAAAAAACTCGGTCCAGATGAACGAAGAATGATAAAAAGAAATGTATTAATTAAAATCCGGGTAGTGAAGCACTTAGTGAAGCAATAAACTTTTCTCTCATATCAACGCAATAAATGCCACATAAAGCGCTCTCGCAATAAATTCGAAACCTACAATTAGCCCCGCATATTGGCCTGTAAATATATCGCTAATAGATTCATTCAAATTGCTCAGATTCCAATCGATAAAATATCACTAGTAGCGCACAAACATTCGTTTTAGTTTAGTAACAAAAAAAACGCTTGTTTGCTTTTACAGCGGAGACTATTGTACAGTTTATAAGGGTTTTGTCGAATCACGCGGCATAGCGACGAGAAAGAAAGAAAGAAAAAAAAATTAATAAGTTAAGAAAGCTCGAGAGTGATAAGACACGGAGTACGCGATTCGGGAATTTTGTCTCATTCGCGATGACACGCCGAATGCACAAGTAAATACGCATAAATTTTTAGTAGCATATAAATTAAAGAATGGAAATATAAACTTCGTGAAGATGGAACAAGATGCCAGTATATGCTAGAGCCAGTTTATCTCGTAAACCTCTATGTATAAGATCGAAATAACGAATTCAAGTTTTACGAATTAACATTGTTACGCTGTTATATATACTATACTATATATGTTTACACACGTTTACACACTGAAACACACACACACACATGTACATATATGCATAGATATATATGTATCTCTAATAGGAAATAGTGCCTTTTTAATGTTTAAGAGTTCGCGAAAGCTGCGTCAGTTAGAAATTGTTAAATAAGTCCGTTGCTATAGTGCCTTAAGTCTTGCGAAATTTCCGCGTGCTTTGCACTTCATTAATCTGTTTTTTTTTCATTGTTTTTTTTTTAATTGTTATCGCTTCTTGGGCATCTTATCAAATTCGTACGCGATTCCGGCATTTCATTCTCTGTATGGCACAAAGCGAGGCGAGAGATGTAATCTTAGAGTGTATCTCGCTGTTGACCGGATGAACGCGCGTTAAACGCGGCGGTTTCTCGATGCTGCTCCCGGTCGCGGAATTTCTTTGGGGCTATTGGGACAACCCAGGTGGTAACCCGAGGCGGTGCCGTATCCTTCGCAGCGCGATGAGAAATGCCGGTCGACGTTCAGGCCTGACAAGATCCTCGATCATCGTCATACACTGCTCGAACATTCGCGATCTCACGGACCTCAGGCGCAGACGATTTTTCTCTCGAATTGCAAACCAGTCGAAAAGAACTTTGCAGTCACCGAAGGGAGCGCGATATAATACCGGAGAGAAGAATCGTCGACAACAACAGTTGGCTTTGCCAGGGACCATTAAGATGCTCCAAGGAATTTGCACTTTCGATCCAACTTTCGAAATATCTCTTTTGCATTCGATAAAAAAAAATAGATATATATATATCGATATGTTACTTTGAATGAAAGGAGGGAATAGCGACACAAACTTTACATCCGTGGGCCCTATCTTCTTCTTGTTTGCCTGAGCACGCGGCAACCCTCGAATCCGTCCACGGTAATCGCGCATTCCATTTATCGCACATTCCGCGAGACCTTTCTCCTTCGCTCTTTATACCACTTCTCGACTTATGCACTCCTTTCCTTCTGGAGACCCTTTGACCGCAATCCTGCACTCCGAACTCTCAAGGTCATTCGACAAAACCGATTGTTTCTCGGATTCGTGACGTTTTTTCTTTTTTTTTATGGTAGAGGGACCCTTAATAATGCAGCCTGCAGAGGCGATAAAAAGATTAATTCATTTTCATGATCCCATTGCATTCTTACAGTAGCAATTTGCACTATGTACCACTAAATAGTCAAGTCCACACTTTTTTTTTCTTCTCATAACGTCCAATATAAATCAGATTAGTAAATCAAGATTCTGGATTCTATAAACATAACTTGCTTTTTTTCCAAATTTACTTTGAAATGTAGTAGAGACAAAAAATTATCAGATAAATTTCGTTTTTGAAACGGTATCGAAAAATTGTCTTCAAAATATTTGCAACAAATGCTGAATAAAACTCTCAGTAGTACAGTTGGCAAAAAATAATTAGTATTTTCAAAAATTCGCTTTCGTTGAATATTCCATAGATGAATACTCATGAATGAATGGCAAGTGTTGTCAATTTTTTTTTTCTTTGTGTCACTGTTAAACAGAGTCCGGTTGAATGCAAATGACGGGCTTTCATCTGAAGCCTCACCTAGGTAAATTAGCATTTCAAGTGCCTTAAGAGACGCGTTATTCAACCAACTAACCAATCGAGGTGAAGCAGTCAATTTTCGATAACTCGACGGCTAATCGTCGCGATTCGACTGGCTACATCGTTTGTCTACCGGATCGTTCGTATATCACATATACAATTATTGTATCATTATCATGATCGACGACCACGTCAATTGCAACTCAAACATTTCCGTTTACACGCTAGATTATTATCAACTATATAGATTATGACGAATATTAGCTTCTCATCATTCCGCTATAGACAAATGTGAAAAATCTCTCTCTCTCTCTTTCTCTCTCACTGTCTCTCTGACCACTCGAACGTGAGAATATATGGAATGGTAACAGTTGGACTCGAGGCTCATTGAGTGCACGAACCATTCGATCGTAAAGCACGATCGGAGTGCGCGTTCGCGCTTTCATTTCGCTTCGAGTGCAACAGAATCGCGTTTCGCCCGCGGCTCCAACCACTCCGATATAACGTGGCATATACTATATATACACACATATATATACACTATACTACAACTTAACGACTTCGACACGTCGACACGACTGTTTCAACTTGATTGCACAATGACACGTTATAGTATGGTTCTGAATTCGTTCTAGAATTCATGTAGATTTGCGAACAGTTTCCCAACAATCTCGCGATCTTATTTGTTTGTATGTTTTTTCTTGTAATATAAAAAAGAAAAAAAATTTATTCTCGCTCTCCCGAAGTGGAAATCTGTAGGGCCAGTAAGCACGCCAATATATAATTACCGCTAATGCATAGCCAGATTTCATATTTTTTTTCTCTCTAGCAATTAATTATTTCTTTCGCCTGGTCTATGACGACACACCCCAAGAGTGCTCAAATTTGTTTGGTGCATTGGCAGACTTACACCCGCGCGTGTTTAATCGTACGACACACCGATACGTACGTAGAATCGAATTCTTTTTTAAACTAAGTAAATGGACATAGGGCTTAAGTGAAACTATTAGCTCGTAAGTAACGTTATTGAAAACATAAGCTCGTGTAAATAGTCTGTAAATTTCGTCGAAATGTCCTTTTTTTCTCGCATTATTTTTCTTTCGTTTCGTTTTTTTTTTTTTTTTTCAATTTTTTTTTATAATGTGGCTGCTTGAGTAGCTGCGGTGAATAACGGAAATAATTATCGTTTATCTCTTTGTAATGTAATCAATGGGGGCCAGTAATTCTCTCTCGGATCTCGCACGGATTTATACGCTGTGGGGCGCGCGGTATAATATGCTATCGGAATAGCTGACGTATAGTAATAGGGACAAGACATTTAATACATATATACAGATTTAAGATCAGAGGCAAATGAGGACCGCGCGCTGCAAACTATTAATTGTTAAGAATAATATATATTGTATATGTTAAATAGGCACAATAATGTAGAACAATAATAATATATTAAACTCACTATATAAACGGAGGCATTACTCTAACTTTTTACGACGTAAATATAGTATATTATAGTTAATATCGTGGACAAAAAAAAAGAGAGTAAGTAAGGAAAAAAACTGCTTCGCGGTGGGCTCCCGGCCCACGACTATACCGGGGAGGTTCATTAGTCGTACTAGAGGATTCATTATTAAGTATATATAAATATATATATATATATATATGTACATATATATATATATATATATATATTATTGTAAATTGTGGTTGTAACTATCACACTATCACTTGTTATCCATCGATGTTTTTTATTTGGATAATTTATTTATTGCGAAAGCTGCGTTCTGGGGATTTGTCGACGTTTCAAAGCTCCCCAAACGAACGTAAAACGAGGAAAAATAAAAGAAAATAGTGAAATATATATTACGCACGAAATTATATATATTTATATACGATAACGTCGTATGTCCAAGGACGTGATTTTGTAAGGTGATGAGAAAAAAAAATTTGCAAAGTCTGTACTGAAAAAAGAAAAAAAAAAACGAAAAAAATGATTAAAAAAACGACGGATATGTTTCATTGCCCATCTGCAAGTGTATAGATATATTTCACGTTCATCTCATACACAGACAAACACACTATCACACACGCAGGCAAACGTAGCACGAGAAAGCACTTATCAGTAGTTATAACATTATCGCGATAATGGTTACATATTTTACATAATATTATTATTCATTATCATCATTATCCTTACGTTATTATTATTATTATTATTATTATTATTATTATTATTATTATTACTACTACATTATTATATTATTGCTACTATCATTACTATTATTATTATTATTATTATTGTATTTGGCAGGGTTATGAAATTAAAATTGAGAAAACTGATATTGTATTTTATTGCCTTTTTTTTTTCTTTACACCTTCCCGTCATACTTGTCCCCGTATATACGACGGATAAAAGCTAACAGCCGCGCGCTTCGTGTAAATCAAGGCCTTGGCGAGCGGCTACCGGTGCGCGGTAACCCTCGTGGCGGGCTCGGCTTGATTTAGCTCGACGCCCTGACACCGTTAATCCCCGCGAAACTATAGACTAATGCCGACATTATTATTACAACTACTGAAATATGGAATATTCTCCGCGGTCTGGTGCTACAGCCAGTATACTGTACTGCTGGTGATGCTCGGAAAGGGGCAGGAGGACGAGGAGAGGAAGAGGGTAACCGCCAACTCGGTTGCCCGTAGAACCTACTCAACTCTCGACGATTTATAATCGCGGGCTGCACTTGGGACTGCGGCTAATACCACCACTACTGTAGTACCCACGCGCACACCCGGCAGCTACAACAGCCTCTCTCGCCAGCACGAGAGTAATATCGGCAACATAATTCTGTGCGAACCGCGGGAGCGCTTTTGTACATACACCCGTATACATATCCGAGCTATGATAAACGCGATGCGAGGCGTGAATCAAGGAGCCGCCAAGGTATTAAACGTGGAAATCGGGAGCGTCTTTTGAAATCTTCTGTATAGCAGAGATCAATGAAACTAGCTTTGTCCTAGACTTCATTGATGTAGCGATGCATTAAGGCGAAGTGCAACACGTGAAAAAAAAAACTCAGTCGGTTACAAAAACTGTATACCAGTTTTTTTTTTTAAAGATTTTTGATAATTCGGGGAAAAACTGAGAACAGCCAATCTGCAGAATCCTCATGACTCTGTGTTTGTCTGAAAGATCTATCAGCTTTTGAGAAAATTGCGAGACAGTTTTTGTTACCTACTGCATTTTTTGTTAATGTGTTTTTCTTCTTTTTAGGGGCAGTCAGGTGAAATTTTGCGCATATTCGAAGACTAAGTTTTCAGGTTCGTGGCCGCTAGTATTATTTTTAAAAAATACGTAGTATTGTCCTATACGAAGAAGAATTTTTTGCCACGCGGCAAAAGCATGCAGGTAATGGGGGCGACTAAAATAAGAACATTCTGAAATGCTTTTTGTGGCCAAATTCATATTCATCAAAAAAGTTGATGAATATTGCATTGTCTCGTTCTTTAATCTACATAAGAATAGATTTTACAAGAAATCATAGTTGAAGGATTTAGTTAGTAATGACTTACGCTTTCGCCCTTCTTTTGACGTTTATTTAAATAAAATAGATAAATTGATAAATTAATAAATAAATAAGATGTTAATAAATAACGTTTATACGAGGTAAGACATAATAAAAAAAAGTTTTTCGACACGTAATACCAGTCATAATGAAAATCTAGGAAGATTATTATCACATTACGCATATCACACGTTTACTTTCAATTCCTATAATAACACGATAATAATCCACCATTGATGGATTTTATTGAAACTATCTTAAAGTCAATGTAGATAACAATCAGTATACTTACATATGTATATACTTTTAATCCCGTGTTTACGCCTTCGAGGTAAATCTTGATATGATCCAATATGAGCTACGGGATAATCATGACAGGATAACGCATATTTTATACCAGTCGTTCTCTTGAACGCACGTATAGCGCAGAGATCGAAGTGAGCATTTTATCGGCAGGTAATCGCTGCATAACTTCGTAATGGTTACAAATTGACGTACGAGGACTTATGGGAAGTATCGGAATCGCGATCCACAGAGCGTGCGCGGACCAGCTCTGCCGTTGTCGATGTCCAGCGATTAAATTCATAAAAGGGAATTACGAGGATCTTGTTATCTGAAGGAGTTGGCGCTCTATAGCGAATATCGCTGTATATAGCTAACTGTTGTAAACATATATAGTAATCGCGCGTGCCAACGGGAACTGGATCACTCGTTCGCAGAGAGAGCCTCTCGTGTGTATTCTCGCGACCATACTTGAGTTTTACTGCGTTGTTTCGAGATGTTGAAGTTGCTGCGACGACTCTAACAGTGTGTTTCAGCCGAGATCTTTGCTCTGGTGTTCCGCAGTAAAAAGGGAAACCGAATCCGATTATTACGGAACAACATTACAATCCCCCGTGCACTTTGATGTCGTGCCTTATGTCGACGTACACGCTGACTGTTTCTGAACGCAAACTATGCGAATACGGTCACTGGTCGAGAGTCTCTCGTGCGAGCTACGGAGCAGTTCGCCTTCAATAAGAATTCCACCATAAAGTATAAGAACGCCAAGAGAAGCACGGAAGGGACGAATAAAAAGAGTTCTTACCCTTCGTTGCACGCATTTCTCTCGTTGCGACTCGCGACTGTCGCACCGTCGCACGTTACAAAAGTATCAACAGACTTCGTCTTAGGCAATCTCAGGTATATGTACTATTACAGTAGGAACGGCAGACAACACCTACCTGTAAATTTATACCATCGTCAAGGTAAGGTAAAACATCTCAGTATATCACGTTATTCAAATGAAATGTAGTTTTGATATTGAAGTTGAAAACAAAACATCAATCGCTTTTTGGTACTTTACCTGAAAGGTGAAAATCAGTTTTTCTTTTGTTTTTTTGTTCGCTTTTAAGGTAAAGTACTAAAAACAATCGGTGGTTTGTTTTCAATTTAAATGCCAAAGTTACGTTTTATTTATAGAAGATACACAGCGAATTTCAGTGCGATTTGCATTTCTTTTCAAAAGTTATTGCGCTTTCGTTCTTTCGTTGCAGATAGACAGACAGACGGAATTAAATGAATGAATGTTTTTTTTGGAATTTAGAACACTCGAAACATCTGTTTACATCAAAATCTGGCAGTCGAATGTTTTTTCGATCGCAGTACATTTTCTTTTACACTCTATATGTGATGAGAAACTAAGAAAGGGTGCAAAGTAGAACTTTACACATCGCTTCCGCATTATTTTTTAATTTTCACAAAGATCTACGAGGAAGTATGTCGTTCAATTTTGGCTTCCTCATAGAGACAGCTTTATAAAAAAGAAAAAACAAGCCTGCAAAGTAGAACCTTGCAAATTGCTTCCTCATTATTTTATATTTAAAAAAAATGTTGACATGTATGCAAAGTAGAACTATGCAAATTGTTTTCTCTATAAAGCTACCACTATGAGGAAGTACGTTTATCTACTTTGGCTTCCTCATAGAGGAAATCTCAAAAAAAAAATTTTTTCACGAAAATAAAGCTTCCTGTATGAGGAAGCAAAAAAGAAAAAATTCTCTAGTAAATAAATTGCTTTATTGAAAATCTGTTTTAAGGGATTTATTATACAACTTTTAAAGTGTATAAAAAAATCTCTGCGATGAAATGTACTATTTCCTATTCCGCTGTATAAGCCACAAATACATATTTTCTATGTTCCGTCATTCCGAAATGGTGACGGAAGCTCTATCCAATTTCCTTGAAACGACTCTAATTGGCGGCTCAGTATACACCTTAGAAACCTAGAAGTCAGATAAAAGACGTAAATAACTGTCATCCAATCACTCAGCTAATAAATAAAATGTAAAAAAGCAGCCCCTTTAATGCTCTCATCACTCAACTGCACTTTCTAGGAAGCTCATTTGTATCGGTAAGGCAAAAACCATTCAATATTTATCTTCTCTATATTCTCGATCATCTGAGTAAATTGCATGGGACTACCGCTACTATCCATATTACTTTTGCTATTTCTATAAAATCGAAGGGAATTTCATTATATTCGATCCTTCGATCGGCTGTGGATATCGCTACAATGACTTTGACCCCTTTCGCGTATCACAACATATGCATATGTCGTTACTTTGATGATGAGAATGCAAATTACGATTCCTACTCATTCACCCCCTCCCTCCCTATCTCACCGGAGAAATCTTGGTTTAGATTGCGTGTGCCCGTGTATCACATGAAATTCCTTTTTCGACGTATCTCCGTATCGTATCAAGAGATAGACTCTCGCAGTGGTCCGCTCTGCGACCTCGAACTCGCAAAGTCCCCCATGAAGTTCCCTGTGCGCTAGCATTTCACCAGAAGCATTTATCGTCAACGCGGGTCTCTCTTTTCTCTCTCGCGGTTTTCTCAACTTCTTCTATTTCTCTATCCGTGTATGTATACAGGATATTCCACGGAAAGTGGGACAGATTTTGGCCGAAGGTCCACGAATCTGTGTAACGCATATCGAGAATCTCGTTCGTTTCTATGATACAAAGAGATTCCCATTGTTGTAGGTTCTGATCAATCTTCCATTCATCTTGAAATTCAAGTGAAAATGAACGGGAAATGTTTGTTCCGCAGTTTCATCTCCATATAACTTAGGCGTCAATCGGACAAAACCAAAAGCTAATCGTTTTTGCTTCCTCATAGAGGAAGCTTTATTTTCATGAAAAAAAATTATTTCAAGATTTTCATGTCAGGACCCTCAGGTTCGTTTAAAACGTTGAGAAACTTGTGACTTTAAACAAAATAAATTCAGGCATTTAGATTTCATAGCTTTTTGAATTAAAAAAAAACGTGGTCGCTCTAACTTTCTAAAAATGTATTATACTTTTGCTGAATAGTTCTTCATAAGTGCAGATACATTTACAGTTACCTGGTACTGAATGTGGCAGAAATCGGAGAAGTGCTTCGGATTTCATGGAGTTTTGACATTTTCGTGATTGTTTTTCAAAATACTATAACTCGAGAACGGTTCAAACAACTTACCAAATTTTGTGTATAAAACTTAAATAGAGCGTCTCAATATTTAATACTAAATTTAGGTTAAATCGATAAAATAGTTAAGAATTTACAGAAAAATGCATTTTCGTAATATTTTTTGAAAATTCTATAATTCGAGAACAGTTCAAGCAACTAACTCGAAATTTTGCTTTAAACTTGAATAGAATATATCGTTGTTTGATACTGAATTTTGTGAGAGAGCAACAAAGAGTTCCTATTTCAGAGAATTTTCTATTTTTACATAAATTCCTCTATGAGGAAGTCAAATTTAAAGAATCTTCAGATTAAAGTAGCTTTGTAAAAATTCGAAAAAAATTCGGGAACAATGTACAAAGTTCTACTTTGCATCCTTTTTATACCATTTTTAATACTGATTTGAGACTTTTCTTTTTGCGCGGAAAGGAACAAAATTCTCGATAGGCATCAGATTTATGATCCTTCGACCAAAAACTGTCCCACTTTCCGTAGAATATCCCATACATTTCTCATTGCTTCTGTACACACGCACTGTGTATCGCAACGCGCAAAGTTTCCTACAAACGTATAAGGCTCGCGCCCATCTAATTGAAAATCCCCTTGAAACTACTGCTTGAAGTCTCTCGCGGTATATACGTTACGGCACGCTTCGCCAAAGGCGCGCGATGATCGCCGTCGATATATCTAACCGCGATAAATCTTACTATTCCTCTGTGCTCCTCCGCTTCTTCTTACCATAGCCCACGAGGTTTACGAATGAGCTTGCGAATGAACGAGATTTTTATTTTCAAATATGTTCCTTGCGGTAGCAGATAACGAATCGCTAAAACCATTGATCCCAACGGGACTCACGGAATTCCTACTGTATGGAGATTTTGTCTTTTCTAAATCGCTTATGAAATCGTTATATAATTGCTTTATCAAAATCGAGATGTGGAATAATGTTCGTTTGGGATTTTACAGAAATACCGAAGAAGCGAAACTATTAGCGGTAATTCACATTTTAGTTCCATATTTGTGGTGTAGAATAATAACGATAATAACGATAATAATCATGCAAGTACAGAATCATCACACGAGTACAGAACTGTATTTCCTATTTCTGCATTTGAAACCGATAAAAGGCCTTCGAATTTTCAACAGTAATATCAATAAGACAGAAGCGATACTTACACTTTTAATTCAGACTAAAGTCGTAAACTCCGTAAATTTCTAGTTTTTCTAGAAAAAAAAGTCAGTTACATACTTCGGTTTTTAATTATGCAAGTAACACTACTTATCCCTATTAGGAAGGTAATCAATTTTTCATACCATGCAAGTATAGACAAAGAAAAGCGAAAAGCGTGTAAAAAAAACTAAATGAAATCATCGTTCTCTGTAAAACTGCTAAGACTGAATTACGACCTAATAATGCCTGTCCATAAAGGTGCATCAATTAAGAAGTATGCTATTTCCCTATTAGAAGACCGTGATCATGCCTTTACCGACACGCGGGAACGCGGGTGAGTAAGTGCTATTATGTACCTGTCACCTCAGTACAGATGGAGAATGAGCTTATACTATGTCTCCGCGATGGTTACTGCGCCGTACGTACGTACACGCAGCCCGCTGAATCGTGACCTCGTCTTGAATTGGATGCGCGATTCTTCACGGTTGTGCGTATAATTCTTATTCGGAGTCTCCGGGAACCGCATTCCCCGGGGGCAACGATAGGTAAAACTACAACATTTACGGAAGAGAAAATCGTCAGCCCGTTGGATCGACGAGAGTTGTATACACGCAACTTTGTATAATTTGTGCAAGCGCTCTTGACCCGGTCACAGTGACAGGTTGCGGTACTTATACGCAGTAAGTATATACCTTGATATATGGGAGGATGGACAGGATTTGCCATAATAGGGCGAGAGCACAGTCGTTGATCTCCCTCTAGGGATTAATCTTACCATATATAGTTAGTGGTTTATTAAATATGTAAGATGAACAATTATATTTTATTAATTATTATGAAATACAAGTACAACTGCTCATCCCTCTCCAACAGACAAACACAGAGTGGAAGTAAATGTACCGTTTCTCTGTTGCTAATCACTAAATCGTTTACTCAACGATACACGAAAGTCGTTGTTTTTTTATTTTATTTTATTTTTTTTTACATCTACCTCCGGGAAGATCAAAGCACGGGTTATATAGGCAAGCGAGGAAACCACGAGAACTACAGTAGGCAGGTGAATCGAGATATCGAGAGAATTCGCATCCCGATGATCTCTCGACTGTCTGGCCTGCTGCACAGACGAGAGCAGCGCGTTTGATCGATCCGGCCAGCCAACAAAAAGCTACATGCCTCTACATTACTATACTATATACGTAAGCGTGTACGCACGGTTTGTACGATTGGTACTTTATGTAGTACGTACTAATACGCCTGCATTATGCGGTACGTTACCGTACCGCCTAACGTTCTAACGTTTCATTCGCCCTCGAACTGTTCCTTTTCCGCTATAAACCTCGTGAAAGTCGATTGCTATACGAGACTCCAAGCTCTCGATCTGTTATATCGAGAGCCGCGGCTACGTATCTGCTGCACCACCACTGTGCTATACCCGGGATGGAGTGTCCGACTGCGATTAAAAACAGATTAGTACGTACGCCTCTCGGGATGAAAGAGGGAGAGAGAGAGGGAGAGAAAGATCGTACAAACATACGCGCTGATCTCTGTACTGCAATCCGAACGTGCGAGAATCGAGAAACATCTCTCGCCGCTACTAGAGATCGCTGGAGATCGTTCTAATCGATCACTCTCAAACGTATGTTACATCGAGATCCCCGCTGATCCAATAGAGAACGCGAATGAAGTAAGAGGGAACGTTTGCGATTACAGGGCACGTATTGAAAATATCATTTTGATCGATTTCATAATAACGCCCCAATTTGTTCTGAGTACAAAAATTGCTAGTTGCAGTACTTCACTTTGATATACAGCTATTTTGTCGGTTTGATTTGTAAATCAAACCGACAATCGATTGTGTTTTGAACCGAATCGGTTGTGTTTTGTAAAAATCGGAAAATACCCGAAAAACTTCAAAGTTCTTCAATATAAAAAATATATAATATACAATATATTGTCAGTGGAGAGGCTCAGTCCTCCCCGGCCCCCCAGAGAAGCTTCGGCCTAAACCCCAACTTTATGAATTATAAATAAAGATTGAAAGAAAACTATGAAAATCTCCAAGTCAGTACAACAATTTTTTATTTCCTCTATTCATCGATGTTTCAGCTAACAATACATGAGTTGCACTCAAATTTTCAGAGATTTAACGTTAAATCAACTCAAAAAGAATATCCACTTGTCTTGTTGAAAATTCTTTACAAGGATTGAAAGTTCAAAACTTACTATATTATCCCCTTAGCGTTTTAGCACGATAGATTCATTAGCTATAGTGAGTGAAATAGTTCTATATAAATGAATTCTATATAATTCTATATAGTTCTATATAATTGTTTGTTGATCGAAATTTTATTTGGCAAGAACTAGTCGAGCCACTAACTTGTACTTGTGCGCAACGTTCTTACTCTTTACATCATGTATCCAAAATAAGAATGCAATACAAAAACTTGCACGTTGCTTCCCCATTATTTTAAGCCTTTGTAAAAGCTTCCCCTGTAAGGAAGCAAAACTAATCAGCATAATTCCTCATAGAAGTGACTTTGTGAATCATCGTAAATAATGAAAAAATAATATGCAAGTTTTTATACCCTACGTCCGTTTTGTATTAATGACCGTTCTATGTTAAGTTGGATAAATTCAATTTACTCCGGTTCAACAAGCCCCAGTCTTGGCCTCTTGCCTCAGTTTCCATTAGCTTATCACGTAAAGAAGGTATGAAATGAGTATAAAAACAAATATTTTTAAGAAGACACCCTGAAGGCTTAGGGTATAGCTATTTTGTACTTTGTAAGAGACTCACGATAAATTTGTTGGGTCGTATTAGTATAGTTTGTGCGGAATTGGAAGGCAGTAAAATAACTGGCTCTATAATACCGGGTTGCCAGAGGGGTCGCTGAAAGAGGAGGAGTGTGCTGAGCGAGTTGGTTATACCATCTGTATGTAGAGTATATGAGGCGTTCACGACCAACTCGGCCACTTTTTTTTTTACCATCTCGGATCTGTTCCATAATTGGCCATATATAAGTACTACTTAAAGGTACTCGCTGTGAATTTTTTCCAATTTTTTAATTCACTCATTTGGAAATGCATTTTTGTCCTCAAACTTAAAATGTAAAAATAAAAAAGTTATTTCTTTCCATGAACTGTTTTATGCAATATATGTTGTATTTTTAATGGCATTTAAAGGACTATTTTTAGTTAAAGAAAAATGGAGAATATATATTTTTTTTCAACTTTAATTTCACTGTAGACAGAAAAAAATTGGCATCGTGAAACTCTTTAGAATTGTAGCATTCCATTAAATAATTTCAGCAAAAAAAAAATCCATTTTTCTTTTTACTGTAAATAGCCTTTGCGATGCCATAAAAAATAAAACATATCTTGCATTAAATAGTTCATGGAAAAACATAACTTTTTTCTTTCTTCACTTTTTTTGCCCAACTCCGCATTTCGGAAACAAATGAATTTAAAAAATCTAGTCTAAAAATAATCTAAAAATTCACAGCTAGTACTTTTAAGTAGTACTACTATATGGCCAATTATAGAACAGATCCGAGAGGGTCAAGAAAAAAAAAGTAGCCGAGTTGGTGGAGAATGCCTCATATAGGTATGTATACTCTGTACCTGGGCCTATATATAACTTGCGCTCGCCAACGACTCGCCGCTTCTCTTAACGCCCGTATAATTCATTAATATAAGCGCCCCGGCTAATTGATATCATGTAATAGCGGAGCGAGCACGCGCGTTACAGCGATCATAAACGAGAGCGTGGGATCGACGGTGAAAGAGCGTTAGCCACTTCACGATCCTCAACTCGATGATCTCCTGCTAATGTCCGACTTATACTATTTTCTTTTTATCGAAAGGGAAAGCAAACGCTCAGCCAAATTAAAACGTCAGAAGTCACGGTTGAACTTTTTTTTTTGTAGTAAAACTAGTACCGATGGATTTCGAGTAACCAAATTATAGCTATTAACTACAAATATAGAGTCATAAAAAATTACACCTTAAAAATGTTGGAGAATGCTCTAATGCACCAACAATAAGAAAAATATCAATAATTCACTAAATATCTAAAACTTGTCAATGATTTCTGCAAAAAAAAAAAGATTATATTTGCATCAATGAATCTTGCAATAATTTAATAAAAAAACATAGGTATTTCATTATAAAATACAGATATTTCTATCAATATAGAGCAATGAAAATGACATATAATATAATCATATTGAAAAAATCCCGATATAAATCTTAAATTTGTAGAATTCACGAATCAATGAGCTATTCATTGATTTTAGAAAATGTAATATTTTCATATAACCCATGTGCAGATATTACTACCAAATATAGAGCATCATAAATGAAACATTAAAGATTTCGAATAATGCAATTCACAACAACAAAAATATCCATAGTTAACATTTATTTACTATCTGTAAAAAATTTCCACAAATCACAATCCTGCAGAAACAACTAATCATCAAGTTTTGGTACGGTGCATAATTGTTTTACTTTGCATTGTTGACGGTTCTATAATAATTCGATTTTCTTCAAGGCGTTTGTTAAATTTTATTTTGTTTAATAAAACGTATTAAATTAATTATTATTTTACTCTGTGACGGTCGGTATGAAACAACAATAATTAACGCGACTACTGCATTTTCAATGCGCTGAATTATTTATTTACAATGCAAAATTGCGCTCTATTATAAATAATCACTGTCTTACCACTGCGGAAGTGAATGTAAAAAACCTTCGAGCAAACATTCGTAATCTCGATTTTTTAATCTGTGATAATTCTAATTATAAGAGTTAAAAAAAATGGTTCATAATGTGTAACACGGAATGAAATCAGATGAATATTTCCGTAACCTTGATCGGTCTTGCTGACAGAACATAGACACCGCAAGACACTAGAAAACACGACTGGCAAACATGAGGCATTCCACACGAAGTGGGCCACCCCTGTTTTCAGATGTCACAACAAATTTCATAATATTTGTTTGAGAGTGCTGTAGAATATCTAGATTACATACAAATTATTTTATATTTTTTAATCTTATATTTGACCGAAAATTAAATATCGATATTTCATTTTGGTGTTTTTTCAAACATTAAATGTAGATACTTCAATGTAGTTTCCACTCAAAAATGTTCACAGCTGCGTAAAATAATTTCCATGTATTTTTGAGAAAATTAAAGTTTAAAAAAAAATTTTTTAAGATGCAACGTCTTGATTTTGCTCTAAATTTGATGAAAATTTTGATATGTATGCAAACTATAACAAAATTGAAAAAATTAAATCAATCTAATAATTATGGTTACAAATATTGCGCTCTGCTTTTCCCGTACTTGAATATCAGAACATTTTATCTAAAGATTTTTTTGTATTTTATATATACAATAACAAAAATTTTGTGAAATTCGGAGCAAAATCAAAGTCATCTCTCGCTCAAAAAAAAAAAAATGTTCACTTTATTTCTCTCAAAAGTGTATGACATTTATTCTCCACAGCTTTGAAAAATGTTCAGTGGAAACTACATTCAAACAGCAACATTTTACGTTAAGACATTATATTTGTACAATCAATAGTTTTTTATACATAGCGAATCGAAAAACAAATGAAATACAAGATTAGAAAATCTGTAATAATTTGTATATATTCTAGACTCTTTACACGGATCTCAACAAAATATTGAACGTTTTTGTGGTAACTTAAAACAGGGGTGGCCCAATTCGTACGGAATGCCTCATATATTTAGTATTATCTATCTAATAGTGTAAAGGAACTCGGTGGAGCACGCGCGGTTAATCTGCCTTTCTAGCCCCCGCGCGAGTCGTGCCAGTGAACTGATTCCTGCACTGCTGCTATTACTGCCTGGCCAGCGCACTGCACACAGCATTGTGCAATTTAATTTGTAGCGCGCAACCTTGGACGCCGTAAAACTCACGGCACACCGGCGTCACGTTAATTACCTTTCCGCCCGTGTACTACCTCGACTAGGACTGGACTTGAGACCTCGCCGTCGTCGTCGTTGTCGTTGTCGGTGTCGTTGTCGTCGTCGTCGTCATCGTCGTCGTCGCCGGTAATATTATTATAAGGGACGCAGTTTCTGCCCACTAACTTGACAGCAATTGACGAATAGTATAGGCCAACTTCTACCGTCTAACCATTTCAATATTTCCACTGTCAAGCTTGAATAAATTTTGAGCATTGAAAAAATAGGTAAACCGTGAAACAAGAATTGGAAATAAATTCATGCCGAATTGCGTTATTGCAAAAGTTCGCCAGGAATTCACGGAGAAAAGAGTTAATCACTTTCAGCGATGAATTTTTGGGACGAAATTTTGAGCCAACTTCTATCGTCTTACAATTTAAATATTTCCACTGTGAAACTTGAATAAATTTTTACCATTAAAAAAGTAGGTAAAACCGTGAAACAGGAGTTGGAAACAAATCGACGGTGAATTGCGTTATTGCAAAAGTTCGCCTCGAATTCGCGAAGAAAATAATGAATCGTTTTCAGCGAAATTGTCAGCCAACTTCTATCGCCTTACAATTTCAACATTTCCACTGTGAACAATGAATAAATTATTATCATCGAAAAAGTAGGTACAACAGGAATTAGAAATAAATTCACGGTGAATTGCTAATGTTCGCCTGGAATTCGCGAAGAAAATAATAAATCGCTTTCAACGATAAATTCTTCGAACGAAATTGTCAGCCAACTTCTATTTTCTTACAATTTCAATATTTCCACCGTCAAAAATGAATAAATTTTTACCATCGAAAAAGTAGGTAAAACGTGAAACAGGAATTAAAAATAAATTCATGGTGAATTGCTAATGTTCGCCTGGAATTCGCGAAGAAAAGAATGAATCGCTTTCAGCGATGAATTCTTCGAATGAAATTATCAGCCAACTTCTATCGTCCTACAATTTCAATATTTCCTCCGTGAAAAAAGAATCAATTTTTACCATCGAAAAAGTAGGTAAACCGTGAAATTGGAATTGGAAATAAATTCACGGTGAATTGCGTTATTGCAAAAGTTCGCCGGGAACTCACGGAGAAAAGAATTAATCGCTTTCAGCGATGAATTCTTCGAACGTCTCCATTTTCGATCATTCATATGCTAAGAGGAGCTTATACGATCGAGTAAAAGAGAGATGCGCGTAGGAAAAGCGACCGTTTTACAGCTAGAATGGTTGGGCTGGGCGCATAAGAGTAATATACAGCTCTTCTGGTGCTCTTAGAGTCTGGCTACGGCGTGCCGTGGGAAACGTGACACGCACGTTGCTAAAGTCAAACCGAAAGTCTATATCGGGTTGTCGATATAGAGGTCAAGATGGTAGAGAAGGTAGCCAAGGGGGAAAAGATCTCTTCCATGTTCACAGCGAGTGACGGTCTTCAATGTGAGTACCATCGATCACACTTGATTGCTTCTTCACTGTCGATTTTTTGATGATTTTTTTTTAATACATATATATTCTAATGGCAGAGGGTCACTTCGTTTCACTTGGATTTACAGGGAAAGTAAAGTGAATGTTAGAAAGTAAAAATAAATTCATTTGCATTCAATCAATTCAGTTGCGATTTTTTTCCTCAGAAGAAAAGTACTTGAATCTAGGTAGATGAGTGAAATAGAGTTTTCATTACAATTAAATTGATATGTTTTCTGGCCTAGCACCGATAAAAAAATCGTTGGTTCGATTCGCTGTATATACAAGGGTGATGAGACTATCTGATTATCTGCGATTAAAATAGCGACTCTTAGCAGTTTTAATCTGAAATCCCACAAGGTCGGTCCTAAAAAATCAACCATAAGCCAACCATCCCTGCTCTCAGCTCAGAGTTGAAATTAGGATTATTTTGTCTTATTCAACCGTAAACCAACGTTTCATTTTCCATTTCAACATCTTATTATTTAATACATGATTACCTTTTGTATTGACAAAAAAAGCTTCGACTAAAAAAATGGCTTAAAAAAATCGACGAAACGTCTGCTCACTCTGGGTCAAAGCTCAAAAATGTTGATATCTAATACAGGATTTTTGAGACAAATTTCGAATTTTTAAATTGGCTCATAAAATTTTTATTTGAAAAATTCATGACAAAAAAATCTGAAAAAAATTAGAAGTATTTCTTTTTTCGAAAATATAGAATAGTATAAAAAATTATGGAACGAATTGAAAGGGTTCACGGTTGAAAGCTCACAGAGTTGGCCAGGAATATCGCATACATTTCTAACAATTGATAAAAAAATTGATAAATTCCAATTAAAAAATTTCAAAGACAAAAATAATTAAAAGCAGACTTGGAATTTTCCATTATCGCATTAGAATTGCAAAGATGTTATTATTATTACTTAACAAGATAACTTTTCATCAATAAATACTATTCTGGATTATCAGTCCGATAGTACCCAGAGAGTTGTGGTCAAGTAAAAGAGGAATCCGTATATCGCCTGTAAAGTTTAAAAATATAGCAAGTCCTGAGAGTGTCCGTAAGATGGCCCATCACAACTTTACGAGCGAAAAGTACTTGGTCCCCACGCATACATGTATTATCTCTAAGAGATACATATAGGTGGTAACTTGTGGCTGCTTATTCGCTTGCACGATCTCTCCTCGTATACCAGACAATTTTACGATCTTCAAACGCATTCGATACTTCTCTAGCCTCTCTCCGTGTTTAAAAATCAAAAAACAAAAAAAAATGCTCATTTTAATATACGTTTGCGACTTGTCTCAAAGGCCATTTCTGAACTACGTACATCACATTTTCCCCACATTGAGCCCTGGTGGTCCAAGATACGTCTTGAGATAACAGTATGAACGAAATTACAGGTCATCTAAAGGAGAATCGCAACCGAATGCACATTGAGAAGCACTAGCAACATAACGCAGGTATAGATAAACGAAAGGAACTATCTCAGACGTACTCAGCAGGGCGCGCGAGAGAGAATTTAACACTTGGTGAAACGGGTTGGCGCGCTCATAATCGCCGCAATCACTTATCAATTTGATGATTCGCAGTGCGGTGAAAGCATAAACTCTCCGATTCACTTGCGTTCATGCGCCAAGTCACAAGCTGCGTATCTAAATCTCTATGCGCACCGTGCGAACCTCTTCCGTAATATAACGTGCGCGCCTCTCTTCGTTACATTAGACGCAGTATGTAGAGACTGGCACTGTACCCACATCCGCCGGGCATAATCCTCACCTTTATGTACTACCAGATAGTTACTCTTGGCTGGGTTTGAAGCGTCAGGCAATAAGTAATTTTATGCGCGGAAGAAAGTTATATTAAGAAAGTCCGGTCAACCTTCATTAAAATCCATAAAAAAAAGAATTACGTTCGTCTATGAATTTGAAAACATTAGACAAAATCGGTGTCTTTCTGTAGTCTACTTTTCGAAAAAGAAAATTATTTTAACAAATAATTACTTGTTTAAGAATTACGTTTGTTAATTCAACAAGAAATCGTTTGTTTTATGATTTTTTCGTTAAGCTTGTCAAGTGTAAAAAAGAATTGTAAGATATCGAAGTGCTACTATTTGTAGAAATAATTTTATTAAATAGAATATTCTATTAACTAGGTTAAATTAGAATTTTTTTTAAGGATATTATATTTTTAACAACCATTGAACATGATGGTGTTGTTTCAATTTTACCGATATCTCAAATCGTTATGCTCATTCCAGAAAAATTAATATCAAGCACAACTGACAATTATTTGAGAATATTTGGCCCACTGATTCTCTTTCAAAAGTAAGCAGTGTATAAAAAGAAAAAAAATGGTTGTTCCAGACTCCAGAGTAAAATAAAGAAAAAAAATTCTTTATTTTACTAGGTCAATATTACATATTTTTAAAAAGATAATACTAGCTGTCATGTAAGTTAGATTAGTCTTTGAATATCCATAAATTTGATTTAACTCCCTCCTGATTTAATTCCAAATATCCGAGAGTAATAATTAAATAACATTTTTTATTGCCTCTATGAGGAAACTAAAATTGATCGACATAGTTCCTCATCATCCCTCCATGCGAGGTGAAAAATAATGAGGAAGCTATGTGCCCTGTTTCACTTTGCAGCCCTTTTTTCTACTCGTATTTTTATCACAAAACTGGAAACTTACGTTTCGTTAAAAAAATAACTTTCGTTATAAAATAAAAAATAACCCAAAAAAATGCTGGACGTTTGTAAAGAAAACCTTTCGTTAAAAGTTTTTTTTAAATTGAGGTTTCGTTTTTACTGTTTATTCCCTGTCGACTGAAAATTGGTAAGAATTATCGTTCTGTAATAATAATAATAAAAATTATAGTAAAAAAGTGACAAGTGGTACATAAAAAAATAGTTTCTCTCTCAAGGAAATTGCAGTACTACGTCGGAAAGGTTTGGTTTTCGTAAGCGACAGCCTGCAAAAAGTGCGCACTTTTCAGCACGGTGGACTGAAAAAAAGTATATAATTTGAGATGTCTATGAAGAATCATCAGTTTATCTTCATTTTCTTTGACTTTTTATTTTCGTTCTTATCATTACACGTGTATGGTATATGATGATGACGTCGTTCGCATAGGGACCCTTGACCTGCCACGTACAACCGCAGCTACGACTTCTCTCAGTCCTTTACTCGTCGCTCTTTTCGTCGCTCCTTCTCATTTCCATCTTTCTCCACTTTTTTTTTGTCATCATCCTATCTATCTAACTATCTCTCATTCTCCGCGGCAATCGTGGTGCGTTGTTAAATTCCGTCACGGTTATGGTGGCCAGGAGCAATTCGCGTGGCCACCCATCTTCTTTTTAACAAGGTATTTCCGTATGACCGTGATACCGATGCGACTCGTCGCCTCTATGTATAACTAACATTGCTACTGGCTGCTATATGTGCTCTGGTGATATGCTACCGCGGATACGCGACACGACCAGTATATACCAGTGCACCGGCAGCCCCCGTTCCCGATGTCAGCACTAAATGAACCATCAGGGTCGCCATAAATCCTCGTACTATCAGATGAGCGACCGTGGACCTGCCTCTCCCGGATATAACGAGGGACCACCGCCCAGCGTAATGTAACTCCTCGCGCCAGACGATACTATATACTTTAGCATATATCTATACTGTATACATACATCGAACGTCCAATCCACGTCAATATGTGAATATACTTGGAGAGGATTTGAAAGTAACTCCAATATTATTGATTTTCCTTTTAGAACCCGTTGGACTCCTTTCTATTTTACATTACAGGCTATAGCTGCTGCTGATTGTTTTCATTCTTATTGTATTTATTAACTTCAGGTGATGCGCCACACATCTTTAAAAACTGTAATTTGATTTATTCGAAAGAGTCGATTAATTGTTTTAGAGTAAAACTAGTTTTATTCGATATTCCATACATAAGTAATTTTTAGCCATAGCAACTGACAATCGCAGATGTTATTAAAAAAAATGAATAAGGTTTTGTAAAAGAATTTTTAATTAATTTTTGACCACATGGTTTCTGAAATATAGCAGCCTACCGTTAATTCATGCCAACTACCATTCATGACGTCGAAAAAAATATTTTTGTGAGCTTTTACTATAATAGTACATTACGATACTAGTGCGATAAAACTTTTTCTGACGTGTGTGAGTTTTGGAAACGGCCACTTTTTTTTATGAGATATCGATTTTTTTCATTCGCCATTCCTTGGCCACCAGTACCCCCCACAAATCTTGTTAGTCATTTTTCGTGATCAACATTTTTTGGCCGATTGTCGGAACCAATCTTCGCGAAAAAGTTTTGCACACGATCACTGTTTTCGAAAAAATGTCGATATCAAATTTGATTATATGTCCATTTATAGAATTATTTTTTTTTTTAATTCAGCTTTCTTCGCGAGACACATCAGTTTTTCGAATAGGAAAACACCGACCTTCCGAGATTTGTCGGCGATAGAAACCATCGGGACAAAAGCTATCGAAATTGAGCGCGAGCGGGGAAGCTATGGAATCTTCTTAATCATATAAGATTATTATTATTATTATTATTATTATTGTTGTTATTGTTATTAGTATTATTAAATAATAACTATTAAAAGAAAAGTATTTAAATGGTACTACACATTTTTTGTGCTCACTAAAAAGCTTAAGTAACAAGTTTTAATTTCAATCTGAAAGAATTAGCAAAAGACGAAATGAAAGAACGGTGGAGTTCAGTAAGAGCTGAGTCTTGGCGGGTTTTGCATGTCCGTGGCCTTAAATTAAGACAGTACTACCGGGGAGTGGCGAGAGGTGTCGATAATGAATCTCCGTGGAGTTAATTAGCTCCGGAGGTGAGGCCGATAGGCGGTTCGTCGTGGCATACCGATACTGTAGGCCCTCTCGCGCGCGCGGCATGCAGCGCAGAGCGTTAATACAGCCCAGTAGTTGCACTACTGCACTCCGCTCAGAGAGTCCCGAGAGACTCTAAAGCCCTAACTGAAACGTCACGCCACTTGTTACTCGTTAGTGTGCACGATGCCATCTTTACTGCTGGCCACTCAGCAGCAGGCAGCTTGGGTGGAGAACACCGTACAGAAGAAGCCCACGGAACATCGATGCCAACCGACCGGCGTGTGTAATTAACAATGCCCTCACGGCTCTTCTCTTCGCCCATCGCTTTGTATACTCTACCAAACTAGTTTGACTAAATCGCTCTCTAAAGCTTCCGTTTAAGGCAATCCTAAGTAATAATTTACAAAACGACAGGTATCTAGAGTTCATGAAAATTCAAGATCAACTCGAGATGCTTTGCCGATTTTAGGCAGAAATCACGCAATTTTTTTTAATCGGTAATACAAATCTTACGTAAAATCAAAATTGATGCGATTGATTATTCGCAAGGGTGTTCTGTTCAAGTTAAAAAAATCTCCAGGTTCAAAAATAACAAATTGTTATTTTAATTACAATTTAAAAACAATTAATTTTAATTTTTCTGGTATTTTATTTTAGTAATAAGTTTGTAATTTGTCGAAACGCAAAAAAGTAATTTAGTAAAAATCTTCGATGTGTCTCTGTGTGGACGTGTGTATCAGACGTAATTTCTTTTAACTTTCGGATTAAATATTTATATTTTAATAGATTAATATCGACCAATGATCGGTATTGAGTTTCGTAAGAATCGACAGGTTTATACAAATTTCATGTTTTCTTTTTGTATTTTGATAAAGCGTTAATGATCTTAATCGCATAAATAACTTTTTCAAAAATAAACCTAATTTTTCGTTCAGAGACGAACTATTATTAAACGGTATTATCGATAGTTAATATCTGGTGAAAATTGGTAGAAAAGTTCGAATTTTATTGGAATTTCCATATTTCAATTTATAATCACTTATACATCTGAAACATTTGACGAAACTGATTAAGTCTTGAGTCACTTACGTAATAATGATCAGTAATGTTTATTAATAAATTTGATAAACATAACATAAATTTAAAAAATTATAATTATGATGCAAAGTAAAAATATTTGAAATTTTTTCAAAAATTTTTTTAGAAAATTTATTTAAAATTTTTCGCAATCTCCGCCATGAAGAAGCCTGCTAACGCAGAAATAATTTATGCCAACTTACAAAATTGTGTATACGTGCAAATTGCTGCACCATTTAATTTTCATGAATTTTAGGTGACTCGGTCGCCTTAAAGAAACTTCAGAGCGAAATATAATGTAGATTTTATCTACCTGCAAAAAAAAAAGAAGAAATGGACTTTCTTCTCTGACCCTGACGAATGCAGAACGCATGAGGATCACAAAAGGGGCACGGGTGAAATGACTATTTGTAAGGCGTGCACGGATACGAACAGTTTGCATAAATGCATCTGTGTCCCGCATTAAGTTAGTTACGCTTAAATGCAAATTGGTCATTTAATCGATCTGCTTAGGCCTTGGAACTGTGTATATAGCATAATAGACCCCCTTATGCCATCACCCTGTGTGACTTATCGTCGGCTGAATATCTAAAAGAATTTGTACAACTTTTGAGAGGACTCGTCGATAGACACCCAGACAATAATGTATATTCTATTTTGTATGTGTCGATTTCGATGAGTGAACGTTTTATCGACGACTACAAAAGGGTCTGAGCTTTATATATATATGTATGTATTTATGTATGTATGTATATCTTACTTGCTTGCTTGCATAAGCTGCATAAGCTGAGTACATCATGTGCAATTATCTTATGCGGGGGCTCTATATTCGATATTTTGGTTACGGAACTGTCGAAGCTGTGTTGACACTTAGCGGCATCCTTCGGCGATTATCAATACCTTTGTAAAGAAGAGGTATCTGCATTACCGACCGTTCGGACATTACCACCTAGCGGTCGGTACTCGACCGCAATTAAATTGGCAGTTGTTCAAAAACGTATTTTCGTCAGATCGCCATTTTGGTGGGAAATTCAAAATTCCGTTTGGTATTCAGCCAAGGCGTGTTACTAGATAAGCAGGACTAAGCGAATATCTAATGTTACTGTTTCGTTATTATAAAAAAATATATAAATGCCTTTTTCGTCTTTGCCGTGATACGCATTCGCTTCTGCAAACTTAATTCGGAATTTGCATTGAAAATTGACATTCTGTCGTTTGATGGAATCGATTTGAGAGCCATACTGTGGAAAATATTTCGCGTAAGGTTAGGTAGGTCAGAATAGCTGTTTATTCGGACACCGGTATGTTAGCCTATAGGTAACACAACAACTTTCTACGTTGGCAGCTCTGATTTTATTGGCGCGGCAATGCGCCGCTATGTGTGTTAGTTCACTTCGAACGTATCTCAAAGCCAACACTGCCGGTGGAAACTGTAACGTTATTGTTAACACCAGAAAACAACAGTAATTATTCCACAAAATGGTAAAATTAACACCTGACTTGATACAGCAATCGATGCAGTATATAAATCCAGTAAGGGATCGAGAATTAGATCTCAGAGGTGAGAATTTTCAACACTAAAATTGATGCCCGATTTTTCATCCACATGATATAACCTTGAAATACGTTTTCATATGTTTATAATTTCTTTGGATATTTTTTTCAGGATACAAAATACCTACTATCGAGAATCTTGGAGCAACTCTGGTTAGTATAGATACAAATAATTATGGAGTACTTTTTTTTGGACTCCATTGTTTTGGTTTAAGAGTGCTACTTTTATGTCATTTTAACCTTCAAATACTTCGCTTTGATGTATTAGAATGTGCAGATGCTCTGTATTTCTGGTATCTTTTACTTTTTGTGATAGATGTCACATTTAGTTTCCTCATAGAGAAAACTTTGTTTTGGTGAAAAAAAAAAAAAAAATTCTTTAAGATTTTAATGTCAATATATTCAAAATTGTCTAAAACATTGAAAAAAGTTTAGAAAAAGTGTCTGGATGATATGTGCGATAAAGGGTCTGACGTTTCTGCTGCCATAAATTGGGAACTACTCAACCAAATTGTATCAAATTTTTGTGTCATATACAGTGCGGCCAAAAATTACTTTAATATACATTTCATAAATATCAATTGAGGCATTTTGATTTTAGCAGATTTTTAATATTTTGAAAAATGTCTGTTATCAGCATAATTCAAATAAATTTGCAGCTATCTAGCTGAAACTTGGCACAAAACTGTATCTGAGTGGTTCAACCTTTAGTATTGAATTTATGCAAAATTGATAATGTTGTTCAAATTTTATAGATATTTATATTTTTATAATTTTCTTGAAAATGCTGTAACTCAAGAACAATTTGAATAACAGATCCAAAATTTGTCATAAAACTTAAATAGAGTATGACAATGTTTAATACTAAATTCAAGCAAAATTGATAAAGTGAAGATTGGCCAGTACTCTACATGTCATTAAAATTTGAGCTGATTCTGTTGAATAGTTCACGAGTTATGGTAATATGAATTTAGGCCTTTCGTCACATACACATACATACAAACATTCGGATGATTTTTCTATAAATTTAATATAAATATATGTTGTAAAATGACTAAATATTATATTAAAAAACAATAAAAACATTGCTGTTAATATACAAGTAGTTTAATATTGATTTAGAGGTGTACATTATATTTAACACACTGATTTATGCATGAATGCTTCCCATACATATATTGTGTTTTTCCGAAAATTTTTAACAGTTTTAAATCGTGATATACATCTTTTACAATATCAAGGTCTTCACTATCCATGTCCAGTCGAAAAATTAAAACAGTTTGTGCTCAAAAGTTGATATTGTGAATACGATATTATTAAATTGATTTAATCAATTGCAGGATCAATTCGACACGATAGACTTCTCTGACAACGATATCCGCAAACTCGATGGTTTTCCACTGCTCAAGCGTATCAAGACTCTCTTTTTCAACAATAATCGAATAGTCAGAATATCCGAGGGCCTTGAACACTGCATACCGAATCTCGAGTGCTTAATGTTGACAGGAAACATGCTCCAGGAGCTGGGTGACCTGGAGCCATTGGTACCTCTGAAAAATCTTCAAAACTTGTGTCTCCTGCAAAATCCAGTCTCGGCTAAGCGTCAGTACAGAGAGTACGTCATATACAGATTGCCGCAGCTCAGATTGCTGGATTTCAGGAAAATCAAGCAGAAGGAGCGCGAGGAGGCTACGGAGTACTTCAGGAGCAAGAGAGGCAAAGAAATGGCGAAGGAAATCGCCAAAAAGGCTAAAGCTCAAGCGCCTGGCATAGGACTACCTGACAAACCGATTACAAATCCTGAGGAGCGCGCCAAGATCCGAGAAGCTATTTCCGAAGCTGCGTCGTTAGAAGAGGTCCAGAGGCTCAGTAAACTCCTACAGTCAGGACATATACCCGGTGAAGAAAAACATCATAATGGTATGCTACGATTTCGCGACTCTTATGGTGATGTTATCGCCTTTCCGTTTTTGCCAATAAATGTTTTGTCAATATTTTTAATAGAGCAAACACGACAATACGGACAAAGGTGACACATCGAAGTCGACAACGAAAGCAGTGAAAATTAAAAAAATATTTTCCTTCTTGGAAATTATCTTTAATCAGTCAATGTTTTTGCAAATCCATAATTAATAACGCATTACATACACATACACAATCAAAAGTTTGATATGAGTAGAACTTGAATAATTTGACAGAAAAATATGTGAAAAAAAGATCTTCGTAATTAAGAGATCAAGAACATATTCTGAATAACTGGTTTTTTAAAAGTAGTGTGTGTTGTGGTTTTTGTCTCTACAAAAACAACAATACGCAATTCGTAACCTTTTGATTATTTTAATAAAATCATGATTATAAAAAAAAATAAAAAATATATGCATTTAGGTAAATCAAAGTATTCATTTTATATAAAAACAGTAATTTTTCTACCAAGCTTATTGAAGTTTTATTGATAACTTTTTTGCAATAATATTAATATTCGAAATCAATGTTCTTAAGATTTCCAATTTCGTTGATTTTTTTTCAGAAGTTGACTCTACTCAAAGTACTCAAATCCTACCCAAAAACTGTCAGTTATTACATAAAACAAGTGAATAAATATTTTAGTGATGTTGCTATTAAAATCAATCTTTTAATTCACTAAGAAATCAAAGTTAATTCTAATGAACTCAATATTTTAATAGTCTAAATGTTTAGCCACAATCGAACTTATTTCGAATAGAAACGACAAAAAAGGATTGTCATATTATCTTGATCCTACAGCACACGGTTCTACTATTTGGCTGAAAGTTATAAATCTAATGCAAAATACGTTCTTGCGGCAGACTAAAGCAATTTCAGAACTTTATACCATAGAGTAGAAACAAAAAAAAATTATTTACACTAAACAGCGATGTTTAGTTAAATGGAAATTAAAATGAAAATTATCGGAAGAGTATAAAAGATACAATTTTACGTGGATTTTGAATGTTTATGTTTCAGGTAACTCGAGACCGGAAGCGATGGAAGAAGAGGATGACTGAGTGTAAGATTTAGGGCTCACCCAAACGTATACATTAATTCTTAAAAAAAAGTTTCGTTCGATGTAAGTATGCCGCGTGTACCTCGAAACTCTGATCGTGCAATAACGATCATTATTCCAATGGTTTAAGCTAATAAGATACTGTTTACTACACAAACTACAGTATTGTCATGAGGATTGTACGATGATATGAAATGCGGCTTGTTTATTCGTCCGAGAGAATAAAATTTTGTATAAAAGGAGCAAAAAAAAAAACCAAAGAAATTCCTGAAGCCTCGAAGCGATTCCAAAAGCGATTAGGAGCGAGACAAGAAAAATAATTTTAACGTGACCTCATATTTCTTTCAGCCTGCGGTAGATCTTCTCCCTGTATCATCGTATAATAATAAAAAGAATTTTTTTCAAGAGCATTGCCTTCAATGTTATTCCCGCTTACTGAGAAAGTATTTTGTGGACAATACTGCTGCTTATCTCACACCTATCTCGTGGTCGGAAGAAAGAAGAATTTTTATGTATTTTTTCCGGGGAAACGTGTGCAGGTTTTCAATATTAAAGCGTATTTTGCAATTAAAAAAAAAATATTTATAAATCCTCCTTCGGGGTGACTAGTGTCGCTCGGAAACAAGTCATCAGAAATTTAAACAATTAAACGCATTTAGTTTTTGCATCACTTTAAAGTAATGATATTGATATTTGCTATATTCACTGATAGAAAAAGAACGATGCATCGAAAATCATTTTGAGTAAAACGCGTTAAAATTTTAGGTCGAGTTTATACGTCGATAAAATGTAATAATTGAAAAAGCTTAAATAGAATCAACGATGCCAGGCCCATAATATATTTAATTGTAAAAATTCAAATCTCTCATAAATTGCATTTGCAATAAACGCCTATAACTCCGTCAATTTTGAATAAATCGACTTAACATTTTCAGGGAATATTTCTGAAATTGTATATTCTTCAGAACCTGTCAAAAACGAAAATTCTATAATTGTCAAAAATTTCAACTAACTTAATTTTTTGTAAGCAGTCATAATATTATTAAGGCGCTTTTGCATTGGCCTTTATATTTTCGACACCGTATTCCGATAATGTAAAAAATACAAACACGAAGACATCAAGCTATAATAAATGAACATTTAATAAAGAAAATGCCGAAGCGTTTGAACACAAAAATTCATATCTCTGCGGTCACGGAAGCAAACATTCTGAAACTTTGGCTATCCGGGATATGTTTTTTTAATAATGAAATAATACATCAGCAACGACTTGTCCGCTAGTCGGAATTACGTAAGCGACGGCCAGCAGATGTCGGGATATATCAGAAGCGACTGCTTTGCTTACAGCTAAATACAGTCGCTTCTGATCGTATTTCCGAAACAAATCGAGTTTATATTACAAAAAAAAAAGAAAACGAAAATGGGCAACGTATTTGCAGGAGATTCTCAAGAGATGAAAACAATACCGGATTTCAAAGCCAAGCCTCAGTTTGACCCTATGTTAGGATTTCCTAAAGGCAGGAAACCAAGGGGTTAGTACATTATAACCTCTAACACATCAATAATGAATTTTTATACCTCTGTATATTGTTTTTCTATTAGATACATGCTCTAAGAAAAATACAACTTCACCTTAAATATCCAATAAAATTTGAAAAATTTTAAACTTGAGAAAAATAGAAAATGAGTTCATTGCCGTTGGTATCTTATTGTTCTTGTGATATAATCCATTGTGAATCACAAAGAATAGAAAGACAAATAGCTATTCATGAGCAATAACACTAAACCTGTACTTTTGCAGTTTCATGTACACATAGATTTGTTGAAAATATTCAAATGAGGTTTCATATGAAAAAAGTACATTGTCTAATTTACGATAAGATTATTTTCAACAATCTCAACAGAAAAACACTATTGCAGCTGTTACTCTATATATTTTGCTCTTCGGTCTTCCTAATATTAAAGGAATGTAATACATGCAACAATCTTAAAATATTTGATTATGAATCACAGTAAAACGGAAATTTTTTTTGTAGATAGTCTTTATGAAACTTAAAAATATCTTGAATTCTAAATTGGTATTTTAGAAGGAAAATTATAGAACAAAAATATTAGCTACTACTTCCTTTTATTTACTGCCTTTTATTAATCAAAGTGGAATATATCAAATTATGCACATACTAAAATAAATAGTTGTCAATTTTGCATTGTATATCAATTCGCATTAATTTTTTCTAACTTATAGATGTGATATATACTTATTTTGTAAAATTAATTTTACTGTTTAAATTTCAGAATATTTTCAGTAGCGTTACCAAATGGTAACTCTTGGAAAAGGCTCTTGAATATTGCGTATATCCATAATGCCTCTGGTTTCCAATTTCACTCATCTAATGGTTTTTAAATTCTATCTCTTACAAATTTTCTTTTCTTACTGCTCTTATACATTGGCTTCAGCTTATTGTAACATGAATATTACTATTCTTCAATTATGTTTTTAAAATTTTCTTTCTTATACTTTATTCCATTCTTTTTTGGTAATTTTATAAAAGTTATGTTAAGTTTTCTTTTTTTTATACGTATCTAATACTCACTTGCTGTTACATAATTAGTCGCAGAGTACAAAAGAAATGAACATTCTTTTGATTGCCTACAATTATGTATTTCAATAAGATCCTGCAGTCATTCTGGAATGGAATTTCTTCTGTTTCTTGCCACAAGAAAAAAAAAAAGGTCTGATAAAAAGGACTAGTCTTTAAAAAATATTTAAGACTGCTGAGTGAATTTTTTAAATTTGTAAAAATTATGGTCTTCAAAATTGATATATGGCAGACATTTTTTTGCCCATATTGGTTGTGAAGAAATTTGCAAGGTCTGAATATAATGTGGTATTTTAGTTTCTAAATTTTATAATTCTTAACACAAAATTGCAAATCTAACAATAAATGTCTTAAGACTATTGAGTTAACAAAGGTTCAGCATTAGTTTTTTTTTGTCCAATATGTAACATGTAATTTTTAAGTAGGGATGAATTAATGCAAAATTTGATGTTTTCTGTTGTCAATAAAAAAAATAAAAAGCAGTGTATTACTTCAGATTTCGCATAAACATAGTGTATATTTTTTTAAATGCTTACTATAAATATATTTGGAATTTTGTGAAAACTATACTTTCTGCAAGCCTGTTTTTTTACATGATAAATCAAAACCTTGATGAGTAGCCAAAAAATAGATCTGCCTTTTTTAATCACCCTAGAGTACATGGGGTATTCCATCCTTTTGACCTGGATTTGACCTTGACTTCTCCAATTTGGCTCATTATTTTTTATAGGCTCAGTTAAACCCTCAACTTCACAAAATAAACAATTTTTTTTTTCATTGCCATTTCTTTTTTTAAATATATTCTTAAAGTGACATATAAAACAACATAATTTAAAAATCTGATAAAATTCTGAAAAATACTTTGTTCAATAACAAAATTATCTTACTTATAGCCAAAGTGGAGAAGATTTTTCTTCTTACAATTTGCATAGTTCGGAAAAATCTGAAAAAGATCCTAAAAATCTGAAAAAAATCGGAAAAATCCGATTTTACATAAATAATCATGTGACCAATTACCTGTAGAAGATTATTTTTTTTCTATTTTTTAATAATTTTTTAAATAAAAAAGCTTAATAATAAGCTAGATCATTTTTTTATTGAACAAAGTATTTTTCAGAATTTTATCAGATTTTTAAATTATGGTGTTTTATATGTCACTTTAAAAATATATTATCCAACTAAGCCTATAAAAAATAATGAGCCAAGTCGGAGAGGTCGAGGTCAAATCCAAGTCGAAACGGGGTGGAAGGCCCCACATACATTAAATAAACATATATTTTTTTTTCTACATTTATTGATAATACTCTCATTTCAGTTATGATTGCCACTGAGGAGGAGCTGATAGCAGCTAAAATACCGCTGGAAGAGCGTGACTACTGTGCTCATCATCTTCTGAAATTGGAGCAATGCAGGGTGGAAAAATGGCCATGGATAGTGCGCTGCGGTGATATTAAACACACCTGGGAGAGCTGCGAATTCGATGAGTAATACTACAATTCTTTCCATCTACAGAATGCCACCCAAAGTTTCCATAACTCTAAAAAAAAAAATGTAAAATTCATTTAATTTTCAGTTGGGTTCTACGAATGAAGGAGTTCGAACGTGAACGTCGTCTCCTCGAGCGACAGAAGCGAAAACAGGCAGCAGCTGCTTAGAAATCAAACAAGTATGAAAACCCCCATAGAAATTGGAATCACGTTGTTCTCTTGTTTAGCATATAATTATCATATAAAAATGGGACGTGAGTCTTCTCCGTCGATTGTACATAATTGAGGCGAAATAAAATATGAAAATACCGTTCCATCCGCCGATCTTTCGAAGACCCTAGCTAGGGAAGTTATTCTCCGCGAGTGAGCGCCACTCAACACCACCCATACCACGGCGCAATTCGAGATAATCGATATCGCCAGACTTCGGGGTTTCTGTTGAGCCCGTAAACACACGGCGCGCCGTGCGGCTCCCACTGTTCAGTGTCGTGTTATTTTTTTTTTTTACGAACTTTCATTTCATTTGAATTACAAATTTACGGGAAATGGAAGGACGCACGTGAAACTGCGATCATCTCAACCCATCTGCAACGTGAGCAGTGAAATGACCAGCGGCCCAGGTGAGAAACGGTAGTGCAAGCATTAACCGAAATCTTACTGGGGCTGCTTGATTAGTATGAATGGCTCTTAGATTTTCATCGATTATTAACAAACTTATACAAATGTGTAATATGTTTATCGTAGAATTGTTGGAATACTTGACAGATTTGATACGACAAGGTTTCAAGTATGTACAGAGATTGCTTTGTGAGATATCATCAAAGTACCGCACTGCGGTAATGTAGTTGCACTAGTTCGCGCCATCCCTCTGAACGTGATTGAACTTTGAATATGGGTACAAAATATAAGTGACTGATCATTTGTAGACATGTCTTGAAAATATTGCCAAAAATTAAATATAAAAAGGATGCATAGTAGAACTTTGCACATTATTTCCTCATTATTTTATAATCTTTATAAAGGTATGAGGAAGTATGTTTATTTTGGCTTCCTGGTAAGAAACTTTGTAAAAATGAAAATGTATAATCTAAAATAAAAACAAACCAAGTTACACACGGCTATGAAACGTCCTACCAAATACCGTTGCGTCAGATTTTCATAACATACAAAGTTTTGCTTACTTGCTAAACCTTTGCGGAAACTATACGAAAAATCACAATTATTTTGAAAAATTCATATTCACATAAAATCCGAACTGCTTTACCGATCTTGTCGGAATTTAATACCAAAAAACATTAAACGTATCTTCTGTTATGAAGAAATATTCAGCTGAATAGTCGAACTTTTACGAAAGTTAAGGTGAAATTCACGGGTATTTAGACTAATATATCACTTACTTTGCCGCAAATTTTTTTTTTTTTTTTTTACATATGTTCTATTGACTATTCCAACAAAGGATTTTTTGCCAAGTAGCAAATGCATGCGGATAATGGGGATCATTTAAGTTTTAATTTTACACTCTGTAGAGTTTTGAAACAGAACTAGTAGACTAAGTTTTCCCAAATAATTGTCGTACGAAAATTATTATTAAAAAAAATAATTGGAATTTTATTCCAATTTCACGTCCTGAAATTGGAATTTTGTTCACATCCTATTAACGCCAAATTTCTCTGTTAAATGTCCAGTGATACTATATTTTTTCCGTTTTAAATATATTATCGAATATCTATTTAAAAAAAAATAGTTCACCACTGTCGCGCGAATTTTTCAAATTTGAAGACAATGTCGTTTTTGTTCAATTTTAATTGTGTTTGTCATTTAAAATTTGGTGAAAACAACACTTTCTGCGCCTTTTTGATGTAAAAATATCTTTAGCGTGGCTTTTCCGGAAAAATGTCCTCAAAACGCGTTACAGCATTTCGGAAAAACGCGAGTTTAGACAAAATTCCCGCGAAATGCGTTATGACCTTTCGGAGGAAAAAGCGAATTTTGGCAAAATCAGTGAATACATATAAGCAAAAAGAAGTTTTTGAAAATTTCAATGTAGCGAATTTGCCAAAATAATTGTTTCAACTAATTCATTCATCATTTTTTGAGATTCAAAATTAGTCTAATTAGTACCTTCAAAATGGTTCATTCTATTTGACATATCTTTTATGTCAAAGTACTGAAATTTTGATTAAAAAAACCTTTCCATTGTGAATTATACATTCATGAAACATTCTTAAGGTAGTTTTTGCGACCCTCACTTGTCAATTGATGCACTATCACGAAAATTCTGTAAATGAAACATTTTTATATATTCATACATTCAATTAATCACAGTGTGAAAAAAACGTATGTGTAGATACTTTGTAAACCCAAAAAACACAAATTATATCTATTAAAGTATCTAATCTGTGTATAGCTTGAACGCGTACTGGTATTGTATGGGTCCTTTGAGCCCTCCCTTTGGCAACGCTGCTTGCTCAAGACAAAAAAAAGTGGGTGGGAAATGTTGTCACAGCCAGGAGAAGTCGGGTCGTTGAAACACCGGCGCCGCTTGACATTGTCATGTCGCCGAGACGTCGAATTGAACACACTGGTCCAAGGCACATTCGATTGTCCACATATAACTTCCGGATAACGATAACGTCCCTTTTCCATATTTTACTCAAAATCGTGACACTCTAACGAATCCATAGCACGTTTCATATTGTATAAATGTTGAGTTTATACACATTAATTTTTGTTCTGAAGTGCGAATTTGATCAGTTGGTCATAAGAGCCCGTGCATAAGAGCTCTTTTATCTAATACTTATTTTCTCGGCAATTTAGTCGATAAACTAGTTGGAAACTTTGCATTCGCATTTAGAAAGATTTCAACTATAATATAAAAAAATGTGGACCCTCAAAGTTCACAAAGGCTGATGCGTAAGAACTACCTTAAAATCCATCCTTCGATTGAGCGATGTACCTTAGTGTATAGTTACTCACGTAAGTGATAAATGAGTACATCAGGAAATAAATGATTAATGAAGAAGTAATTCATTCATTATAAATAAGATTATTTATTATTATCCTTAAAAACATACACAAGTTAAGGCAGCTCGAAGTATATCCCTCGCAGTGTTTCATTCTCCTCGTATTGTACACACCGCTCGAAGATTAATCACGAGTCACTGATTGAGCGTGTTCTTATATATTTACAGTAGGACTATACATGAACCGCGGTATCTGCTACATTGTCTTCAATGATTCGTTCTTTATTTCCTGTAAGGAAAAAAGATGAAGTTTTGAAGAGTAGCGATGGTTTTGGATGATACGGTATAGTAACCGAAATATCCTTGAAAAGGACTACCGACCGGATTCGCAGGTACTTCTTTGAAGAAAGTGTACACTATCCCATTGAGGTCCCAAGAGTCCTTCTTTCGAGAGGATAAACAGAGAGAATCCAGTCGACTCACGCATTAACCCTTTACCGATCGACCGGACCAATCTCACTCTCCATTTTTCCGCTGTAACCCGTTTACCCACCACTTTGCAAAAGCAGAAGTACTTAGACTTTTTATTTTTGGTGGCTTCATTGTGCAAAGGGCTAATATGGTGTCTGCGGTGCAGCATCAAGATCCGCTTTCCCTTCTTCTTCTTCTTCTTCTTCTTCTTTTCCCTATTTTCTCTATTGAACGTTCGCGGAAGTCGGATCCTTTAGCCGAGTCAGAGCCATGAATCTCTGTAGGCTCTGTGTTCAAAGTCGAACTTATTCGCATTCGTAATTGGTTCCTCCGATTATTCGTCCTTAATCTGCTTTACAGATTGCAGAGACTTTGCTTTGCGATAGGATTGCTGGTAGAAGTCTGAGAAGAGAACGAAGAATATTGTCGAGTGGAGAAGTAGTAGGGCAGCTACGAGTTTTGGATATCCGCAGTCGAAAACTAAAGCCTGAGTGCTGTGTATGAAAACGAGGAAGAACTGGACCTGTAAAAAACAACATACAGAAGATGAGTTTTATAGTACGAACATTTTTTTGGAAGTGATAAATCAATGTCATTTTGGGCTGGTCTCTCGAAGTTCGAGGAACTTGCGACCTCGGATGTTGTCCTTGGTGTTTAATGGTATTCTCAGAGTCATAAATTATACAACCGATGACCATGAAAACGTAAAAATTTAGTATAATCTAGAAAATTTAGTATCATCGCAGATGATGGCACAGGAGAGAAATATGAAAGTTCTTGGTTGGAAAAGTACATGTGCGATCATTAAAGAGGATAAATCGCTTTACAACAGTTATACCAGTGTCAAATACTTTGTATCGTATTTATAAAGTTTTGCAGATTAGTTGACCGCAGTAAAGGATGATTTATATCACAGAATGCGTTCATAATGCAGACTTTCGTGGCGATGGATTTACAAAAATACCGATAAAAGGCTATTTGCGAAAAGATAAATTCTTATTCAGTTTTTTTCCAATAATTGTTCGTTATTTTTTCTATTTTTATGCGCCTAGGCGCATTCTAATTCTTGAAAGTCGGTCTAAATATTCGCCATCAGTTACAGTTTTTGGCGTACAGTTATAGTTCCTTTATGAAGCTATTTTTTGCACTAGGCTACAATTTAGAATATTTCAAGAGCGTCTTTCGAAAAATACCCTAAACGTAAAGTTAAGTTATTTTAGTCGGATCTAAGTGGGAAGGAGCTCATTTTATTTATTAAAAAGATGCGCTATGAATTCACCGACAAACATTTATAACGATATTCATTGTTTAAAAAGTAATACCATTTATGTAATTATTTTTTAATCTGAAGCTACAGGAAATAACTAATTTTTTCTCCTAATTAAGAAGCGAAACGAAGCAACTTGGTGAATTAAAAAAACATCATTTTACTCACAAAATGAGCTATCATTTATCAAGATCGACTTAAAATTACAAATTTTACTTATAAAAAATTGCGTAAAAAATATGTCTCATGGATTCTTGACATAAACTGAGTAATGTTGCTTCCGCACATACGAAGCTTTGTTTTCGAGTAATTTTTTTTCTCGAGTTTTTCATATCAGGACACTAAATGATGCAAAACATCGAGAAGTGATTCATATTTCAAGAACGGCTTCATCAATCGAACTGAAATTTGGAACCGATCAAGAACTCACAGAAACCTTTCTTCGTAACAATTTTCAAAAAACTGAAATATCCCTTCCGATTTTATTCGATTTTGAATTTGTCGAAAAATGTCTGTATATGAGTTCTAGCTGTCGCAAATTTTTAAGTAGGCTCGGGTTTTATGGAATTTTGATTTTTTCGAAAAATTAAAGTTTTGCTCTACATCACGACAACTCCCAAAAATAACACAAATATTTTTGGAGACAAAAATAAATATTCAGTGTTGCTACGTACCAAATTTGTTGACAATGAATAAAGATGTTAGTGTTTTATAGCAATTTTATTTATATTTATATTTCAAACAATTTTACTTTCAAAATATCTGACAAAACCAATTGAAACTTGCATAGTTTTATGTGCACGTGCACGTAGTACACGGTCTCCAATTAGATTCGTGTACGGAAAATCGATGAGCTCAACGTGCGCGTGCCAGATTAAACGGGGGTATAGAGGTGAGGCTGTGTTGCATTGCAGTCAAGAGAGTAGGTGAGGTTCGTAAGCATGCGGCTTGTTCACTCTCTGAACCAATGTTACACCGGACCAACAGCATCAATAACAGTCCATAGACCCGTAGCTACGGTGTATCGGAATGCCAAATTATTGCGACATTGCCGGTGGCCACAACGGCGTCGAATCGGCCGTTCGAGTCCGCTGGCGAATTGCAAGTCAGTCTGTGAATTGCCCAACTCGCGTAGGTACTATTTCACTTTCCCTCTACCCTACCAACAGCTCTAATTTTTACCCGGTCTCTTTTGCGAGCACTAAACACTCGTGGCCCAGAATCCACGCGAACTAGACACCGGTCGATCAACCGAGATCGGCGGCTGATTGAACTTGCACTGTAACTACTTGATGCCAGGTTCACCGTATTAAGAATTTCTACCTCGACTCACGAACCTTTCTCAATCATTGATATTTTAGTACTTTTTCAGCATTAATTCTGTATTTCAGCATATAATTCTAAATGCTATCATACGTGATTTGTTGTTGTTTTTTTTTTTAATCTTTATTATTAATTTAAGGAAAGCTTTTTGGTTTACTACACATGAAAATTTGACATTTTTTTCTGAGAATTAAAAGAAATTATTTGACAGATAAATTTTGAAACTTTTGGCTTATTTATTAATATTGCTGTTTGAATATCGAAACCATTTCGATTTCTAAAAAAAATCTTTAATTTTTTTTACCGTCGCAGTATAAAAATGTATGTGTTCTTTATTTAAATCGAATAAAACTTGATTTTAATCACATAAAATATTGTGGAATGAAATGTTATTTCTTAAAATGCCGGCATAATCGGATTTATTTATTTCATCTATATTTTATTCCAATTAAACAAATTTTATTCGATCCAAATAAATGTGCACATTTGATTCATATAAACCCATCCCTCCCTTTTTCTGGGTGCAGACGTTGGCTTTTTAACCAAATTTTTATTTGACAAAAAAAAATGTTAATGATCATTACAGATGATTCGATGCGGAAGCTGTACCGTGAATTAAATAAATGAGATTTTTTTTGTTCACCTAGAAGTATGACTTTTTAAAAATCAACTATGCGTTTATTTTTATCAAACACGTTTTTATTTTAATTGGATGGAATTTATTTGATTCAAATAAACCTGTACTTGATTTAAATAGACCATTTATCTGGTTGTTCTACAAGTATTTTTTACTGTGTGTAAACAAACATTGGCATTAACGACCATAAATCTATAGTCTCTATTCGATGAATCTGTTTCTGTAATAAGTTTAATGACCGTAGGCGTGAGAGTCGAGATTGTAACTTGCGTCACACTGTGTCGTTTAACTCTTACGATCTGTGGTAATTATTATCTTTTTTTTTTACTTCATGATTTCACGGATAACTCGTGTGTTCCAACTGTTATCTAGAGGATTAATCGAATGAATGATGACGCTATGGCGTTCGCCCTTTTGCCAACTTCGAGCGTTTAGTATTGTTGCGGAACTGACCTATACCACTATGGTGCATCATACACTTTGCTTAGGCTTGTTATAAATGTGTGTGCATGGAACACGCGAAATACCGTCGTCATCGTCTATATCGTTATTGTCTCGTATGGCCAACATCAACCGTTCACTTTCATTCGAATCGAATTATCCGACCAGTCTCGATGTAAGATTTCGTAAGCTCGCAGGATATTGTGGACGAAATCGAGTTTTAATTTGTAGCACTCGCGTAGGACAAATATCGTTTGAGTTCCTAGAAAACATCGGGATTTCCACCTTATATGTATTTCTAGTACCTTCGACCGAGGTTCGTAGTAAATAACCGTGCGCGTTGCTGGTTTTGCTTGGTCCCTAATAGATTTTGAGTTTTAATGATCTTGTCGTACACTTTTTGATTAAAATTTTTCTAGGTATTTAGATATATGACCCTTACCAATTGAACAGTGGTTAAGTGCTTCTTCCACCACAAATACTTCTGGTACTCTGGTCCCATCGCCGAGAGCATGTAGTACGCGTACATTACTACGTGTACTGCGTTATTGATAAGATTGCCGAGGGTTCCATGTCCTCCAGCTATAAACTTGACGCATATCCACGTCTCCAGCGGTGTCAGTGAGTGATGGTACAGATGCAGAAACGTCACCTGGCTGTCTTTTTTGCGCAGGACGAAGAATATCTGCGGAAATAAGGCAGATAGTCAGTATCTATTATTAAAACAATTGAATTAATTCCATACAAATTTGATGGAACCAATTAAAATATATGCAATCCAATAAATTTGTCTTCTTGTTAATGAAATGATACTACAAATAATTCGCTCTCAGTGAAAACACGATTTACAATAAATGTTACCAAAGTATAACATTGATGAATTAGTTACCTAGCTATTGCCTCTAAAGTCTCGTGGTACCGAATATAAATGTAATAATTCATAAATATTTGTTGATGACAACTATGAAGGTGTACTATGAATAGAAATTGGATGCCACTGAGAAAAATGATTAGTTGATTCAACGAAACCTAGAGTGCCAAATTAATTTTCCGTCAATGTAAAAACATTTTTACGCCCCGCCTTGTTTGATTTATTTTTACTTTTTTTTTGCATCCTAAATATTTGTTTAGCTCTTCTATTCACTTTCCTTTACAATAATTACATTTTTTTAAAACGAAAGTAAAGCGGATTCACATCATATACCGAAAACTCATACATTCGAATCGTAGTTGTGCTGAAAAACACGTTGCCGATCGTCATTTGGCCGAATCGTCAAATCGCCGTAATTTAATAACGTGATTTTTCGTCAAAATTATGAATGTCGAAATCGGTAATGAAAAATAACTTGAAAACAGAAAATAAATAAAAGAGACAAGAGGGAGCGATCGCGATCTAGCCTTCCATTCTTTGTTTCGCAACGCACGTGGTGCATGGACGTCCACGATGGCTGTTGCGTCGCTCGGTTGGATAAAGCGAAGCTTCGTTACAGTGTAATAGTACAAAAAGAATTATTGCTGCATTCGAGAAATATACGTCCTCTGTACTCTACTGTAATAGCATTTTGGAGGGGGACTTTCACCAAACAATTACGAACAATCGCAAAGTAGAGCTCGCACGTGCTCGACGTATAGACGTGTCCGATGCAGTAATTCCGTCTCGATTAACAGGGGCCGCAATAGAGGATCGATTAAAATCTTAAGTGTGGTGGGCGAAACAACAACAGCGACGACAAGGACTCACGACGAGTTGATTGCGTGCTTAAAGGCCATAATCTAAAGGATAGGTGAATAAGTGCTATGAGTACCCTAACACTTCGAAAAGTTGCTCAAGCCTTTGAGGGGCTGTGGGGTAACGCAATGTGATTAAGTAAATGAGCCTCTATCTCGTCCGCTTGTTAATCCAATCTGCAGCGATTTATCTGTCCGCTAATACCAAATTTCACGCTCAGCGTTAATGGACGAACGATCGGTAGGATGCGTTGAAATTGCTTTAATCATTGCAATAGCAATTTATAGCTACTTCCATTTTATTGTTAGACCTCACCATTATATGATGCATTTCACGTCCAGAAACTCAAATACAAAGTTTTTCTTGTAAAGAAATAAAAATCGTAGACATCAAGTTATGCGATTCCAACAAACTCACGATGGTTCGAGGTTTTAAACACTTTTTGATGTTGGAATTATTATTTTTTTTTATTTCCCATATTTAAACATTAAAACGGTTCTCCGCGGTTTATTATGTCCTACAAGTAGAAGACTCATTCAGATTTAATGAAGTAATCCAAAACTATATTTTACTATGAAATCCGACAATATTCCTCCGTAGAAAGAAAAATTTTCAATATCTTGGCCTATTTTATTTTTCTACGATATCGAGCCATTGAAATGAAATTACTTTCGACAATTTTGACGTGAAACGTGGTTTGAAGTTACTTAAATGAACCTGCATACATTTTCTTCTCGTAGATCTTTAAAAAACGTGAATTTAGATTTTTTAGCTGTAAATATGATTTATCCAAGTGTAACTTCCTGAATGAAAATTTAAGAAAAAAATGTTAATGTATCGATCAAAAAGATGTTTGAAAAATTTGAAGCATGGTGAATCTGTCGGGGTACCCTGAACATGGCTTTTAGACATTTTCAAAGAAAAACTTTTTATTTTACTAACTTAACTGACGTGGAATGCCTTCTATATAACCATGATATTGCGAAATGAAAAAAAACATTGAAAAATTATTTCTATGTATAAATTGAAAAATCCTGTTTTTGTGTTGCAATGCCATCAATTACTTTAGAGATATTTTTTTAACGCGACTAAGTCACTTGAAAATCAAGAAAAAAATTGTGTTGCAACTGCACGTATGAAATCTTGCAGTTTTATGAAAACTATCATTTGATAAGCTTTAGAAACTTGGACATTTTATTAAAGGCCGTGTTCAGTTTGGATATTTACAAAATCGATTTCTTTTTTAAGTAATCAATAGACTGAAAATGTGTAGAATAATTCCTTCAAATACTTTTTGTAAAATTTAAAAAAATGAGAACGTTATTCAAATTTAAATAGGCTTTTTTAAACTACTGTTGTATAAAAGTCTAAAACTAATCATTCGATTGATTTGAAACTTATCATACATATTTCGATCTAGCAAGCCTACAGAATGAACTACTATAGTGATTGCGCCACTACTACTTTAGATTTAGCATGACAAATTAGTAAATAAAAACACCTGTATTTTACTTCTAAATTCTTTCATTTTGTTGATAACGATTTAATGAAATATTAGTTCGCCGTCGCTGCAACCTAAGCTCTACAATAAGTTGAAAATCAAAAATGTCCGCTGTGAAAAATGTTAAATTTTTCGTGTGCTTTTCAAGTAGCATAAGAATTTTATAAAGTCTCGTGATTTTGATTATACAATTGCAACATAAATTTATTTTCACGATTTTCAATTATGCTAATTTCAAATTATTTATTTCCAATTACATTGACTGAACCAATAATTTATCAAACGATTACACGGACTTGTCAGTGCTAACTGAATGTGCAATTTTTTAATACTTTTAAGCAATAAATTCTTAGTTCAGATTGTAGGTAGAGATTACAGCGTGGCAGGCTCATTGGGAGTTGGGCAAAAGCGACACCGTAAAATCAGCGAAGCCTGGCGCGACCTTAATAGCCTGACGATCGAGTACCGACGCGAATTAGATTGTAGTATAAGCATAGGACGAAAGGTATATATTCCGACGATATATCGTAATATCGGCGTCGTGGATGGAGAGATCATCGTGTGCAGGGTTGTCGAAAATGCGCGCACGTTCTTGGTTGCCTGCGGTAACAGGTGTGGCGACCGATATATATATCGTGAGGCTCTACCGGTCGTTATGAATTCGACCGGTGCATGTGCACGTACGTAAGCTATACATCAGCGGAGTTTAACGTGCAGCTCACCGTGTCAGCGAATTCGGTGAATTTGCTGATGAAGTACCACCAGCATAGGTTAGCCATCCTCATCGCTGTGGGATTGTAGGAGTAGTCGACTGGCTGACACTTGTAGCTGTACTCGAGCAACCATCCTGACATCAGATGCTGTAGAGACAAATTTAAGAAACTGTTGTTAGGATTTATACAAGAATTACGCTCAAATTTTGAATAACACTTATTTTGGCTTCGTTTTAGAGGAAGCTTTATTTTCATGAAATTTTCTTTTTTTTATCCTAGATTTCCATGTCAATATAATAAAAAAAGGATGCAAAGTAGAACTTTGCACATTGCTTCCTCATTATTTTTAAAATTTTGCTTGTGACATTTCACAGTACCTGTGGAATATGCTTAATTCTTTCGCTAATTCAGCAGTTCATGTATTCTGTTATTTATGATGGAGAGATTTTATAACCGACCTAGATCTCAAATGAGTAATTAACAAGTCCTGAAAGTTCGAGATTGAAGTTCTTCCGAAAGGAATTGCAACGAGTATTCATAAATTCATTAAAATATCTTTAAAAAATTTTTAAATCTTATTGAAAAATGGGTCGCGATAAATATAAGGAATAAGGAACTTCCATTTTACTTTTAGCTCCATTTCCACTTGATACACTTATTGCTGGTCCGATAGCTGAAAGTTTGCTCCATTTAGCGTGTTGACGTCCTTTTGTATAAAAAATGTCTAACTTCGAAAAAATTTAAACGAGATAACCAATTCGAATTAAATTTGCAGCGAAGGAATGGTAGCAAAGGCTCCTTTGGAGTGCGAAATTTCAGTCAGATTGTCCAAACCGTTCTGAATTTATAGGAGATTCAATTTGTTTGCCTTTGGTACACGCACATGCACAAACACCGGACATTTTTTTCTAGAACCCTTTTCTCGATTTTGTCGATGTTGCACACCATTTGGAGTACATTGACATGAAAAACGCGGATTTTATTTACGATAACAAAGTTTTCTGTACGCTGTTAAACATCCAGCGTGTTAAAGACGATTGGTGTGGACTGTTGACCAATCTTGACCGATTCAATGTTAATATTAACACTTCTTACAGTATTAAATTCACACAAGTGAGAGTTTTGTAATTATCCGACTCCCACCTCGAAATTTAAGCCCATTTATTTTCGTGACATGTAGATAAAAAACCAGAAATTTTTAGTAATCAATGAAGAATTATGGCACAAATAAAGTTTGAGGTTGTCAAGCTAAATGACACCAGATTTTGAGCATCGGCTATTGAAACGGTGTAGACTTTGTGTAGCGTCGGGTAGTTTCAGTTTATATCAAATGTATAGTCGAACTTTGAACTCATGTTTAAACTCAAGTTCCAATTTAAGTTTTTAGAACAAGAACAGACTACACATTACAACTATCTTTTCATATCAATCGTTATACACAATTATTCGTTATGTCGTGCGAAAAGTGAACGAATTACAGCGAAAGACAGAGAAATACAGGGAAAAAAAAATAAATAACCACAGAGTGAATATGTCGATTTTCAAAATAATTCCTCTTACAAAAGGGCAGCACGAACTTCGGATTGCGGGTTGAAACTTTTTTTATGGATGAAGAGTCTAACAAACTCAAGTACGAACTTAATTCACTATTTAAATGTTCCAACATAAGTTAGATCTTGAGTTCGATCTTGACTTCAATCTCTTCAGAAAATACAGTTCTAACTTCAATTCGAACTTGAGTTCAAACTGAACGGATATAAACTGGAGCTGACGCCGTGTTTTGTTTTTTCGGGGTTATGATTTTCGGTTATACGCTTTTCGGCGATAAGATAGCTTACCAAAAATAATAGTTGTCACTTAATAGTTGCCAGGACTACTTGTGCACACTTTTTCTTACAATTAGTATAAAATGTATATTTCATTCGCTCCATTCAATGTAATGTGACTGTTTAAAAATTTGCAATCACAATCGTCCATATATCTTCGATCTTGGACAGGGTACAATTTTTGCTGTAATTCACGTGAGGACGTATAGCGCAGCACGGGACAGGCGGCGATTTAGTCACAGATGCGTTTGCGAGCGAGCGAGCGAGCGATAAAGCCTTGGCACATGGAAAGTACTCGAAGGAAATTCCACATGAGAGGAAAGGAGAGAAAAAAAAGGATAGTTGCACAAACACTCGAAAACAGGATGCTTCGCCTTTAACGAATGGCGATCGCGGTACGCCGGTGGCAACTCGCGTTTACAAATCGGCCTTGTGTAATCAACGTCCTCGCGGACGTTTTTGCGCGCTGCCAGAGTATCATATACACTTTGAAAGCATATGCTTCTTTTGTCCGAGCCTTGAACTATCGTGAGATTTTTAGTCGATACATCAATTGATTAAATCTCAATCTTAAACGGTATATCACACATTGCATCACTGACGCCGTCACGCGACCGCGGTACGATGACTCTTCACGGTTGAATGGTCGCGGTTTGGACCTTATACAGCTTGGGATTTGTACGTCTCTCGAGTTCCAGTTTTCGATGTAACGAACCCTGTTTTTTTAATGTGACAGCATGTTTTTTTGTAATTTATGATTTATGATTTTTTGGCGAAGAGTACATCGTGTGCAGACGGATAAGTAGCTCGACAACTTGAAAACGCGTATTTTTTAAAAACCCTAATAATGACTGGCATTTCCCGATCGATTACCGTTATTACCCGAATCGTCAGTCAACACAGAGTTTTTCATGTTGGATGATAAGATAAATAATTAATTCGCTTTATTGATTTCAGTGTTGAGTTAATAAACAGAAAAAGAGATATATTCCAGAATGGCCGTGAATTCTCCAATAAAATCAGCTGCGGAAATAACATACTATAAATGTGTAAGAAGTTACTGAAATAGAAAGGACACGGAACGAAACACTTCATAATACACTTGAATTTAGTGTATCGCGATCTCCCCGAGGCGATTCAAGCTGAAGATGGTTGCGGTCAAGTACAAACGGGTATTCAAATGAGCATACATGAGGCGTTCTCCACCAACTGCACCACTTTTTTTACCCTCTTAGATCTGTTGTACAATTGGCCATGTAGTAGTACTACTTAAAGGTACTCTCTGAATTTTTTCAGATTACTTAATTCACTCGTTCCGGACATGGTTTTTTTTAGACCCGTTTATCGTGGAAAATTGTGATTAGGTAAAAAAAAAATGTTAAAACAAGAAAGTTATGGTTTTCCATTAACTATTTAATGCAATATATGTGTTATATTTTTCATGGCATCAAAAACTTTATTTTTAACGAAAAAAAAAAGAATGCAAAATATTTTTTTCTATCAATGCGACATCTTTAATTTCGCTGTAGATTTTACAGGGTGTTTGGCAGTGATTGAGAGCGTTTAAAAAGTTTGACATCGTGGAACTCGACATTATTGCCGAGTAAAATTTTTTTTTTTTACAGTGACAGGTGTATTAAGGCATATCTGAATTCTTCTTTTCCATGAACTATTTAACGTAACTAGGGTTGGGCTCTATGTGTCAGATTTGACATTTGACACAAACAAACCATTTCAATCCGTGAAACAGCGACCAATCAGAGCTCGAATAGGTCGCTAACAATGAATTTTGCATTTGTCGCTCATGAACTTTTTACTGAAGAGAATAATATATGAATGTATACATATTTCATTATATATAATTATATGGGGCTTTCCATTCCGATATCGCTCCACACCAATTCGACCCAGTTCGAATTGGTACGGAACGACCAACTGTGTGTTCTTAAAGGCACACAGATTCGTTTTTTCATTCTTTAAAATCTGATTTGGATCTTCCATGATATACGGGATATAAAAAAAACCTATTTCTAATACGAGTCAATTTAAAAATCTTAGAAAATGCACAGACAGTACATTTAAGTTGAAATAGTGCTATATGGCCAATTATGGAACAGAACGAATTCATGGAGTTTTCCAACGTTAATATCGGACGACGATGAGAAGAATGAGAATGACGAATATAAATTGGGGTATTCAAAGCGTAGATTCGGATGAGGACCGCGTGTTTTCCGCCGGCGGGTATACCGTGATCTTATTAGGTCAAGGTGAGACTTATTAGAGCCTGCGCAGTCCCACAATGACCACTTGGTGAAAGACACTGGAAGACTCACAAGATTTGAGTACTCTGGTGCATACAATCTACCTCTCTTTTATAGCAGGTGATGTTTTATTTCACTTTTTTTTTTTTAATTTTGTAACGGCATGCGTGAAAGTATTCAAAGTACGGGTCTCGATGAGCCCCAAAGAATTCGATCATAGCAACATGGGACTTCATTGATCTATATACCCGAGCGGAAAGATATTACCCAAAGCATTCCCGAAATCATTTAATCTAATAACGGTTTCAAATTCAAAAAACATCTCAGATGAGGAAAAATGTGATTCTCGGTTTTGAGAATATTTTGCATTAGACAGTTCATGATAAGAAGACTAAGCATGCAAAGTAAAACTTTACCTATTGCTTTCTCAGTGTTTTTGAATTTATAGAAACCTATCTCTGTGAGGAAGTATGTTTATCGATTTTGGATTCCTCATACAGGAAGCTTTATAAAAAGCAATGTTCAAAATTCGACTTTTCATCTTTGTTTTAAGGAAATTTAAGAAGTTAATTGTATTTATATAGGATTTTTTGCTTATCTTCCTCAATCTTTTTAAAATGAAACGTTTACTATTTCTTATATCTTTAAAATTAAAATACAGTTGAGAATACAAAAGTGTAATGTTTTATAAAATTCAGATCACGTTGGCAATTTTCACCAAATCTGGAGCAAAATACATCTGCATGTCATTACAGACGTGTCTGAAGTTTAAATCCGTTTTATCTGTTGTTACATCACTTACATCATTTAATCGAGTATACAATTTACCGTCGTTTGTGAAAATAAAGATAATATATTTAGTGAAGAATATTACTATTTTTTCTTCTTATTTTGACGAATTCTTTTATTTTTATACAACTTCCAGAAGTTACTTTTCAAACTTCGCGACTTTTCAAGAATAATGTCCAATAATGTCTGCTAAAAAGGGGCTTTGGTTCGTATGAAATTCCCCTATCCAATTTTATAAAAGGCCGATTATCACTTCACAGGTGTATATGTTCTAACTGGTAGAAACCATTTTATGACGGTTTATCGTGTTGTGAAATTTCGGGGAGAAACATTGTGACGACCTTCAACGGTGGTCCAGCAGCCAGAAGGTAAGCAGGTACGCTGACTGACCTTCCACCTTCACAGAATTCGAAGGTCATAACTTCCGAAATATGCTTTCATCTTTCGAAGTCGTCAATGAGACTCGTTTCGGTAGCCACGGCAATCGCTGATACTCTCCTCGTATAGTATTTTTTTTTTCACGATTTTATCTCGTCCATGTTGTATGGTTGCGAGATTCGCGTGCCTGTGAAGGTCGTACGTCGGATACCCAGCTTAATTGCGCAACGCACTAAGAAAGCTGTGTAAACAACTAGTTGGGTGCGATTTAAACTCTAGACACAAGTGTTAACGTTCGAAGACCATTCGAGGTCGGATAGCAATCAATCCTTAAGATGGTAAACCAAAGATCACTAATAATCAATTTATCGAAATAATTCCGACGAACGAATTAAACATTATTTTTTAAAAGGTATTTACACAATTTGTTCATTTATAACATCTCTAATTGCTTTACATAATAAGACATCTACCAAGATTTAATTCAGGAACAAATGTACTGATACAAATGCAGTGTTCAAAATCAAGCTATGTAGCCCAGTCTCTGGTGTGAGTTTGCATTAGAGCTCTAACTTGCAAAACATATTATTTGTAAATAAGTAAATGACATTTTTTTTAAATTTTGCTCGTGCCATAATTCTGCAATAAACGATTTATTGATTTTTATCCACTATTACCAAACATTAAGGGTTAAATCATATTTTATGGAAAAGACAAATTTAAGTACTCTTCTGTTATCCAGAATTTATCAAAACATCCTACCATACATCCTACTAAACGTACTTCTCTGAATTCCTTATATAATCATCTTAAATAAGCTTTAAGTTTTCTCCAACTGTTAAAAATACACATTGACCAATAATAAGTGCACAGATTGATGTACTCACATTAAATTACCAATTTCAATCGTGACAAACGTATTTCTGTGTGCTCTATTTTAATAGCATGCCCGTTCAACAGAAACAAATTCCATGAGTGTCAGCTGCCCTACATTCATGGACGTAATTAATATATGCTCGCAGGCTCCAATCTCAGAAGCAGTTTGACTGGTTTCCAAGATCATTAATATCAAAAATTTCAAAACTACTCCGACAGTGTGCCAGACGGAGAGTAAAATGTTGTGCACTCGACAACCCTTTTGTTAACTCTTACTCTGTTAGAAATCTCGATTTAAATATCAACTCTACACGGAATATATAAAAATCCACACCGCTGTTTTTATCAATGGCTGGCGTTGAACAGCTGGTGTGCATCTACATTATAACCTCAAAACTTTAAACACATCTTACTTGAAAATTGGTGAATGTCATTCAATCACATTTTTCGGCTCCAATTGATACCGTAATTCTGCATTGACTGTTAACAAAGATACAAGATATTAATCTACTCATTCAGAACATAAATGTGTTGAAAGTTTTGAGGTGGGAGCCGAATACTTTTAACCCTCTCGCTTGTGCGAATTTAACATTGAAAACTGTTGCTACGAACACTTAACACTGGTCAAAAGTTCACACGTTTTTAAGTGATGAATTTGTATCTGTGTTCACTTTCCAAACATTTTTCGAATAAGTAACTGATAACCATACCTCGTACATCATCCCCAGTGAGAATATGACTTGGAAGGCGTTGTATGCGACGAGCACATTTCGTAGATGAAAGGGTTTCTTATTCGTCATCATCCTCGGCCCTAAGAGAGTGACGCCGTAGAGGTAGAGTAGTACGATTACGAAAGTGGGTATTGGCGAGTCCATTAGCGGCCAATCACTGACTCTTGGATCCGAGGCTGTTGCGAGGATCTCTGTGTACTGGTCCAGAGCCATCCGGACTAATCCCTCGGCTCCAACGAATGTCCTGTTTGAGTCCTGGAGCTCGAGCAAAGGCTCCGGCTCTCGCTCGGCTACCAATTCCGCAGCCGCCGAAGCCATTTTGTCTGTAATAAAAAAAAGGATGCAGAGTAGAACTTTGCACATTTCTTCCTTATTATTTTTTAATTTATACAAAGCTACCTCTACTGGTGTGTATGTAGATCAATTTTGGTTTTCCTCATAGAGGAAAGAACCATTTGTATTTTTTTACCCGCGTAATAGAATTTTTAAAAAAATTACGAAAATTTCAAGACTCCATAAAATCCGAACTGTATTTCCGATTTCTGCCAAATTGTACCTACGTTTATGAAGAACTATTTAGAAAAATATACCAAATTTTACGAGAGTTAGACAAGTAGAATAAAGACAGGCAACTGCTTCACTTGTGTACCAAATTCCAGTTCAATCGGTCGAATTGTTCTTGAGTTATAGATGATTGAAATTTGGAAGCCCTGCACGCAAACACGTATATATGTATAAATGTAGACATTTTTAACTCTTGACTGTGCCTCTGGTTTCCAAACCACTTTCTCAATCTTTTGTACCATTTTAAATATACTGACATAAAAATCTTGAGTTTTTCTTTTTCATGAATACAAAGCTTCCTATGAGGAAGTAAAATGAACACAATAATCAATATACCAATAAATTATAACCATAATTTCGTCCAAATAATAATGATGGCTCGATGCTCGTACTCATCTTTATAAGTCACTGTTATAAAATACATATTATTCCATTCTCGAAGGGAATCTTACGAAATGCCTTTACATTGATCATAATCCTAGAACTGCAGATGGCACGAGAGTAATCATAATTATACTTTATGACGTAATCATCTTTCTCCCGAGTTTTATTTGACTGACACCGTTGCATTCGACTAAGATTCACTTGGAATAGTGACGATGACTGTTTCTTTTATCATTGTCTTCTATAGCCCTCATTTCATTCCGGACACTCGAGATTAATCATCGACGTGTCACGATGTGTATTGTCACTTCCTGATTACACGAACGTCGTTACGTACCGGATTCGAACTTTGTTACGTACTGTATAGTATGATTGACTCAGTTCGAAACCGATTGAAATGGTCGGTCTCACAGGTGGATGTCTCGTACACTAGCATGTTAAGTATACATATGACAGTGCGACAAAAAATAAAAATAAAATAAAAATCGTCTGAATGACAACGAATTCACGCGTTGCAGTACTTAAGTGGCCTACAATCAGCGACGACACGTCTACGTAAGCTCAATGCGGCAGACGATCATCGATTCGTTGTAAGGGACATCGACGGACTTGTTCGAGTCATCGTTAGTGACAACGTCGTGACTTCTTCGCTCATCGTTATTGTGTTCTGTCTTTTATTTCTTTTTGATTACGAGCGCAAAATCAAGGAAGTCGCGGTGGCACGTTCACGCAATCAATCGACAATTTCTCGGGTTGTAATAAGTACAGGAAACTGAAGAAATATTCGAGAATTCAATCGTGACAAGTTTCACAGAATTGGATATATATTGTTTTAATAAAAAACATAATGTAGCTCGCAGAATTTAAAGAAAAATAATAAGTAACTGTGCGAGCGACTTTAACGTTGCATACACATACATTTTCAACCAGAAGTTTGATTTGATAAAGATTTGAATTCTTTAAGGCGAGAGAAAAGTCGGAAAAAAATCAATATTTTTATAGATCTACCAGGAACATTGATTTTCAATTATCAGTCAGAAAAGTTGTTAGGTAATTAGTAAAAACAGAAAATGTTGAAACTAGTTTTAAAAAATTATGTATAAAAAATGGTTTCTATGAGTTTTCGGAAAATATATGATTACTTTTCAAAAATTATTTTTTAATGTAAGGAAAGGTTTAAAGTGCGGTAACGAGGTTTGGCACTGAAAAGTGTTCTTATGCAAAAAATATGTTAACACTGGTCAAATACCCACGCCAATTGCTTTCAAACCATTCAATAGTTGAATGTTGGATCATAAATTATATCAATGATTGCTCTTAAATTAAGGTATCTTAAAAATGATTTTTCAGAAATTGTTTCTGCTCCTCATCGAGATCTTTCGTTTTTTCACTGAAAAACAGCTCACCCAGAAATTGGGGACGGAATTTAAAAAAATATTTACTACTGCCTTCATCTACATTGAAATTTCTTTATTTAGCCTTTGAGATTTCTTTTTCACGAGTAAAAAGATGGGAGGACGTAAAAAAATGATTAAACATTTAAAAGTTGAGCGAAAACAGGTCGTTCGCTTACCAACCCGTTGTGACGCAAAGGGTTAAATATTGAAGTCCTTTGGTGTAGAAGTATTGTGTGGCCAAACAATAGCTTTTTGTCAAATCTCAGCATTGTGCATTTATTTAGTATGGAGTCGATGTCAACAATTTCGGTACCACAATATAATATTTTCTTTAACTTTTAAATATGAACGTATTTTGCTATTCATACGTTTCTGTGTTTTCTTGCAGGCAGCAAATGCTCATGTAAACACGAGGAACGTGCGGCACTATTACTACGTGGCCAATTAAAAATTACTAAAATTTTTATTAAATATTGGAATATATTTGTATATCATTAATATCATGCATTGTTACCTAAAAAAAAATAACGTTACACATGAGAAATATTACCACATCGTCCCCAGGTAACACTGGATTTCTTTTCTTTAAAAAAAAAAGAATATTTTACTAGGCAAATCTGAATCTTGTCACACTCTTCTCAGTTTCAACAAAATTCATTTTTAAGTAAAAATTGTATAGTTTTGAATTTAAAAAAAGTTGATATATCGAAACACTAATTTAAATGTACCCGTAAATTTTTCTGGTTTCACTTAAGCTCTATTTAACTAGTAAATATATTTCTATATTTACAAGTTAAAAAATAATAAGATAGCAATTTGCAAAGTTCTACTTTGTAAGCTTGTTTATTTTATCGTACACATCAGCTGCACTTTAAATAATTTCTAATTGTCCTCCATCAAAATAACTGCTTTAAAAAAGCTTTCTCAAAGGTATAAAATAATGAGCAAGCAGTTTGCAAGGTTATACTTTGCAGGCGTTTTTAAATAGAGCATATTCGCTAGTTTATTGGCACAATATTTGTGCCAATCAGCGAGTAAACAGTCAAAGGAAGTACATGAATATTTGTATTCTGATCAAATTTTTACTAATAAACAGATTCTCGTAAAAATTGATACCAATCATGGTTTGATGTTACTCCAGAAATATAGAAAATTTCAGCCAGAAATATCGTAATATGCTCGAACGCTGAAGCGCGAATGATATATTATAACAAATTCAAATTCCCATTACATTTTCACTGCTTGAGCGATTTGTGTCAAATATGTACATTGCTCCAGAATAATCCGCAAGTCAACCAAATTTCATTCAAATCTACTGAAAAAATTGGATTTTTTTTTCGCCACAACAATGGTTTCATTTTTCTGGAGAAAAATCGAGATTTACCAACACAGCGACCATTCTCTAGACTAAATTCATTTTTGATAATCAATTATCTTAAACTCGCGTGGAAAATTGTAGTCAGATATTTCAGAATTTACAAAAGTTTGTGTTTACTCATATTTAAAAAAAAATTAATTGCCTCAAAATTAAAACCATTTACTCGATTCTCGCCAAATTCAACACTAATGATGATCCAATGCTAATCCTTTTCAGTCAAAATGTCAGCCAGATATAATCATATTTCACAAAGTTATATAGCGCGAAAAGATATTTTTTTAATTGCCATAAATTTTCTACCCTTCATCCCACTCGCGCCAAATTCAATCGCAACCGTTGTTATACGACAGTCAACTTGTGTATTAAACTGCAGCACGATGTCTTAAAAATTGCGAGAGCAGCGTACTGAAAAAAAAAAAATCTCCATACACACACACATTTTTATCTAAATCACATTTCTCGAGCCTTTAGACATTAATGAATATCGGGGCATGAAAATCTCGAAAAAAAGGTTTTCACAAAACCAAAGCTTCCTTTATGAGGAATAAAAAGAAGCAAATTAAAATTTTTTATCGTTAAAATATTGATGCGTCTGATTGACTTGTGTTGTGAAATTATAAAATGTCCATGCTATCTACTATAGAATGATCAATAAATCGTGATTCATAATAATGTAATAAAAATAAAAGTCCATCTCTCAAGGTGAGCCTTCACCAAAAAATGCCACGAGAACTATTAGCCACATTCCATACCGATACACACTGGCTGTATGGAGATAGGTGGAAAGATTGAATGAACCTTACTAATTCAGATTCAATTAATACTCTCAAGGAATATGTAGGGAACAGCCGCGAAGGTCACGGGGTCGTTAGCACTTGAGAATTGCACAGTTCTCTTGCCTACGACGATGACGAGCCCCTGGCATGTCGAGCGCTCGACGAGCACGCGAGCATGTAGCAAGCAGACCATACATTAGTCGGTCGTACGAGAGAGCGAGGGGAAAAATCTTCAACTTTAACAGAGGGGAGAAAACTCTCTCCTACTAAAGTCCATAAAATCACGAAGTTCACACTCGCGGCACCGTAGAATTAACTCAGCGTAAATTCTTACTCAGAATGCCGTTGGCAATGAGCGCAACGAGTGCTCTTAATTTCTTTGCAATCGTAAAACTCACTTAAATGTGAAGAAAAATAAGAGAACTGAGAGAAAATAAACAGGCGTTGTCAAGAAATTATGACATTTTGTGAACGAGCTTTAGATAAATCATTAAGATGCTACTTTGAATGCTAACTCATTTAAACTCATATAAAAATGTACACCATAACCGGAGACAGATTTTATTATTACCATAGGACATACATATTTGCATGCGTTAGCATTTCACATAAATACGATATTTTCGACATTTAGGGACGGATTTTTAGTCGTACTTTCAAGATCGACCTTAACATGGAATTTAAGATTTAATTTAAGGTAGAATTTGAAAAAAAAACTTTCTTTGATTTGCTGTATTACGTCTATGACACAATGAATGTATTTGATTGGAAATGTCATAACTTTATTGAATGACCACATACGGGTTTAGAAGCGAGTAAGCTTCACAGTGCAAACGAATCAAAACTTATTGGACTTTTACATAAAATCGATGTACACAAATGTCCACTATTTGCTGTTATTAATTAAATTGAAAATCAGTTTGGCAGTTATAAGTTTGACAAAACTTTCTGAATGATTGTTTTCACTTACTTTTCGTTATTTTCGCAAATAATCGATTGTTAGTACATTTTACAAAATACTGCCTGTCATTAAAAAACAGTTGATAATCACGCAATATTTTTGGTTACTTTTGTAGTTTAATAACAAAAGAAATGGTTATTTTGTAAAAGCTGACATTTTTGCCACTTTATAGTTTAACAAATTATATTTTTTTAAGTAACATACAGGCTTGCTACTTTCTAAAAATAATGATATTTCCGGAAAGTAGCACGCTGATATTACAAGGTATTTGGGAGTCTACAATTGATTCTTCATAGACGAACTTTTGTTTTCATTTAAACAGTTTTTTTTCGAGATTTTCATATCAGTATACTCAAAATTGTGCAAGACGTCGAGAAAAGTTATTTAGAAAAAGTGTCAAGGTATGTGTGTGTGCATGTGCGTGAGTGTATGTGTGTGTGAACAAATGTCCAGCTATTGGGCTGATGAAACTTGGCACAAAACTTTATCAGGTTGACGCCACCTTCGGTTTTGAATTTAAGTGAAATCGATAAAGTAGTTCAAATTTATAGTAATTCGTACCTTCCCAATTTTTTTGAAAATCCTGTAAGTCGAGAACGGTTCAAGCAACTGATCTAAAATTTTGCATAAAACTTAAATAGGGAGTGTCAATATTTGATACAAAATTTCGGCAAAATCGATAAACTAGTTAAGATCATTTTAGCACATAAGTAGAGCAGTCGTAACCCGATTGTTATGTTGAAATTAAATATAAATTTTACAAGATCTTTTTGTATTAATGAAAAGCTCCATTTGACCAAAATAGTTGATACGGTTTTAATGTTATGGATTCTTCTTTAATTCGTACTGCATTGAATATATGAAGTTAACTAATTAACTTTCTATTGAATATATATATATATATTGCTTGAACCTTGCACAAAGCTTCCTCTATGAGGAAGCCAACATTGATCAATGTACTTCCTCATAGACGGGAATTTCTGCAAGGTGAAAAACAATGAGCAAGCTATGTGCAAAGTTCTATTTTGCAGTCTTTGTTATAAAAGTATAAATAAATAAATCATACGATATACGATAAATAAATCATCCGCACAGCTTCCTCTGAGAGGATGTCAAAAATGGCCAAAATACTTTCTCATAGAGGAGAATTTGCGGATGGCTGGCTAAAAAAAAAGAGGAAGCAATGTTCAAGTTCAAGTTTGCAACCTTTTTTTAGCTGTAAGTACAATGTTAAGTCTCATCTTAAGTTAAATCTGAAGTTAGAACAACCATTAGATCCGACTGAGAATTCAGCCCTTAGACCTCGTAGACGTAAAGCTATGTGCCATTGAAATAAAAATAACATCAGGTATGCTAATGTAAGTTTTATTCCACTGGAAAACATAAGGGATTGCGACTTAATTCTGTAGACGAGTTATTACGTGGAAAAATGTGGACTTTGACGTCAAAGTGAATTGTCTACCTCATGTAAACACGATTACTGTGTATAATAGAGGGCAAGAAAGCATATTATTTCGTAACGCGGCTATTCATAAGAATAAAGTTGGCGACCTTAAGAAGTATGAAGAAGTGAGCGCATACCGCGTCGATTAATCTGATTTATAATATGTGGTCAGGTGTCCTTCGGACCGAGGCGGAAGAGGTACACGCTACTTGTAGGAGGTACTGAATGTACCCACGTATTGAGAGTACGTGCGTACTCGAGCTTGTGTATATATCTTGCGTCGTCTGTCCCTGCGTCTGGATTTAAAGTAAGGCAAACTGAAGTAGCGGTCGAGGCTATCTGGTGCCGCATTCAAAGGGCGTGTGTTATATACCGATGTGAGTTGGATTCAGCCGATTTCATGATGTTTGCGAACACACATGTCTGTACCATCACCTTGAAACGAAAGGAAAGTTGCGGTGGATTGGCACAAAAACAAGACAGCATAACACGTACTTGTAAATACAAGGTGTGTTTGGCTTTTTACAATAATAAAAAATGAAAAAAACAAGTATATTTTTAGTGAACAAAGTATCAAATTTTAAGTTCTCGTTAAGTCCTTGAAAGGCTAAGACACGTTTATAACTTTGCTATTAATTTATCCATTAAAATATATTTCTACTAAAATACAACTGTATAAACTAATTAATGTTTGTAACATAAGATAATCTCACAATAATACTGTTTACGAGTCACTCGAAAATATTGTTCGCTTTAAAGTCTCATCAGAATTTAATATCTTCGCACCGACGCCGATAAGCTTATATTCTTTTAAAAACTAAAAGCGTCACATATAAAAATAATGCAATGTACATGAACTGCACAAGGATTTAAAAAAAATGATTCATTTGTGTATTTTTATACAAATTTCCATTTTTTTTAAATTATTTTTATCAGAATTTCGATTGTTGATTAATTAATAAAAAAGAAAATGTTCGACGAATTCCATGAAAAACTATTATATGAATTGTCTAATATTTTCGAACATGCATAATTTTTTTAGAACTATCTTATAATTTTCAAACTTTTGTGTACGAGATTTTTTTAACGCTGTTTATATGAAACTGTGTGTTGAATGATCTTGAAACTTTTTTGTGTCCAAAGCCTCTTTACGAAAGCATATATAAAATTTACAACACCTCAACCATTTTTGAAAACAGAAGAGAACAATTTTTACATAGGGTATAGAAAAACTCGAAAAAACAATCACATCTATTCGGAAAAATTAGAAAATTTATTGTTTATAAAAAGAATGTTGTTTTCAGTCCAATTCATTAAACAATTTTTTATTGGCTTAATTAAATGTATTACAGTTCTTATTATTCTTATTATTAAAAATCAAACTGGTGCTTGAAGGATCCTTAAATATCTTTGAGTTACAAATCTACCAGTTTAAATTTATACCATGGAACTATCCGACTATTCAAGACAGGGCGTTCCTACATGAGAAATTCAAAAAGAAGCATTAAACAAAAAATCAATTGTAGTTTGAAATCTGAAAAGCCTTTTCTTGTTCTAGCTAAAAATTTTGATTCAAAATACATAAAGAGATTTTCGCATAGCTTGGGAACATTTCGAAATCGGGCCCTCGGCTAAATTTCCAGTCTACTTGCTAGGTCGTCAGCCGTGTGTAACCGAGATATGGCAGAGTAGGAATGCTTACAACTCGAGAGCTATGGAATACCCGGTATGTTGCAGTAGATAGCAAGAGGCAACCTGCCAGAGAGAAATGTCGACATAATGAAGCTCATAAGAGAAGAAAATTTAATAAAACTGCCGTACATCCGTGGTAATACATTTATCGAGGCTAGTGAAACTGATAATTTTATCTCATAGTCGTAATCTTAATGTTTAAGATACAACTGAGTACTCGCGTTCAAGTACCACGGGAGTTTAATAGCTGAATGATCAAAGATAACTTCGATAATATTACATTACGAACAATATGAATAATTATTGAGATTAAAATTTTTGGAATAATTTTCACCGGCATAATTTTAGAGTTTAACAAGCGTACAAAATCGAACATTGTAAATTGCTTCCTTATTTTTTTATATCTTTGACAATGCCACTTCTATGAAGAAATATATTGGTCAACTTTGGCTTCCTCATAGAGGAAGCTTCGTTAAACATATAAAAAAGGTGGAATCAATTTGCAAATTTCTACTTTGTTTTGGGGTAATCCACGTGTGTACCAAGTTTAACTCAGATCTGCGGAAAATTTCTGTATTTTTGCTGCCCCGTAAAAGAAGGTTTGTTTTCGTGAACATTTTTTTTCAAGCTTTTCAAGTCTGAATGGTCCAAAACGTCGAGAAAAGTGGTGCAGGAAGAAAGAGCGCGCTTCCTCAAAAATATTGAGGAAGTAATTGCAAATTACTTCATCATTATTTAGTATCTTTGACAAAGCCTTTTTTTACAAAGCTTCCTCTATGAGAAAGTCAGAATCGATCATCATACTTCCTAATACAGGTAGGTTTTTCAAAAGCAAAAATTAATGAGGAGGCAATTTGCAAGTTTCTACTTTGCAGGAGTTTTTTTCTTGCTACCATTAGATTGCACCAGTTAAGAGATAACAGTTTATGATGTTTTATTGCGCTCGCGAGAGAGCTTCCGGTCCGAGAATAGCAATTCAGGATGAAGTGAGAATTTGATCAACCGTAGCTTGTTTAGTTTATTAATTGAAGCCTATTTAGTGATATTCAGTCTACTTACAACAAATGCAGAATCTTTGTAAAGTTTAAAGCAATATGTATTTTTTCTAGATCGATAATATACGTTATCTTTTTTTTTGTCACCACTAGTTGAATAACTAAATCATAAATTAAAAGTAAAAAAGTAACAAAGTAATTGTTTCTCTGTCCATCCGAAAGTCTCCGAATTGAGTTCAGCTTCAGTTGATATAAATGTTGACGAAAAAACCGGTTTGTCGACCTGATACCCTTAAAAATAATGAAACACCGTGAATGTAGCTGCGTTTGTCCCATGGCATTGTAGATTTCCATACAACGGTGATCATTGCCGATCGTGCGTATCGAGAAGATCGAGGCTCCAACGAGACGGTTGTATCTGGTTGTATACTTGATCTCCGGAGCTCTTAGCACCGATGGCAGACGAACGGTACTCGTTACAGAGAAAGTTCATACTCGATGGCTCTCCCGGCAATAGAGAAAGAGGGAACGGAAATGTGAGAGGGAGAGAACCGAGGAGAAGAGGTTCCGAGTGGGTATTAACGGAAAGACTTGTGCATCAAGCTTTGGTCGCTCATACCATCTCTTCCTCTCTATTGCCTCTTCTCGAACCACAACGCCTCTTTTTCACTTGCACGCGGCACTTGTATTTATCGAACTTGGACTCTCAACTCTCTGAATGGACAATTTGAGCGCGAGAGAAAGATGAAGGTAAGAATACATGCTATGGGTACATCCTAGCACCTATGTATATGGGGCTTTCCACGTAACAAACTCAAGTCATTTCACTTGATCATCAGCCTGACCCTCTCGGATTCAGTTGACGATTTTTTTTTGGCTAATTTTGGACCAGAAAAGAGGATATTTTTTCAGATTTGTATCATTTTTCTTAAAATAATTTTTTTCCATAACTTTTCAGTAAAAATTAATTTCGACCAGGTTTAAAATTCTGAAATTTTTTTCCATAAAATCTAGGACTAGAAGCAAGTATTTCCATCGTAGTTCGAGAGAGGGCCGAGAATAATTTATATGTTTTTTTTTTAATTTAAGAAAAAAAGAATGTTCCATATTGTGAGAGTAAAACACTGAAAATTCGCCCAATAATTAAAATAAAATTGGAAAAAAGCTATTTCAATTAAACAAAAATTAGGAAAAATTTTTGTTTCTCAAAATAGAAAAAGGAATATAAATTATTCTCGGCCCACTCTCGAACTACGATGGAAATACTTGTTTTTAGTCCTAGATTTTATGGAAAAATATTAAGAAATTTAAAACTGGTCCAAATTAATTTTTACTTAACTTTTACTTTATCCTACTCGATATGACATTCATGTATATTTATACTATTTTATATTAAAAAGCGTTACATGGTAAGAAAATTGGGCATATTGTTTATATCGAACTCATGTTTTTAATTGAAGTCGAAATATTTTTAATTGCAATTTTTTTTGTAGGTCAGAAACAGCCCAAAATAAAAATCTAATGAAGAAATAGATGTTTTTTTTTCAGTGATGGCAGTAATATAAAAATAAATATTTTGGTGAAAATGAAGATAGGCTCTGTGTGAATTACCATGGAATGTCCCGTATACTTATGTGTATTCATATGAACGTGCTAAGATGACAATCGGTGTGAGTGTAAGAGTTGTGGTTGTGCACCCGGCCGAGCATTACGGCGCTACCTGTTAGTGGGTAAGTGGGCCGCATGCCTAGTTAATTACGAATCGGTCTTTTACTGACACGCTTACTGAAAGACCGACACCCCACCACGACATACGCGTAATGCTCCTCTGTACCTAATACTCCCTGATTGCTATGTGCAGCAACACATGTACATCTAGCAAGTTTCTTCGGTCATATTCAAATACAGATAAACGGAAAAGCTACATTGCATAGGGTGATGATTCTGTTGGTATTAATGGATGGATAATAACGCGATACGGAAGGATTCACTCTTAGACTTCGAATACTGAGAACATACCGTTTTCACTCCTTATCAACATTTTACTAATTTCTTTCAATTTTATTGTGAAAATGTTTGTTAATAAAATATCTAGCAAAAGTAGAAGGTGAAAGTAATTGCGAATTCAAGGATGCTTTACGCATACGTTGACGATCAGAACTGTGGTTTCATTCGAATTTTTGTTGTTTTTGAGGGAAAAGAAAGATCTGAAGAAAATCAAAGAAATTCGAAACATCGCAATTCGATTCTTGTGAAGATCGATAAAGGCGTTCGGATTTTGTAGCAATTTTAATTTGTTATGTTTTAACCACTTCTACTTTGGAAACATGTAAGAAAACGGACTAAAACTTCACACACTTGTGTAATAACACACAGATATTTTGTAACACATTTGGTGAAAATCGGCAACGTGGTCTGAATTTTATAAAGCATCACATTTTTGTATTCAGAATTGTACTTTTATTTTAATAATGGTATGAGAAGTAATAGTGAACGTTTTACTTTAAGAAAATTGTGAAAAGTGAGGAAGAAATGATATATGAATAAACATACTTTTAAATTTGCTTACAACAAGGATACAAAGTAGAACTTTGCAAATTGTATCCTCGTTGTTTTTGATTTTTTACAAAGTCTCCTCCACGAGAAATCTAAAATTAATAAGTATACTTCCTCATAGAGGTAGATTACTTTCCGTCCTTTTTAATTTTTTTATCGATCCTATGCTATCGTTGGCTCCTAACGGTGTTCCCATTATGTAAATAAAATGTCCAGGTCCAAATATTACAAATTGTAAAAGAAGTTAAATTTCTGCAATATAATTTTTTTGAAAATTTGGTAATGTCCAAAAATGGAAATCTTCCATTTTCTTTTGTATATGAACCTGGGAGTTTTGTTTACGCGATAAAAACACAAAAAACAAAAATAAAATAGAATCTTTTTTTATTTGAAATCAGAGAAGTTATTCTTGCGACTTATTAAATTTGCCTTAACTTTGGTCCATTTTCTAGGTTTGTAGGCTAGCAGCTAAGTTACAAGAAACACACACGGACTGCACATCGCTGCTTGTACTACTTTCTGTATATCAGTATACTTCACATTGGACTTCAACATTTCTAACAGCCTCCACGTACTTCTCGGCTCATCGTCTCCCAAGACAGCAACACGATCTTAACCCACTTCGTGTGCCTCCAAGCAAGAGTGGCTATATGTTCATACCTATAGAATTGATAATTCCAACAGTTCAGCGTACACCTTGTCCCGTTCTCTCTCGTGATAACAAGAACGACAGAGCTGCGTTTACCCAGCTATTCATACGGGACCTGTTCATGGTACTTAGGCTTACTATATAGTGTCTTAGAGAAACATGGAGTGAGTTGAAACGTGGATTTCCTCGTCCTTCGCTTCTCAAGCGTGGGCATGGCGGGTCATTCCGGTTTTCAAAGTGATGCTCACGTGAAACAGAGAAGAGAATATAGTGATACAACGAAGAGAAATCGACAACTGCGGATCAGCTGTGACTCGTCTTTGCTTAAATTCCGCATAGTGAAAAGATTGCTTTCTTTCCCGTTCACATATTAGAACCACACGATAAATGATTTACTACAGAAGCTGCTAAGGAAAACTCGAGAAACTCCCGTTAAATTCATCATGAGATCAGCTTCTTTGAAAGTCTCTACTTCATCTCGTTGACAATATAATGTAGCATGGAGCTGTAGTCGTGAACGCTTGATTGCTCGTTTGATGAAATGTTTCTTCCACTAAACCTGACATTTTGGATTCTGACCTACATTCTTAGCTAGAGCTCTTTGGATTGCTGTTCGAACTATCTTAAATCTCCTGCAGGAATTACAATTTCGAATGATTGAAACGCTTTAATAAAAATAATTAATTAGATTTAATTAGAACAAATTGTCATATGTGCACATTGAAAAAGTTGCGAATAGCTTAATGGCAAATCTTCCTCATCATGATTGTTACTCGTGTCACATGCTTCTATTGTTAAGCTACGTTAGTTAAGAACTGGTGATGTCGCGACACATTCAATGACGTCTCTGCACCGGCTCCACATAGCTTCCTGGTGGTGACGATGATGAGATCCATCTAGCGGAGTAGATGCATACTTACTTAGACGAGAGTAGCTCTCGAGTTCAATACTTCGATTCAGTTTCAGTTTCGTTAAGTGAAGTAGAGAATGTATGAGGCAATCGTGCTGTATTCTTAGACTATTTGATCTTAATGGCATATTTAATTGAAATTCACTTAAATTTTCGCAGAGGCTCAGAAAGAATCTTCGTTTTTAATAGATTTTTTGTCAGCTCTTTATGTTTAAAATTATGATGCTGGGTTCAATGATTAATCATATCGATATCTATGGAAAAGTTCATTTCTATCTTGAATTTACGCAATAAAAATGATATTTTAAAAGGTTCAAAATACTGTAAAAAATGAAAACTCAGAAATATATTTTAAATGGAATTATAGTTGGGATATCACGAAAATCACAGTTTCACCGCTGTCAATTGGACATTTCTGTCAAAATATGATATCTCTGTCCAAACGTAAGCTCAAAATGAGTCTGAAAGGGACATGATATTTTAAAATTTTCGTCATATTCGGTATTTTTTAGGGAAGACAGAAGGTCAATATCAGTATCACTCGTAGTATATAGATATTTTGATTTATTATGTAAACCATAATAACATAATATTAACGTTAAACGTAACGTAGTTTATTTTAAATAGCTCCGCGCCCGGTCGCGAGTGTTCCATAAACACTTGTTTTCACATTACAGGTACAGTGTCAAAAAGGATTCCAATACCAAAACTTTATCTTATATCTACCAAGAAGACACCAACATTCACAGACAGATCAACAGACGTGAGTAAACTTCTTTTTTTTTTGTATTCTAGGCTATACAAAACATGTATTTACATCACAATTTGTGGGTAATTTTTTTCTACATTACAATATGGAATGAGAAAGTAAAACAGATAATTCTTAACATATCTTTAAGTACTATCTTTTCTATTGTATATACATTTTGAATGCTCGAAAAAGTAGAAGTTTTATGCGTTTGACTTTCGTGTACATTTATCAGTTTCTTATTTGTACGTCGTAGCGCCCAAACCGTTAAAAAGGACCGAATATATCCCACATATGAAACGTTCAGAATTTTTGCTGAGCCCAGTTGTTCGTCGATTCGTTCAGTCGTTCATAAAGCTTAGTTTAGTTGTGGTGTTCGGTTAAACAAAAAGATACCAAACTCCGAACAATCAAAGCTTAACAGAAATTCAGGACGAAAAGAGGTAAATGTCCGTACATACATAATAAAAAGAACAGATTATAAAACAAAATAATATTTTTGCAAAAATGTCTTGACTGGAAGATGGTTAATCTACAAAAAGCACAAAATCATTTTAAAAACTAGGAAAAAGTATGCGCTGCAGATACTTTTCCTAGATTTTCCTCGCATACTTTTTCCTAGCTTGTAAAATTATTTAATTATTTTTGTGGGATTGACAATTTTTCATTTGGGATTTTTCGACAGAATTTTAATTTTATTTTCTGATGCTATACGAGCTATGTGCTATACGAGCGGGGTTGCATTTAATGTATATAAATTTTCAACTCCATCGCAATAAAAATGCAAGACGCCGTCAACAGCCGAAAAAAAGAAAGACTTGAAACGAATAAGATCAGGGTCAAACATGGATTCAACTTCGGTTTAGCTACGAATAAGTGGAGCGACCTCATTAACTCATAACAAGAGAGAGAGAGAGAGAGAGAATTTCGATTTTACTAAATTTGTTCAGAGGCTGTAAGGGGGTTCAATCGTTCTTGATGAATGATTTCAGCATCGGACCCGCTGTCCTTGACACTTGATTTCTCGTAACGAATTATGAAGATATTTGACGCTCTTCCGTAAGTCCACCGGTTTCGCTTCCTTTTACCAGCGCGAGCTTTGGTAAAAGTAACCGAAATTCCATCGGCAAACTTCTTCGATTTCGTGGCCTCTGGTGTCAACGACGAGTGTCTGGCCTTTATAAGCCTCTCTCGAGAGATTCAGAATCACCGATGCAAGGCGAAGAAGAGGAGAAAGATACGGAGGATCTTGGTTCTTACTTTCCTGCAGGCTGGCATTGAACGTCACGAGCTACACAACCACCTGAGGCGCTTGCTGGTTGTATAGACGCACCGCGTCCTCCTTTAGACTCAGCTCTCGAGAAGCAAAGTAGGATACGGATACTAACTCCCGATTCTTTTCCTCGTTTCCTCCGGACCGAGAGATCGTGAGATTCATTTGACGTGAATACAGAAACGTCACGTTTTTTTAAGTGACGCTAAACGGTGCATTAAAATGCCTTTGTTTAACCAGTTATTATTGATTTAAGCCACCAGATCTGACCACTTAAGTTATCGAAAATTCGTGTAAATGCATAAAGATGGATGATTTAATTCAAAACCATCCGGCTATTTGTGACCCTGAAACTTTTGACCTACTTGCGCGATACGTTTACAGGATAGTTATGGTCTTGTGATCTTTCTCTTCGATGAACTTTGAACGTCGGTGGGGGAGAAGAAAGTTGGGAAATGGTGATTGAATTTGCTGATCGTGAATGAGACTTTTGCTGATCGTGAATGAAATTTCGCAATGTTATCCTGTGGTAGGAGGTGAAGTTTTTTTGTGGAAGATATACTCGGTCTAGAAAGCGGAAGACTATGATTCATATTGAGAGTTTAATTCGTTAATTTCGGAGACTGCGCGAATTTATTAAGAACATTTAGATAAAAAGAGAAAAAATAGTTGGAAAATCAATGTCTTCTGTGTATATGAAAATTGTTAATCAACTATATTGTTGATAGTCGAAATGATTTTATTTTTACCTGGTGATAGAGTCGATTATCTGTTTTTATTCTGAGCACAATTCTGAGGTTGTGCATTTCGCGCATGACATGGAATTGCTGGTTATTAGATTGGGCTTCGTGTCTCATTTTATCTCGATGCCAATTATTTTTTAAAATACATACGAGAAGGAATCTGGTTTATAAAAATGACTCTATTTCGGGTAGTAAATACCAAAAGTTTTTAGCATATGTAATGACGAAGCGACAGCGCCAGCAAAACATTCATGTGAAACATTCGACAAAAGTACGTCCATTTTATCACGTTCTGGAAAGAAATGAACACTATGGTTGCATGCAATTTTGTCTGTACTGCAAGTAAACATTGAAAAAATGTACACTGCGTAAAAAATTGAACTTTTCGTGCCTCTGATCTAACCGCAAAAAGGTAATTTTTGTGGCAGGCGTACGAAGACGATGTTTTTACGCACATGCGGGAAAAAACATCTTTTTGAAATTAGATCAGTGACATCAGAAGTCGAACTTTTAATACTAGATTGTACAGAAAATAGGATGCTGGACTTGGATGTGAATTTCCAGTTTATGTCATTGTCATATAAATAACAGAGACTTGTGGATCCTTAGGATCAGAAGTGCCACTAGTATACCATGTTGCGTTCTCAGTGTTTATCATGTGGCTAAGTAATTCTTATGAGTTTCTTCCCTTCATGTGATAATGCATGAAAATATTTATTGTCGATGCGGAATTGATAGTCCTAACTACTGTGAAAGGGATGTCCCCCGATTTCAGACAAAAGAACGTGATTTACAGTAAAAAAAATGCCTAAAGATGCCAAGTTCGGTATGTAAAATAGTGTAGTTTCATTTTTCTAAAATATAAAAATAATAAATATGATATATTAAAACAAATAAGCTCCTTTTGTTTTGTGGTATATTCAGATATGAGGATTATTTTAGATAACTAGAAAACCATTACGAAAAATGAATCTATAGAATTTGTATTATTTCCTTTCCGTTAATTTAAAAAACACGCTTTTGAGTCTGAAACTGGATCCCCTTCATTATGACAACTATTAAATCTTATTTATATGACTATCATGACATCAAGGACTGTCAATTAATAGCTATGCAGTGATTATTAATTGGTAATTTTCCTGACTGCAGTATATAAGTAATAACAAAACAGTAAAAATGTCACATTAAATACGAATCTGTACAAAATACTATTAAATTATATTTATTTCAGTGGTTCATGGAAATATGAAATGAAATAAACATTAAATAAACGACAAAAACAATCTGGTGACGTCCCAAGAATGTACACATTGCTACTCGCTTTACTACAGTAAATTGTAAGCCTTGCTGGCAACTTCAGTATCACTGATCCTATGTAGCATTGGCGGACGAGCGTGAAGCCCACGCAAGACTTCGAGCATTGGAGTTTGAAACCCGTTTGGGTGTCCCGAAGCATTGGCAATCGAAACGCACTTTGATATCAGCCAAGAGCGATCGAGTGTTTGATATCTTGCAAGAGCAAGTGGTGACCACGGCTTTTGTGAGATTTTCCAGGGTACCAGGTTATTCGAGGAGGAGTATTCCATAGATACTGTTAATTAATTTCAAGAGAATTAAAAAGTAATCTTGCTTTGCTGGGAAATATATAAAATAATACATAAATTACAAATTTCGATTTTTTACTACTAATTTTGTTGCTGATTTGATGCATACGTTTCTGACAAAAATTTACAAGAACAAAAAATTAACAATATCGGAATAAAAATAAAAGTGCTTGAAACGGTTATTTTGTCATATGAAGTATATTCTAATTCATTGAATATTCGATACGATTCGATTCGATCACTATTCGTACACCTCTAATAATAAAATATGTAGAATTATTGAAAACGTCAATTGTCGATATCAAGGGAGTCTTCAGGAAAAAGTCGTACGTAACCTCACGATATATAAACGAAATCCTTTAGCGCTCGTCTGAACTTATTGTTTTTAGAAACGCGTATGGTTTTTTTTAGTTCAAGGCAATATCAACGACATCAAAAACCCCTGAGTACAGACATTCATCCAAATCATGTCAGTTCTTGCATAACGACTCGTTTTAAAGTTGCTTTATAAAATTAATAGTTAATTTCGTTATTGATTATAGTGATGTATAACAGAAGTGATCACATACCCGGTCAGGCAGCCTGATTAGGGCCATATCTAACACAATGTTACAATTCGATTTAGGGTGCTATCAGGTTGCCCTAACGTCAGGCATCCTGATAGCACTCCAACCAGGGCCCTTCCAGAATTTCCATCTGGAGAACTATGTATATCTATAGATATGGGTTTCAATAGCACTTTAACTTGTAATATCTTCTAAAATATGTGGGCAATTGTCCGTTTTGATTTTTTCTAGTATCATAAATACGCCACTACTACTTTCGAAAAAAATATTTTTTGGTAAATGTTTACCAGAAACATACATATTTAGACGTTATTTATGATAGTTTTCACTCATAGTCCCATTTTAGCTGCGCTGAACGTCTCAAGATTAGGCTCATATTTCTCAGAATTCATGAGGGCAAAAATTAATTAAGAATTCTTCAAAAAATCCTTATTATTTTTCTTATAACATCTGTGAATTTGAGTTGCTATAGTAGAAAATAACGTTTTTATGGAATATTCTTAATCGTTCTTCCAAGTGCTCGGCATACCTACTAATACATATTTCCGAGCGGACTTCCAGAAAATGAGGAGTGCTCCATTGAGAAAGCCAAAGTCTTTTGGAACGGTTCAGCTTCGTTGACCTTGTGCCGAATAAAATAACGAGGAGGATAAGACCTCGAGATTTCGGGGCCTTGTGTAACCTGTACTACTCTTCACTCATTTTTGCGTATATAACTTTATGACAGTGCATGAGTCAATATTGAACGAGTGAGCTATTTGTAAAAATATTCATTTGACGTGCTAGCAACCCTTCAGGAAAAAGCCGAAACGGAAATAGGTGTGAGGTCTTGGGCCGAACCTTTGCGTCTCACCAAATAATTTAGTCACGTTTCATTTCACGTTTTATTTCACTACTATTTCTTTGTAGAGATCATTAAGGGGTATATAGAAACTTGAAATTAAGAATGTTGTAGCCCTTTTCATCTACAAATCGATATAAAAAAGTTTAATTTTTTCGGTGTTTTTATTGTGATTTTAATAAATAAGAAATGCTACTTAGATAGCACTTAAAACCACGCATAACTCTTGCTCTGTTCCCTGAATAATTTTTGTTCCCTGATCTCAATTTTACGAATTAAAAAAAAAAAAATAAATAACGGGCATATATTTTGAAAGGACCAAATATCGAAATATGCTAAAATTTTAAACTCGATTTCATATTCTATTTGCAATCTTTAGGAGATTTAAAATCTAATCTCTTAAATTTTATTTTAATCGCGTAAAAGGAAAAATGACTTTGGATTACTACTAAAGACATACGATTTAAACTATGAGTAGAAAAACTGGAACATGGTCAACAAGATAATTATCAGTTTCGTACGATTTCGTATAATAATTAATTATATACTCCCGAATGACGACCGGATTCGTTCCGATTAGTTTAGTTTCCTCATAGACAGTTTGTTTTCGTAAAAAAAATTGTTTTGCAATTTTCATTTCAAGACACTCAGAATGGTCCAAAACGTCGAATAAAGTGGTTCAGAAAAAAATGCCTGTATGTGTGTGTGCATGGGTATATGCAGATTTCCTTGATGACTGATACGATTACGACGACAACTGTCGTAATTTTCATGTATCTTCTTCAAATTTGGTACGCTCGTGGGCTATCATACAACAACATTTGGGATTGTTTAAGATTGATTTTTTTTAAATATGTCTTCCGAACTCAAACAAGCCTTCAAAGTAGAACCTTGCAAATTGCTTTCTCATTATTTTGTATCTTTCGTAAAGCTTTTTTTTACAAAGCTTTCACTATGAGCAAGTCAAAATTGATCAAACACACTTCCTCGTAGAGGTAGCTTTGTAAAGAGAGAAGCTTTGTCATGCTTTATCATCAATAATGAGAAAGCAAGTTGCAAGGGTTTTTTTTATCGAATGTGCAGTAAGAACCCAGTGTATAAAATTATTAAAAAAGTCTTATGGTCAAACATTTTTTGGGCGATTTTTTTTAGTGCACCCATAATAAAAATAAAAAAAACCTGGTTAAATTCATCAAGAATATATACTATAGAGTGTATTAAACTGAACAGGTTCACTGAACCGATGTCAGAGACAGAAATACACATGCATTCGGAGACTTTAGATTAGACAGAGACACGCGTAACAACTTCTGAAGAAATGCAACTGATTTTAATAGTTTTGCTCGCCTACTATATTGCCAAAAGGTCGACAAGACCGCCCAGCACTATCGCGATCATGCCTCGAGAATTAACTACTATATCTTTCGAGAAAAGGTGTACTTGATCGTGAGTCTAAAGCGCAACACACAAGTGCACGTATACTTTCGCAGACTTGTGTCTATTGGCCAATAGTGCGGACAATATACCCAACGATGCATTACTGTGCTGCGTGTTACGGTCCAGCGTGGTTTAATCACATGTCCCATGCTCACAGGCTCTGAGGTATATTGATGTATTTAGTTCAACTACCAACGCCAAAAGATTGGACATGATCTTGCTGCGATCGATCATTAAACTCCAGCGTTTGCAATCATAGTACACTCACTGAGAAAGTTCGCAATGCCATGTGTCTTTAACGCAATCCCGCTTGCGTACCTCCAACACGTATATCGACCCTGTTTTGCGGCAAGGGTATAAACTTAGTTCGATAATAAAATGAATTTCATCGTCGTTTGTAACGCTTTGACACTCATGTATCTAACGGAACAAAAAGTTTTTATATCAGCATTACTTTGGAAACATAACAAGAAAAGTATTGTAAGTCCATAAGTGTCGTAATAAATAGGTGGGAGCTGTTAAAAACCGAACAGTGAGTCATTAAGTAGCTCGCGTATTGCTGTTTAATCACACGTTTACTTCACACAGTAAAAATTCAATTTACTAAACTATTAAACGTATGTGGCAACAGTTTTTATTTTATTCAACAGAATAATCATTTGATTGACTTATCACTGAACAAAAAAATTATTCATTCAGTAATGATCACTGATCGCCAAGAACATATGTGATCCCCTTTGAAATAAAATATATTAAAATATGCATGAATAATGCATTTATCTATAATACGAATATATACATGAATTATAATTGACATATTTACGTTTTGGCCGTAAAATATAATTTAAAATCGATTTGATGTCACGTGTTTAATAAATGCATGATAGATATATAGTAAATATCGAAATAGAATTTATCTACATTATAAACAAAATGCACTTGAAATATGAAATTTTTGGGGTTTTTTTAAGCGAAATTTATTCTGTTATATTTTTCTGCATATATTTTTTTCCGCGGGTGTTCATTTTAATTCTATTCTAATTCTTACAATTTCATAAAATATTCAAATAATAATATATTGTCTTGGAATTTTTAAAGTTATTGTTTTAACTTCAATGAATTAGGAGTAGAGTTAAACTAAAAGATATTTTTGGCGTGATAGTTATTGAATCAATGATATATATATTTGTTTATATTGGAAAAAGTATAGGATTGTTTTAACCAAATAATTATTTAGACAACAACAAAAGTTAATTAATTGATTCCTCAAATTATAATTAATGTTTCCAAGCATAATAGAAATATTCATCAACGTTATCGCGACTGCTAACGAACAACATCAGTGAAAAAATATCCACTCATTGATTGATTGAGTATATTTCACCAACACGCTCAAAACTGACAGCTTCAATTAAATTTGCATCATTAATAAAATGTATTGTTATGTTAACGAAATGTTAATTGCATGTATATAAACAAAGATTATTTTTCACGTGAGGATCAATTAATAATCATCCGAACGTAAAGCACACTGCATGAAATAACCTCATCACTCGAGCTTTCTTTTTAATACCTCTTGACGCGTAACAAGTGCTATTAACGAGAGTATTTCTCTCGTTGAACCATAAAACGGGGTCTCACAAGGAAACTGCTTCATACGCGTGAAGTGGCTTTCCCATACTCCAATTTCTCCGTTGGAGATACCACTCTTCTTATAGAGAAACAAAATAAAAAAAAATTTAAAAAAACGATCACGGGACCTGTCGTCCAATGAAAAAGTTGTCACTGCACTTCACTCATTCGTCTTCGTTTATTGTCACGCATTTCATTTTGTAACAGCCGATAGGCAATTCAGACCACGTTACAAGAAGCGTCAGGATCTTTCACATTTGCCTCTATATTTTATATAGCACTCAATGCCGAAAACACGAGTTTTCTCCTTATAGACCAATTTACATATACAACCGCACTACTCTAATCACGAAATAAAATTCTACGGTTACACGTGTTTTATGGATGTTTTGTAGAATAAAAAATTACCTCACTGTTGATCGACTTTTAAGGATTTGACGTTAATCAAATCGACGTGTCTCTTTTGTGGGTGAGACGATGACGACAACGATGATGAACAAACAACGGAGACTATCCTCTCCGTAGCCGGGAATCCTGTTCACAAGCACATGCGGCCGGGCGGTCTTCTTCTCGTCACCTTTCTCTCAAAGTTCCACTTTGAAAGACTTCATCGTTTGTATCGCGGTTGTTCGATGGTCACCGTTGGTTTCGTGACGTTTTACCAGCACTCCGCTAGGGTTCTGGCTTCTCCTACTCCAACGGACCACCTTCTCCTTTCTTTCTTTTTTTATGCTCCCTCTTAATTAATGCACGAATGTACGTATATTCCTTGTGGTTCACACACCCGGTGCGATCCAATCGCCGAACTGGTTCGACGCGCGAGGCCGTCGACTCTGCAACGGGCTTGCAAACGCACAAAAAAACGTAGAATGAACCCTTTTTAATCTAGAAGATCCTTTTGAAATGTAAAAATCGATTTCTTTTTTAAAATATTTTTCTATTTATTGCACTATAGCTGAATTCTTTAATGAATTATAGCCCTTCTGCAACAATCGGTGAACAGAAAATAAATTTTAGCCCTTATAATTTGTTTAAATTTGCCTTTTTGATTGTAAATTAGTTATGGTCACTTCACGTTTGGCGATTGATGTCCTTACAATGTGCAATTTCGCAGAGATTTTTTAACGAAAGCACAATTTTATGGACGCTCATGTAACAATATAAATGCGGGGGTCCACTGACCGATGCTGGTGAGGGAATAGTTGGAAGAGCTAAGAACTCGTGGCTTTAAGTATTGACTTTCCTCAAGTGGGGCCCGGTGTCTACCCGTCTGTAGTAGGCCCCCCCCGGATTCAGGACAAGAGTGGGAGCTCTCGTTCTCACTACATGCGCGGGTACCAGAACAGGAAACCAGAAGCTCGGCCTCCTCTTCTCTGTAGGCTGCACACACCTTAAAGCTACTGTTCAAACTTCAGGTGTCAAGGTTCTCGGTGTATTCATGCATCAAGACACAAAAAGAGAGGAGCACGAGATCAGGAACTCGCACGGTGATGTGATTTCGTCTGAAATGATCGTAGACACGTGTTGATGGCTAATTGCGAATATTCGTTACACAATCGATTATCAAGGATGAGACCTAAGTGAGATTGCCTCTCCATACAGGGTACAAAAGTTGCTTGATCAATGTGACTTTTTTTTTTCTTTTCCGGAAATCACGATCAGATTTTCACTTTAATTGACTCAATTCAATATTGATACAAAGACGATTTATACATCCGCAATGATTTGAATGAATACTTCTGGTCTTTGAATATTCAAATCTTCAGAAGTTTTTGCAAATTTTTGCTGATCATCCATAACATAGAAAACTTTGTGAATTTGTTTCATAATTCAGTTCATCTCATCAGGTATGTAGCATGTCTTCGCGGTTAATTGTGAATAATGATAGCAGAATCGATTGTCAAGGATGGGATCTACATGAGGTTTGCTTTTCTTAACGAGATATAAAAGTTGCTTTTAATCAATGTAAAATTGATTAGAATCTAAAGATCACAATCAAATGTTAGTCTTATTTGCCTCAATTCAATATTAATGCGAAGACTGTTTTAAAACCTGGAATACTTTAATTTCGTGACTATTTCTGATAAACAAAACGTTCAGCTTTCAGAAGCTTTTGTCAAATTGCCCTAAACGTCAATAACACCAAAAATGTTGGGAATATGATAGATACATCTTGACGGTTAATTGCGAATAATAATGGCAAAATCTATTGTCAGTAATACGACCTGAGTGAGGGTTGGCTTTTCAATCCAAGTACAAAAGTTGCTTCCTCAATGTAACATTATAAAACGTTGCAGATCATTAAAAATAAAGTTACAACCTTGTATGTTGTTTCCTTATTCTTTTTGTCTATCGTTTACCCAGCCTCGTCTATGAGGACGTCTGTTAATAAATGTTGGCTCTCGCATAGAGAAAGCTTAGTGGACGACGGACTGAAAGATATAAGGAAGCAAAATGGAAAATTTAACTTCGCAACTTTCTTTTACATTTCAGGGGGCAGTTCTGTTGCATTTTTGACAAACTTTAGTACAGAATTTTAAAAACGATCTGACTGTTTATATATGAGGCATTGCAGCTGAACTCAACCTAGTTCCGATCTTACCCCTCCGGATTTAGTACTCAGTTATTTCTAAGGTTCTATCAGATGATAAATGCACTTCCAAATTTTTTTCAGATTTTTTAGATGGAATCTTTTAGAGTTATATGTATATATTTTAAATCGATTTTTTGAAAGTTACGTTTTTTCGAGGTGTCTGAAGAAGTCATCGTACTTACATCGAAAAAGTCTGAAAAAATGTGGACGTGTACTTTACCTTAGTAGAAATTGAGTACCAAATCTGTTACGAAAGTTAAAATAGATAAGAAGGTTCCACAGTTTTACTTGCCAGCCAAATGAGCCATATTGCTCAACTGATTTTTAATGTTATGATCTTTCATTCCAAAGCGCTTTCGTTCCACAAAGCGTTTTTGTCAAGTCCTGCACATTCATAATATCAACAATTTTGTAAATTTAATTCATGATTCTCTTCGTTTTAAGATGTCACAGACACGTGTTCCAGATTAATTTCCAATAATAATTGAAACATCGATTGTCAAGTATGAAACTCAAGTGAGGTTTGCCTCATCTTTAAAGAAGGTACAAAAGTTGCTTGCTCAATGAGATATTTTTTGGAATATCTAGAGATTATGGTCAAATTTATAATTTATCTGAAAAAATGTAATGCTTATGAGAAGACGATTTCAACATGCACAACATTTTTATTCAAACCTTTCGAAATCTTTATGATAAATTTTTCTTTAAATTTGATGGAGATGACTGATAAGCAACTTCCAACAATTTTCGGAATTTGATTCATAATATGGTTGAATCAGTATTGAAGCTTGTTCATCCACAAACTGAATTATCAAAACAAATTTTAATTATCTTGCCTATAAGCTTAATACAATTTTGCAGACATCGTCAATATAATCTAAGCTTATAAAATAGTCTCAGTTCAGATGCTCATGATTGGGCAGCGCAATAGACAAAAAACATGTTACTCACCGTGCTTGTCTGGAGATAACATCTTATGGTTAGACCATTTCAATACTGACCCTCTGTAGGAAAACTGGTTATTGACTACACGGCTAAAAATACGATGTTACAAATCAACACTCAGTCTAGTGTTTATACGAGTCCACACTGACCACCAGTGTCAATGGCCGGCGTTAAATAGCCGGTGCCAAATTTCATAGGTGATTGAAATTCAATAATATTTTATTAATTTTATTCGTGCTATCAGTTTGCATTGATTACAACCACTAAATGGGTTAATATTCATTAGAAATTTACGTCAATCACTTTTAACGCCCTGGATTTTCAACAGGATAGATACGTTGCTTGCAAAAAAATATAAACACTTGATGATGTTAAAAGAGACTGCTAGCCGCGAAGGTACATATGATAAAGAACATATCGAGATACCTTGCATATTGCTACTTCATTATTTTCTACCTTTCGCAAAGCTACCTCTACGAGGAAACCTCAATCAACATCAATTTTTGTTTACTCATACAGGAAATATTGTAAGCGGGGAAAAATACTGAGAGACCAATAGACAAGGTTCTACTTTGCATCCTTGTTTAACAGAAATGATAAAAAATTAAGTTCAACGAAATTTGAGCAGTTAAGAATGTTTTTTTTTTTTTTAAATCAAGGTGCTGTACAATGTCATTGCTTTGGTATAGTGTATATATTGATATAATAAAATTCCAGTAAATAATTGGACGTTATCGTGTAACTGCTGTAATAAATTTTAGTTAAATTGTTCGAAACATTTCCGAATTGTAGGCCTTTTATTTTTACCAGCCTCAGCAATCGTGAATATAAGATTAAGAATTTAAACACCTCTGATGATTTTTACCAAATTTCATAACAAATCCAACTGTTATGATTCTAAAGATAAAGCTTATTGTGCCAAATCTTTCGAAAATGGAAAGGAATGAAAAAAATTAAATCGCTTCGAAATTCGAACCCTTCTACTGATATTCACAAAATTGAATATAAAGTGGCGATAAATATTATTTAATTCCTGTAGAAAATTTTTATTCAAATGATTGATGTTGACGGAATTTAGTATGTCAACGATTATTTTGCAAAAAATTCAAAATCCTATAAAATCCAAACGCTTTTATGAATTATATTTATATATTCATTATGCTGCTTCATAACTATTTTAAGTAGAGTTCTAAAAACATCCATCACAGGCTTATTTTTCATTCCCAATACATACGATATGAATTTTCAACACCGTGGACAATAAATTTCACATACACATTACGAAGATAATTACACTTTCAAGACCGTTGCTGTCTTCTTCGAGATATATAGAGCGGCCAGTAGAAAAAATAAGAAGAGGCCCGCACAATAAACACCTGGTGTAATTGGGCGATCGCGCACGATTCTCGGAGGCGCGAGACATCTGGCGAAATTACCTTTATTACCGCAGGAATTATAACTTTGCAAAGGTATTACTCTGCACTAGGTCAGATATGCATATTCGAACAAGCTTACAGAGATTTTAGAACCACAGATTTTTCTGCGTAATTTTCTTAAGAATTATTGCTCGTAATATAATAACGACGATGTACCGTTTGTGTTTTAGTGGAGCACGAAGATGTTCGACAGTGCAATGTAGAAGCAGTGGACATATGTTGCACTATGTGTTATGCTATTCATTACATAATTGGATGCCAGCATTTTATGCCGTCCGCTGAAATGAGATGCGTGCACACGCACACACAAACGCAATATTTTTGGGATTTCGTGAGATCTAACGGGAACCACCGGTTTTAGGAAAAAAACGTATTTTATTTTTCTTAACGGCAAAAATAATCGTATTGGAAATTCTACGCGGTTGATTATTCGCAATGTTTTTTCACCATTTTAGATAATTCTCACGTCAAAGTTTTGAAAAAATTGTAGGGGTTTCATTTTTGTAAAATGTATGAAAAAATGGAGAATAATAAGAAAACAATCTGCAAGGTTCTACTTTGCATCTTCGTAAAAAAGATCACGGTTGAAACTGAAGTTTAACTGAATTTGAGTAAGAAGGAATTTTAACAAACTTATGAAATGTAACTCTATAGTATATAAATGGAAAACACGCGGGGTAATTGAAGATTGTAGCCGATAATGAGAAGTTATTGTCAAACATGTCCACCAAGCGATTAGATTCATTGCCCCAGTAATTTTCAACTTTTTATTCTGCAAGCTATAGGGAGCTTTAATAAAAAAAGCAAAATGTTTTAATAAAAAGCTTTCATTCGCGAACATCCACAGAAACTTTCTTGTTACTTTGACATTATTTTTTTTTCATTCCTAGTTTCACAAATGAAGTAGAAAAATAATTTGTTAAGAATGTCGTATTTTCATTTAACGTGCTTTTTTTTATCATTTTTGTTAGAAAATTTTTGTCTCTCTCTAAAGTCTATTTATCTGATCAAGAGACGCGACGGCGTCTCGTTGACAGGTATTAACAAAAAAATATATTGATTGATTACTGCGCAGGAATCACATTGCGACCTTACTTGATTTTATCCGAGTACACGGGTATAAAAATCTTGAAAAACAAACAAAAAATGTTAATCGATACGAAGCTTCCTGTATAAGGAGTGAAAATTACAGTAAACAAAGACTGCTGCTGTTCCGCTTCATTTGCTTGCGGAATTAAAGCTACATGGCTCAAGTCATTCTCGAGTCGTGGATGTTTGAATTTTGCAGAGCCATACATAATACTTACACACACATACGGATATATCATTAGTATTGAATCCTAAAAAAAAAGAATATTCACCAATAAAAAACTATAGCTAGCGAGTCCAAATGTGTTACATTATCGAAGTACTATGCGGCTATACTTGGTACATATTTACGTCCCAATCTGTTACGTAGTTCAAATTTTAGAGGAATTTGAATTATTCAATTTTCTGTAATTGTAACTTCCGAAAATATTGAAACAATGAGCTAACATTTTCAGCATAACATTTTATCAAAATCGATAAAAGGATCTGATTGTTATATTAGATTCGAGTTAAGAATCTTGTCATTGCTATTGTTTAAAAAAAAGACTTTTAGGTTAAGAATCATTTCAGCAATGGTTACAATTTGGTGAGCCAAAAAAAGTGAAAATTTCTTATGTATTGCAATTTCCCTTAAAATATATGTGAACCGGTCAGATTTCGGTAAATACTTTCACATAAAGCTTATCAAAAATGCAATATGCAAAAGCATTGACGCCTGCCATGTAAAAAAGAAAGTTGCAAAGTAGCTTTCTCATATTTTTGTTTATTTTTCACAAAGCTTTCTCTATGAGTAAGCCAAAATTGATGAACATAGTTCCTAACTTTATAAAAATTGAAAAATAACGAGAAAGAAATGTGCAAAGTTCCAATTAGCGTAGTTTTTGTTGTTTTATTATGTACTTGTTATTTACCTCTTTTCACCCCTAATTTCTGTTAAACTTTCTTCTCAGTCAGATTACTGTAACAACGTATTGACTGTCATTGACACAGCAGGATGCAACTGACGCGTCATAAGATTCGAATGCGAGTATGTTCGGAATTTAGTAGTTTTCAAAACTAAATGGAGTTTTACGAATGAACGAATAAACAAATCCACCAATTACTAAGCTAATCTTATTCAAGGGGAAATTGTGAACATTGTATCGGACATATTACGATCTTTTAACAGTTTGGACGCTACGAGTGCACACACAACAAACTGATAACTTGGCATCAAAATCAAATGCATAATACTACTTGTTTTTCAGTCGGGCGTTACAAAAAAAAATGAATGCGTCACTATTTTTTTCCACTAGCGGTTTACGGTTAACTTATTTGACTATAAACTTAGATTGTACATCAGTAATCAAGAACAGATGAATTTTGCATCCTCTCACGAGGGCTTCGTGACATGGGCGCATAGTCAAGACATAATTAAAATCACGAGAAGCAAAAAAAACCTTCAACTCTTAAATATATCGTCATCGATAGTGATAGAAGGTAGAGGAGAGGTTGACGGCCGTACTTTGGACTCGTGACACTATAGCATGCCGCTTCGTCATTTTATGGCTACAGTGATTCGCAGTTGTAACATCAGCATCATCAACGTCATTGGAGAGCGGTGAATTCCATGGTTAAGATCCACTCTCACTAGCAAGCTTACACATACCTTTGTATACTAATGTGTCGACAGATTATCTTTCTTGATCAATTTTAAGAGGTGTTCGCACACACACACACGTTCCCGTAAAATTCAGTTGGGGTTTCAAATATTTTTAGTACGGCAACAAGGTCTTCCGCTTTTGTGTCATCATTATTTCACGTAATATCATTAACATCAATGGGTTGAAATTTTCAAGGATCACTAAATATCGAATGAGGAATTTAGTGATCCTTGAAAATTATCGGCTAAATAATAAAAAAAGAGCGCGACAGGGCCGGCATGAATACCTATCGAAGCATGCTATCGCATGATCCGCGACGATTCGATGATCAGAAATTCGTAAATACTAGTTAATGATGATTGTAAGAAGGAGGAAGAGATGATGGTTTCACGAGCTCGCCACGATTTAATTATTCCAGTACAAATTATAATGCTACAGTCATTAGTACATGGAGATACATTTTTTTCCATTCACAATTCGTCTTTCGATACTTTCTCCAAGCACAAAACATTATTGCTTTGATTACAGCACCTAGTGGATAAGCACTTTTAGCTGTTTGTTTTTTAATTATTAGCTGTAAAGCTTATATGTTGAAGCTCGTCACATTTTGAGATAGGATTTATTTCAATGGAATAAGTACATTATTATATATCCGATAATGTGTTCGGAACATTGATGAGCTTGTTGATAGTGTTGTCAAGTTGTATTATAACCTTAGAATGTTCAATGTATTTTCATATTACATGAAAATGGGTAAATGAAATTCAATGACAGTTTTTTAATCTTATTGTGGTGCCGTAATTCTGCAGTGATTTCTAAATATTTGTTGACTTTCATCCACTCATCCCGAACATGAACGCGTTGTAAATTTTGAGGTGGGATCCGAATTATTTTAACTTACGCACTTGTGTGAAATTATCAAGGTAGAAAGTGTGATTAGTGTCATTAGTGACGCCGAATGTGTCATCATTGGTCAAAAGTTGGCGTCACATGTGTTGAAGGATGCATTGCATATTTGAGACAAGGAAATGTTCAAAAATGTGATAATAGCATTTGAAAAAAATGTATACCTTTTTGACATTGTTGTTATTAAAAATGAATGTTCTTGATATCTCCAATCACCTTGATTTTTCATAAGATTTTTCTATCGTCTCAATGTACTAAAATTGTAATCAAATCGAAATTTGTTGTCACGAAGAAAAAGGTCACCCAGGTAATGAAGAAAAGTGAATTTCGGAACTCATTGTCGGATGTAACCTCAATTTTCCGCTCCGGTGTTTAATTTTTAACATTATCGAAATCCTAACTGTAAAATTGCTAATTTACGAAAAAGTAAAAAATAATTCTATAGATTAGAAACGAGGGTCCGATGCAATTACGGAGCGCCAATATAAGAATTCCGAAAGCGCGTTATCTCGAATTATCCTAAAACTACTCCGAATGATGTTTCCACAATAATATAGTGAAATTAGTGAATATCTTGCATTTATTACAAACACTAAATGAGTTAATACTTTTTTTTTTCGAAATTTTCATGTCAGGATACTTAGAATGGTCTATAATGGCATCCTTTTTTTATTTACTATTGGTAATTTATTTATTTATTCAACTGGACGTAGCGGTCAGGCACCATTGCGCGTTGCAGATAATCTTATGGTCAGTGATTTCTTCCGTTACATAGGAAAATAAGTGCAAAAATAGTTTTACATTTGTCCCTGCTTTGAATAGATATCTTTTAGCCGTATAATTACAGCGGAAATCCTGGCAACAAAGTCTGATCTTGATAGTTTCAACGACGCAAAAACGACAGCAGCGGAACGATTTTAGCGGATATAACAAAAGATCCAGACGATATGATTCACTTTTTTTTCTGTTTTCTTTTTTCTTTGTGTTCAACATTGGGACTGTAAGATAAAGCACGGGGAATCCCTGTAGATTTCACAGTGGCGTCTTGTTGTGAGTTCCGACAATGCCACAAGGGAATCTATATGTAAAACCGGTTTTAGTCCTGGAGATCCGAACAGGACTTAAGTCGTCCTGCGTTCACACTGGCACGTACGTTTTTGCCAGGGCAAAGCCCTCTAACTGATCCAAAGCTATGAGAAATGATACGTGCACGCGAGAACGTGTGCATCAAATTTTTGTTTTGCTGCTTTCAAGGTTGCAGGCGGGTCTCTGAAAATTGCATTTTATTCGCTCGTTCGGCTGTGAGACTACAGACCAGGTTGCATCTTTTTCACGTTATAAATCATAAACTTAGATCGTGTCAACAATCGCATATCGTAAAAACAAGTTCTTTCTACTTCACCGAAAGATTCGAACGATAAATGTACAATTCTTTTGGTAAACAATTTTTTACTTCAAACAATGATGATGAGAATTTTTATTCTCATGAGTATTGTATTCATCTAGTATTGTATTACTATAGCGATTTTAGCCTGTGAAGAATGAACAAATAAAATTTAAGTTGTATTTAAAAACAGATCAGAAAAGCAAATTTTCTAAAAAAAAATGTTAGTGTATTCTTTGTAAATACGCTATTTATGTTCAGATGATCCAAAAATACAGTGCAAAGTACAACTTTACACATATTATATCCTCATTATTTTCTACCTTTAGCAAAGCTTTTCTTTAATGAGGAAGTATGTTGGTCAATTTCGGATTCTGTATAGCTTTGCAAAGAAAAATACCGAGGAAATTCTTTCTAAATCACTTTTCTTGACGTTTATAATCATTTTAAATACCCTGGCATTAAAATCTTAAATTTTTATCTTCTTCATGAAAACAAAGCTTCCACCATGAGAAAGTAAGATTGTAATTTTCAAACAAAAGTAGGTTCTAATTTTGTTATGAGGTTTGAATATTCAAAACATCTAACGTGCATGCGATTAATGTTAGAGCTTAATTAAATTTAGTGAATATATCACTACTACGTACAGGGTTAACATTTAGTAGTCCAAATACGAATATAACATTAAGGAATCGTGTATTAAATAATAAAAAATAAAAACACCACACGAGAAATTTGTATAGGCGTAGAAAAAAATTGTCTGCTGCATATTAAGACTCTGACTTCATCGTGACGAGTCCAGTATAACCTCGAGGAAATACAATAAGGAAGCGCCGAAAAGTAGAAATGAACTTTTTTTTGTTCTCCATGTTGCTGATGTTGACATTTACCTTAGTAGGCAGTTCACATTTGCTTATAATATTTTCACATTGACTTATGCGTTAGTATAAGCGACTATTAATGTCGTGAATTCGTTTTAATAGCATTGATAATGTATTATGATCATAAGGAAGACAGGAAAAGGTCTGAGACTCTGAAATGTATGTGCATAAATATTCATACATTTGCGGGTTTCGTCAGCTTCAAAAATCGCCAATTATCGGTGCAGCTGCAATAAATGTCTGCGTCGATTGCGTGACATAGAGATCCGTGGAATAGACTGTACTTCCCAGATTAATTTTTTATTACTGTTCAACACGCGCTGTTATTTGCGTTTGATCAAAATAGCAAAAAAAAAAGTTGAAAAAAAGTGTGAGAATCTTTTCTCGGTAACCGAGAACATATAGTATCGCGCGAAATGTACAAGAAAAAAACGGAGCATTTGCCTTGACCATGCAAACGATATGTCCACATGACTACCATCATGTCATCGAAACGACTTTTTATTGAGGGAAATTACATTTTTTGTTTCATAGCTACCACGAGCTGCATAAATATTTGCGTGTGAAATGACGTATTTCAACGTTTTCCCCGCGAATAACGATTTTCATAGAATCCTTGTGACTTGCAAAATAGTTCGTAGGGTCGCGATCATTAATCCATGTTTGATGCACTACGACAATCTGTTTTCAACTAATCACGACGTTGTGACGATCCGAGTTGAAGTGTAAACAATGTCATAAGATCGTGGTAGACAAAAAAAATCTCGTTAAAATTATAATTGTACGATAGCAATCATTTCTAAAAAAAATTGGATAGAACAACATCATTGCACTTTGTGTTATAAGGTCAGAATATAAATAAAAGCCTATTGTAGATGAAATCGATTTTTCTGAACGTGTAATCGATATGTTGTAGAATAAAGTCACGGCCACAGTTTTTATCATGCATAGACGAAGCTTTGCGAAAAATGAAAATTAACGCATCAATGTGCAAAGTTCTACAATGCAACTTTAACAATTTTAATTAGCAATTTTTTTTTTCAATTAGTTATCTCCATATATTCCGTAGTTACTGTTGTAACAACACAAAAAAGTAACTGTCCTAACGAGTTTTTTTTTTAAATTTAGAAATGCTATGAAATCTGTATGCGTGGATAGTTTTTATAAAAAACCACAATAATTGAAGAGGTGTTGATACTCCACTTGGGTGCGAAATTTCAGCTCAATACATCGTGGCGTTCGAGAGAAATGGGCAATTGAATGTTGGTAATTACGGGCATTAGAAATAAAAAAATGTAGCATCTAAAATAAAACAAACGGTACACACAGCTACGAAATGCTGTAACAAATACCCTTGAATCATAAGAGCTAGAGCGAAAACGTTAATTTCTTGAAAAATTCAGAATCACTTCAAATCCCAATCCAAATTCGAATCGCTTTCGATATTGTCGAAATTTAATACTAAACAACATCGAACGTTCTTGCGCTTATGAAGAACTGTTTAGCTAAATAACCAAAATTTTACGAAAGTTCCAGCATTCACTGCCTTTTTTCAAGAAATTTAAGATCACGTACGCACATACGGACATATTTTCTAAACCACTTTTCTCGACGTTTCGGATTATTCTCAATATCCTGACATGAAAATCTCGAAAAAAAATTCATGAAAACAAAAGTTTCCAGATCACTGGTCCACGTTTGGGATTAGTACACTTTCGTTTCACGAAAAAGATACAGTACAGATCACCAAAGATACAGTACCTTTGAACTTTATTGCATTGCAGGTGTAAATCTGTACCGTAAGTTTTAAATGTTTTCTAAGTTTAGAACAATTATTGTTACTTACAATAAATCCAGCCTTTTTAAATTTCGATAAACAGATAAAAATTTCCTAAAGTACTGAGTACTTTTCCTCAAATTCCCCAATGCATGCAAATAACATTGAGGTTAGCAACATGTATACTCATGTCCCTGATGTCATTGATTATTTAAACATATGATTATCGCGTTCAGAAAAAGTGGAAGGTTGTATAAGTAGGCTTATGCTTGTTGAGATCTGCATATCCGCTACTATTGCATTATCGAGAACGTAAAATATACGCCAGCTGGGATCTTATTTTTTGCATATTAATACTGCAAACATTTTATTGATCTCCATAATCAATAATTTCGTTCTAGCATTTCGATCGTACGCCCAATTGGAAGACAGATTTCGCCACATCTAATAACTATCTGGCTCCACTAAAATAACTTGACTAATTTATTAATACCGTGCTTGGCTAATCGGTGACCGATATTGATCATATATTCGATGCCAGTGTGTATCATGTCAGTGAATTAACACCGAATATCCTGGAGTTCAGAAATTTACAAATAGACTTTCAATATTACAATCGTTGTAGTATTCGCTTGTGCAGTTCTTTTTTCAAGGGTCACAGGTTCTATTGCACAGTTGAACGTGCTCGGAATATTGTCAAAATATACAAAATTGTAGTTTTCTCCTTCTCGAAGCTTCTCCTCACTTCCTTTTTGTTTTTCTCATTTGGACCTTGCCAGTTTTTTTCCATCTTTCAACAAGACAACTCACCTGTGGCTTAGATCAAGTAATGACATGATAGATAAAAAAACATAGATTCACGAATTGATTAGCATACGTTTAACCGCTGGAAACGCCCAAATGGTCATTTTTAGTTGATGTTCCGGCGGAAAGATTTTAAGAAGGATTCGTCACTGCCTCTCTTTATCTACCGTTCAGATATATCGAGCGATTGACCTTCCTGATTTCCGTAAAAACCCATTACATCTGCCATATGTGCACGTCCTGTTTAGACTTGTTCATTTCGCAAGATCATCACGTGTACGGAATACACAATTGAACCATGTCTGTTTCACAGTGCGAATCATCCGACAAGTTGTCAGTGTTATCCTTTGTCGCACAAGAGCGATGTAGCTCCGTGTTTCCACAATTCAAAATGCTGGCTCCTTCTCCGACCGTGAATTATTTTAAATCGAGTTCAGACTTAAGTTCTGTATACACTGTTTCCGTTGTTAGTTGCTTTTACGTTGCATCTCCTGGTACAGAATTGAAAGACTTTGCAAGATGAATGCTAAAGATTCCGGAAAAAAATATATCTTGTTCCAAGGCGTAATTTACCAGCAGGAAATGTCTTTTATGCTTCACGTGTCGTAAGTTTGTTAGACTGTATACCGAGCGCCTCATTGACGGCAACCACGTATACATGCAAGTAAGTCGAAACTGCATAACGGACGTAAACTTGTCAAACTACCTCCATCATAAATAGTCTTGTCATTATTGATCTCTTTTTTCTCTTTATCATTGATACTGTTTTTCATATCATAATGACATTACTGTTGCTAATTGTTGACCACATTGTTAAAGTTACCGGTTCCAATTATGCTCGTTATATTCCGGTATTGATTATTACCATTCTTCATCAAGGAAGAATATGAAACCGTATCACGGACGTTTCTTTATTTTTTCCTGTTGATCTCGCCTATTTAATACAATCATTATCACGCACAAATGTGATTATGTAGCTTGGCATCACGGCAAATGCCGATGGAAACAAGGCACAAGGACACCGCCCATATTCGCAAGGTTCAACCGATCTTCGACCGTTTTAATGCGCTCATGTTGACTTCTCGATTATACAGGATTTTTAGTTAATTAATAGAGCTTTATCGTCTAATCTCACCTTTACGACTGATTGATTCGCACTGTCTTCCGTTTGATAAGGAAGACATGGTTATAGTTTTTGCCGCTCTGTTGATGGAATGCTGTGAGGTCCAAAATAAACAAGAGGACAATGTCGAAGTATGCACATCGCTTCCTCGTTATTTTCCACCATCCACAAAGCCAACTTTTTGAGGAATCATGTTGGTCGATTTTGGGTTCCTCATTTCTCAAGAAATTTCGTGTAGGAATCTTTGTAAAAGGTGTAAAGTAAATGAAGAAGCAAGTACAAGTCAGGACTTCGCCCTCTTTTTAAATAATAAAAGTATAAGAAATAATAAATAGGTGATGACCTCATCAGTGTTTATTGAATTCGTCACGATGATCGAATAGTGTCTGATCCACTTATGTGCCGAATATGCCAAATCGAATATATTCGTATTTAAAAGTTATAAGGGTTAAATCTATTGTAATAACTGAATTTTACAAAATCATTGCTGGACATTTTACTTTTCTAAAAATATATCAAATTAATAATATTTTCGCCGAATACTTTTGATTTTATTTTCAATTGTACAGAATTTAAAGAGATGTGAACAATTTGTTTTTATTCGAAATCGGAAAAAAATTAAATTATTTATATTGTTATAAAAATTTATTTTCATTTCAATAAATTAAATTAATATTAATGATTAGATAAGTGCATACTGTAAATTTATTTAATACAAATATTTAAAAAATATTTATTCATCCACATACATTCACAATTACGGTCGAAATGTTGTCTAGACTTGGAAATTAAGTTTAAAAAATCGATTCTCTATTTTCATCTTAAGTTTCGACTTAAGACTTAATGGTCGAATTTTCTAACTTAAGTTCTAAATCTTGTTAAACAATTCGATCTCCAGAAGGTATACAACATAGTTTAAACATTTATATTTTGTACGTTTTTTGTAGGTTTAGAAACGATTGTTGCAAACAACATTACAAAAAAAATCTATTTTGTCGCTACAAATTATTCAATGTATTTCAGAAGCGGACCTAGCCAATATGTTCGAAATGTCAAATAAGCATAATTTACATAATTAACTTTATTTACAACCGTTGCTTCATTAATTGAGTTAAAATATAATTACCATTGCATTAAACGGTTTATAAAAATATAGACTTTATACAAAAATATACAACAAGTCGTTTCTGAATTTTTGTGTAAATACATTTTTTTAAATTACAGATAGTAGTCAGAAGTTGGCAGCAGTAAAATGTGAGCTGATTTCGAGATGTATCTGAGAAAATCAGAAAAAAAAGAGGCCGAATAGAGAATGCCTCGGATATTTCACGTAGCCTTATAAGCTCTACAAATACTCGTTAAAAAATAGTCAGATTCGCATCTAGACACCAATTACAGTAAAAAATAGAAATCAAAGTGAAATTCACGGTGAGGCAATCTGGAACGAATGGCCGATTACACTGCATTTGAAGAATTCGGTACGGATCGAATAATCGAGGTGCGCAATATAGTTTGTTAAGTGTAGCCTTATGAAATATAGTGCTCCTTTGCCCCGCGACTCACTCAGGGGTTGCGCGCTATTAGGTACAGCTCTAGTAGCTTCGTAGTACATGTGTATTATGTATACATCTATATGGTCGCGTGTATCTTTTGCGCGCCAGTGAGTAAGTAGTATTACCAAATTCCGAGCGGCGCGCGAAAGTGAGCTCACCGCGACTTGTGTGATTTCAAGGCGCTGAGAGAACAGCGTTCCGGATATGTTTTTTTTTAAGGTAGTCGCATTGTTACATGCTAATCAAATGAGAGAAATGAGAATTATGACCGTGCCGAGAAAACGATTTCTCATCATTTAATGCAAAAAAAAATAGAAATTTTCTTAAAACATGAATTTTATTATCATAATCCGAATTTTGTTCACTTTCCTCTGAAGCTACTGTATAAATTTCAAGATAAAACTCGAAATTTGTAACGTTGTAGAATGAATGGTAGGTAAGAAAAAATTGGGATTATAATTATGAAATGCACTTCTTGGGATAGGTTCATTTTTGTATTTTTTGTCTGGAATGATGAAAAAATTTTTTAATGGCTGCGTCATAATTCTATTCAAGAGTACGGAATATTTTTATTTTTTTTTTTCAACCATTGGTGACAATATTGAAGATGTATTGAATATTTTCACTAAACTAAAAGTTTGATTTTAAAATGCAGTGACTGATTTTACCGAATAAAATTTTTTTTTTACGAACATCAAGTCGTGAATTTTGGATATGTTCTCGTCGAAAGGTGTAAAAATTACATATAATAAAAAAGAGGTTTCAGTATCATCAAAAAAACAGTTTCTTAAAAATTCTGGAAAACGAAAATCCATAATCGTAAGGAAATTGTAAAAAAAAAAAGATAACTCATGTGTGTTCGAAAAAATTATAGAATTACTTTCATATAAAAAAATTACTTTCTACCAAAATCAGTATTTTCTTCTTCAATTACATGTACTTTTTTAGATTTTTTTCTCGTCTCCTAGTACTCAAATTCTAATCGAAATAGAACCTATTGGAATACATATGTAATGGAAAAAAATTGATTTTAACGATGATTAGATTTGCAACTACGGAAATCAGACTGAAAAACAACTTCTGATGATACTGTAATCAGTTTCTTTAATTGTCAACAAAATAAATACACCTGAACTGAAAAAGGTGGTCTGGTCTGTATGTAGTACCCCGTACGTAGGAATACGACTCTCAGATAAATCGTAGATCCCTCTCGCCCTATCACCCAACTAATCTCATACCTAAAAAATCATAGAATATTAATGCCTTATATTTTCCAAGAACGTGACATTTTTTTTTTAACCGACAAAACATCCCGCGGGCATTATTGCACAGGCACTTATTTTTTGTTTAATTATTTCGTAGCTCAGTATTAAGTAACTTAAAAATATGTAGCTTTAGGCCCATTCGATGGACTCTGGACAGCCTCTACCAGCATCTCACTGAAATTACGAAAGATTCGTTCAAGCCGATGACTGAGCTCTTGCTGTTGCTAAATATGTATATATTTTTTTACCATCTCTCCGTCCCGGCTTTTCTGTATATCAGCGGCTTCCTTCGGCTTCTTCTCGTTGTACACATATTTCTTCCCCTCTCAGGCTCCTTTTCTGTCTTTTCCACGTGGTCCACCCTCCAACTTTAAAGCAGTTCTTGCGGTACAGTCAAGTTAATCAGATACTGAGATTCAAAAAATTCTTTACGTACGCGTTAAAGGAGAAGCCAGCGTGAATCAAGGTAAATCTGGATTAAAGAGTTCCTACTTAATGCAAAAAAAATTATATAACAATACATTCACAGGAAGTACCTTAATTTACACCGTAGTAAAACCACGGGCATGTGTTTTTTATGCATTTTTTTCTGAAGTTGAAATTGTAATTTTAATTACAATTTCAATCTTAACGACTAAGATATCATTTCGTTTCTCGATAGATACTACATTTTACGATAAAATATTTATGATAATATTTATCGCTTACAAATTACAGTAATTTGTTTAAAAAATAAAGCTACGACATTAACAAAACTTTTATTCACATCGAGAAGTAAAATGAAGCAAATTACTCGGTGATTTCGAGAAGCATATTTAAAAATACGAATTAAGCTTTCTCTCCTTGAGATAGAACGGAAATTGCTAATTTTACTTCACAAGAACTGCATGAAAATATACCCGTGGATTTATTGGCGGAAACCGAGTACTTATTTATTGTAAATTTTTGTTATACATTTTTTGTACATCAAGTGGAACCTCTTCAAACCAGATCTATCTTAGTTCATACTAGTTTTTCCTTTCAAGCGTGTAGAAACAGTTTTTTAATCTTAGTACTTGATTGACTTGACTGTACTGTAAGGAATACCTTAAGCATACGCCAATAAGTTATAGTGGAGGATAGTAGCGAGCATACGCTGTTGAATGTGAGCTCCAAGTTAAATTGCAACACGCAGCGATCAAACATTGGTTGGTTTAAGAGCTCAGCCCTGTTGAACAAGTAGCCAACGAGGCATTTACTTAGCGGGCTTGGCCTTAGCGAAGTATAAACTTGCGCTCCACCACTGCGATCATCGTCGAGTCGCTCTATAGGTCTTGGCCAACTAGACAAGTGACAGCACCAACAGCTTACTCTTTCTAAATAGTTCTATCGACGCTATCTCTTTGTTTAATGTGGAATTGCACATCAAACCTTGGTGCTAATAAATCGTAAATGGCAACGACTTTTCTACTTTGCCAAAACTAAACCACAATTTATATTTTCGTTGTCTTTTATAAAAACGGTTTGAGGAACATTTCATAAAGTTAGGAAACGTGCATTTCAGACAGAAAAACGTGTTCATTTTATTTTACGCGTAAACATAACTTACGCGTAACCTTCATATCTCAAGAACCGCTTTAACAATCAAGCTAAAATTTGGCACATATATGGGGCAGTTGGACAACTTTGTTTGTGAAAAGTATCAAAAAATTCAAATATCTGTTCAAATTTTATTCAAATTTGCATTTTTCGAAAAAATATCTGTTCGCACTCTAGTTGCCGCAAATTTTTAGCTATCGAGCTAAATAATTTTGTACAAATAAAGCTATGTCTAAGGACGACTGGTATTGAATTTTTGGGATAAATCAGCAAATAGGTTCGGTTTTTGCGGGATATTTAATTTTTCGAAAAAAATTCTTTTGCTCTAACTCACGTTAAATCTTACCAAATAAACTAAAATTTTGTACAGACGAAAAGTAATACTCTGCTCTTCTATGTACCGAATTTGGTAATATCGGTATAGGGGTTTGGATTTTATGGTATGTTGATTTTTTAAAAAATTAACGTTTTCTTCTAACTCAGGTCAACAGACACTCAACCAATTGAAATGTGAAAAGAGAGCAAAAAATGCTACATAAAGAGCATTTATTATTTTGCTTATTTAAAACAAGGATATAAAGTAGAGCTTTGCACATTGCTTTGTCATGATTTTTGAATATTTACAAAGCTTCTTCTATGAGGAAGCCAAAATAGATAAAGTTACTTCCTCATTGAGGTAGCTTTATAAACATTCAAAGATCAGGAGGAAGCAATTTGCAAAGGTCTACTTTGCATCCTTTTTATTATTGTATGTACAGTACACTTGCAGTGTGTTTGACAAATATACGGTGTTCTATTTATTAAATGAATTTGCAGGTCTGAATATAAAATACTCTATCAGGAAATAACGTTTTTTTAAATATCAGTTGTAATTATCTTACTTTTTTAAAAAATAAAGATACTCGTATATGTTGACATTATAAAGAATACATTCTACTGTCGTAAAAGTTACGTTTGTCACGCCGGTGGGAGTAAGATTTTTGCCAGACTATACGCGCTGTGCACCAAGTCACGAAACCGGTTGCGATGTGTCTAATAATACAAAACCTGCCATTCTTCTCGAGATCGTATCTCCAAAACGCAATGATTGAAAGTTCTTAAATTTTCTTATAGGATGAGTTGTCGAGGGTTATCGGCTACGGTCGGCCTTGGTTTGATTTTTTCAAACATTTCGAGTTGTCAAAATATAACCTCCGACGAAAAAGCAACTCATATAAACATGGAAAAAAAAAATCGTTTGATTATATATACCAAAATTGGTCACGTAAAATTAACTTTAAATAATATGCTTTACATGTTAATATTATATTTTGCACACACAAAAAGAGAGAACGTATGCTCACTCAGATTAGCCTAAGGAGGGGTGAAGTACGAGCTCGAAAGATGTAGCAATAAATTGCGCTTCAACGCGATGTAAGAAAAAAACAGCTAAGGTGTGCAATTTTTGCTGCTTCGTCTCGCCTGAAAAGGCGAATGAAAGGGAAATGGCAAGAGGTCTTCCGGAAAGCGGGTTCGCCGCATTCTTCATGGGTCAACGTAATTAATTTTTCGGTCACGCTTCTATTGATCTGTGTAGCATCCTCACACGCCCAAGGCACACAAATCTGTATATGTATAGTCTTTAGTGAATTAAATATATTTCAAATTCTTGCATTGTTTCTCCGAGTGCCCACGTAATATGAGTTGCGTCAGACAAATATAACTGTCTGAATTACATTATGCATGCCAAAGATGATTGGGTCGGAGGTCTGGGGTTTAGTCTCAATTGGTGAGAAACGACAGAAACATTTGATTTTTCTAAAATTGTCGAGTAAAAGATTTGTAATCAGAGGTGCTTTTTGATTTTTAATAAAATGTTTATAGATTATGTTCCCAAGATAATAAGTTATTTTTTTTAAATTATTAATATTCAAATAATTGTGCATATATATTTTATTAATTTTTCTAGAGGTTCAAATTTTACAGCATTTTAAAAATGTTGAAAAAAGTGATTCTACGTTATAACTTTTGTAAATTACGAAATATCCGACTAAAAAATGTTCTCACAAATGAATTGACATTAAACCATATTCGGTGCCAGATTTGGGCAGAATCGATGGAGTGGTTCTAATGTTATTAAAATTACAATTATTTTAAATACGTCTGTACACGCTTCAACTCTTCTAAATTCTGAGATGCCCGGCTGCAATTTTCGTCGCGATTTCACGATTATTGATCATCAATGATGACTTTAGTTGAGAAACGGTCGCTATGTTGGTAAATTTCGATTTTGCTTAATAATAAAGAAAAAAATTGCTGTCATGAAGTAAAGAATTTTTTTTTTTTGCACATTTAGCTTAAATTTGGTTCACATATGAACTACCAATTAATAAGGTTTCGGTACAAATTTTATGCAAATCAGTCGAGCGATTCAAATTTTGAGGCATTTTGCATTTTTTGAAAAATGTCTTACGAGCTCAAACAAGTCTGCAAAGTAGAACCTTGGAAAAAGCTTCCTTATTATTCTGTATCTTTGACAAAACTTTTTTTTTTTTACAAAGCATCCTCTCTGTGAGGAAGCCAAAATTGATCAACATACTTTCTCGTAGAGGTAGCTTTGTAAAAGAAAGCTTTGTCAAACATAGGAAATAATGAGAAAGCATTTTGCATGGTTCTACTTTGTTGTTATAGAATGCATTATTGTTTAAAGTTGTAATATCTTGCACATTGCTTTCTCATATTATTTTCCATATTACGCACGAGAATACCAAAAATGGTCGATATTTTCTGTATATCGGTACATCATCAAATTATGGAGGTACTACAATCGTAGGGGGAAAAAATGACAATTGTTTTTGTAATTTTAACAGCCATTCAATCCAGAAGTCTAATAAAATTCTTAGCGTACGTGTCAAATGAGTTTTCATCTTTCCTAAACTTTAAAATGTGCACAAATGAGGACCAGGGGTACCAACATCATCATCTCTACCTGAAATTCCCATCTCTTCATCTCGCAAAACTTTGAAAAGCCTGAATCGTGTACGTTCGTTCGCTCACTAGCAATTGCTGTAGCGCAGCGTGGGGCAGTAGAAAGTGTCGATGATGATCAGACGTGCCTGCGCGAGCGTCGACATCGGTTCCACAGCGTTTGCGTCCTTCATCAAGAACCGGGACTATCAAAAGTCCTCTGGCCTTCCATCAGTTACCTCATATTCGACTTTCCGTCTTTGGAACTTCGCGTAATTTCGCCAAGTTGTAAAGTAGAAAGTATTCAGGCCATTGACAGTAAATCCATCATCCTCGGCATCCTTCAAAAACAGAATAATCATATATATATATTATTCTACACATATGGACTTTGTTCCAATTTTCAAAAACTTTTTTTTACAAATTACTCTGGTCGAAAAATACTCCATCCTCATTGCAGCCCATCCAGTAGGGTGATTCATTTTCAACCTCAATTTTTTGTTTCGTTTACCAGCTCTAAAGTAGTGCCAAATACTAAAAAAAGAATGTCCTACTAAATCATCAGTAAACAGAAATATTTATAGGTTGCTATCGAGTTTTGAAGAAAAAATGTTGTCAATTTTTGTATTTTTCTTCTTCAGGTTGGTTTAGTTCAAATTTAATATATTTGTTGTCTACCACCAAAACAACGATGATTAATATTCAAACTATAATTCTGTTAACACATGAAAAATATATTGAGAGGTGTCTACTGAATTTAAAAAAAAGGACAATGATTATTTTCGTCATTTATGCATTCATCTTATTCAGGATGGTTTATATCAAATTTAAATCTTTCTTTCGTCACCGAATTTCAAAGAAAGTGGGATAATAGTATATTGTGCAACAAGGGCTAAAAGATCGTGTGATTGCGGCCCTTGGATGCTTCGCTCGGGCAACAAACCTCGCTCTCGTCGCAATCGTCAACTCGGTCCATGTTACGCACGATACTTTTAATATCGAGAGCACGAATTGAGGCGCTTTGAGTGGCAGGTCTTTGCGGGACAAACGGTGATAAGTGAGGTTAGAATTTTCGACCCTAGGGCAGAAAAGTAAGTACGCTGCATGCCCAAATCAACTTTTCGACACTACCACGAAAAGTACCGCTTTTCATGCCCGATTTATAAAAAATTATTTTCATAATTTACGTGGGAGTCGAAAAATGAATCCAAATTTTTATGTATTGTTCTAAACAAGACAAATTAATGCCGAACTTAGAACTTATTTCTCATTAAAATACCGCAACGATCTCCCAATATATATATATACGCACCGAGAATTTTGAGTATTTGTCACCGTCATATGAAGTGGGAGACAACAAAAATTCAACTAGCAAACAAACCACCTTTCAAATAAACCCCATTTTTCAATGGGCACTGCAGTGCTCTTTTACTAAATTTTCGGCCTTTTTTACATTAAAATCACGTAATTATATCTTATTGCAATTGCTATCCTCTGGGAAGCTGCTGTTGGGCACCGGTCAAAAACCTTCAAACCGCATTAATAAATTGTCAAAATTTTGTTTTGAAAGCACGGGCATTGTCCTGGTCTCGGTGACTGACCACTGGCCAATTATATCACGAATAAAACTGCTTCACATGAACATCTTTTTTGGAGTTTTTGGAATTTTTTTTTCTCCAAAGTTACTTAGCAAATATTTTTTTTACGCTGTAATGATTTAAAAGGATTTTCTTTTTCGAAGATTAAGTTTGTCTTGTAGCGAAACTGCTGTAAAGAGCAACACTTCGTCCTCTATAAACTTTAAAATATACCGAATATTATCTATTTACAGACTGCGCTTTGTCTGAACTCTATAAAAGTACGTAGGAAAGTGATATTTTGTGTTATTATGAAATTCCAGTTTACAGTTTTTATTAGGTATTGAATGGATCAAGTTACGAAAATTGTACAGAGTGGTTCGGGTAAACTGAACGTCCTTGATTCCCAACCAGTCGATCGGGCAATTGCGCAGTCTGCGCGAGATAGTAAAAACGCATATTACGCATTTTTGCAGTAGTTACACAGTCATAAACTCTCATTGCGAAGGTGCTCATGTATGTGACTTGCCGTAAACTCAGGATATTTCCATAGATCTCAGTAGATCCTAAATCCAATAGTCCTAAATCCATACACCATACAGGCTCAAAACTATACTGTCAAAAAAACGGTGTTGTTAATTAAAACCCTACCGGTGTCAATGGCCGGTGTTCTAATAGCTGACGTCAACCATAAAACCTCATCCATAAACCCAAGCATTCAAGATGCATAAAAACTAATCGACTTATAGCTTCGAACTTTCAATGTGTTGTCGGATTTTCCAAAATGCAAATAAAACGTATTGAAAGTTTTGAGGTGTGAATCATTTTTCATTTAATTGAAATTGTTCGATTGGTATCTTAAAACTTTCAACACATTTTACTTGAATTGTAAAAAAAATGTATTCACCTATTTTGAAGTAAAATGTGTTGAAAGTTTTGATGAGGTATGCATCGAATACTTTGAACTCATTTGTTTGCATTCAAAGTATGATTTAAAAGTAGCGCAATTAATCCCACACAAAAGTTAGTTAAAACGCACAAGTCTGAATAATTTTGGTTAGGCAACTTATAACATACTTTTAATTGCACAATATTAACAAAGTAAAATATTGAGGATTACAATTAATGATATTTAGTCATATCCAGAAAGCTAATTTTCCTCTTGCCTGTTAGAGAATACATTTGGTTGGGATTGCCCACTCACTCTATATTTTTTTATAGCACTCTATATACTCGAAAAAAACAATTTCAATTTTTTTTTACTGAAACTTTTTTTTCATGGATTTTATAAATTTATCTTTTTTGGCCAAATTAAAAAATTTGAAAGTTTTCTCAAAAATCCTGTACTAGATATCAACATTTTGAGCTTTGACCCATAATGACAGACGTTTGCGTCGATCTTTCAAACCAATTTATCATGGTTAGCCATGATAGCCAATGTTCATTATGTGTTAATGACATAAATGAAAATTATGTACTAAATAATGAGATGTTGAAATAGAAAATGAAATGAGACATTTTCAACTCTCGATTTGTAAATTTCTCAAATCCAACCATCAACCAATCGTTCTTGGCCACGATGAAACGTTGGTTTGCGTTTGAATAAGACTCTTTTAAATTTTAATTGAAAAAGTTCGTGAAAAAGAAGTTTCAGTAAAAAAAAATCTAAAAAACTTGAAAGTGTTTTTCGAGCATACAGAATAGTAGAAAAAATTATGGAGCGAATTGGAAGGGGTCAGGGTTGAACGTTTACTGCGGTGGCCAAGAATATCTCATATGTAACTTTATTTTAGAAACTGTACTACATTTTTTTGAGAATGTATACGAAAAAAAAATGGATTATTCATCCAATTCCCATTACATTTTATTGGAATTCCCATTAGTTGTGCGTCCCGTGATGCAAGAACAGGAATTTTCCGGCTTTTAATTCGACACATAAAAACTACTGGAATGACATCGGATTTTTAAAAGACAAATACATGAAAATATATAAAGGATGTTACAAAAAAATTACACCTTCATACAAGTAATATTTCGACATCCATATCCAGCTGATAAAAGAGAGGGGTGGAAAGTAAAAAAAACTTTTTAAGAAGAAAAACCGCTGGATGTAATTACTCAATTTATTTAACAATCTTTATAACCGCAAAAAGTTTCGCGTTAATGCTCCCACCGTCGCTCCGCATAAGAACCACGTGACAGATGCGACAAGCGATTAGGAAATTGGGGGAGGGGCAGGTACAACACCGGCTTCAGTAGCCAATTTATTTTCAAGAGTAGAGCATAATAATAGGTCTATACATGAACGGTGTTTCGTCAACATGTAGAATGTGAATATTACTGGAATACGCGGTGTTTTTTTTATTTATCTGTTCTTGGTGTTGTAAGTAAAAAGTAAGATGTACAACAGAAATATTCATCTATGTGTAGGGCTATTATATTTTTGTGTGATTTTTCATTACAACTTTAAATGTCGTTAGGACACTCCAATAATAAAAATAACATTAAGATGCGTTTGGTACAATATGAATCATCCTCTGTAAATTCAGCTACGAATTTCTGATCTTCGTAGATATTTTTCAAAATTAACTATATTTTAATACTAATACTGGAGAGTACTACCTGTTTTAAGTTTTCTTATCTCCCACCCAGCAGATTTCTTCCATTTGACAAAAAAGAAAAGATGTGTGTACATTATTAGCCCGATTAAATAATATTAACCCGTTCCCCAAAGAGGTTGAAGTTAGTAATTCATTTTAAACGGGAAATAAAAATACAACATTTTTCGAAGTGTTAAATCTGAAAGACTGATAAAAACCACAGAAAGTAATCATAAGTAGTACTGAAATCTCTCAAAATATGAAAAATTGCTGAGAGACTCAGGAAGAAAGTGTCTGATTTTACAGAGTGATATACTCATATGAGGCATTCTCCTCCAATGCGCCCACTTTTTTTACCCTCTCGGATCTGATCCATAATTGGCCATATAGTAGTACTATTTAAAGGTATCCTCTGAATTTTTTCAGATTTTTTAATTCACTCGGTACGAGAATGGGTTTTTTTTCAAATTCGTGCATCATGATAAAGAAATATTAAATCATATTTAATTGCAGGTGAATAAGAGTAAAAGACATGCTGGACGTCTAGTTGTGCCTTTATAAAATTTGGTAGTGTATAAAATAGACCCTAAAGATTGAGAAAAATAATAACAATAAAAATGTAGTTTTGGGGCGTTAGACACTTTTTTTTTGTAAATACAATTACAATTCTGGTCGTTTCGTTGAAGAGAGCGCAGTTTTATGATTACAAAGAATTGATTAGATTTTGGTTTTGCCCGATCGACATCTAAGATATATGGAGTTGAAGCTACGGAACATAGATTTTCCGAAAATTTTTATCGTTTCTCAAGAGGGATAAAAAATTTATTGGGACTTCTTGAGATTCTTAATAGTCGGCAGACTCGTGGACCTTTGGCCAAAATCTGTCCAACTTCCCGTGCAATACCCCTTAGCACCTGTATACTGCATATCTCCTTGATGCAGTATATAATGCATCAAGGAGAAAGGCTCCTCTCGATTCTCTTCTCGTCTTCCTCCTTTCTTTTCTAGATACATCAGCTAATCCAATATCACCTCGAAACCTGTACTAAAACTGTCGGATTATCGTCTCGAAAACTTGGCATTGCTAACACACATAGACAAAAAAAACCCAAACAATATATACCAGAAGGTGAGAAAAAACGTCCGATAACGACGAGAGTGCAACAGTGTGAGACATACCTATAATCTCACTGAGAGTCAATTTTACCGAGAGAGAATTGGAGGTGCAACTCGTATTATACAACTTTCTTGAGTGTGACGTAACCCTGACCAGCTGCGATCGGTTGAGAGAAATGATAGCTGTTCCACTGCTGGACCTGCATTACACTCGTGCATATAGCGTAAGACGCCGCAGCAAGTAGGTTCACGTAGACATAGATGTCGAGGTGGGGCACCTCTATCACGTTCAACAGCGGCTAGTGACTTCGACAGGGGAAACGGACCTCACGGAACTCGAAAGGAAATATCATTGAACCCCTCCTCAGCAGCTATATGAGAGTCCGGGGTCAGTTGGGTCAGGAGTAATTTTTCTTAATTCGACATTTAAAAAAAAAAAATCATTTCTAGGTTCACAACAGAAAATTCTTTCTCGAAATATTTTGTTGTTATTTTAATGAAAAACAAAGATTCATAGTCGTTTGACAATACATCATTAACATTTTTACATAAAAATATTTCTCGCATCCAAATTTCGCATAAATATTGTTATTTCCAAAAATTTACACATTTTTTTTTGTTACGTTTCAAACTCTACATAAAAATCCGTACAATACAAACAAAATCTTTACAATTTTGTTCTTTTGAAGACTGGAATGCCGATATTTAAATAAAAAGAGTGCAAATTCGGGCCTTGCTTACGTATTTTTCACCTTTCACAGACCTACCTGTAAGAAATAGTGTGATTAATGTTGGATTGATAGAAGAAGTTTTATAAAAGATGAAAAATAAGTAAGCAATGTGCAATGTCTGACCTTTTACCCTTGTTTTCAATAATAAGTCTCATAAGTTTTGAACCATAATGACGACGAAGCAACGAGGACAACCACAACTTGAAGTACAAGATCAACCACATAATGAACAAAAATACGTAATCCTTTTGGTCGATTGTGGCCAACATTGATCGAACCGACAAATCTTGAATGTAACAGCACTTATTAACAAAGTTTCGGTTTGATGCCTTGGAATTTGCAACAGTTGATGTATTCACGTCGTTTTGCATTTTTGTAAGAATTTCAAGCATCATAAAAAAAATATTTTTTTCTATAAATTAACGAAGTAAAATCGTCGTAATTTTTGAACCGCTGGAACGAATTTACTCAAGTTTAATAGAGATCATTATTGGCTCATTATTCACTTTTGCGCAAAGTTTCCGTTCGATTGCTTCGAAATTGTTCAAGTTATCTTGTTTAATGACATTCTTGAGGAAATTGAATCTTCCATAAATTTTAAACTATCTTAATGATTGCGAAAAAAATGATGTTATATAAATGGCAATGCATGTTTTACTTGCGTACAAAGTTTCGGCACTGCTCGTCGAGCCGTTTTTTAATTACAAACGTTCTACTTCCAAAGCACCTGCCACACACACACACACACATACACATACATAAATGCCGAATATTTTTTTCTAATCCTCTTTTCTGGACGTTTCTGAAAATTTTAAATACCCTCTCATTAAAATTTGTTTCTTCTCGAAAACAAAGGTACCTCTATGAGGAAGCAAAATGTTTACTGTGTTAGCGTCTTGACCTTAAGATGCTACATTTATATCGTTATGATACAACTTTCATCATGTTACCACCATGAACAGCTAAAATTAAGTAACACATCAGGAATCGAATCTTATTTCGAGAAGTAACATTTTTTCATCATAGTAAACATCACTAAAAAAGCGACTATTAGGCGTGCGTAGTTACTTTTTATGTATTCGAACACACATCTACCATTTACTCGTTCACCATTTAAGTTCAATTCAAACGCATTTACACGTTTCTATCTAGAGAGATGCTCTGTTGTATTGATTACTGTGGAGTGAACAAAAATGTGACAATAACAATAATATTAAAAACATCGAGTTTATGCCTCTGCACATCTAACGAGACAACATACTTTGTAATGCGACAAAACAGTGAAGAGCATTGTAGATTCCTTTAAAACATATCTCATTGATAAATTATAATACGAAACACGATTCGTGTATGAGTTTAGGCGTTTTTATTTTGACCAATCTTTCCCCATGGCCGATTCAACTGAGCCCCCATCGGGAAGGTCGGATCATGTTATCAACTTGTAAATGACTGTTTGTCCCGGATTGCGCTGACCGAGTCAGGAACACAGATCTGCAGATCAAGTAGCTCAAGAATCACACAAAAAAATTTCGTTTTTTTATTATGCTGACGTACTCCAGCAAATTTTCCGTCTATTCAAAAGTAATAAATGACCCAAATGGCCCTGGTCTCCCGTACATCGGGGCCCCCGGGAGGTGCGCTTGGGTTTGTCGGTCGTTTGCTACCGCTCCGACTATCAGGCCCCACTTCTTGGCATGGTGTGTTGCAGGGAAAAGAGTCTTGGAGGATGGCGGGCCCAGTTCACCGCTGAACAACATCGAGGACGGGACGTGTGCGACAAACAAGTGGTGCAGGCCGTTTCGTCGTCGTCGTCGTCCTCCACGTCGTCGACGTCGTCATTGTCATTGTTGCGTTTTTTTTTTAAAAGCCACCCGTGACCTCAAAGCGTTCGCGTCACGCAATTCACCAATCGCAACTGTTTTCCCCCTTTCGATTAATTGTATATCAATGCAAATATTCACGATTAAATGGTAATCTTACATGGGGCAAAACAACGGAGAGACAGAAAAAGATTCCCATCCGGACGATAAACCAGTTCGGACGTCACTGCAGGACTCCGTGGTATAGCCCAATATAGCGAGAGCCCGTTCCCTGAGGCTACACGGATTTCACACCGGCAATCCACTACGTCCAATCAAGAGTGTGTGACTAGGTTGATCTCTTGGAATCCCGATACCAAGCCACCGACAAGTCGTTGTCGATCCTCTGGAAGATCAACATCGCGCATACATCGCTTTTGTATCTTGGCTATTCGCAATTTCTCAGCTTCGTTATAGTTCGCTGAGGATTTACGCACGCGAGGTAACGCTTCTTGCCGTGGATTTACTCGGTGCGTGAAAATTACGTTGAGGTATATCCTCGTTTTGCACTTTGTTACATTTATTCGCGGACTTGGAAATTGTACATTTATTTCTTTTTTTTTTGTAATTTTTATTTCGCGTATAATATCGACAGTTCAATTTGAGAAACAACTTGTGTCCACGGTAAATGTGTCTAGAGGTTTAGATTTAGTAATGGACCTGTAGCAGCGTTAAATCTGCAATTGCAAGTGAGCTTCGGCTGTATCTACTTTTGGTGAGTTCGATTTTTATTCATATGTTCTTTTTTTATTTCTCATTGATTTATTATATTGAAACGGATTTAATACTATGGGATTATTGATATGAATAATGTTTTGGTTATACGAGTTGCGACTGTGTATTGCAGTCGTGTTACGCTGATTTAATTATTTTCCATAAGAGCCTGATTCGTAGGAAAGTGTCCGTATCGATTGCCCAGTTGTTAGTTGAGTTCTCGAGCTATTAGGAAGTTACGGTATATACGAGTATCGAGATTCAACCGCTGGATATGCGGAACTTGTTCTATCGCGTATACCCGTCGTGGCGATACTGGTTTACGCAATACGAACTTCTTTTTTTTTGTTGTTTTTCTTCTGTCCGTTTAATAGAGATATTTTTAATTTTTTACTACTTTGTTTCGCTACATTTTTATTACCTTAAGTTTCAATTGTTTGGTGTGGCAAGATAAATGACTATTCTGAGAATTTGAAGATAGAATTAATTAGGAAGAATCTAACTGAGATTGGACGACGGGAGACAGACGGAAGTATATCTTGGTACGAGTTTCACAGTCGGTCGATCACGCAACGAGCCAGTTGTTGCGTGGATCTTTCACTGGTAGTTCTGTATCTCGTCAAGGTAGCACGAAAGTATCTCTAATGCTTGATTTGTAGCGTTTTGTAATTTAGAAAAGCAATTTAATTTTCGTATGGAATACGCGTCTCAATAATTCAGTCATTAAGGATACGCTACATATATATATTCGCAACTCAAAGTTTGATTGCATTAGAAATTTAGACGAGAAATGTATTTAAAAAAATTTGAAAACTAGTGAAGTAAAAAATGTATTAATAAATAAGTAAAAGGGAAAACGCTAAACAAAATCGATATACAACTATATTTTTTATATAAAAGTTTTGTAATTTTACTTCATTTGTTTTTATTCAATTAAATGTATCAGCTGATAAATAAAATATTTCATAATTAAAATTTGAAAATATTTTCAATTTCTCGAGAACAAAGTTTACAATTGTAAGAAAATATTGAAAAAGAAATCATACGTAATCTGAAACATTAGAGAATTAATTACATATAAATGAAATAAAATTTTCTATCGAATTTGTTAAATACGTTTTTTTACTTACTTCAATCAAAAGTTTTTGTCATTATTGTTATTATTCAAAATCGATGCTCTTTGTATTTTTAATTACTTTGATTTTTTTTGCTGACTTCTCTCTCGTTTTAAAATACCCAAATTTTGAATACTCAAACCAAATTTTTTGTTCGAATTGCATATCCAATGTATTCTTAAGAAACAAAGTCGATCAATCATAACTGATTAAAAAAAACCTATTTTTCCGTAACAATCGCATGTGTATTTATTTGTGGATAATTCACATATATTATAAATTATTGCAAAGTGATCTGGCCATGTTTTGTTTATTACACACTTTCGTGTCTTGGGCGAACAGGGTTTTATGACATGTAATTTAGTTCATTACTAGGGGTCGAAAATTCTCGTAATTTCCGGCAATCAATTTACAACTTTCACTGCGTAGGTGCCCATGTAATATCAAAGCCACTAAAGTAGAGAATGTATAAACAGTCGATATCAAAAGACGCGACAACCTTTCGATGTCAAGTATAAACAAAACATTAAATAGCATTAGTATAAAAAAAAATAACTAAAAAATAACGATTCGAAATTCGTATTTGTTGCATCAAAAAGGTTTATCTTCACAGAATGTTATTTGGCATTTAAGGTTAATGCAACTATTTTATTAAAAATTGAAATTGTTATACTTTTTATTTACATTTTATAAACTTTATCGAAAATCAATATGAAAAAAAACAAGTGAATTAATTTTTATTTACAACACAATATTAATGTAACATTAAATTGTACGAAAACTTTTTATTAAGGTTCATTCATTTACAAAATAATTGTAACATTGTACTCATGATATTTAAATATACGTTCTGTGATGCAACTGGAAATGTCAAGATTTTATTCAGGAATCGATATATCAATATTATGTAAATATTATGCACGTACAATTTTTTTTTCTAATCAATATGAAATAATTAGCTTTTCAATTTTTGTTAAATTGTGTATTTTTCATGGTTTTTAACCAATACAGGTTAAAACACAAAATTAAAAAAATATATTTTCTTATGCACAAATTTCTAAAGTTTCTGAAAAAAAATATTAGTGTTTGTTTGGAATAATTTCTCACCTCTGAAAACCCAATTTGTAAATGCTTTATTTTAATTCACTACGTTCTCAGATATTTGATAACAGATTTAACCTGAAATTTACAGAGTGGAATAGGATCGTATAAAAATGTAATGAATTAATTAATTAAATTTATTTTTATTTAATAATATTTCAATAAAAATAAATTTATCGTGCTGGTGTCACTAAGATGTTATGTAATTATAAGAATGTAAATTACATTCTCTTTGACCGGTTTATAGTCGTGAACCGCCTTTTATCAACAGACTACATTTCTTATTGTCTGCTATATAGGACTAGGTTGGACATCACTGAGTTGACAAAAAGTTTTAATACATGAACTTGGTCTCGATCCGAGTGTGTCTAACCAACACCAATAACACGAATAAAACGGGAACGTTTTTGCGATTATTTTCGAGATAGCAACTTTTTACAGGAGGTTTAATTATATTTATATTGCAAAATGAGAACCATTTATTTTGCAGGTAAAATTCGATTTTCGACTATAAAATAATTTCTTGTGTATAAATGTCTGCACTCTCGACTAATATTAATTTCTGCCTTAAATTATTATTAGTAATATTCTCTTCTATGTCAAATTCAATTTTTTTAAACCCATATAGATTAAAAACTATCAAGCACAGTTTCATATTTCTTATTAAAAGCGTATATAGAGATATTTCAATTGTTTAATTCTCGAAAACGATCTTTTTTTAAAAAGGTGCAGAAAATCTCTTGTTTAGAAACAACGTTGAATTGACTGGTACGTTCACGTTTTTTATGCCCATATGCAACCTTCATAGAAGTATTATTTAACGATTTGTACATTACTGAAATTTATAATTTTCTTGTTTGCCATATTTTCCAGGACATTAGCATGATATCATATTATATCAACTTCGCATTTGTTGCCTTGAGATCTTTAAAATGGAACGTGATAGATATACTAATTAATCATTATCTCACATAAATGCGTTTAAACGAAATGCCCAGATATTTTAACCGCCACCACTATATTCGACAAACAAAGACACTTCAAAATATATTTAATAGAAGTGTCGTATTGATGTTTATTCATTATAAATATATTGAAGAAATTTTTATTTTTTTTTTCAAAATCCTGCCCAACCTGATTTTTTTGATGGATTTTAGTGCCATCTTTCGATACCGTTCGAAAAGATCTTCAAAAATCATCTACATATTTATACTTTATTATTCTGAAAAAAAAAAAAATTTATCGATGTCAGGCTAGCCTGTATATTGAAAATATACACGAGATACGTTCCTTGCATATCTCAATCTTTTTTCAACGTTCAATGTGAAATTGAGAGTGATTTAAGCCAGATGTGAGAAAAAAAATAAAGTCGTGTTTTTAATCATTTATAAATCAATAATAAACAAACCAGTGGTCCGAAAAATTAGATACTTGACGGGTTAACTCTGGTAGGCAAGTCGAACTAACTTAGCGAAACAAAATATCAACTCCAAAATTTAATATAAATTAAATAACTATTTAATTAGAAATCACTTTTTGTTGTGATTTTGCATATTTTCCTGCTCTTCAAAGCTTAAGTTTGAGGTGTTTGCCACGCAATAAACTGTGCAAAAGATAAGCTCCCCGGCAAATTATCCTTAGAGGTGTCTGAATCGACATCTAGTTTTAACGATGTATATCCAGAAAACGACATTTCGAAAATTTTGGGGGGCGCATTCTATGTAAAAAAGTGCATATTGAGGTCAAAACAAACACTTTTGCAAATTTAATAAAAGAGTTAAAAATAAAAGTTTTTTTTTTGACACACCCTAATATATATGTTATAGTTTGATACCATCAAAAACATAAGATATACATATTGCATTAAATAGTTCACGGAAAAGTAGCACTCAGATGTACCTTAATGCACCTTTCTCTGTACATTTTTTTTTTACTCGTCAATAATGTCGATCTTCACGATGTCAATTTTTAAATACGTTCTCAATACATTAGCAAATATCCTGTAATATCTACAGCGCAACGAAAGGTGTGATGTTGAAACAAAAAAAATGTTTTTATTTGTTTCGCTGAAAATAACTTTTTTGATGCCATCTAAAATATAATATATATTGCATTAAATACTTCAATATAGGAGTTTGAAAAAAAAAATAATAATAATAAACTCATTTCCGAAACAAGTGAATTAAAAAATCTGAAAAAATTCACACAGTGTACCTTTAAGTACCTTTAAGTAGTCCTACTATATGGCCAATTATGGAATAGATCCGAGAGGATAAAAAATGGCCGAGTTGGTAATATATATATATATATATTCTTTACAATGATTTATTATTATTAACTTTACGAGATCTTATTTCACGGCGAGGAAATCTCTCGATCCAGCTGTCAAGGAGGACGCAAGCAACCGAGCAATCCGTATCTCGGCACACTTACGCACTAAACGTCGTGCTATGCACTGGCTGTGTTCGCGCACGAGGAAGTCGACATATAGCATCGACTGTACCGGCAACTCGACTCATAATCATTGAGCTATACATACGTGCCATACGTGAAAAAAAAAAAAAAAAACGATCTGGCGCATGTAACATATTTGAACGAACCTTTTATTCGTGTTTGCATTCACAGCACGATTACATCCGTAGTTTATATCACATAATCATCCAGTCCTTTATTATTAATAAATTCGCTTCACTGACTCTTTCTCCCAACCTCTTTCTCTCTCTCTCTCTCTCTCTCTCGCTCTCCTACCTCGTCAATGAACAAATTTTAATTTTTGCTGCATTCTAAGAGACGATACTTTTTTTTTCATTTCTCTTATTCATTTTATTCCCTTTATATTTTCACGTACATTATCACGCCACAACTTTCTCAGCTTCCTCGTATCGCGCAACGATATAGCTCGAGGGTCTCACAGCCACATAGACGAACGGACGTACTCTGACGTTAACTCTCTCACGTAAGTACGTGATCGAGGAAGACTGTATGTAATATTCGTTGAGTTAGAGTAGATATACGAAAGTCTATCTATGTATTGGCGTGTTTCTGCATGCTCCATGTCGAGTAATTTTCGAGTAATAGTTGAAATGTAACTCTCGACGTAACACACCACTGTGTATACACCCTGACTAGTGGTGCGCGCTGCCTGTTACATCATGATTATATTGTGTCTCGGGGTGGATCGATGGATCTTTTCTCTACCAATAGTCAAATGTTCTACTCGCAGCTTCCTCGTTGTTGCTCTGAGATAATAATCTGCCACTAGATTTTGCGCATCTCGCGCGTGTATAAAAAGCATTACTACTTGCAATTACACCCGCTCAATCGTAAATCGGCGAAAGTCCTTCCCCGCTAAGATTTTTACATAATTATAAATGAAGACTTGACGACTCGATAATTCGGTTTGATATTATCCTGACGATCTTTTGAGTAGTCGTAACATATGCAACTTCCTCGTGTTACATGGTAATTTTACGATGCGATGTAACCACGCAGTGGAATATTTAACGATTCAGTGTCGCGTCGAGGTCAGGGCTTGCCAATTTCAATTCCGCATATTTTAGGTATCTTCTGATGATTGTATTGATACGATTGTGAAATCTACGAATGATAAAAAGTGGTAAAATAAGAAACGAATGGCAAGATTGATTTAAAACGTGTTTGACATTGGAAATTGGTATCATAAATCAATGAAAGACGCTATAATTATCGCGTATTAGCATTTTCTTAAGGAGAGGAGATGGGTTATCGTTCGAGTAGACAACTGGAAAAATCGATACATTTCGATACGCATTTTTATGTTGATAACTATTTGTTTAAATTGGTGAGGTTTTTTATCTTAATTTTTTACTTTAATTAATTGGTGACCAAACCGCCAATTTTTTATGTTTATGGTGTTTCTTATGTAAAAACTACATACAATGTTTTAAAGATTTTTTTGACTTAGTTTCATTTTTTTACACTTATTCAGTTTAAAAAAAAAAAATTCTATAGTGTTATTGCTGATATTAAAACTTCGAAACATTTTTTATAAAAGTGAATTTCATCGGGATAAAGTCGCAGCTTCACAAAAAAGGAAAATCATTTTCGTAATCAGATTGTGACAAACTACTTAAAATAAAAAAAAATTTTATGACATGTATGAATTTTTATTCACGTAAATGATCATCATAACAACGCAATAATTAAAAAAAAAATGTTTTAATTTATTCTTCATGTATCAAACGCTGAAAATTCCTTGATTTAATGAAGACACAAATACTTAGAACTAAAAGAAAATTGAGATCATTAGCAAGAATAAAAACTTTTCAACAACATTATCTTCAAACTTTTAATAAACAACATAATTCATATCTGTGAAACTCTCGTATGTCCACGATTGTACGCATTTCAAGATAATATTTACACGAAATATTCTCAATACATGAATCCTTATGATAGGAACGTATGAATTTTAAAAACATTAAAATCTTTTGAACTAATTTTAGGAATGGCGTGATTTTATAGACACGGTAAAGTAATCTACATTGACAATGTTCGTCATTCTACTCCACCTGAAATCTGAAACTTAAACCATGAAATACGTGATTTTTCAAAGTCCTTGTCCCAATTAGCTCTTGTTTTCTTTGGTTTACTATCAAGAGAGACGGTAGCGTCCCCACGCCAAGTAGGGTGAATCGCCCATTGACTGAATTCCATTCATTGAACACCACCCAATGAATGGACAACGTTATAATTATTGAAAAATCTCGATTGCGCGTCGACGTAATGAATTACATATTTTTTTCATATTGAAACTGAGTCATTATATTTATTGATGTTTGCCGGATTTAATATTGTATGTATCTGACAACACCGAAAAAAATAAAGAGTTGAGGACAAACAAATTTTTCGGACGAATACACAGCAAACACACATTTTCGGGCAAATTGTTGTAAGGAGCCGTGTGTGTATGCGCGTCATCTAATAGTAGTTTTTTGCAACTTTAGTGACTACGAACGATAAATCTTAATCGACTAGGGCATAAAAATATTTGTTTTTCAATTTTCAACAATAATATTTATGAAATAATAGGAATACATGCGAAATATATTGATGTCCATATATAGGGTAAGGTTTCTCATCTCCTTCCATTGAATGAACACGCAGTGTGTATCGTTGCTGTTCATATTTCGTGTGTGAATGCTAAATTTTTTTTTTTTAATGATTTTTTTGTAAAGTACATTCTATGTATTGTTATACGTTTTTCTACAATGTTTATGGATATGTTTGAAGAATATAAAGACAAAAAGTTAAATAAAAAGCATGTCATCAAGATTTTTTGTGAGTGTCCATTAAATGGCAAAAGTGTTCAGTCATCGGGATTTCGGGGCTCGCATCCAACTTTGTTAATTTATTTAAATTCCATTGCATATGCTCACTACAAAAAAATGATATCGCATACGTTACTGATTAAATACAAGAGATTTTACGTTCTTATGAACAAATGATCTATTATTCCAAGACCGAAATGCACAACACGCGCCTTGAGTGTTCATTCAATGGGCGATTCACCCCGCTTTAAAAAAAAGATTATCGTGACAAGACCGCGGATATATTACGCCAATATTTCGAAAATCAATCTTTCGGTTGATATCTATAATACAGTGCTCCGAGGATTGAACTCGAAGATTAAGCCGCACTATTTCACGTAATCATAAAGACGACGCAGTCACCGAGAGACGAGGAAGTAATCATGACGTTCGCTAAGAGAACGCGAGCTCGCCAACCATAAGTGCAGCGTACATGTGAGGTAGATGTTTATGCATACTCTCTGCACATACATATTATGCCTCTATCTATTTATTTCTAGCTAGCTCTCTCGTTGAATCGTTGGCAACTATTGAAAGATCGTCCTGTTGACGCGTAACCCGTTACATCTCACCAGTTGCGTTTAGTATACGTCGACATAGTTTTATATACAGCAAATAGCTGAAAATAGTTAATGGAACTAGAAAAATAGTCGTATGAACCAATAATTGATAGTGGTCACTTTTCGTTATCAGATTAATAACAGTTTCTTTGAATGCAATGCAACATCTAATAAATTCTACAATGTCAAAGGTGTTTCTTAATGGAAGTCCTTAACATGTATATTAGGCAACTGATTTGCTGAAAAAAAGAATCTGTAAATCAGTTGTTATTACATTTCATAGTCAATATATTGTAAAAATGAATACGTATTTGTAAAAAAAGGATGTAAATTAGAACGATGCACATTGCATCCTCTTATTTTTAAAATTGTTGTCAAACTATATTTAACAGGAAGTATGTTTATCAATTTTGACTTCCTCAGAAGAAGCTTGGTAAAAATCCCAGACATCAAATTCGACACGTACCGTCGCTGAATATTCATGTTAGTCTGCAAAAAATTTGAATTAATTTGGTGGGGGCTGACGTGAGTTAAAGCAAAATGTCAATTTGTTGAAAATGTTTAAGTTCCGCCATCTTTCTCTCTCTCTCTTCCTCGGTATTTGTTTTTAGCTGGTTCACTCGCTGAGCCGAGTAGCTCTTGAAAGATCGTTCTGCGGACGCGTAACTCGTTACATCTCACCAGCTGAGTTCAGCATACGGTTATATCGCGTTGTTGGTCTGGTAACAGGTTATTGTGTTGAACGTGGGTGCAGCTATAATCGTGGTCACGCGACGCTTAAAGATGTTTCCCTTTCGTTCTGTGTGCAATGGCCAGATATCATTGCAGTCTTTCTTTTGCTTGTTCTTATTTCTATACTTTTGTTTTTGAATTTAATTAATCTAATCAAGCTTTCTGTGATTTGGAGATGTGAACATCTCACAGTTTTCAAATACACACATCGTAAATCAATCTTGCCAAATAATTAAGATTCTGAGAAATCCACAAGTTTTTTTTTTTTAGGATTCCTCAGAATAAATGTATGAATGGTATTTGTGCAAATTGTTATCGTGCTAAATAAAATATCAGTTTTGGAAGAAGTAGTATTTAGGGGAAAACTAAAACTAACGAATCAATTTTGTATGTCATAGAGGATGTTTTGTCAACTATGGATTGCAAGAATTAGTTTTACACAATTCTGGGCATGAAAATCGCGAAAAAATAATTATTCATGAAACCAAAGTTTCCTTTATAAGAAAGCAAAAAAGTTGCAAAGTAGAATATTGCACACTGGTTCCTCATAAATTTCCATTTTTCACAAAAAATTTGTCTTTTTTCTAAAAATTCAAAATTGAATAGAAAATAATCTTATGTTTGAATTTTTTGTTAAATGATCACAAACAAAGATGACCCACGTGTGTGCCAAATTTCACCTCGATTGATATAGCCGTTCGTTAGGTACCTAAGTTTAAATTTTGCATGCTGGTCACACACCCACCCACACATACATTTTTTCTAAACCACTTTCCTCGATGTTTAGAACCATTCTGAGTGAAATAGAGAGACATGAAAATCACGAAAAAAAAATTCACGAAAACAAAGCTTCCTCTATGAGGAAGCAATATTTGAAAGTATGATAACATTTCCAGGTATTGAATGTACGCAGCATAAACCAGAAATCCGAATGATGTCTGTAAAAAATGTGACGTAGATCTGTGGTGATTTTCCGGATTTCCAAGATATATCGATTATCATTTCCAATTGATGCCTTCAATAATATCAATTGCAGTATATAAACACCAGAAATGATTTTGTTTTTTTTTCTTATATTTAGTTTCATATGCATAGCGCCTGAGAATGTTGATTAAAAATTATCTCGCTTACTAGAATCAAGATACGCTTGCTTGTAATAAAAAAATTAATTTCACTGGAAGATTAAGCGGATCATTGGATTTTTTTATTCGCGTCGTACGATTCTAGGACAGTTTATCTTAATTATTGAGCATGACGTTTGTAACTCAATATTGACCGATTAGCAATTGAAGCATAGAAATTATGGAAAACATTTCCCCGTTTTTCTACTGTGTTATGAAAAATGTGTCTGGATAATTACCTATTCATTATCTCTATCTCCAACTCCACAAGTACCCGATTCGATTCATTCTGGTCACTGCCTGATGCAGAGAGCGGATCAGTGACTTTTTCTTGCTGCGCTAAGTCTGTGAGAATTGCAGAGCTTCGAGTCCCGGCATAATAACTTTGTGTGTCTCGTCAAAGTCACGTTAGACAGCAAGTACTGCACTTATGTCAGAGAAATCGTGGTAGTTCTGGCAAGTATTTAAAACTATTAATTGTTAATTTGCACGTCTATATTTATTGATACATTTACTTTTATCATTTATTAAGTACTTGCGGGCGTTCGTTTAAAATCTATTTTTTATGTTTTTGCCTCTGCTATTTATAGTTACCAATACTAGATGTTTGTCTCAATGTAGGCACAATAACGGAAGGAAATATTTTTGTTATTCTTATGACTATTTTGACTTTTGCATCCTCATCGAGGAAGCATTGTTTTCTAAACAAAATTTTTTATTAAGGTTTTCATGTCACGACACTCAGAATGATCCAAAAGTCTAGAAAAGTGGTTTACAAAAAATGTCCAGATGAATGTCCGTGTGTGTGTGCGTGCGCACGTGTGTGTGTGTGTGTAGGGCCGGCATACAAAATTCAAACCTTTATATTTCAAGAACCGCTTTAACAATCGAGCCGGAATATGGCACATATATGGGGCAGATGGACAACTTTGGTTGTGAAAGTTTCAAAAAAATTCAAACATCTGTTCAAATTTCATTCATATTTGCATTCTTTTGTTTAAAAAGTGTGTTCGCGCTCTAATTGTCGCAAATTATTAGCTACCAAGCTAAATAATTTTTTACAAATAAAAAATATGGTTTTATGAATTTATTAAAAAATAATATTTTCCTCTAACTCAACTGAAACTAGATCAATTGAAATGTGAAAAGAGAGCAAGATATGATATATAAAAAGCATTTTCTATATTTATGTATTTAAAACAAGGATGCAATGTAGCTTTGCCCATTCTGTCATCATGATTTTTGAATATTTACAAAGCTTCCTTTACGAGGATGCCAAGTGCAGCTTTGTAAAAAAAGGCTTTGTTAATGATATAAAACAATGTTTTATATACAAAATACAAAAAACATTGTTTTAGGTCACAAAATAGTATTTTCACAAACGTACCAATACTCTTTAAATTTCCACAAGTAGGCAGTATTTGTAACTATTAATATGTCGAAATAGTTTATATAAATGAAAAAAAAAAACAATTGAAAGTGGAAACTTTCAGTTTTTAGAATTACCCCGATTTTAGAGTGCTATGCTTTTTCGGATAAATTCCACCATTTTAATTGCTGTTTTTGAAATTATTTTTAAAATGACTGCAATTTGTTCTATTAGAGAATTTAACATATTTTTCCCAATAGCATAACACTAGGCTGTGTAAATTAGCTGCTGCGTTACAACCTATACCTTACGAAATAGTGCGTAATTGTTGACAAATTCATTAGCAAGCTGAACCATCATGAATACTTTTACAATACAATTCTACAGTTTTTTATTGTTGCTAATTATACCTGAGTAGTTTTTCTTCTTGCAACGCAAAAATTATTTGCAGCAGTTTGTAGTCGATTTTACAATCCACTTTACAGTCAGCTTTAAGGTACTCAGTTCATTTATGCACGCATTTTCATTTTGCTTGCGCGAAATTTCACGCCAAATCGACAAGTTCGTATCCCTCGTGTTTTCTCTTCTTTTTTCTTTTAATATAAAAGAAACTTGGGAAACATAAGGGAATCTTGTTTAACAAATTCCATTTAAAAAAAAAAAAAAACATTTTTTCTGAGATCTTTCAGCGATTTTTATACAAAGCAAAAAAAATCTATTTTTGATTTAATTTAAAAAAAAAACAAATTTCACGATATTTAATAAAAAAAAATCATTCGTTATCGAAAAAAATAAAAGAGCTAATTCTGTGTAAAAAAAATGTATGTGCAATGAATCCTTAAAGGAGGTCAGGAAACTGTAAAAAGTGGATGTTAAAAAAGATACATATTTTATCTCACAGCTCATTTTGCCTCACCTTTTTCGTATCTAGACAAGCCACTCTGAGCCTCGATACAGAGTGCAACTTATGCTATAAGTGCAGCGAGGCTCTCGCTCGCTCCATTACGCCAGGTTCTCTGCCACATTGCCATGGGTGTCCACGCAAAGGATCGTTGCCCGGTGTGAGTCGTGGCGGAGAAATGCTGGCAGGAAGAAAGCGTAGCGGGAAACCAATAACACGCTGTTACATCGACCTGGCCAACTTCGAACGAACGCGAATGACGAGGAGAACCGTGAGGGTCGCGTGTCTCGTACTCGTCTCCATGATAGACTATACGCTACCTTCTTTTTATTTCCTTTCCATTGCTTCGCCTTTATTATTGTTGTCTAGTCTAGACAGGGTTTACTCAGACCCCTTTATTATATAATCGAAAGCTCTTACAATTACAAACAAATACATCAAATTTTATATTTTTACTTGTTGACAGAATAAGTCAATTTATTTCTATAATTTTTTAATGTTTTATTTTATAAAAATTGTGGAGTGTGAGCATCAAAAATGATATATTAATATAACGTATTTTTTAAATGCACAATAAATCGTTGCACATTGCTTCAACATTATTTTTGAATATTACAAAGCTTCCTCTATGAGGAAGCCAAAACTGGTAAGCATACTTCCTCATAGAGGTAGCTATACAAAAATTAAAAAACAATGAAGAAGCAATATGTGGATCACAAGGTTCTACTTTGCAACTCTTATTTGTTTCTCTAATGTCAAAGCACTCACATTATAATAAAATGGAATGTTTGGTGGGAAGATATCAGAGCAAAAAAGTGAGATTTTTTACTATAATAAAACGTTATGCAAAATCACGGATATCTAGGGTAATTTTGCAATATCGCTACTTTCCCAATTTTGTAATTACCGGATCTAGAGACGAAGACCTTGTGACGACTGGGGGCGAAGCCCCTACTGGGTCTAAATGCGCAATTTGCTACTCAACACACATACACACGCATGTTGTAATATCGGGAGTTTCTTATTCCACTCCCACCCTTTCGCAGACGTATTTACGTCCAGTGGGGGGCTTCGCCCCGCAAGCCCCACCGGGGCTTTGCTCCTGAACCACGCCCTGCTTCTCTCTCTGTAGCACACACACGAACACACACATACACGCACATGCATGTTGGATATTGAATGAGGGTACGTAAAATGGCAGCTGTCTTCAATTTTTTTTATTTAAAAAATATTTTTTACATGTTTTTCCCATTTCCCCCGCCTGATTCATCAATATGAGGATAAAATGCATACGATCCAAACAACAACAAAAAACCCCCGAAAATTGTAAAGTTGGGAAAAGCCGCGATATTTAACAATCGTTACGATATATCGCTGCTTTGATATTAGTATGGTCGGTTTATTCGCCCTGTGATTGGCCGCCGATGTCGTCAGACACGTTGAAATTGGGACCAAGTTCAAGTATTGAAATGTTTCGTTTATGTCAAATGTAAAATCTGACCGAAAGAGAGCCGGACGCGAGTCTTTCACTTAGTGTCCTTGAAGTTCGTTCGGTCTTTCATCTCGACAAGCAGCCAGAAGAATACATGCTCGTTAGCTTCGAACATCGGATCTAGAGTTGTGCCATTTGCGATGGACAAACCTGATATCCCGGAATATTGTGAGTAAGTAGGAGAGGTTTGTAATCACAGAGCCCGGGTCAGTATAGAGAGAAATCCAGGCCAGTCGGTGTAGTCGCGTGAGCCACCTCATCGCAGTCACTCGATGAGGCTTCGCACAGCGTCAGTAGTGCGATTCTTTTCATGCACGGACAGAAGTCAATTATCAGAAGGACAACTTTTTTAAATCATCTTTCTCCGCTTCCAATCCTTTTATTATCCTTTTACATTTCACATTCTCGCTCGATCTTAATATTTCTCTCTTTTTATGTTCCTTTTTTATTATTGTATTCTATTAAATATTTCATATTATTACTCATCTCACATGATAGGTTAATATTTTTGTAATATTTCAACAATTTTTTCTTGCGATATTGAAAATATTTCAATATAGCTGTTAAATTTTTTAAAACATTTTCAAAATACTGATCGTTGGCTTACAGATATTGAATTTCATTGTCTCGCAGTTGTATTTTTTAATATAAGTTTAAGTTTAAGATCGATCTTGAGATAGGCTACAAACTCAAAAAAATCTTAACATACATTCTTAACATTTCTAAGTTTAAAAATTGGACGCTCAGAAATGTTTTCACTACAATTAAAAATGAAGGCTTTCGAACCATTTATGTATGATTCAAATCATTTTATAAATATTTAACAATATTGGTGACACATACTAGTGTTAGTACTACGACTTATGGTCAAAAAGTATAACTCTTTTTAAATCATGATGGCCAAGAACTGCCGACATAAATATGCTAGATATAATTTATTGCACGATGAAAGGGTATGTATATTGTTGTGACTTATAAAGGATTAATAATTCGAAAGATATTTTTGAAAATCCTATAAACCCATTGCACAACCTCTAAACACCGTACTTTAAGAAATAACCAGACAATAATAAAACAAACCGTATATAATTTATGAGAACCTAAGAGAATTCTCTAGGAACGAAATGCGCAATATTAATGAACTTTATAATCAATCATCGCACTATGCAAATAGACAACCGAAATACCCCTCCCTCGCATACCAATATTTCGAACGATTGGCCAATGAGCCGACAGAAAAAGGGAAGATCGACAATTAAATCTAAATTTTTTTTTTATTTCCACGATCTTAAAAAGACAGGGCTAAAAGACTAAAGTCGATGGCCCATTGGCTCTTATCGCTAAAAGTATGCCTCATTTGAGGCATTCCATATCAATTAAACCACACAAGAAAAAAAATTCTATAAATAAATATCAGTGGCTCCAATAGATATGCCAAATTTTAAATAAAAAATGTCTGCCGGAATATGCTAATTTTTTCATTTTTCATTCTCAAGTCTCTAAAAAACGAAAATGTGCGTTTATTCATACACCACAAAAAAAATTAATTCAGAATTAATTGTATAATTTCAGGCCACATATTATGGCAAAATCAACGAAAACTTATTTTTGTACGGGAAGGACTCGAAATCGTGATCCTGTAAGCGATCGCCGAATTTTGAGTATTTTTTTGGGATTCCCAAATGTTCATAAGTTATAGCAGATCGAATTTTTTTTTTGAATACACAAATATAAATATGTAAAATCTGTATTAAAAACAAAAAAAAGCAAAATTATATAATGCATCGTCAATAATCGCTTTTACTACTACTACCTTAACTTTCTTGTAAACTTTTCGAAAATATTCTTGAACTTTGTGAAACGATCCGCAAAATAGCTACTGTCAAAGGATAGTTAAAAAATAATTCTATTCTTTATTATTATATTGTTCTAAATATACATTTTATATACATATATGTATGTATTTAGAAAATATTAAAAATGAGATGACAGATTGAGCACATTTCTGGTATATGTATAAAACGTGTCATTGAAATTTTTTTTATAGAATTTCAATATGTTTCCATATATTTTAAAAACATTTCATACGATATGAAATATTATAAGTGTTATCTGCTATGTGGGATTTGCAGCATTATAATTATCCCAGATTAATTTCCTAGCGAGTCTACTATCCACACCGGAAAAGTAAAATATGCGTGCGCCAATTTCTCTTTCTCGGAAGGTGAACGTTTATTTCTCGATATATAGAGCGATGAATATCGGAGTGCCTTAGAAAATTTCCTGTTTAGCGTCGTCTTCCCGACGCCTCATGCTTTTAATAGAAATATCGAGAGACGCGGCAGCGTCTCGATGTCAATAGTAATGAAAAAAAGAATTTTAAACGATATATCTTACGTAATTAATACAACCCACGTGCATGCATCTGTGTTTACTGTAGCGTTGATTTAACTTACCAGTATTATCAGAATATCGATAAAAAGTGATTGGGATAAAAAACGTAAAGTCCGAGAGTTATTTACCACTAGTTGTTACAGAATCTATATAATTAACCAGAATGTGTCGTAGAAGGATGTTTCTTTTTTATTCGAACTTCTCTATTGATATGGAAAATTGTGTGGGGTGCGAAGTCCGATTCAACATATGTATACATATATATACTTATTTATATTGTTATATATAATTCCGGTTATAGGTAAATTTAGCGCAACTTCTCGTAATATTTTTCTTTAAGGATTTCTTTAGATGTGTTAAAAAGTGTAAGCTTCATTATCGAGTACTGCCTATGATCATAAAATTACAGTTCCAGCTGCAATCAATGATACCACAAGGTCGTTTCTTTATTGTTTGTAATTTGCAAATTTCCCGAGGGGTTAATAAATCATTGACGTTTTTTTAGGGCTCACCCGGAATTATTAAAAATACTTGCTTGGATCTTCTTTTAACATATTGTTGTCTGCTGCATAGTCGATAATTGTGTCTTCCTTGAAAAATCAGTAGATCATTACTGCTAACGACCTGAGGCGACATTATACTTTGAACTTTCTCGTAATGCTTCTTAGAAAAAATTAACCATAAAATAGTTGGAACTCTTCCATTATGAAAAATAATTATTTTTTTTAATCTGGTCTCGATTTGCCAGACATTTAGTTACAAAGACTAATATTCAAAATAATAATGAAAATTCTTATGTTCAAAATAAAAACTAAATTTAGCTTTTTCATTTGGAAATAATTTAGCTTTCGCTTAATTAAATTTTATAAAAAAATGTTAAACAGTTAGTTTATAGTCCTTTACATTGACCAGGAACGAGAACATTATTATTTACCCTTTCAATGTGTAAAAATGTCTAGAAATGTTTTTGTCAAAATCCGAAAAGTGTTATTGATTCGAAAAATAAATAGAAATATTTTTAAAAATTGCACAGTATATTCTTGGAAAACAACATTTCTGCGAGAAAACCAATAATAGCGTAAAACTTGTCACGCCCTTTGGGCAATTGGAGAAAAAAAATTGTAAATGTGTTCGGTTCTCAAATGATGGCACTTTTTTCTTTGCCAAAATATATTCGCTTATTTATATCAATAAACACCAAGTCAGGATAAAAAACAAATTCATTGGAAATTAATGTTTCAGTTGTGTGCAATATTTTTTTAGGTTTATAAATTGAATAGATTGTATCAATGTTTAATCATAAGTTTAGAGCTAAATCGATAAACTAGTAAAGATTTTACAGAAATTTGCATTTTCATAATTTTTTTGAATATATGATATAACTCAGGAATGGTTGAAGCAACTGATCTAAATTTTTACACTAAACCTAAATAGAGTATGTTAACATCTGGTACTGAATGTCAATAAAATCGATAATGCGGTTAAGATTTTATAGAAATTTGGATTTTCGTAATTAGCATAACTATTTTCGTAACTCGAGCTATAACTTAAGAACGATTCAAACAACTAATCCAAAATTGTGCATACAACTTGAATAGATGTGTCGTTGTGTGATACTGAATTTGATAAGAATCCAACAAAGCATTGATATTTAGTATCTAGTATGAAATTTTCAAAAATAATAATTAAATTCATGTGTTTTTATTTTTTCGGCACTTTAAGTGTAGCTGATGTACACAGTATGTAAACAAGGCTGTAAAGTAGAACATTGCAAATTTTATCCTCATTATTTTGTATCTTTGACAAAGCTTCCTCTATGATAAATAATAATAAATAATAATAAATATTAAGGAAGGAATTTGCAAGGTTCAACTTTGCAGCCTCGTTTTTTGTTGCTAACGTGCAGTCGAATTTAATTTGATTGAAAATAAAAAAAGTGATCCTTTAAACAAATAGATATATTGCCGTTATTTTTTTAAAATATGTTTTTAATCTTTCATTTCTTTGAATGCTCTAAATACATAGAAACATATGAACAATTTTCTTTCTACTTGATTAATACTTAGCTCGTAATTCCTCCTTAAGAAGAATTCGATGTTTTCATCACTCAATAGTCCTATCGTCTATTAAGATACAAACCATACAAATATCACGGTAGTTTTACCCAACTAGTATAACCATCAAATGTCCATATGCGGCTAAGAATTAAAGTTAGTAATTTAAGTGCTATTTGTGGATGTATTGACGGATTAAGCAAGAAATAATGTTGACGAACAATTGATTATTAGGTACATAAAGAGATCTTAAAATTAAATATTATTAAATCGAAGTACACGGATTGTAACAGGCCTTGACGGTAAAGATAACGGTAATAAATTAAGCCTCGTGTGTCAGTTGAAAACTAAATTACAGGTTTGACTGTTACGTAAAGTATGGTGGTAAAAATTCTATGCCGATACTACTATATGGAGAAAAATAAGTAGAATAAATATTGTGTGAAAATCATTGGATCACTTTATATCGAGTCTATCTATAAACATTGTTTACAATATTAACATGATATTATCACATGATTAGCAAGACATTACAATAATATCAATATTACCATGATTTGTAATATTGCACTATTGACATTAATGAGGAAGTAATGAGTCGCTGTATTGCACCTGGTTAAGTTTTCTTTTGCAATCGATCATCAAACACAATTCTAACGGCATCCCGTTTGATATGAAATCATAGGAACTGGACAAAGTGCTGCGTTACATCTTCGTCGTGTCTGTCGGCATCAGCTTTTGCAAGCCGCAGCGTTTAACGGTGCGCGCAAGAAATGAGTCGTCCCTCCTCATTGCGCAATACGAGATGTAAACCGTCATTCCGATTCTACAGCTCTCTCGTTCACATATGCCAATTCCGTGCTCGACGACCTCGGAAACGAAAAGCATAAACCAACTGAGTAAGCCAGGTCACGAAAGATCGCAATCGTTATGCGAAAACCGTACGATCTATACACATCCATTTCTTCTTCTCGCTGTGATGCTGCTTATTTGGCGTCGTTTTCCACAGATCCTAATTTGTATACAGGCAAACTTTTGTCTGGCAAACTTATTTGAGTAGAAATTATCGTAACACTCAAGTTAATATGGGGTCACAAAAACGTTTTGGATTTATGTTTCATTCGCTATAGTGATTTGAGTGTATAGGATGAGTCCACAATTATAGGGTCGAATTTATCAACGTAAATTCGTTCTTAACATTGAACTTAAAACAGAAAAAATTGAAAAATTACAATCGGTTGTTAAAAAAGGTTATGATGAACGGATTTGGAGTGATACACGACATAGTTATTTTCCTGTAGTCAATCGTAAACTCGGTCTTTGCTAGAGTTCTTTAACCATCTTTGTGAATGGACGGATTTACGATTGACTGCAAACTTTATTGACTATACAGTCTCATACCTCTGAAGTTAAAGTGGGGTCACGAAAGCGTTTTTGATTGCTGTTCCATACGCTATAGCGGTTTAATTGTATATGATGAGTCTTCAGTTCTTAGTATCCGACAAAGCCAGGTGTATTCGACATTTGATACGGGAAATCCCACGAATGATCACTCAAGGAATTTACATGCATGTACGACTCCACCTTCATAAAACCGGAAAATCTGATATCATTGATAGCCATTTCCATTTCAGTCTTTTCTAGTCTGTTAAGTTTTTCATCTTCGAGAATACGGGTTTATCCTGTTTTTCTTTATTTTGTGACGAATCTCGCCGACCGCTCATTGTTTCGTTCATTAGCGTAAAGACTTTTGACTCTAGTTTTTATGTCCGAAAGGTTCATTAATTTCTTTGAGCGCCTAAAGCTATTCTGATTGTTTAATACCTAGCCGAAATGAGGTTCAAAACTTGAATTGGATCTTGGTAATTTTCTTACTCTCAACCTTGAACCGGCCATTGTTGGAGCTCCTAACCATCTTTCTTAATTGGACGTTTTTAAGATTGGTTCACCATAATGAACCATCTCCAATAAACTTATCTTCAAAGTCCAATTTGTACCTTGATTGATTCTGTCGAACATGAGGGATAATTGTAGAATTCTTTTCTTGGAAAAAAAAACAGAGCAAATTATATTGTGGGAATAACCTGATTTGAATAGCAAGTAGTTTGACGGTAGACCAAAGAGTAAACGTTACGAAGAAACGGGTCACGCTTCCCTTGACGTCAACAGGACGATTATTTCTATATCCAATTTGTCCGAATGGTGTCTATACAGGTTTGTTTGAACATTAATAAGGCAATACATTAATTGCGAAAATTGATAGTCACCTCGTGGCGGCTCATTTAGCAGCTTCGAATACAAGCATGTAAGCAACAATTCTTGTGACGCTTGAATATCCCACTTAACAATAATCGATAACGTGTAGCTGATTGGAACACAAAGTGCGGCAAATGATTAAGCTGATATATAGCAGACGCATCTGTATGAACAAACAAAAAAGCGTGTAAGGAAAATAAAAGATATAAGTGTTATTGAGTATAAACACGGTGTAATTGATATATTTATTCATCGTCGATTCTTGGATAAGTGACGACTAAATAGATGGAAAACTACATTTTCTTAATCCTTTGATGGACATGTCAGATGTAGATTACTATATTCTTATGAGAAGGCTTTATTAACTATAATAACTGGATCCCACGAATAAATATCAACAATCGTGAAATTCATGAAAGAGAAATTAATTTTTTTCGTTTACGGCTATATATACCATATTAATTTGGTTTCTAGTCTCAACCAGACGCATCCTTTTGTGTCTTGCTTATTAACTGAAGTGCTATCGAAGACTTAAGGGTGATGTTGCATTACACACCAGTGAAATGCCAAATGGACTGCAAGAATTATCAATAGTGCAGAGCAATTTGTGTAGTACTATTTAAACTATAGTAATATTAAAAACGATGAATTTAACTGCTGAAATTTTTAAAGTATCGCAACGTTTAAAAACGCAACAAAAAACTTCATTTAAAGGAACTTGCATTCACCGATTAATGTTTTTACAAATCCATTGCTATTAATGTTTATCTAAGTTAATAATACATACCGTAAAACAAATCGCTCTCCACTACAGAAAACAAATGCATCGATATATTCATAATTTCGATTGTGAATTTTCAGTATTCATTTGACTAGTGCTACGTGAAGTAACTACTTTGAATATGCAGTTCACTCCAGTAATAATTAAGCAAGAAAGAAAAAATACAGCTCGTGTTCAGCGCAGAAAATTTTTCAGTCCTCCGTGCAGAAAAATACACTTTTCTGAACCGCACCTTCCCGACGTTGGCTTGAAAAATATCGTTCATTACTCGAGAGAAAAACTTTTTTCTCCCTAGTATCGAAATGTACGATTACAGCTGCAGGAACCTATCAACGTGGATACCACACAGTTTTTAGGTTTTTGTTAAATGCAGCTGTTTCTTTTTTAATTAAGAAAAAAGAAACAACTAATAAAACAGGAATCTACAAGTTGAACTTGATTCGAACAAACTTTTATTTATAAACACGATCGCTGCGGAGTATATTGACCTTCGTTCCACACAATATTTATACTCCGTATTTTTCCTCGGTTGAACGTGACACGCGGCACGACGACGTTTCATCGCAGTGTATATACGTTGCCGTCACGGAAACTCTGACGTAAACGAGAGAATCCCGCTTCTTAATAACAGATCAGTTTGTATGCATATATCATCCAACCAAGGACTTTTCTCGTATAATACTACGAATGATCCAGAATGCAAATCATATCAACACTATTAGATCCGTTGAAACTATTTATCGATGTATTTCGCTGTTACATACCATTTAGTTTATAATGTAATTTATGTATTTTGTAGAGTATAAATAAATAATTCAGTGAATTTCCAGCGACAATTATCTTATGATATAGGTTTCATTTATTTTCATAATGAAAATTGGTCAAACTAAACGTGAACTTGAGTCATCCTATCGATACGTTGTAACATTCAGCTTTAGGAGTTTCAGATTGTTCTGGGCAAAAATTTAATTAGGCTGAAATCCGTCTCAGATCAGTCTTTGCCCGGAATATTATCCGGGCCTGATCCGACTTACGCACGTGATCCAGATCCAGTGTCTGATGTTATTGCAAATTTGGTTCTGATCCGAGGCCAGATCATAATCCAATCAGTTTCTGAATATAGGACAGAATGGGAATCTGGTAGGGCCCTGATCAGGATCGAATCCGGACGTGTATTAGTTATAAGAACCGCAAAAATAATTTTAAAAGGATGCACAGTAAAAGTTTGCACATTGTCTCTTCATTATATATTATTTTATTTTTCAAAGTCACCTCTGTGAAGAAGTATGTTCATTTATATTGGCTTCCTCATTGAGGAAGCTTTGTAAAAATTAATAGTCTAAACTACAATATAATAAATTGCGTTGTTTTCCCCTGGACACTCACACAGCACTCACAGAAATTCGATGGACCTAATCAGGCAAGACGTAGTGATTCGGCCGAGACTTGTCTTAAATCTAGGAAGCCTGATCAACCAATTTGTATCATTAACAGATTCGGCTTAAACCTAGCGAGACTGATTAGGCAAAATGTATCAATGCAATATTTGACTGAAATCTGATGAGCCTGATTAGACATATCATACCGGTATCTGAAGTGACCCTGATCTAACATCAGACAGCGTGTATATATTTCTGCTCGGAATACCTCGTCTATAAACCGGTATACGCCGCCATACCGGAGATAAATACGGAAAAACATCGAAGCAGACAAAGATCTGCACAGTCACGAATTTTTCTACAGTTGTGCGTCATCAATATAATATTTTTCGACAGATATATTTTTTGTTTCGAGGACCATATTTTTCTGCCATTTGAGCTCGCCGATAACTTTTTAAATCCTCACGATGATTCGGCTGACCGATACTCAGCTTTACTACTATCTTGCTCGTAAATGCAATTCCCATAAGGGCGGTTAAATAGCTACTCATTGAGAGTTTTAATTATCCAAAAACTAAGATCTCAAACAAAATTATTACTTTGGGTACGTTTTAAATATTTGAAAAAGTGTCTTTTTGTTGTCGACAAACAAATTAAAAAGAAATACAGAAAAAATATTGATGAACCCCTTGAGACTTCACATAAACATTACTTTTATCATAATTTACATGTAGCATTCCCAAGCATATCGACAGGGTCCTTTTATTTTATGATTTTTTTTTCGAGATTTGTTCTAGCGACAATGAACAAAAATATCCAGTAAAAAAAACTACGTCAAATGAAAGTTTTCGAATTTTTAAAGAATAATCTTTGTTGAATAACAACATTTGTGAGAGTATTTCAAGGACAAATGTGAAAGTTGAATTGGAGCAAGAAATAAGAATAACAAATATTCAGAATATATGGACTTTTCCAATTTTACGGCATTTTCCTTCTTTACTGACAAAACACTTGAATTAAACTTTCATGTCTTTTTTTTTGTGCCATAAATACTTTCGAAATTTGGAGAAATCCGTACATTTTATTTTTTTGAAAATTCGCTCGGCAGTTATAAAAACATTTTGATGACTAGGCTATTTGCTTAACCTTGTTTGTTTTTCGGAACAAAGAACGAAAAATTTCATGAGCAGCTGAAGAAAGAAATATCGCGTTTTCCAGTAGTTCGAATTTGCATGCAAAGTTATTCTATACGAAACTTAAATATTTGCTGGATGTGTTCGGTTTGAGACAATATAATTATGCCTAATCATAGACTTGTTTCGTTTTTATTAGCTGCTTGCAGTAGTGTCCATGATAAAACATCTATATGTATAGGGACTCCCAGTGCTCCATCACCTGTTGTATATCGCTCCTTCTTTCTCGTTCTTTCTCGATGTGGCAACTATCGGCCACGATTTCTCGCGTTTGCTTTCGGTTTCACCGGTAATGCGCGCTAACTATTTGCGTTTGGCAATGGACCTACATCTATAGCTATGTATGCGCAACTCGGTGGCAACCATCAGGCATTTTTCCCATCTACCCTTCGTATAGCACTATTCCAATACTGCTGGAGTTCAGATAAATCATACCTGACACCAATAATAGTGGCAAGACTATTACTTCCCCTGTTTCAGACTCTGTTGCACTTGTTTAATGAGGCATCTTGTTTGTAAGATAAAAAGAATATAATGTTGTATTTTCTGCACGTTTAAAATCTTCAGGTTGTTGAATACGAACATTTTTTTTCAATAGTTTGTTATCTTTAAATGACTAATTTGTAAATTGATTTAAATCATATGCGTACTTTGTATTTCACAGGTCTACAACAAGAAGTAACCTAGCCAATCGGTCGTGTATTTTTTATTTCACAAAAAACTCCGATTTTCACGAATTCCAAACTTGACTCTCCCTACTTAAAAAGAGGTTCTTTCAGAATAGCGGACATATTTCGTTATGACAGGTTGACATTTATTTGGGGATAACTCTAAATCGACACTCAAAAAGATATTTTAAAAACCTTCAAGTTTCGACGGTGTCAGGGTGACAACTATTTATCGGTAGTTATTCGAATATATTCATGAAATTAACCAATTTATAGTTACAACTAGAAAATAGTTCTGTAGAGATGATTGTACTCACTTTATAGTGACAACTGTTATATTTTTTGGTAGAACTACTATACGATTATTTGTGTTGAATCTCGGAAAAAATGACCGATTAACTTTTGATCACAGAAATGTAGGACGATGAAGAATTCGACTGATGGAAAATTCAACTGATAGAATAGATGGCTGGCGGAAAAACAGGTCTATGGATAAAAATATAGTGGCATGGAAAAAATATCGTACACATGTCTCTGTACTGGGATTCTTCGGTGCGAGATATTTTGGCTCCACTGATATGATTACGCTTTTTGGGGACAAATGCCCCAAGTTATTCTCGCAAAAGATGAAATCACGTTTTTTTACAATAATTTTTTTATTCAGTATTTACTTTGCTCCCCACTTTTATTGGCCAAACTTTCCATTACCGCATTTTTCTAACATCATTTTTGAATATACTATAATATTCTTTTCATGCATCATCTCTTATTGAACCAAACTTGCGACATTCCAAACTCCCATGGACGAGAAACTGAACGCAAGACCTCGATTTCGAAACACGACAGAATTTGATCACTCCCAAGTACGCCCCCCATCCCCCTCTTTTAAGTTTAAGCGAAATGTGTTGGAGAACGACTGGTCAATCTTAGATGAGAGTTCAACGTTTTTCGAAATCGTGGCCCTACGTGCGGTTTCTAGATCATTTCAATCGATGGGTATTTGGAATTACGAGAGCTTGGATCGAGAGATTTGGATGGGAGTTTAAATTATGGGACTTGTTACCGTCCTGGATTTTCAACTCTACGTCTGTCCTTGCTATCTCTTCAAGTGGAGGCCAAAAATTGCTTGTAACGATTTCGAGGCAAACACGTGTTGCAACTGGCAGACAGATACAGGAAAACTTTACATATTATTGCGACTTTTAATAGAGTTCAGACTTCGGTATAGTATAAATATGAAGCGATAGTACAGCGTTTTAGATGTTCTTTCGGAAATGACAGTCATTCTCTTCGATTTGTTTACATAAACCTACAAAATAATAAAACAGCCTTCCCTATATAATACTAGATCCGTTCTATACTAAATCAGCAGATAAATTCATTTGCATGTAAACTATATATTATTGAGTGCATAACCCAGAATTTGAAAAAATGACCGTTTTTATGGAATGTTTCATTTTTGTATTTTTTTCAAAATGCATAAATAGTTACCAAGATTTTTAAATAAAAATAACATTTAAAACAAATATTCACTACTTACGTAAATAACCATAACGCAAGAAAAAAAAAGTATTGTAAAATGTATTAAGAATTACTAATCAGTCAATATGGTAATCGATTCTCTGGGACACTTATTTTTACAATTAGCCACTACTTTTTAAATTGAAAATAAAATTGAAGTTCCAAATGAATGCGGACAAGTTAAAGGTACTTTGGTCTTGAATTTGATCGAAATCGTAAAATCGTTTCAGATTCTACGAGATATTGAATTTTTCAAAACATTAACGCTATCGAAATTCACTTCTGAAATCTTCGAATAATTTATTCACGGTGGCGTCGAATTAAAAAAAAATGTAAATACTTGATGGCGTCGAGACGCTACCGCGTCTCTTGATTTCTTTCCAGAAACTAAACTAACACGCTAAAAGTTTTTACACGTTCGAACCGATATTCAGACAATTTCGAATTTTTCTATTTTTCACCACTGTAACATCAGTTTATAAAAGTTTATATGATAAATAAATGGCCCACAAAGCGTCCTCTATGAGGAAGCTAAAATTAACCAACATACTTTCTCATTGATGATGCTTTATGGATGGAGGGCTATAAAAATGAGGAATTAATGTGCAAAGTTCTACATTATAACTTTTTTATTACTTTCTCATCACATATAGAGTACGTAAACGAGAAAGTATTACCATCCAAAAAAAAATTCGACTTCCAGATTTTTTTACTTTGTATGCTTGAAAGGATTAAGGCAAATCGGACGTGTAGTTCGAACTTGTCTCTTATGAAATTTTCCTTTATAAAACCTCAACAACATCGGAATCTTTGGCAATAACGTTTATTCAGACCTGAATTATAATATGCCAAATCTCCATCTTAATATTACGGTATTAATATCAAGATTAAGATATTGTCTACAGACGCAACTTAATACACTATGTTTAAAAACAATCTCGGCCATTACCCAATAAAATTAATGTTCTTGCGTCTTATTCCCGGTTGTTAATTTACATTATAGCATCTGTACACGTTGAGGCACATACTAAAGCACTTTAACACACTCAAGACCACGTGCTCTATGCATTCAGAACTACACCAGTACTCATTATTATTACTATTATTATTATTAGTATTATGAACTTTATTCTGCTCTCAGTTTTAGAACCCATAAGAGTCAGGCATTATACCAGTCTGTTTGCCATAGAGCAAGGTGTACCACAGTCTTGTCTCTCGGAATTTCGTAATGCTGAAATTTATAGGCGGTTGTGTACTCGGATTTTTAATGACGATAATAATAAATATCGCGGTGAACGTAATTCTGTATTCGATAGCTTCCCTCATCGAAGATTCATACGTCTTCGATATGTTAATTACCAATAAATAGCAATGTTTGTTGGGGAAAAAATAGAAAAAAAGAATAATATTTATGATAATTACCGATGTTAATATCCATTGTAATAAAATAATTTTTTTAATTATTATTTTAAACTGCCCAATGAATAAATTAATCTTGTGGAACATGTGTCCAACAGACTTGGGCATTTTTTAAGTTTGTATTAAATTTGGAGATGTTATAAACTTATTCGTAAAATACAAAGTCGATAAACGGCGCAATAATATTTAAAAACATTATTTGCTTAAACAATGACAACAAATATTTTCTTTTTTATCATGACTCTGAGTTTTGTTTTCACAACAATTCAATTTTGTGTGAAAAATAGATTTTCGCCGAAATTCTGAGATGTGGAGTAAGTTATAATTTAAAAATTGTACAAATCGATAGACATTTTATAATAATCAGGCTCAAACAGATTTTCATATAAGAGCTATTGGGAAATAAAATAAAGAATGCTTGAAACTGCAACATGAATAAATCAACCTTGCGTCACGTGTGTCCGCATCATTTGCTTAAACAATGGCAACAAATATTTCCTTTTTTTCTTGACTCAGCGTTCAATTTTGATAACCATTCAATTTTGTGTCGAAAATAGCAATTGGCAAATTGTACAAATCGGTACATATTTTATAATAATCAGGCTCAAAAATATTTTAAATGTTCATATAAGAGTTATTGGGAAATTAAATAAGGAATGCATCAATTACAAGTGAGAAAAAGACAACTTTCGCAGTGTTCGGAGCCTTGGTATTGCGCCCACGGTAAAAGTATAGTCTCGCGGTCGGCCCGCCAGCGGTTTTTGCTGTTGTACATGCGGCCGTCATTGGTGTCGCGGTCTCGGGAGCCATACCGCTTAGAAAGGCGTTATTTGGTTTCGCGGCAATGCCTTTTTCCTCGAGGGGGACAAAAGCCGCTAAGATCGTTTACCGATCAATGAATGCTTCAAGAGTCAAGATTCCACCAAGAGTGGGACACTTGATGTAAGAAACACACGTCTTGATCTATTGCATTTGGTCGGGGACTTACGTTTACTCGATCTAACTATAAAATTATTCCACTCCGACACATTACGTGCTTCTCAATGTTTCAATGCAAAGTGCTCGAAAATTAAGTTCATTGGAAATATATATTCGAATCGGAATAATTTAGAAAAAAATATATTTTTGTCAGGCTAACAATGTTTTGTCTTCCATTGTATTTTTTTTTTTTTAAATATTTAATTTTTTGCGATGTCTTATGAATAATCCTTATTTTTAATCTGCTAACTTTTTTATGCGACGAGTTCCTGAAAGTAGGACATTTTCCAAAGGGAATATTTACATTTATTTAAAAATTAGCGAATACTCAAATGAGCTACGAGAAGATATTTCCGCCGTAAATTTTACTGACCTTCGATTTTTTTCGTTTATAAAAATGTGGTGAGGGCGATAATACATTTTTTTTAATGATTCATTTATGGAAAAAATTTAAATGAAACCTGTGAGCGATCATTAAACATCAATATTTTTTTCTGTAATTTTGCACGGTCTCGGAAGACAGTCTCGAAAAGAATGTCGAACGGAGTCTCGAAAGGTGCGAGATAGAAAAAAAGTCGCACGTGGGATTGGATTCGGACTATCTCACCAAGATTCTTTTAGAACCACGTTAATAGTTTTGACGAAAGTTTTTGGATGATGAAGAGATAATTGATTAGCCAAACAAAAAATTGGCAAGATTTTTAGTTTGGAGTAAGAAAGTCTTTAGAATGAGGCTATGTTTATTTTTTTTTTCAGGTAGGTGAAACCACGAATCATCTTCATTATAAAGACTTTAAAAATCCGTTATGTGTGCAGAGTACCGTCTTCATAATTTAGGTTACCAATTTGTTACAGACAATTTGTGTATATATTGTGGGGCTAAATTACCACGATGTTTTTGTTGTTGTTCTTAACCTTATTGTATAAACTTGTTTCATACAGTTATTATGAGGTGTCTCAAAATAACTCAGCGATTTTTCTTTCCGCTCTTCATTTAGTTAATACAGACTTAAAATAATGGTTCTGAAGTGAAGAAAAAAAGGCGACTAGAAATTGCCGAAATCGATTGATATTTTCGATCTCGGTAAAAATGGGAATTTTAAAAATCGTTAAATCTTTATTGTGTTAGCATCGTTTAAAAATTTAATCGAAAAGAAGATCAGGTTCAAAAAATCAGATCGATATTAAAAACTTACCTTCATAAATTGATATTTGAAGATCGCTCATGAGCAGTAACATGTAAAAAATATAAAGTTTTATATTTGGAAGGAACCGACTAAAAAATGACTTGTAGCAATGGCCGGGGCTAAATCGTGACGGCAAACAAATAATACCGACAGATCATGCTGTAATATGCGTACTGTTTTTTGACCAAAGATAAAAGTTTTAACCTGTTTTTTTTCACCTAACTGGAATAAAAATTGCCTGGAGCAAAACGGGGTACCTTTGAATTTTGCTGCCATTTTTTAATATCGACATATCTTACCCCTGGAACCGCTTTTCGTTTGAATATCGATTCACGGTAACGTCAATCACAACAAAACAATTTTCTGAGGCATGAATATATACTCTTCGAGCATAAAAAAACACATATTTAGTATCGTTAGATCGGTGCATGCTCAAATTTACAGAAATACATCGAATACCAATATATTGATTCAGTTTATGCGAAATCAATTGACAATTAAGTGTGTTGATCGCAGGTACCAACTTCGTATAGTTAGAAAATACCTTTAATATGAACAAGAGAGAATGAAAGAAAATATATTTAATTAATAATGCCCTAATTACAAGTAAAACACGTTGGTGTGGTTGTTCTCACTGCAAAGAGCTTTTTCAAAGTTGTTTGAAAAGGTAGTTCTTCTTATGCCAATATTCTCATGAAATGGCAATAATTTTGTGAACGTCGTCCGATTTCTTTGAATAGTGATTCGTCGTTTCCTAATGATGTCTTCCTAATAATGATTTCAACTTTTAGCAATCGAAATAATGTATGGTTATGATGACTTGGTTGGCGCGCTGTTGTCACTTGCTTGGCGAGAATCGTCTTTTTATCAAGTTTCACTTGCTTGAAACATTAATATACTTTTTATTAACATGGGCAAACCACTTTTTTGTTACACAGAAATTTTCAACGTACATCAGTTTTACAAAAACATCCATTTTTTTCTGTGAATATTTCATTTGCATGGTAGCAAAAGTCTCAAGAATCGCGATTTTCAATGATTTTTGTATATTCCCCTATGTAAAACATAGCAACTTTAGAAGCTTATATCTTTGTAACTCGACGACTAATAATTATAAAAATATGGCAAAAAACGTGTTTTTATCGCGCTAAACAATATACTTCCATGGCAAACGTTAATCTTCGAATTTTCTAATGCTGCTACCTTAATGTCGCCTCATACCGCGCGACATCGTATACGACTTGATGCATACTCGTCGTATCCTCGTGGCCAGGCACATAATTTGGCGCGTGCGCCGATCTCGACGTATATCTGTGTAACTCAGCGCATGCATCAACCTTCATCGAAGCGAAAAACAACAACACGATCAGAGCAAACGGCGAGAGCGTTTCCGGTCCGGATTTTGCGATCGTTTCCGTCGTATTAAATAGTTTCTCGAGGCAGTTTAAATTATGCGAATTAAACAGATTCATTATGATTTCAGATAATTTAGGTACCCTATTTTGCACCGTGCCTGAATCGTTTTTGATGTCACCATTTTGTCCCTCTTTTTTTTGTCTCCCCTAAATATCGATATATCAATCTCTCCTTTGAAACCAGATCTTCGTATTGATAAAATTCTCAAATTAAAATCACTTAATAACGATTTGTAGATTATAAAAAATCCGATTTCTTAAATCGAAATTGGAAATTCAAATAGCGTTGAGCGATCTTGAAAACTTATTTTTTGTAAAAAGTGCATGAACAGTGATGATTTGAATGGTAATTTTGCGGGACGAACAGTGAAAAGGAAGAATACAAATTTTCGTCCCTAGGGACAAAAGAGAAGCAATTGCGAATTGTACGAGTGCCGCCAACTTATCTTTCCAACACTGTCATGAAATTAACAACTTTCATCCCGCAAAACTGCCATGAAAATCACTGCTACCCATGCACGTGTTACAAAAAAAAAATTACTTGTCCGTATTATGAATTTTCCGGTTCGCCACAAAAAGCATAATTTTTTGGCTAATCACACAATTACGATTATTTTATAGCGTGTCTATAAAATATGTTTTCCGTAACACTGAGGTCTGGTAGAGGTGATTTATGTGTTCGCCGGTCGGAACATTTACCTTAAACTTTTTTGCCTGAATGCAGTGGAATTAACTAATCACCTATTTCCAAAAGTTGATACTGTCTCGTTGATTTCGTTATACAAAAAATAAAAAATAAAAAAAATGAGATTCGATATATTACGCAATTGACTAGTTTGTCGCTCGCCTCGAGCCTTTTTTTCCCTTACGTCACTGCAATACACGTTTCCCGTAATAACGCTGGCGCTTTCGCGAAAACGAGTGCTCTCGATTGTTGGTCTCGTTATTTCAGTTTTCTTTGATGCTCCGACCGGCCCGCATCAAGGATAAAAGTGGCAATATTTAAGTTCCTCAGTTTCATTATCACTATTGACCTTCGGCAATAAATTACAATGACGCTTAAGATTCTTAGATATAACAATAGATTAATCTCACAATCATGCAAAAGCATCGATAGGATCAGCGTGTCGTACCTACAGAATAAATGTCGCTATAGAAGAGTCTTGATTGGTGTGCTTATCATCATTACAGCATCATCATTTCCGTAATTACAATTGACCTCCGCGACCAACGAGAGAACAGCTGTCCCAGAAATTACGAAATCCCGACGAGTGAACAGCTGGAAATAATTATTAAATCAAACAATTTTTTTTTTATTGTTTACAGATATTATGCATGATTTTGGTATTAGCTTAAGTGTATTAAAATTATTGCTGGTTATCAAACTTTTATTATGCAAATATTACGTAAAAACTACAATATAGTTTTTATTTGCAAAGTGTGGGCAGAATAATATAATTTTAGGAGCTTCCTGTGAATTACATCTCTGTATGATGATGTGCATATAAATATCGGATAAAAAATGCATTTGAGCGATGAATATATAAAAATAATTTTTTTTATAAAGCAGATTTTACAAATACTTTAAAGGTCTCTGAATAGAGCCATCATTGTAGCTCTTGAGCAATCCAGCGATCGGCATCACATCAGTGATGTAAGCCAAACGCTTGATACACTCCGTATAGTTTCCTAGACTTTAGTACAATAGCCTTTAAGTAGAACTGCTTCGCGTTAGCATTAATAAGCATACAATGAAGTTCGAATATGAATAGACGAGAATTAACGTGAAGTTTGCGCGAGGGTGGAGCCAATCGATACAGCTTGAAAAACAAACGCAGGGGTATGCTTAAACTTCAAACGTTTCCCAATGTACCTTAACCACGACAAACATAGCAGGATTCGAGATGCTCGTTTGCTTCTGGTAATAACTGGCGTTTGTTCAACCTCTGCATGATATTACTTGCCGTGTCACAAATATCGACAAGCTGGTGTACATTATTTGCGAGGCACCTTTTCTATATACGGTTTTGTATCACGTATACCTCTCACTGTACCGTTCCTTCGAAATCGAACTGCTTGCCGTGTTCCACTCATAATCGCGTCTCCCGTTTTTCCCCGAGGCAACTGAAATGTAAGTTTGAGTCGCTCGTTTATCTCATTTGACTATGCAAACAACAGTGCATCCACCGATATCCCGCGTTCAAAGATATATTTTTAAAACAAACAACAGATTGACTATATTTTTTTTGTCAAATAAGTAACGGAACTTTAAGTCATATAAATAACGGTATATTAATACGCTGAGAAATGTGTGACTTGGTTTGTTAGTTCGTTTGATTAATTAATTCCGCCGGACATGGTCTGTCGAATAATTTTTCATTCAGCATAACAACAATTTTTGCTACATATAACTAACTAACTGAAGAACTGTTCAAGCGATTGCGTTGAAATTCGATACACAAGCGAAGTAGTTGGCCCGCTTTGACCTTGTTATTTTTAACAAAATGTATGCAGCCATTTAGATTTTATAGCTTTTTTAATTTTAAAAAGAGCGTGATCGCTCTAACCTTCGTAAAATTTACTATATTTTGGTAAGTAGGTTTTCATACCGGTTGACATCATTACTAAATTATAATCAAATAAAACTTTTGCTTGGGAATTTATCCAGTCAAAAATTGAAGTACACAAATTAAAAATCCATCGTTCCGCAACATTACCATCCATAAATGGTCTTTTTTTTCGTGAAATTACTTCATATCCCCGGAATTATGCAATACTTATAATATTATTAGGAAAAACGAGATGACTCCGCGGACCCAATAATAAAATTATTTACCAAATATATAAATGCGATCTTAAGTTTGTTCTTAATATTGAAATTACGCAAGAAAACTCCCCCTCAAAGATAAAAAATATAGGTTTGTTTTTGAAATTCAATAAATTGCCGTTTCTGCACAGACAAACATGTTGTTGTTTTATAGAATAAATGACAATGAATATTAATAGGACCTGAAGTGGAAAACATATTTTTTCATTGGGACTTCTTAGAGAACTTCATTTGTTTACCGTCCGAAAAAACTTGTCTGTAGCAAATTTCATTATTTTATAGATTTGTTTAATTTTTTTGCTTTCAGTTGAACTTCCAATGAACGCCAGCGTTGCGTCACCTGCCAGCGAGATGTCGAACATCTATAACAATTCAGTTGTCCATTTTTGGCAACATGTGTTCCACGATATTGCTGGTACGTTGGTATTCGCCCTCAGCGATGAATTTTCATTTCTGGTAATCAACAGCATATTGTTCATATTTCCATGAACGATTTTCTAGATCCAAGGACGAGGAATTGGTTCCTCATGTCATCACCTGTTCCCGGTGCCAGCATCATGTTTGGCTACCTCTACTTTGTTCTTTCTTGGGGACCACGACACATGGAACACCGAAAGCCTTACAAGCTGAAGAACACTCTGATACTATACAATCTTTTTCAAGTTATTTTGAGCGTATGGTTATTCTATGAGGGTTTGGACGCCGCGTGGCTCTCGAAATACAGCTGGAAATGTGAACCCGTCGATTATTCCAACAGTCCTGAAGCTTTAAGAGTATGTTTTTTTCAAATTAATACATATATATTTTCTTGATTGTGAGAATGTAAAAAGAAGTAATTTCGAAGTGCCTAAGAACAAGATAAAGCTGGGAATAATAGGTTCATTATGATGGGATAACTTTCCAAGTACAGTTTTCTACGATAATAATGTGTCGACGTTTTTTTGTTGTTGTTAATGACCAGGTCGCTAGAGGAGTCTACATGTACTTCCTTGCCAAGATCTCTGAGCTTCTCGATACTGTATTCTTTGTGTTACGAAAGAAAGAGAGACAAATCACGTTTCTTCACATGTATCATCATACGGTGATGCCGTTGATATCTTGGGGTGCTACCAAATATTATCCTGGTGGTCATGGAACATTTATAGGTAAGTCAGATACAATGAAAAAAGAAATATAACCGACATGTCATAAAATATCGGGAAAAATATTGCATAAATGTTCCAAATATTTCGTAACAACTTAAATATTAAAGTTCGAAACAATAAAATTTTATTTTTCTTTAGAAATATACTAGTCTTTTTTAGAATATCATTACGTCGAAAGGTTGTTTTTTTACTATTTCTATAATATTACCAAAGATTTTTTACGACATGCAAAATTACATTTTAATGATTGACAGTGTTGCCATATATTTCATATTGGAATGTTGAGCCAACTATGACAAGGTTAAGGCATCTGAATTTCGGTGAGCCAGCTGGAATTTAATTGCCTGAACCTTTGCGTAGTAGAGCCAATTACAAGTGGGATTGAACATGCCGAAACTAACGATAAAAATTAATCCAACCATTTCGTATAGTTGAACGGTGAGATTGAAAAACAAAAAAAAAGAAAATAAATTCGAATAGCTTAATATAAGTATGATTAGTTCAACCTCATGTCGAGTCCACCTCATCAAACTACAACTCTTTTAGTATAAAAAAATAAATTTTAATATTGACCGATGAGATAAATTGCTTTTTTGATTCTCAGGGGTCATCAACAGTTTTGTGCACATCGTTATGTACACGTACTATCTACTTGCTGCCGCATTGCCACAGTATCAGCAGTATCTGTGGTGGAAGAAATATATAACGACCCTTCAAATGGTGAGTTTAATTACCCAATTTTCGTCACAGCCGAAACTTTTATAGTGTCTGTAGACATATAGTTAGTAAATAGATGCGAGTAATTCAAATTGCAATTCATCTTGATTTGCAGGGACAATTTTGCCTGGCATTCATCCACAGCTTCCAATTGTTGATCTACGACTGCGAATACCCCAGATGGTCACTAGTTCTGATTCTTCCCAATGTAATGTTCTTCTATTTCCTATTCTCCGATTTTTACACTAAGGCGTACGTTTCCGAGGAGGAAAAATTAGCGGCTAAGCTATTGAAGAAAGATAGCAAGTCGAAAAAGGAGAATGGCGCGGTGAAGCAGAACGGAAAGGAAAATGGCACGGTGAAGCAGAACGGAAAGGAAAATGGTCTGGTGAAGCAGAACGGAAAGGAAAATGGTACGACAAAGCAGAACGGTGTGTCAAACGGAGATGCGGACTTCTCGAAGAAGCTAGCAAATGGGAAGATACAAAATGGAAAAGACAAGAGGGCATAACGAATTCCGAAAAAGAAAAAAAAATCAAAATAAAAACAAATAACAAATTTGGGGAATGACGACGAGCGCGGCACGGCGATGTCTGTGCGCTTTCTGAAAGTCCTGCATATGCTAATGCACTCGTCGAACGACCCGAAAAATCGGTGGATAAAATGTAGGAAACGCCCGGTTTACCGGAGAAAGTGAAGAGCCATCATCGAGCGATCGACTACTTGACCGACTGTCTTATGTGTTTTGATCAGCAGCCTGTAGATCCAACATCGGTTTCTCGCAATGGAAATTTCCGCCAGGTGGCAGCACCATCCAGTATCAGGATTTAATGATAACAATGGCCATTTATTGTTATCGATACATATGCTATAAAGTTGTTCACTTTTAACTTATTTTTAAATTTAAATCTGCCAACTCAAAAAAGTATCCCAAATACTGAAAAAAATCCTCTTAAATCATTAGTGCGCAAAAGAATTATTGGAGATCGGTACGGAATTTCGAAGTATATGAAAATACAGTAAATTCTCTAGTTATTTTCTTCAGGGTGGTTTATATGGATTTTGAATTTTTCTCGTCTACCACTTCATATAACGATGACAAGTTCTCAGAGAAAATTGTCTAAAATTTTCATGCGTAAAACATCAGCGCGTAAAAAATAATTAAATTCCAAGTGAACCAACCTGAACAAGAAAACTTTAAAAAAATGACAATTTTCTTCTTCTAAATTCGGTGGCGACCTCTAAAATTTTGTTCAGCTATTGACGATTTAGGATGATTTTTTAAAGATGTATTTGATACTATTATTTGAGTTGGGAGACCAAAAAAAAAAAAATTGAAGTTGAAAATGAGCCACCCTAATATGCTACCGTTTACGCAGCATACCAGTGTCTATTTAATCTGCATTAATAATAGCCCCAAAAGAAATATTTGCATTGGGGAGAATATACTGCCAATGATAATCCATTAAAGAAAGACGGTTGTACAGTACGGTGAAATGTATACGGAAATAAATAAAAATATTTGCCTTTGAACAGAATATAGAATCTCCGATAATATATTAAAGCGAAGTTAGTTTCAAATAAATGTAGAAGAAAACTATAAAACCATACAGGTTCCCTTTCAATACAAGTTTTTTTTTCATTCTGATTCTCTAGGAATACCTTAATTTATTGTGGTATTGTCAATAGCGACTAAAGTTTGTTTACAGTTTTTTTTTTTAAATTCTAGTATACATTTTACCAGATTTTACAATCCGGTCGTCTTTAATAATCAGCGCAGATTCGTTAATTGCCATTTGGCTTGGAGATACATAATTGGCAATGGAAGGTTCTTTTGTAAAAATGGTAGTTTTTTTTTGCGGGCTATTACTGGTTTGGGTTCCACAGGACCTTCTCGGAGATGCGCGCTCTTCCTAATGATCCACCATCGCTCAAGAAAACGTGCCAATGTGTGTTCGAACGATGATTACAAAAAAAAAAGTCAAAGTCCTCTTCCCCACGGCTCCGGCGCGCCGTGAGAGCATGGCAAATAGCTATTATATCATGCGACACCAGCGAACGTATACGCGTACGGTAGAATAGTACGTTAGCTGCGAAATACGTATGCGCCTGGAAAATCGTTTATTCATACTTGATTGTATTTTTTTTTCACGTTATAAAGTTGGAAATCTATTGATCAATATTGGATTCCCCGTAAAGGAAGCTTTGTAGATGACGAACTAAAAGAATAAGGAAAAATGTGCAATCTTCGCAAATTTTCGTTTTTAAATTTGAAGGAGAACCAAATGGTACATCGAGATTTATATTTTTTATTCGAGTCATCCAATAAATATGGAATAAATATATTATTTCAGGATTACAATAAACTATTTTTCTGTCAGTATTAAAATAAATTTTACTGATTGATTCACTAGATTCACTATTGTGAATCAGTTTTAGGCTTTTTCAACTCTGCGCGTGAACCAGTATTAAGTACTCATAGACTTCAAGTCTATGGCATCTCATTTTGTTTGTAACCAAATTTTACACCAGTTAAATGGGGGGGGGATTCTTTTTTAAAAGGACTCCATACCAAAGATATCAACTGATTTACAAATTCAGGTGTTTACAGGCATGGGCCTCTTAAAGTTTTGACTTTTCTTAACATTTTCTCCGCTTAGCTAGTATAGAATGTTGTTATAAACAAAATGAGATACCATTAATGTGAATACTATGCATGCTTAATTTTGGATCACGCACAGAGTTGCAAAACCCTAAAACTGATTCACATTAATCCAGTCAACAAAACTGATTTTAATACTGATAGAAAAATAGTTTATTCCAATCCTGAAATAATATATTTATTACATGACTAGAATAAAAAATATAAATCCCTGAGAATCATTTTTTTTTTCCTGATTTACTTCCCCTTAAAGCCGGGTTACCGCAGTACATGTGTGTTAAATTTCAGCTACATTGCTCCAGTAATTCTCGGGAGCTTTTTTCTCATGGAAACAAAGCTTCCTCTATGAGAAAAAAAATAAATAAATTTGGCCGATTAACAATAAATGCGAATGCGCTGTTCATCCGAGCTGGTTTCGTCCCGACCCATGTAACTTTAAGAGTATTTAACCTGTAGTTAGACAGTCGTAATATCTTAGATATATTCATACTTACGTATTCGTAATGTAATTAGATTTTATCGATTAATTGCGAAGTTACCATTACGAAAGAGATGGTCCACCACTTATAATATATAATTCTGTATATATACATATTGCATTCAGAGGTAGGACAAAGTCCCGATAGTTTCTCAATGTCTATAACAATTCTAGATTATTAACGTTTTATTATCGGCTTCTCCCGATTACTCCGAAACAGACGTAGACGTAGCTGTGCACAGTGAGAAACGTCGGGCCCAAAGATCATGGCTTTAAAATCGACGGTCGGATTGCAATTGCTTCCAGAAAAGGCCTAAGAATTCTTTTTTCTTTGCCTAAGAATTGTTAAGAAATCATTTTACGTACTACATATATATGTTTTTTTTTATACGACCCTCGCTTTTCCCCATTTTGTCTTCCTTGCCTGATTTCGTGCGCGGTACGGACCATTTTAGATCTGCATCTCGTGCTCTACTTTGTCCCAGGTGTAATCAAAATTATTTGCTGTTGCAACAATCCGTTAATGGCCAAAAACGTCTTTCCACACTTTTTCCAAAGCCAAATACGACTTGTTTAAATCACTCCTTAACGAAAGCGCAAGTCAGTTCTAAGCCTACTGCAATTACCATTCAATAAATACATGCTGCCGAAGAAATATATCAATTAATAATTTGTATTTATTTGATTTTTATATTCTGATACTCTAATTAGATTTAAAAAAAGCAAAAAATAAAATCTGAATATTCACGAGTTTGTCTTACGTAGGATGATAAAACATGTGCCGTTCATTTATGATTATTAGTTGTGACGACTAACAATGTTTTTTTTTTTTTTTTGAGCGCGAGAATTATTGTAATTATTGTTCTTCCAAACAAGCAAACCTTGTTCACCGTTTGTATTATATTACACTCATGTAATTGCTGTATAATAAAGCGTATTGTTACTATTTGTTAGGATGAAAAGTTAAGACGATCCACAATGTTGATCGTTCAATGTACACAATTTTATTAATAAATAACAGTTAAAATATTACAGGCACTTGTATCTATTGTATATACCCAAATGCGCACACGTACTTCATGAAAAAATGAACGTCACGCATTCAACTTATGTGTTTGTACAAACCGAATAAACCTCCTGGAATTCGTACATAATTAATAAATTATTAAAATTAGGAGGTTCGAAGGCACGATGTGAAGCGCAAGTCCAACATTGAAAATACACGTCTGGCGAATATTCTCAAAATGTTGTATACAGCTCTTTCAATTAATTTTATTCTAATTCGATCGATTAACATCACATCGTTAAATTCATTTAATTCGGTAACACATGTCCAATGTTCTCAGATTCTTCCGTCTTTGGCTAGTTTACAACAGAACATGGGATACGTACGAACCGCAAATGCGTCATTCACTCAGAAAGAAAGTAAAAAAAAAACAATTTTACAGTTCACACTCGCGAAAATTATTCGCTCGATTTGTAACGCTTAAGTGTCATTGGGCTCTTCACACTTCCTTTTTGGTCATGTAAGATTTTCGGTAGAAGTCACTGAAGAGGTAGATGAATATGACGACGTTCGCCACGAGGAAGTATGTAAGGGCTTTGGGCATTGTGCAGTCTATCGCCAGAGTCATCATTAGGTAACTGAACATCAAAGCAAATTGAACCTGGAATACAAAACATACAAAATTTTAGGTAACTCCATAATGATATTAAACAGCATATTTTAGAATTTTTTGCCGGTGCCCTCTTTTCGCGAGGTTTATTTCAAGATCAAAATCTAAACTTTAACATGGTGGGAGAAGCAAAAAAAAAGTATAGAATTTTTTTAAAACACCCTAATATACATATAAGACTAAACCTATATGTCATTGGGTACCTTACTTATTTAGGTTTAAACATCAATATTGAAACTTTTCAGCTTGCAATTTTCAACCTTCTCGTTGTCTAAAAAATGGTGCATTTACTCGTTTAGATTTTATACAACGTACACAGCAAACTGAAAAAAATGACGAAATTTTAATTGACTTTGTTCTTCATGCGGAATAATTTTTTTGGCAATTTTCAAGTTTATTAAACAACGTTCTACAGAAATCTAAATTTCTTCACTTTTTTAGTGTTGCATGTGACACTCAAAAGTATTCATTTTACGAATTTTTAAAATATAGATGAATTTTTTTCGGTAATTAACAGTTCCAGTGATTATGGCGAAAAGTACATTTCCGAAGAATTCAAAAAATTTGTGATTCTATTTCTACCATCTAAAAAAGTGAAAAATTCCAAAAGGGGGAAAATGTAATATGAGTGTCCTTAGTCTGTAGATTCATTTTGGATTCATTATGGGGAAAGCTTTGTGGACAAACTTGTAGACTTTCATCATACATTATTAGTTGTAAAGCGTAACTTATTTCTTGCAATTATGTTTAACTTCGTCTGTTTTGTTTCATATACATGCCCCTTATTACTGTACATAGTTAACATATATCGAATATAGATACGCAACTAATATTCATTTTCATGAAACTATTACTTTAATGAACAAATAGAATTTAATAAAAATTGCTTCTAGGAAGCGAAGAATCGGTTAAAAAAAATAAATATTAGACTAATGATGAAACTCTCATGATTTGTCTTACCAGTTGTATTGTGGTCATGTACTTCTTCCACCACAGGTATTTCCTGTACTGGGGTCCCAGAGCGGCGATCATGTAGTAAGTGTACATGACAATGTGAACCGTCGAGTTTAGGAAACCCAGTAATAGTCCCTGTTCGCCGGGCAAGAATTTGAGATATGCCCAGGAGAAAAGTGCCGTTATCGTGTGATGGTAAACGTGAAGAAATGAAACTTGATTCGACTTCTTCCTCAGCACGAAGAATACCTAATTTAAAAGAAGAAAATACACAATAATCTATATTATCATTTAAATTAATAATTCAGTTAATATATGAAAAATTGTAATCATTTTCAGTCAATACGGTGAAGAAAACCACTCATATGAATTCACCAAAAGGTGTATTTGTATGTCGGTAAGTTAGAGAACTCCAAGCAATTTGATCTGTAGACAGAGGTTTTACTTATATTATTATAGCTACAATGATGCATTTATAGATACAGTGCTAATCGAGTTCACTGTATTAGCTATAAATGGTAGGAGCTCATGTTGATAGGGACTTGCGTCAGAACCTCTATCCACAGATCAAATTGATTGGTGTTCTACCTTACCGGCACGAGATATTTTCTTGAATTGATATCGACAGTGGGAATGTGTAGGAACGAAATGTGTTGGAAAACTTTGTGGTGGATCGTTTGTGATGGATCAAAACGCATTGCGTGATGATCGTCCTGCGGATAAACGGATTGTGTAGTAAAGAGTTTGTGTATCAACGCGCATATGTGGAGAAGAATGTGTGCAATTGATTCGAGTTGAAAGAAAGGGTCTAGTTAAAGGCTTGTGAATAATCGGATGGTGCTGTCAACTCGACGTGTGGGATCAAGTCTGTGTAGGAGACAATTTGTATAATCGAAATGTGTACATTCAAAATGTAGTGGAAAACAGCGCACGAACATTAAAAATGTGAAGGAAAAACGGTATATAAAATAGAGTTTGTTGAGGAACGATTGTGACGGATCTACGATATGGTGGGTATAATTGTGCGTGAATAATTGTAGCAAGCCTCGAATGCTATTGGCTCTCGCTTGTTGTCTGAACCTCGACGTTTTCCGGCACCCTCACACTCTAAAATCCAAGGGTGTTGCAAGTGTATTGTTTCCTATATTTTACATCGTGACGAGTTTTTACACACTTTCAAGCGTGTTGGTATTTACATGGTAAATGTGAACGAGAGGTTGTATTGAAGTTTGACTGCGGGGGAAATGGTCAAGCGCGCAAGGTGGATAAACATTGTAGTAGTCACGAGGCAGCTCATTAGCTCTTATTGCCCACTCAGAAAGTGACAAAATGCCACACCTAGGTTGCAATTTGTCCTGAAATTATCGTAGGTACGGTATCGCATTTAAATTTCACGCACGATTTAGACTTTTTGATATGCTTTTCAAAAGATCTACATATTATAATGAGTTAAAAATGCATTACACGTATGATCCCAATCAATTGTTTGATTTGATTAGAATTTGAGTACTTTGGGAAGTGAACATTCTGAAAAAAAAACAACATCTATGAATTCATAGGAACATAGATTTTGGATAATAATAATAATACGGCCGAAAAGTTATTTATACATCAGTGAAAAAAATAGTTTAATAAAATCTATAGAAAACTTGGAGTTTTTCGAACAGATCTGACTTTTTTTTTAGAATTTCTTCATAATTGTGATTTGTTGTTTATTTAGAAATTGTTTAAAAGTCGCAATTTTTTTTTTCATTCAAAGAACGCATAATGCATTCTTTAACACTTTACAAGATCATTTAACGAACAATACAAAAAAATCTTGTGACAAAATACAAAATATAGCAAGTACTAACATACAATAATCGTCCCACCAAATATTAACCAGCTGTTATATCTCGATCATCTCGATTGGGTTATAATTCCGAGATGTTTTTATTCGTTCTAAACTTATTAAAAGAGTTTTTTGAACTCGATATTTTGATAAGCATGTAAACAAGAATTTTTCTAAATAGACGTATAATTAATAGCTAAAATCTTTTAATTCATTGTTTATTATCAAAACCGTTAAAACCGGCGTTAAATGTAGAGCTCCAATTCTATACGCTCGTCGATCTTCAGCGAAAAATGATGCTCTTTGCATAGAAAAAAAATGCAAACGAAAACCCACAAAAAGCATGTTTAAGAAATGCTGAATTAAGTTTATGTACTGTACCGCATTTCCATGTTGAAAATTATTATTATTACTTTAACACTAAGAATTTTTTTACATACGCTTTTATTCGGGAATACGTTTTTATTCTTAAAAATTTCATATTCATATCCGTTGTGAAATTGTTAAAAAGGTTTTCTTTTTAAGACTCCATAATTTGATAGTCGCGAAAAAAAATAAAACGAGGCACAGAAAAAAAATCTACTAAAATTCATATAGTATATGTATAAAAGGCGCTACAACGCACAAAATTACAACCCAGATGGGGAGATTGAGGTACAGCGGCTGGTTTATAGTTAGGGAAATGTACACACCATATATAGTTACTGGTACTATAATTTAGTTGCTCATTACATTATTTATTGTCGTGGTAACCATGAAAGCATAGTTTTCTCAAGTAAATATATGTATAGTAGAGGCGACCATACATTTTTCTGGGTAAATGCTGTTTCAAAAAAACAGACTTAAAAAATTCTCGAAAACAAAAATTTTTATAACTGCAACAATAATTCTTTGAAAAATCATAGAATTAATTTACTAAAAAAAAAACACTTGTCTATTGAATTTGTTAAACAAGTTTTTTCAAAATTTATTTATTAATAGATTTTTGATATTATTGCTATTAAAAATCAATGTTCCGAGTATCTATAATGAAGTTGATTTTCTTCTGATTTTTTTGTCGTCTCAAAGTACTCAAACTCCAATAAAATCAAACTTTTGATTGGGAACATATGTGCAATGAATACTTAAGTATTTAATGATGCAACTAACCGTATCTAAGAGTTCGATGATCTTAGCGAAGAAATACCACCAGGCTGCGTATGAAAGCTGAAAAATAATAATACATTTACGAACTTGAAGAATCACTCGAAATATCAAGAAAATTTGTTATGAAATAATTTAAGCTCACCTTGTATTGCAACGCTCTGTCTTTGTGTACGACATCTTGACTGCTGCATGTGCTCAGAAATATGTATTTGTAAAATTTGGTGTTAAGGGCCTGCAATATAGTGAGAAATAAAAAGATTTATGTTTCATGGATCTATACAGCATTTTTCGGAGTCGTTCAAATAAATATGATGTTTCTATATTTACCAAAACTGTGAGCCAGATGCTAAAAATGACTTGAACCGCGTTGTACCATAACATCGCATTTTTTAATTCATAAGCTGGTTTTTTGGCCATCATTGTTGGTCCGATCTTGAGGACGAATGTGAGGTATACGAGAAGAATGCTGATGATTGGAAGCGGTGAGCTCATTAGGAACCACGAATCCACCGTCGGATCTGAAAAAAATATATAATGTCATAAAATCTACTCGAGATTATAAAAATCGGAAAAAAAAAAAATCCAAATAATGTTTGGCTGTTCATAAATAAAATGCTGGCTATGATTACTAAATAGAAAATAATTATATTTGAATTATACAACTTGTTACTTGAATTATTGATAATTATTGTTCACTGACTGCAAGTATTTTCTACTAGAACATTTTTTTCGAGATTACAATACTGAAATTAGGGTGGCTGAAAATAACTTAATGATATTGCTGCTCGCTTTTCCTCAGCAACTGAGTTCATATAGGCCAAAAATAAACGATCTTGAGGTTACAGTAAAAAACATTTGAGGTCCCTCGAAGCGATTGAAATATTCGATTTCGGTAAAAATCGAAATTTTTATAATCTATAAATCGTTATTCTATTACATTCCTTTGAAAATTTTACCGAAACAAAGATCAGGTTCCAAAAATCATATCGATATATTGATATTTATAAGTCACTTGAGAGCCCTAAAGCTTTAAATCGGGATCTTTCCAAATAGAAAAATCTATATTTTTTACATATTACTGTTTATGAGCGAGCACCAAATGGCAAATTACGAAGATAAGTTTGTACAAACATCCTTCTTCAAATTAATAAAATCCTGGTTAAGAAAAAAAATTTGAAGAAAAGTTAATTCGCGATATTCGATGCAGACTCAAAAATTTAGAGCTCTCTGACGACCTTGCATATAAACTAACAGGTTATAGTGCGGCATAAATTCATAAGAATGCAAATGAGTGCTTGGATTTCATAGCGTTCAACTTCTTTTTTTTTAATATGTATGAATGTTCTAATATGGCAAAACGAACATTTCTCACTGTAATATCGAGCTAAATCGTTATATGCAATTTCAAAAAATGTCCTCCACAAGGAAAAATTACGAGTAATAAAAAATATTTGTCGTTATTCATGGTGCTTTTCGAGAGCAGAACACAAATTACACAGAAGCAATGTGAAAATTTCCATTGTCAGGGTTTTCTATCCTAATTTTTATTAAAGCTGTTATATCACGAATAAACTTCCTGTGTATATAAGCAGATTAAATTACTTGGTCGCACTTTCACCTGGGTCCCATTATCGACAACACTGGACAATGACATCACTGAATATTGTATCTTCCTTATGGAATAATTAAGCGCCCGGTCATTCACCTCGCTCAATTCACTTCGACTTTTAAGCGTTCTGTCTGTTTTTTTCTGGGCACGGAAAAACGTACTTCATTTTCTTCAAAGAAAAAGAAGTGTATATATAAAAAAAACGTATTCATTAAGATTTAATTTTTCATTCAAAAGTATTTTCGTGATGTTGTTTTACCTAAATTAATAATAATTCTTGAAAAGATATATTTTCTTAACATTTTCCGGGATCCGGATATAATGTAATATTTCAAAATATATGAAAAATATATCTAATGAACATTTTTGAAATCGAGAACATAATCTGATCCTTTTCACTTTATAATAGAGGAGGCTTCTTTTTCTTTAAAAAAAAAGTCGAGATTTTCATGTCATGATACTCCAAATAGTGTGAAACGTTCCGAAAAGTGGTTTTAAAAAATGGCCAGTGTGTGTGTTAGCAAATTGTAAAATAAATACAAATCACTACCGTAGAATTAACTCGACAGATCTCGAGCATTGCTTCAAGTACTCATTCTGCATTTAGTATGTGCATTGATTAATTACCACCTGGTCATCGTGATAAAATTAATGAAAATCGACTATCATTCAAATTTTATTCAGTAAAAGAAAAATAAATTACATAATTACGCTATCTTGTACAATTATCAAACTGTGCAACTGGAGGTATTAGTTTGTAACTTAATAACATTGTTGATTCGTTAAGTTTTAATAGTATGTAAATGAGACAGCAAAGTAAATCTTGCACATTGCTTTACTTTCCCAATGCTTCAACAGAGAAAGCCAAAAACGATAAGCATCCTTTTTAAAAAGCTTTGTGAAACATAAATAAATTATCAAATATTTGGTATTTGTTTGCAGTCTTTTTTATCATTCTATTTTACACCGAGTGGTCCTGCAATTCTAAAATAATTTCACGTATCTTCAGCCCTTGACCCAGGCAATTTTGTGTCTCCCTTCTTTTCTGTTTGTATCAAAGTTTCTAAGTGTCGCATGTAGAGCCCAATTGCAATTGTAGACCACGGAAGTCACGGAAATGGGTCAATATTTGACACTCGAACTAACAGGAAATCGTTAACAACGAGTGGACCGGGTCAATTGCATAGCTTACACGTTATACATTAAACAAAAAAAAATACTTGTGTGCGCATATATCCGCGAGTCTCGACGTATTATCGGGGAATGTGCTTGCCAATGCGCGTTTCCATTTCGGACGTTCACACATATCGTACTCGTTAGTGTATTGCTTGCCATATTATTCGTCGTTTCTTTACAGTTTTTTTTATCTCTACCTTTCTTTATCTCGACACCGGCCTCGCAGTGCCGGTGTCACTCGAAAGTTAAACACAGTGAGTAAAGCCAAAACATACTTTGATAAAGTGTACAGGATAATTTCGAAAAATAATCTCGTTTTGCATATGTATACCAGTTTTTAAAAAATCTTCAATATATATTAAGTAATCGAATTTGTAATAGTTTCTGTAAGATTCCGATATTCAAATAATGCAGAATATTAATTTTTACTATGTCAATATAATTTTGCATTTACTGATAGTTGACACATCTATACAGCTTAGTCGATTTTGACACAGAAACATATTATTTGTAATAATAATCACTATTTTTATGGTTGTGAGAACTATATTTTTTTTGTAGTTGATTTTGAGTCATCATAAAATAATTATTATAATATCCACGATTACAAAAGATTGTTGTACTCATCAAAAATAAGTATTTCTTTTAACATCCGAAAAAGCTGATCAGAATACAACGTCTTTCTCACTTTATTTTACTTTACATAGCACCGAAATATTTACAAAATATTATAGAAATATTGCATTGTATTGTGAAAATATTTTGTAACCTGTTGACAATATTGTAGCAATCTTGCACTGTCCACACCACAACATTGCATATGTAATGTGTTACAAATATTACTGAATAATATTGCAATAATGTACTTGTGAAATATCGCAGAAACTTTGAAAATAAATGATTTGCTGCTAAGCTTGACCAAAGGTGGTTTTTCTCTTAGATTATGTTTTGAAACGTAATTTCGCATGTCATTTAAAAATATTAAGCTAAAATTATTCGTACGAAACCTATTCAATTTTTTTTTTTTAAATTGAGGAAAGCACAACTTTCCAACAAAATGATTTTAAAACATTTCAAATTAATAATAAGATTTATTGTATTCTATTAATAAACTCAGAATACAATAGATTCAATTACCGTCGTCTTTATCAATAATTCACGAAATAAAAAATGTACTTTCCGATTAAATGTTTCAAATTGTAACAAAATATTGAAAACATCTATGTAATATTCTGTGATAAATGAGTCACTGCACAAATATATTTTTACCACAACTATTCAAATTGTTCACAGCCACCAGTTCAGTAATATAGTAATTTTAACTATCATAGTATGTCACGATAATTATGCTATCTTGATGCTGCAAGTCATTACAATTACAGCAGTAATGACACAGATATAGTTAAGGTTTTATTAACTTATTAGTCACCGATACTAATTTTTTTTTTTCTAAAGAAGACAATTTTATAGTTTACTTAAATAATTGTGGAAGCACTAGCTACTATTAAGTAACGAATATTAATTGATGATTGAAAATGTTCACACGGACTATTAATTTATAGTTGCTACTTAATAGTTTTTAGGGTTCTCACGATTTTCCCCGAGTGTTCTGAAAAATGTCAAAGGGTCCTCGAGGAGAAATTATTTTCTTTTTTTCCAAGCTATCTTATAGTAGGGACACTATTAACGGGGCATCGAAGAATTTGGGTCGTTCAGTCAACGGTCCTCTGAATACCCTTTAGGGAAGGGGACCGAGGACCGAAACTCGGTTCTGGAGAACCAGAGAAACTGCTTTGAGCACGTCTGATGAATATACTTTTTAACCGACACTTCATCCGATTCTTTCCGGCTTGCTTTTGACTCATAATACACTGCAGCCCGGAGTAATTATTCGCTTCATGAACGATACAAATAATCTATGTCGCTTGTGAACTCGTGGTTGACCCTCGAAATTTGAATCTCAATACCTCGACGATTTTTTTTCTTTTCTTCACCTGCTTAAACGACACTTTATTCCACGAGTCTGCATGACAAATTATGATTACAAATACGACGATTTTGAGTGTGAATGTTTAGTGAAATTTTCGAAAATATACAATTGAATTATTCGATTAATCAAAGAATGATAACGAATTGAAACTTATTAAAATTTGTAGAATATTTCTTTAATATGAGAATTTTTACAGAGGTATAATAAAAAATATGCTTACAGCGTTAATACTGACCTTTATAATTCTGAAGAATTTCATTATAGTTGCTGACTACGAGTTTCAATAAGTTCGTCATGATTGTCGCGTATAAGGTGCTTGACAACTCGTCAGTTCGAAGTCTTATCACAGTCTGAAAATAAATGGCCAATTAAACATTGTTGATTTTCTTTTTCTTTTTTTCCCCCCTCTTATAGAAAACATCGTTTCCATACACATATTACTTGATATACGGGCCGTGCACATTAGATTTAATCCTTCGCAGAACAAATTTTCGTAAACGGGAATAAAAAAAAATGTCCGTCACCGTTCATTTAAGATAATAATTTTCATACGAACAATTAAGCGCGAAACAACTATAAATATTTTTCACTTGATTTAGAAAACATATAATATGGACTCACTTTGAAATAAATAAATAAATAACTGGAGTATCGTAGATGTTGATGTATAGTGCTATACAATATTCACGTTCTTCGTGTTCCGCTACCGATGATGCACTCAATGAACTCGTCTCGAAGACGTTGTGGCGCGAACCAAAAACTGACCATTCGTCCTGACTATACGTCTATGGTTGGTACTATGGATTGGAGCCCCTCCAATAAACACTTTTTGACTCTCTCTCTCTCTCTCTCTCTCTCTCACCGTCTTCCCTCACTGACGCTCCTACCGTTGGGATCAACGTGAGGTACTCGAGAGTCACTCGCACTATGTGCTACCTCCTTTATGCCTGACCGCGAAAGTCCAATGAGACCACATTAAAACACAAAAGTAGCGCGCACCAGCTTATATACCCTACTCGCATTGCACGCCGAACACGTGGGACTTGTGAACGCAGTCTGATCCATTCGTGAAGCCACCACTTGAGATACCGTGGAGTGTGGGGGGGAGGGAGGCAAAATCACGTTCCCTCCGAGCTTCGTGATTCAGAGTACGATTACACGTTGAGGATCTCAACCGGGGGAATCCCTAAGGATGCTCTGGGTCTTTGAACCCTCTTGAGGATATGTCATTTATCGATTATACATCAGGTAAAATACTCAATTGTAGGAATTCAGTGAAAACTTTGTGAGATAAGAATGTATTACTTAATAAAAGTATGATTTTATCAGAATTTTAGTAGTTTCACATGAGAAAAGTATCTACGAATAATCAACGTCATTAAAGATATCGAGAACATTTGTTTTGAAGAATAATTAAGTATATGATATATTATTATTGTATATAATAAGGTCGTAATTTTTTTGTTCGATTTTCGTTTGCTGTATTTGGTACGATTCCATTAGGCCCTAATCGGAAACAACGAATACCACCAACATTAAATCGATCGTGAACGGATGTTTTCGAAAATATTCGCACTCAAAAGTCGTTTTGAATATCAGTGGCTCCTTTTTTATTAACAAGCTGAAAATTATCATGCATGTGGGGCAAATCATATCATTTCGACCTGAGTCAGATTCTCGACCTTTCCGATTTGGTTCATAATTTTTTATATTATTCTGCCAACTCTAAAAAGTACTCATATTTTTTTAGATTTTTTTTTCCAAAATTTGACTTAGTTATGATTTTTCAAGACATATTGATAGCCAGAATTGATAAATCTGAATTAAAAATAAAAATCCTGCGTCAAATATTTAAAAAATGTTAAGCCTAGACCCAGAGTGGGCTGGCGGTTCCTTCTGTTTTTTTCAAGCTCTTTCCACACAAAAAATGGAGATAACTTAGTACATAAAGTCAGTCCATTGTGGACTGTTGCTCGAACATTTTGATATATAACATGGGTTTTTTGAGAATTTCTTAAAAATGTTCAGAAGCGATTTCTTTTTTCTGGCAAAATCAGAAAAAGTTCTCAAATATCCGTTAATGTATATAGAAATGTTCCAACAATAGTCCTCAGTGGATTGGCTTTATCTTCTAACATTTTTCCAATTCTTGTTTTCAGAAAATCTGGAAAAAAAAATAGACGCAAGTATTTACCCACTTTGGGTCTACGGTTAAAAATATTGATATTTGGTGAATGATTTTTAAGATTTTTTTAAGATGTTCCAATTTTGGATATGTAAGTTTTGAAAAATTATAACTAAATCAAAATACGAAATTTTAAGAAGAAAAATAAAAAAAAAATCTGTGTGCTTTTTAGAGGTGGAACAATAATTTAAAAAATCACGGATGAAATCTGAGTGCAGATAAAATTTGTGTTTAAATTTTTTTTATTTTGACATCTTTATCACGAACGCTGACGTTTGCAACGTTAACTTTATAAAGTAAGAATGAGTTTATTATAAATATGAATATGTACGTCAGGAAGCAGACTTGTGCATTAATCTACAATTTTAAATATTTCATGTCAAAGTTTTTCAAGTCTCGTTGCGTGAAAAGAAAACCTTGCTTCAAAGTGCAAGAGGATCGCCATTGACACTTTGCACAACCCGTACGGCATACATTAACGCGTCACACGATAAAAACTGAACCACCATTTTTGCATTTTTAACATAAAGTAGTTGTTCACAAATGTTCACTTTTTATGTATTAAAAAAAAGGTAAAAAACGATTTATCGTCATAAACAGGAAATAATATCTTGCAACATAATAACTTACAATGGGCGCCGATGTAATGGGTGTCAAAATATTTTAGAAAAAAAATATCTTATGCCAAAATAACTTATTCACCACACGAAATATTCAAAAATATCAATGGAACGTGTGCTTCACCAATAGGCGACCCATGGCCGAAGACGACATCCGATTGAATTTTTACGGCCAACGCGCTTCAACGTCATACATAAATATATTATACGAAAGTAATTTATTATTGTTACGGATGCCAAAGGAACATATTATTTATTTTACTGGGGAGTAAAAACAGTAATAAAATAATATGTTGCCTATATGGTTTTTCTTTTCCGCGAACACAATGAACAGTAATTTTTTAAAAGTTTACTGTAGCACCCTCAAAGTATACAAAACATTTTTTTTTTAATTTAACTTCATTTTAAATTGTTCATTAAAGTTTTTCGTTTCAAAAATAATTTGAAACAAAAATATCCAAAAGTATTAAAAAAAAAAAAAAAATTAACACAACTATTACTAGCCCTATGAATAATACTAAAAGTAAAATGATTTACATTCTGAATGAATCCATTTTTTTTAAACATATAGTATTGTATAGCTTAAGAGGGCTAATGTAAAGTTAAAAAACCTTCTGTTGACAGCTTAAACTAAATTAAGCCTATAAGTAGTTAGGCTACAATACATTTTTTTTTTCATTTTTACGTTCAGCATATTTTCACAAGAATAATCAAATAATTCATATCTCACTTGTAATCCAAGTATTCAAAAATGTTCAGCGAACATGTTCCTGAACATATTGACTTAATTTCCTTTCGGGCTCAGTGTAGATATTTTTTCCTTAAAATTCGTGAGATACCGTCGAATTGAGCAGTAATTTAAGAAAATATATTTTTTAATTTTCTTATTTAAACAACTTCATGAAAGGATACATATTACTCATAACTAAATATTTTCTGAAAATATTTGGATTGCTGGTTCTCTTGTGAAAGTGTGCAGAATGTAAGAACAAAAAATGATATATAATAATAGCCTCTATAATCCGGCTAGATGTTTCTGATTTTGGGAAAAAAAATTCTTCGTTTTAGCGTTGCATTCGAAAAAAGAAAAATACATCAGTAACCAAATAAGTAACATGTTCCTTAATAAAAATTGTTTACTTTCATCTGTCTCTAAGCTCTGTTGGAGAAACTATAGGTCTTCGCTACGAAAAGAGATTGATTGGATCAATCAAATCCAGCGGTCACCGATTACCAAATAAACGTTCAGTCAGATCAACAACATTGTTTCTTACCTTAAACATGTGTTGGTCTACTAAATCGTGCAACTGTTAAAGAAACCGAACAAGTTTTAAGCATTTACTTGGCAGCGGATGACCGCTGCATTTGGTCGATCAAACCAATTTATTTTCTCAGTGTAACATTTTAGGTCGCTACTGTAATTCATGTAACTTTGAGGGTCGAATTTTTCGGCGAAAGTTCGTACTTAAGAGTAATCATAAAATTGAACTTGGAAGTTGGAAGTTCGCTCATAAGATCATCTCTTTATTAGTCAGAAGTTCGATGAAAAGATGATCTTAAGTTGGAACTTCGATGAAAAGATCATCTTAAGCTGAAAGTTGGTGTCATAAAGTCATCTCGGGTTGGAAGTTCCAGCTTAAAATTAAACTTGGAATTTCGACTTTGCGTCCAAGAATTTCAACCCCAGTGTCTTTTAATATCAGAATGTTAAAATCATGTAATACCAGTACTCGGACAGAAACGTGTATACGATACTTCCGTTCTCACATTACGTTGCGAAACATGTTTTGAGTCCGATGCCTATTATTTCCTTCGTTCAATCGTATTCCGAGGTTAGACCGGTTTGTGAATACATAGAGGTCAAGTGTTGTGACCTTCGGTCAGGTCCGTTCCTCGAGGTCTGTCCGCGACAAATTTTGCAAAAAACTCTATCTCGAGTGCATTTACAACGACAGACCATATAAGAGACTGTGTTATCCTTCCAAGAAGATTATCCTCGGTATCGTCACGCTGATTCGACTAGAAGCATATATTTGCCAACGTTGCCAAGACTTACCACCAACGTCAGTGGCTTTATTTGTCAGGAATAAAGTCACGAGAGGGAAACACACACAAAGCGGAAGTGGACGTGCCGGCTGAAGAGAATTTTGTAATGCCTGGGTTACGCGTACAAGCATAACTTTACCGACAACGATAGTCATTATGCTTGTTACTACGTCGTGAGAATGTTTTATAAAGGCGATGTCTATACCTACTTAAAATATGATCAAAGTCCGTCGCAACGTTCGGGCTTCTTAAATTATTTTAAGAGCTCAAGGCATCTACAACATATGAAAATATAGAAGATTGGAATATATATATATGCGGATCTAAAAATTAAAGCAAACGTAAAAGTATGCAAATCACAACTTTGCATATTGAGTACTTTTCTTTCATTTTTTACAAAGCCACCTTTAATGAAGAAGTCTGTTGATTCATTTTGACTTCTCACAGAAGAAGCTGTATGAAAAATGGAAAATAATGGGAACACAATGTATGCAAGATTCTACTATGCATCCTTGTAAAAGCAAGGATGCACAGTGGAACTTTGCACATTGCCTCCTCATTATTATTTAAATTTTATAAAGCTACCTCTGTGAAGAAATATGTCTATCAACTTCCTCAAAGAGGAAGCTTTGTAAACATTCAAAAACAAGGAAGTAGTATGCAAAATTCTACTTTACATGCTTGTTTTAAGGAAATTTAAAAAATATGTTATATTTGTATATCATTTCTAGCTTCGCTCAACATAAACTTTTCCTCCCTTATTTTAAAAACAAAAAGTTCACTATTTCTTATATCTCAAATTTTTAAATGCAATTGTGAATACAAAAATGTGATGTTTTATCAAATTTAGATCACGTTGCTGATTTCCATCAAGTCTTGTTCAAAATATCTGTATTTTGGTACGCTGAAGTTTCAGTCCATTTTCTCAGATGCATCTAAAGTGGAAACGGTTATTACATAAAATTAAAAATTACTATAAAATCCGAACGTCTTTATCGATCATCATGAAATATGGTAGGCAGTACCGCTGAATATTATTTTTTGTCTCCAAAAAATTTGAGTTGATTTAGTGAGAGAGTTGACGTGAGTTAAAGCAATATGTCATTTTTTCGAAATGTTCGAAATCTCATAAAAACCGAACCTACTTATAGATTCATCCCAAATTTAATACTGATCGTCCTTTAATATGGCTTTATTAGTAAAGGAATGATTTAACTCGATAGCTATAAAATTGCGGCAACTAAAGCGCTTACAGACATTTTTTGAAAATTTCAAAGTTGAATAAAATTTGAACAGATGTTCGATTTTTTTTTTTAATTATCACAAACCTGTCCACGTGTGCGCCAAATTTCGATTCGCTTGATGAAGCCGTTCTTGATGAGATATGGAGGTTTGAATTTTTCATGCCAACCACGCACGCACGTCCATCCAGACATTTTTTCTAAACAACTTTTCTCGATGTTTTAGACCATTTTAAATGTCCAGACATGAAAATCTGGATTTCTTTTTCACATAAACAAAGCATATGAGGAAGCGAAAATGTAGGAATTCAAGTTGAACGATCTTTCAGTTCACTATAAATAAACTCAGTTTCACTATAAATTCAAAGTTCTAATCTTTCATTGTTTCAAAACATTTTTAGACATGTAACTAATAACCGAAAGTTAACACTTTATGTGTGAAGTCTTTTCAACGTTGAAAAAAAAGTATTCTGAACTGTTCGACACTTTTCTATAACAAAACATTTGAAAATTTCATATTTTCAATATCCGGTTTTCAAATCTTTACGCCCATATTTTTAAAAAGTTTTTCTGCTGAATCAAATTCAAAGACGATCTATCGACTTTCACCAATATTGTTAGTATCTCGGGTAATTATTACGTAGGTGCCTAAAGTTTTAGTTCGATTCGTCAAATGTTTTAAAAGTAAAAGCGGATACAAATTTATAAATTCAAATGGCTATAAAACCTGAACTCTTGTGCTGACTAAATTTACTATCAAGCAACGCTGATTAATAGTTTTAGTTTGAAAAAGAAATTGTATTCATCTGATCAAAGTTTACGCGAATTACAGCTACAATGTTAATTTCTGCATTTTAATTTATTATTTTTAATGTCTCATCCCTTATTTAGAAAAATTGTCTGACGCTGAGTTAGGCTTCTTATTTATAGCTTAACAGCAAAAAAAGTCGATCGATCTGCAGAGTAAAAATAATTTTACGAAATTACAGTTCTAAGTTACATATAAATGATTTTATAATAATAAATAATAAACCTGAATGTTATCGTAATAAAACATTGTTTGCAACTTGCTAAACGATTGATAAAAAATAATAACAATAATTCTGCACGTTTGAGGAAAACAATTTGTTTAAAAATGTACAAATATTTTTTACCATGCATACAGTTTTACGTCCATTATGATCGTTAATGTAACATACGAAAAAAAAATCGCATCCTACTTTGCGCGTGTGAATAGTGCATAATAAAAATGGCTTACTTGGCCTCCTTAGAATTTACAATCTTACACTGAACTTACTTGGAATGACAAGTGGAATATTCATTCAATTATTATTTTATTGTTAAAATGCGTTAAGTTTCATCTGTCGAAGTCCGAATTAAACATGAACGAAGATACGACAAAGAGGAGCAAAAGGAACAGGTAATAAAAACCGTTAGGCACACCTCCAGAGCTCGACTTACTCCCTTCTTAATATTTCGTTTTTTTTTTATCTCCTATTGATCGGTCCAATCGTTCTTTCTTTCGCTGTTCGTATAGTCCAAGTGTGAAGATTCAAACTTGACCCAGTAAGCACAGGCAGAGTACGGTACGGCTGTTACTGATGCTTTCCATCATAATATCCAAATAGAAGAAGTAGCCGCGGTGTATTATAAGTTCTGGAGACTATGGGCCATAAAATTACATGCTAACCTACTGCTTTCTATGTCGCTACAATGTACAAACGGATAGACGTCAAGTCGATCTATTCGCGTCATGCTGCCGACGCAGAAAGTAAGTTAACGAGGATTCCTATCCGCTTCTGTATGTTGCCGGGTCATCTTGTACTACAAGGTAGTTGACTTTGTCATGGACCAGATCAGGTCAAGGTCTTACGAGAAAAAGATGTTTAGTTTTAACGTGAGACTATAGTAACTTTTGACAAATATGAAGCATTCCATATCAGTTCAGCCATTAAAAAAAAAAAATTCCCATAAAATTTCTAAAAATAAGATGACATCATTCCAACAGACTCCAAATTTAAAATTAAATTCTTTTTTCGTATATCATTCTTAAAACTGATTGAAGTTATGAAATATTTACAGGAGGATGTACTAAACAAATTTCTAATTTCGTTTTTAATAATAACTTTCTACAAATTAAGTTTTAAAAAAATTTTGTGTTCTAGGAGCGGCGGGGGGGGGGGGGGTGGCTTCGCGGCTCCAACCCTCTGACGAGGGGCTTTGTCCCTCGACCGCACCGGGGGCTGTGCCCTTCGAACCCCCTCCTTACCGTATACTTCGCTGTTCTTTGTTCGTTTCCAGAAAAAAAAATTGGGCTCACTATTCTTTAGGAGGACATGTTGACATGTCAACTTCAGTAACATAAATGGTGCTGTCGAGTTTTTTTCCATCGGTTATTTTCCTGCGGCTATTTTTTCCTAATGCACTTTCCGAAAGACTTTTTCACGCGTGATTTTTTATTCACAGGATCTTTTTTCCTACTGCCCCTCTGATGCCAAGCCATCCTCGCACCGAAATTTCTAAAACGTCTGAGCGCCGAAACGTCCTAGCGCCGAACCATGCTAGTACCGAAACGGTTGCGCCGAATCGTCCTGCTCCCGAAGTTCCCAGTTCTTTTTTTTAACAAAATGTTGGGCGGTTATAAAAAATGTTGTAGGATTTGTAACATTCATACAAAGAATACTAAGAATCGATTTTTTTTTATATCTTAATCTTGAGAAAAAAAAATCATGAACCTTATATTGCCCTGTTTTGATGCAATTCACCTATGCCTGCTCTTCAAAGCAGACATATAGCTTGTAATTACCAATATGATTTACAGGGTGAGGTATTATTCAATAGGTCCTACAGTTTCAATTACTTCAAATACTAAAAAAACGCAACGTGTGGCCGGTTTTTTGATTTATGTCAATCCATCGCTTGTGAATCCGAGTTCTCGATGACGACCGACCATGAAAGACAGACTAAGTTGGTATGTTCTATTCAAAGTAGGAACAAATTCATAACGATGTTTACATTCTGATGAGTTGACGAAACTATAGGAGTCATGACCCCTTCGTCAAATGACGCGACGATTCATAGTGTGGACGCAATCGCAAGCTTAGAACAAGGGGGAAGAGGGTGATTATAGATTGCCCCACACGTCGATGCCGTCGATCGATGGGATTCATGCATGATTATTGAATGTGCTTATAACCATTTACACATTCATTTACATTATCCATCGACTACTGTCGCAGTAATTCATTGGCACCAATGACGATCAAAGTGATGTATCACACATGACACGAATACAATTAATATTAATTGCTGAATCAGGAAAAATGAAAAACAATTACCGTTTTTGGACTTTACCCTTATGGAACGGAAAATACATCAGAAATGTATAATATATATGAGGCATTCTCCAACAATTCGGCTACCTTTGGCTTCCTCATAGCGCTCATGCACTCTATGCGTGCGTACTGCGTGCGTGCGTGCGTGCACGCGTGCGTGCAAATTGCGTCGCTAACACGATACCTGTCGTAATTTTAGATGTATCTTCTTCAAAACTGGCCCGCAAGCGAGCTTCCATACAACAACATTTAAAATTGTAATTGAGGCGTATCGGTTGGAAAATTCACATTTTAGAGAATTTTTTAAATTTTCGAAAAGTTGTTTTCACGCTATAAATTTCGTAAATTCAGAGATATCGGGCTGACATTTTGTACATTAATGGACTACCAACAAACCATGATATGTAATAAATTTGGCGAGAAGCTATAGAGTGGATCTAATTTTATTCCTATTTCAAATTTTAAAAATGTCTGTCAGGATTTCAACTCGTGTGAATTCTGAGATATCCGGCTGCAATTTTCAACATGATTTTACGATTATTGATTATCAATGATGAATTTATTCAAAGGAACTATCGATATGTCGGTAAATTTCGATTTTCGTGAATACAAAAGATAAAAATGCCGTCAAGATAAAAAAGCCAGCAAAGTAGAACCTTGCAAATAGCTAACAATTTTTTAATCTTTGACAAATCTTTTTTTTACAATTGAATTAGGAAGCCTAATTTGCTCAATATACTTCCTCATAGAGGTAGATTTCTAATAAAAAACTTTGTCAAGGATAGAAAATTCGGGGGAAGCAATTGGCAAGTTTCTACTTTGCAGGCTTGTTTTTTATCCTCTCGGATCTGTTTCGTAATTGGCTATATAGTAATACTACTTTAATTAAAACATAAATTTATTTAAACACCGCAAAATCCAAAACCGACATTTTAAGGGCAGGGTACACGAATTCTAGTTATAAAAAGTATTTTCGTTCTTTTTATTCATTACTCTGGATATAGAAAGGACCTTGATTTTGGATAAAATTCTTCTGATCGTGGATAAAAATTCAGGTTTACAAATTTTTAGGAATATCATTTTTCTCAATATAATTTTCTTAATATTTAAAAAATTATATATCCTACAATTTGTTACATTCCGATCTGAGAGTTTTTTTACACAATAAAAATATCATCAATCACTTATATTGAATTTTTATACAATTTTTCAAATAAAAAAAATACAACAATTTTTTTTCTAAAATGGAAGCACCTATCTTAAAATGTAGTTTTTTTCAAATCTTTATTAGTTGTTTATATTATTACACCACAGAGTTTAATTTGTAAGTTTGAAATATCACTGATAAAAATAAAAACATATAATAAATTTATACTATATAATAAAAATAATAAAATAAACTCCAAAAAATTCGATCAATCGTAACTATTTTTTTTTTTGTTCATTTGAAAAATTATACGAATATTTATAAAAATTGTACGTAATAATATACAAAATTAATAAATATTATATAAATGACTTTTTAAATAAAAACGTATTTTTAAATATGACGACAGCACTCTGTTTCTCACTCTGAGTTTACTCCATCAGATTTTACATCTTTGACAGACATATTGACGGATGTTTCCGTCGGACCATTTCTCACACTTTTTACGGTACTACGGTTAGTACTAAGGTTAATAGCGTACAGCCAGTATCATAAACAAAACAGGCCTCATATGCAATAATCATCTTACGCAATCACAATCATACTCTGAAACATATAGTCATAGTTGATGAGGCCTGATCCAAAACTGAGAAACTCAGCAGTATCTTAGAAAATAAAAAGGAATGGAGGATAGTTAGGAACTTGCTCATTGATCTCGGTGTTCCGTTGCCGAATGACCGAAATCGAAACCGGAGAGGCCCCCGCGGCCTTCCTCGGCGCCGGTGGACCCTGAAATAAATAACGGCATTTTGGGCCTCTCCTTGCTGTTTAGTCGAGTGCTCGATCGCAGCTGCTGGATATATGGTATAACATTATCTCAAACTGTCGATGAAGCTGACTTGTTGGCTGCAACATTTCTCAGCAGAGATACTGACAAGCTGGTCAACTTCACCGAAAGTTAAATAACAAAAAAAAAAGTGGGACGTCCACAACTTTCCGGTCGACCGCCTTTTTCACATCTTTTTCTCGCTCTTGTCTCGTCTTCCTTATACATTCGTATTACAGTTATTTGGAATGATGTGTAGTCCAGAGAGAACGGATTTTTCGCGCTCGATTTCATTGAGGTGTTCATTGAGGCATTTATTATCCTGAGAAACACGTATCAGAGTTTAGATTTCGAGGATTATATATACGCACGTTTAAGCGAATATTTAAATATTTGCGATTGATGGCGACACTGCTACACAAAAATACCTCTTTATAAAATCAGTGGCCAATATATAACTTGCGTTTTCGATAAATGTATTATTGCCATTTTATTCGTTTCCTGATTGGCTGTCGCATGTGTCTGGAACTCATGCTGTACAATTGGCAGTCATGATATTGTTTTTTTTTTTAATCTTGAACCCGCGAGGTTTTAATTAAATAATAAATATTAAATTAAATAAAAAATAAATCGCCTCACGACATTGATCTCTCATCCTCTGGTGTATTCAATTTAATATACTATTGTGATTTAAAGTGACGTACTTTTACAATAAAATCAAAGTGAATTATTAACATTGAAGTACTTTCAAAGTTTTTAATATACTGTAAATGAATTGTATAACACTTGTGTAGCAAATACAAAATATACCATTTTATGAATAATTTGCAGTACCGCTACATTAAATTTCATTCAATTTTTCTTACAGAGGCAGGGACGTAGTGACAGAGGCTAAGGTATAGAAGTAGTTGCAAAGTAGAACTTTGCACATTACTTTCTCATTAATTTCGATGTTTCACAGAGTCATCTCTATGAGGAAGCTTATTTATTTATATTTATATATATAATCGATTAATGGTTAAAAATCGAATAATTAATGAATTAACCAATGGAATGAAAAAAAATGATCTACACGTGTTTACAGCTAAAGCGGGTACAGACATTTTTCAAAAATAGCAAAGTTAAATGAAATTTGAACATATTATTAAATTGTTTAAAAAATTATTACAAACAATGGTGCCAAGCTGTCGGAAACTAGCGGATAAATCCATTTTTTCAGTGAATTTCTCTTCCATATGAAATTTCCGAACATATTGCGTATAAATAACATTAACTTAAGGGTCGAATAATAAATTTAATTGGGGTTATTCAGACCGTTGAGGTATTCAATTGTTATCATGGATAAGAATGTGGCAACGTTGCATCTCCTCTGCGTTCAATCAAAATGGCGCGGTATTCAAATTGGTTATGTTGCTCTGAAAGTTATTATATGCAGTTACAAACATTTTATTTTTCATAAAAAAATAGTAATTGATAAAGATGTTCTTTAAGATTTCTTGCAGTTGCATTTACGAAACGTCGGACAACGATAACAGCCAAATCATAACTCTGAAATGATCAAGGCACTTTATTCCGTTTTCGATTATCTAAATGCGGATTTAAGAAAGAAATTAGGACCTAATTTAAATAGATTGTTTTTTTTAGATTTTTATTTCCCGTTTTTCTAGCGCACAGCCTCTCGAATTTCTGCGACCCTTCCCACCCACCTTCTTATCACTCTCTACCCACACTTCGCTAATCTAACCTAACATCCGATGCGTCCACTAAAAAAAAATCATTGATTCAAGAACGGTGACCATTGTGGGCTGCCAATGACATAAGTTACCAGTTCAACTTTATATGCGCTCTAACAATTGCATATGGAATTGAAACATTAACACATTTTCTTAGAAATTTTTTAGACATTGTTTTAATTTTATATATAATTGTTAGAATGAAAATAAAGTTGCACTGATGTCTTATGTCATGGGCAGCCCGCAAAGATCACTGTTCTTGAATCAATGATTTTTTTTTTCACTGTCCGCAGCCAACTTAGCTGCACTGTACCGCATTTGCCGTGGGCACGGGGATACTGCGGTGGATACACGAAAATAACAATGTTGCTTAAGTGTAAATATCATAAGCTCAGAAAAAAATGCCTCGCGCTCACTTGTTGATGGGCCAGTCGATGCATGGCTAAGCTTGATCACCAGTCCAAGTATTGGCAGCCGAAATGCTGCTTAACTCGGGGGACCGCCGGACCGCACAACCATCAGTGTCGGTACCTAACTTTAATACATTTGTTAATGAATTAATACTTTGATTTGCCGTAGCTTCTGCATTGTTATGAAGAGAGAAAATTTGTATTAAGCACTTTGTTCCTTTTTCGGCTATCAAAATCCGGTTTTTGTCTTAAAAAAATATGAATGACATTTTAAGGCATTTGTTAATGAATTCTATTGGATAGTTTAATTCATAGTCACGTGAACATTCAGGATGATGCTTACACAGACATTCGCGTTAATGTCTGAACTTCATTCATGCAGACAATCACCGGATATGCAGACACTTACACGACACAGTACTCAGGTACATCTATTGAATGAATGGGTAAAATGCAGTATTTTGAGAAACTTGAGAAACGTATATAAACGACTTCCTTCATTTAATCAGTGGAACGCACTTCGCTGACGGACAGTGACGGTTCTGCTTTATTTTTTGCTTCATTGTAAGCACTCAATCGCCTGATTTATAAATTCTCTCTGTTGACGCGTTTATCAATTATGAAACGGTGTAAGTTCCCCTCACGAAAAAAAAATTGATATTTAAATTCGCGAGCTTGCCTATGCATCTATGTCATCATAAATTTATCACGCTTACGGAATACGATAATACATAGTACGATAAATCAATATTTGTTTTAATTCTCAATTAGTATTTTTCTATTTTGTTTCTCGCTTTGTCACGATCACGAAAATCTCGAGAGCAAATTACGATGACACACAGAATGCCACGACAACTTAACAGAGTCTTATTTCATAAATGGCAGAACTTTCAAGAAAATATCGTGCAAGGATGGATAGGTAACAATTCCGAACACATTGGTGGTAAAATCGAATCTAGACAAGAATATCCTTAGAAAAAAATTGGGGATCGTGATTATAATTATGATCCAATGAGCACACAGCATTGTGGTATCGCTGTTTTTTTCATACACAAAACACACACACACACCCATCTTAAAGATGACATTTTTCGAATTCTGACTCCTCAAAGGTCCTGTATTCATCCTTCCATATTATAATAAATACTGTAAATGGCAAAAAAATGGGATATTATTTCCGCGGTTATTATTTCCATCAGATATAATTTACTCATGATTTCTTTTCCGGTGGATATTTTTTTCTCGGGTTTTTATTCCACGGCTATTTTGTCAATCGGATGTTTTTTCTGTGGGTTTTTTTTTCAAGGATATTTTTGGCGAATGCCTGTAAAATCGATTAAGTCTCTCAAGGGACCCTCAAACCCGGATTTTATACACGGGAAATGACGCGCGAAGTGCGTAGAGTATCGAAGTCCACCTAGTATATATAATACCGATTCCATACCGATTCAACCTGGGTGTGACCCTCAACTTTTTGGATTTGATCCACATTTTTTTATGTTACTGCTCCAACTCTAAGAGACAACCAGAATTTGTATTAGATTTTTTAAAAAACATTTTATATAATTATGATTATTTAAAATCAACATATTGTTAGTCCGAGTTTAGAATTCTGAGAAAATTCTCAAAAGTCCTGTATCAGATATCAATATTCTTAAACTTGGACCCAAAGTGGGTCGGATTTCGCTTATATTTATTAACGAATTTTTTGAAAAAAGGTAAATGCCTAAAAATAATTTCACTGCAAGCTGTTGCTTGAATATTTCGTATATGTTCATATATGAAGTCTGCAAAGTAGTTCAAAGTAGTACTCTGCAAGTCTTTCAAATTGCTTCCTCATTATTTTCTATATTTGAGGGAGATTCCTCTATGAGGAAGCCGAAATTGATCAAAATACTGCCTCGTACAGGTAGCTCTGTAAAAAAGCTTTATCAAAGATACAAAATAATGAAGACGCAATTTGCAAGATTTTTTAATATTCAGATCTGAATTTTATCCATGAACACAATTTTACCCAAAATCAAGGGCAGGTCGTTTTTTATATGATTTTTTTACGCATAAAAATAAATAGAATACCTTTAATACCTGCAATGGTTATACCCTTCTTTCAAAATGTCTGTTTTAGACTTCATGCGATGTCCGGATGTGTGCGTGTGCGTCTAAAAGGATGTTAAGACGATGATTGCCGGAATTTTTGTACGATCGAGCTGAATGGATATGAATATTTACTTTTTTAGAAATTTGATTGAAAATGCTATAACTTGAGAACGGTTCAGGTAACTGATCTAAACTTCTGCATAAAACTTAAATAGAGCGTGTTAATGTTTAATAATAAATTTAGGTGAAATCGATAAAGTACTTAAAATTTTATAGAAATTTGCATTTTCGCTATTTTTTTTTTAAATGCTGTAATTTGAGAACGGTTCAAGCAGCTGATCCAAAATTTTGCATAAAACTTAAATAGGATGATTCGTTGCTTGATACTGAATTTAGTGAGCATCCAACAAAGAGTTCATAATTCAGAGAATTAAAAATTTTTTTTTGTACAAAACTTCCTCTATGAGGAGGCCAAAATTGATCAATATATTTCCTGTAGAGGTAGCTTTGTAAAGAAAAAGCATTCTCAAAGATACAAAATATTGAGGAAGCAATTTGCAACGTTCTACTTCGCAGCCTGTTTTTAAAGATAAATATCATAAAAAACTATTTGATTTATTTCTAATATTGAATCTTCCATTATTATTATTATTATTATTATTATTATTATTATTGTTATTTTAACTAATCGGTAGATAAAAAAGAATCTACAGTAACAACAAGGTTAAAATCACGATTGATGTTTTCAAGGATTTTTCGCGCTCGATTTCATTAACGTGTTGACATTTGTTGAATTTATTATCCTGAGAAACACGTATCGAGAGATTAGATTTGAAGGACTCGCATACGCGAAATACGCATGTTTAAACGCATGTTTGAATTTTTACGACTGATAACGTCATAAATTCGGTAGTGAAATACCAACGGTACGTGATCTAGAGTAACCCATATATCCGGAAACAAAAAACGCATATTGTGTAATGTCGAATAATTATCGCAACTCGGTTCGTGACGATAGCGGGCTCACGGTAGCTATTAATCTGAGAAGCAAGCGTGCTCCATCGGTTGCCCCAAAACGAGTCCCCCGGCGATGATGCATTGCCCTCATCAAAATTTATATCACCCGTACGGCAAATTTTATATTGGCATTGATGGCATTGCAACAAGGCGATAAAAAACGGTTTAATTTTTCGTTGAACTAAACTCACGGAAATCTTTTTATCCGATAAAAAAAAAACAATTGGCAGTGCACGACATCGACGTCGGAATACAAAGTACTTAAAATAAACGTTGATGAAGTTGAAAATTAACTTCTATCTATTTTTTGACATTTTTATTGGGATATACAGATTTTTTCACTGAAGACATGGATTTATGTGTGAATTCTTCGTACTTTCGCAATGATATTAATTTTTCAAGATATACGTTTATTTGTTTTTATTAATATATTTTTTAACAGCAAAGAAAAGTGAGTTTTTCGAATACAAAGACCTGTAAGAAAAAATAGCTTATATACAAAAATGATCTAAAAAAAGATAACGAAGTTCCTTTTATAGTTTGTAAAACATGAGTTTTTCAAATATTTTAAATTCGCGTCGCAGTAATTGTTATTTATATGGTATATTTGTTTAACGGTGACCCTTTTGCATAACCCTGATTTTTTTGTGACACGGAACAAAAGACTCAGTAGTTCGATCAAATAATAAAGAATTGTTTTAGGTTCCGTGTTACAGTACAGCAATCAGTAAACATTTGGTTACGAAAAAAGTATCTATTTATTACGCCAGACAACGCATCACATGAATATAACTTAATTCCTATAAAATCACTATAATTAGTTGGATGTCGCAAACAAGTGAATTTTCTAAAACATACTAAACCATACATGCAGTTGAAATGATTACGCCAGCTGAATATTTTTCTCCATACTAAATATTACAAACTTGAAGTAAACAACTTTCTTTCTGAATGGCAAGTTGTTTAGGGAACGCTGATAAGCTGTGTAAAAACCCGTGTTGAGTAATCTACATTTTTTAAAGAGAATTGACAGATTTAGCATATCGACATTGAATATTTAGTGCAACTGTTAACGGGAATTGGTGACTTCAGAGAGTGGCACGACACGTTGCGCAAAGAGTGTGTAAACACAGTGTCGGTTTAGTCCTATACTCCAGCACATATAAAACGGACCCATCACCGTGGTTACTTGGGAAACACGAGATTTTACTTTGTGAGGATTCCTGGAAAGAACAAGCAGTTCTTTGATTCAGCATCTACCATCGAGTTAAGACAATTTGCAACACTCTCGATGTTTACATAATATTATTGATGTATCAACACATGTCCTATTCAGGATCCGGGTTAATATGTCTGTGCCGAAAAAATTTGAAATACGTATACGATGGGAAATGTTAATATGGAATAATCTGTATATTGACAATCTGCATCTGTAGAATGTACAATGTAGCATCTCATTTGAATTAGAATTAAAGTCGATAATATCGCATGACGAGACTCAACCCACATCTTTACCATTTACCTGTCGAAGCAATACGCGTTTTCACCACTAATGCGTCTAGAGTGTTTTATAAAATTGGCGAGAGGTCCAAAAATCATAAATATGAAGTTGGTTTGCAATACATATAAAATTTTGCTGCATAACAAAAAAATACCACTTCAAAAGCACAAAGCAACATTTTATAGAGTGAATCGCACATTGACTGAACACCACCCATTGAATAGACAAAATTATGATTATCGAAGAATCTAGCTTGCGCGACGACCTAACGTATTAAATATTTTTTCATACTGAAACTGAATGAATATATTTATTGATGTTTGCAAGATTTAATGTTGTATGTATCTCACAACACCGAAAAAAATTAAGAGTTGATGTCAGTCATTTTCGGGTAAATTGTAGTTTTTTGCAACTTTAGTGACTATGAATGATTAATCTTAATCGACTAGAGCATAAAAATGTTCGTTGTTGAATTTTAAACGATAATATTTATAAAATAATAGGAAAACATGCCAAATATATGGGCGTCCATATATAGGTCAGGGTTTTTCTGATCTCCTTCCATTGAATGAACATCCAACGTGTATCGTTAGTGTTTATATTTCGGGTGCAAATGCTAACTTTTTTCCATTGACGGAACACACAGCGTGAATCGTGCATTATTACGATTCCACTGTGGGCAGAAAGAAAAAAATGAACCTGATGGTATGTGCAGAGTTTCACCTGACCGTCGGTGAGTATGCCGCATCAAAGAAAATGTCTCTATCTTCTTAGGTATAATGTAGGTGAAGTATACCGATCGTGTAACGGATACTGATACGCGATCCGCGAGACCGCCGCACGCGCAGCAGCTTCGCGAGCGTGAACGTGGCAATTTCAATTAGAGATCAGCGTAAAGAGGCCAATAATAGACGCTAGAGCGAACTGATTCAACAAATAATAAAGAGTGATTAATCATATTTATAATACTATGTGATATAATATATATAATATAAATATATACACGATAATGTACATAAATATTCTGGTATTTCCTGCACATCAAAAAGTCTGTCTTCACATTGTTACGTCAAACTTGCGTTTGGAATTTCTATTAAAACAAATTTACACGCTTTTTGAGCGCTTCAGTTATTAGGCTCCAGTACTCTGGTCAAGGAAGGACTATCTTTCCCTATATCGTGGAACACTGAAGACGCAACCCCGTTTTTGATTTTGCTTTCGGGACAGGGGTGTGAATGGTATGGGCTAATGTTGAGACGAGGGAGGAAAATTCAACTGTTGGGAGGGATATCTCAAACTATTCGTAGCTCTTAATCGGTTAGTCTAGGAAAGAGGAAAATAACTAGTAAAAATAAATCTTGTACTTACGTCTGCTGTTGTTGCTTCGTGATGGTAGAACGACTTATACCGGAGTTGTAATACGTTATATGGATGGGTATTTTATATGATAATATTCACGGTATACTCTTTTTCCACTTATTAACAAAGATTTTATTCAAAGAAACGTTTTCGAAATAAAATCGTGGAAAGAATGATACAAATATATTTGCAAATAAGCACACTCGATATCCGCGCGCGAGATTATGCTAATAAATTAATATTCGATTGATGAGAAAAGATCCAGAGAAATAAAAATATTCATTCACAACATTCAGAACCAAAGCTTGAAATATTCCAAACACCGTTTAAAACTTCGTTATAATTCAACAAAATCAAATGCAGGAAAACTCTAAAAAAAAAACTCTTTGAAATTCCAACAAACAGACACTTTAACTATTCCAAACAGTCTAACATAAACGGGTTGAAATAAACAGATGTTGGTTCTAGTATATAATCTTTCCAATACTACTTAAAAACACTCTATGCCCCGTGGTGGGTGGATCCATTTCTAATCGACGAAAATGATGACTATAAAAGGAGAAAGGGTATACTCTCAGTTTTCACTGATAGTCTTTCTCTTAAATATAATAAAATACAACGTTACAATGCAGAGAATAAATTTAAATATTTAAAAAACCCAAGATAATTCGATGAACAAGTTAAAATATGGAAATGTAGGAATTAAAATGTCATGTGACTCCAATAGAATGCAAAGTAAAATACAAATCAAAGCAAAAAATTATATAAAATAAAATACAAGTTAAAACGAATAAAACACAAATTAATGTTTAATAAAGTAGCAAGTCTAGTACAAGAATTCTTCTGGTTGATTGAGAACTACCCGAGATCTCTAAGTCCTTTTGGACTCTGCTTCAAAATGCAGAAATAATTTCCACAAAATTTTAATAAGTGTAAAGAGTACAAAAATACTAGTTATTTCTTGTGTCTCAGGACTTAGAAAAATATTGGAAACTATTGGGTTGTACTCAACAGGGAATTCTTCTAGACTGCTGGAGATCACGAGGAAGATTAAGACTCGGCGAGTTGTAATAATTACTGTCTCTGGTGGCCAAATTCAACCCTTTTTATAGGTCTCTGGCCTCATAGAAATTGATACAGATAGCTGTGGCTTCAGTGGGCGTTTTTGGAGAAAACTAAATGAGGCTTTTCGAAAAATCGTCGTGATTGGTAATGTGCACCAAATCACGTGAATATTGCATGGGGACATCGCATTCTAATTCGTGGTTACCCTTTCATCGTCTCGCTTTTTCCTAATCCTTTCTCGCTTTATTTCTTCTCATAATTGGGTGGAAAGGGTTAACATGATCGTATAAGAAAACTCCACGGTGTCCCTTCGTTTTCTAATTAGTTCGTCTCTTTATCTAACGAGCGTCGCGGGGGCGTGACTTTGACGCTAAAGGCGTGAAGTGGGAGCTTCTTCTTATCCGTGATTTCGTCTACGGCTCTAAGCTAGAGCGCCTCAGAGAGATACGCTTATAGATGCTGCGCTGAGTTAGAAAGAGAGGAAAGATAGCTTCAGTTTTATAGACATTACATATCTCGGGTCGTTGGTAATGAAGAGATAGATCATCGATATTTACATGGCAGTCGATAATTGGTCTCACACCATGGGACTCTATTTTCGACAACGGCCACTTTGCCTTGCGGTGTTGCAGAGGTTTTCTAATGGGACTCGAAATATCCCTTTAGATATGCTACAGGGTGGGGGAATCTTCCCTACCGACCCTTGGGCCCCTCATGCCAGTCGGTAGAGCTATAACTATACATTTTCCTATTACCATATTCCGATATTTATTGCTCTATTTACTCGAGACTGGAAAACCCGTTCTACTTCTACCCGTTCCTTCTCTTGAAAGAAATGTTTCTTAAATAAAATTTAAAATCAACGCGTTATTATTGAAGAAAAGGTAGACAGAAATATTATAATTCTTGATAAAAATAGGGAGTTACGTCAGGACGTAACAACATGCGTAAGAACGCATATTTGATTTACTAATTATAAACGCATATTGACGGAACACTTATGTCAATACTTGATAATGATGCGTAAAATTAAAAATAACATTACTGTGTGCGATCGTGTGAAAAACTTTTTCGCACAACCAGCTCTGAAATATTTTAAAAATACTTTCATGAAGGAATTGTTGTTGCTTATTACGCTTATTAAATATTAAAATTCACGGTAAAACAATATTTCATCTAAAGTATTTCTACTTATAGCAGAACTGTGAATATTTTGAAGTTTGCATAAGTATTCATATTTATATTTTACGAAAATATTTTAATACTAAACCGAGCGGTCTTCATGTTTACCTATTCCTACCACAGCGGGTCAAGTACCCATCTTTAAAAAGTTATGTATTTTACGATGTATCCGGACAAAATTCCTCCGGACAAAATCCATCCAAATAAAAAAAACCAACATGACTTAATATTAAGGGCATTTAGTACAATATTCAGGCATGTACAAACATCATCAAAATGTACAATTCAACACAAGTGAACTTCAACGAAATATTAAAGCAAAAATAAAGAAAAAGTAAACTGAGGTAAAGTAAACCCACGTAAAAAAATATGTCTATTTGAAATAGATATGCTATATATTGCGCCAAAAAATGGTATATTTCGCATATACTTTGCATGTACGTTTGCAAAAATATATCTGGAATATATAGAAAATATATGCAAACGATATTTATATAGTTGATACGTTCCTGGACTCTATATATCGGAGCTTGGCCACTGGGCCCCATCAGAACTTTTACTCCTGGTACCCACCGGGCGCCCCCGGCCCCGCCATTATATTTTAATTGGCAGGCGTTTTGTTCGCGTGCTTATTACTCTTTCTGGATTTCGTTCAAGAAAATGTTGGCTGAGGGGAATTTTGTCCGAGTGTTATTTTTATTTTTTTGGAGAATTTCGACCGGGAAAATGTTGACTGGGGGAAATTTTGACTGGGGGAATTCGTTCCGTGGTTTTTTCGTCTGGGGAATTTTTGTCGAAGGGGAAGGGGCCGGATACTCCATTTAGTATAGTTTAGTGTATAAATGAAACCATGTTTTTTTCAAATAATGATTCCAAATACTTCTGACAAAAATGGGTCCTCTGATCCGTTGTGGTAGGTGTAGTGTGTTAAATATATTTTCATTGAATTAATGTCCGTCCCGACTCTTGATAAGTGGGAGCACGCATTGTTTTTCTGCTATTTCTTGACCACGTCGACGACGAAAGCGATGACCCAAATGACCAAAGGACATGACGTCCGTAGAACAGATTGTTCTGGTATGTCTGCAGATATAAAAAAGTAGCACCATCGCAGATTTCGGTTGCTTTTTATTACTGCATATGCAAAGAAAGACTGTAAATCAACCCTAAGTCATAATATTCACGACTCATTTCATAGACCTACTCTCGAGTCAATTTGAACGATTTTCGTATACGGATCATCGTATACGAAATAGTATGCATAGTTATGTATTCGAATAATTATGACTGTAAAAAAGATTTTCCTTATCTATAATAGTTGATTCGTATACGAAGATCGCTCGCATAAATTCAACAGACCTCCCTCTTTAAATTTCGAAAGGTTACAGTCAAAAAACCAATCAAGTCTTGCAAAAGTAAACTTTTATCATTATAGTCAAAAAGGATCTATGTATCAGCGACCATTAGAAGGAGCCCCTTGAAACCATTTTGACTTTAAAGCTTATTATATTATCTACAGCCTAAGTGGATGTCATTTCTTGCCTCCCACGCCGAGAGTCTGCGCATTCAATCAAAGACTACACGATGGGGCACGTTGAAACATTCGAGGACGGAGCATATTGGAACAAAAGAAATGGTATATCTTATGCAATTCTCTGATGCAATTTTGAACTGTATGCTGGAGGGGTGTAGTAAAATCTATGAAGATCAGGCGTGGTGCGTTTGACATCACGGAAACCTCGATAAACGACGATAAACCTCGATGACGAAGCCTCATCTAATGTTTCGTAGATCTATGTTTAGTGCAGTGCCTGAAGTGCCAACCAATGGGCTCATGTAGACTGTACGTTGAAGGACACCCGATTTTTTCATTGCGAAAATTACGACTTCCACCCCCGGAAGAAAAAATAAAATAAAAGACAATTTAAAAAAATTGATATTATTAAACGTATTAAAATTATACCAATTTATAATTTACATTTGAAATAAAACGTCAATATATACTTCTGGACAAAAACATGTTATTTTGCGTTACGTTTTTATCCATTTTTAAACCGTTCCAATTTGCCCCGTAGCAGGCAAGTTGCGACACATTGCAAACTCAATTGAATTTTTCGCTACCACGAGTAGCCGGCATACAGGATGTTTAAAATTACAAATAATATAACCAAACGGTTATGGAACACAACCTCTATAACTTTATTATAAATCATTAAAGCAATTTTTTTTTAAATACCAAACATAAAGTTTTCCAACTAGTAGCCCCACTTTCCCCGACTATATCGAATTGCTTAAAGTGTACTGTCTTTTCATAAAGAATGACAATAATGAAATTGTATTATAACATATATTGGTGTAATAGCACTCGTTGCCTTCATGCAAAAAGAATTCACCTTGAATTCAAAATGACCAGCATAATCTAGTTTTGACTTATAATCACATTGTTATTCATGAAAATGGTTAAGGAGGTATAGGTTCTTACGTCAAACATCCGCAATTTTTTTCGTTTCTCAGAGAAAGATGTGTAAATGAAAGCTTCACAGTTTCTTTTCTCATGCCTCTTTAATGGAATATTAATTAATCAGGTAACATCACACAGGCACAACCATCATCCTTATGTATAATTACAAGTGAGAATATACGCAGATATCAGATTCATGAGAATGTCTTTTTTATATATTAAGGTTAGACGTATCCGGGCGCTTTGGCTCTTGGGGTCTCTTTCAGTCAGATTTGATATTTGACAGAAACAAAAAATTTCAATGCATGAATTTGCTCCTGGCCCCGGTGTCTTATCACAACCAATTCGTTAGTTATGAACTTTTTAAGGAAACTAGGGTTGGGCGGACACGGGCGCTTTAGCGCCCGGGTCTTTTTATGTCAGTTTTGACATTTGACATAAACAAAACATTTGAATGCATAGACTTGGTCGTGAACCCTGTGTGTCTGACGACACCGGCGACCAATCAGAGCATGAATAGATCGCTCACAATGAATTTCGCATTTGTCGCTTATGAACTTTTTAAGATAGGAGGATCGAAGATAGTGTTGAGCGAGAAGAGTATCAGTAAGGGGAATGGGGGTGTCTTTGCTGGCACGCGAATGATGGCATAATGGGAACGTGACACAATAATCAATATGGCTTTATTCAGATCAATCACAAAACCTAATATCCATTCCTGTATGGCATCAATTACCATGAAATAATTAAGTTCCGTCTAGCTGAAAGCTTGACGATAGGGTTTATATACACCTATCGTTAGAAAGGAACTTGATGTAATCGATAATCGCCGACAAACACGATTGTATGTTAAGCCATATCTCATTGAAGGAAACTCGATGCTTAGAAAGGCTCTACAGCACGGGCAAACTATAAGCCTTTAGGCTTGCCATTCGAAACTTCATCTTTAATTCCATTTTTATCATCGGTCACTGTCGTTGGTGCTGTCTTGCCGGGACGTTTCTTGACGTACGTCTTGTAATAGAAATCGGAGAATAGAACGATCATGAAGAGATTCTGAGGAATGAAGATCGCAGCTGGCCATTTTGGAAATCCGCAATCAGGTATCCAGATAAGTTGAGCAAAATGATAGAGAATGAGAACGAACTGAACAAGCTGAAGTTGCGTGATATACTTTTTCCACCAGGATGTTTTGATTTTCATTGAAGTCACGAGATAGTAGCTGTACATTATCACATGGACGAACGAGTTTACTAAACCTGACAGAGAAAAAGACAATGAACAATAGTGAGTTTGTGAAACAAATAATATGAAATACATTATTGAAAATTCATATTAACTCACCTAAAAAGGTAACATGACCTCCTGGCAGATATTTTACAGCAACCCAGCCTCCGAGGACCATTCCACCGTGATGATAGACATGCAAGAAGGATACCTGATTCTGTTTTTTCCGTAGTACGAAGAATATCGTATCCAGAAGATCGATTATTTTGACGATAAAGTAAAGCCATACAGCTTCTGCGATCTAAGAGAAGGGTTATAAGTGATTTCTGTCGCGTAGATTATATTATGCAAGATGATGTCATTGATCCTTACCTTCACTGAACGTGGATCTAATGAATAATCAACGGGTTCGCAAGTAAAATTGTAATGACCTAGCCAACCAAGTACAAGCGCCTGAAATAATTATCACCAAACATTGTAATCAAATGATAGACATCTTCATATAATAAACTCCACTCTCTGAAGTTGCACTATTGTAATACCTGGTAGAGAAGATACCCGCTTAGAATGATCTGTACGACGTTGTAGATCTGAAGTATCCTGTGAAGTTCGAAGGGTTTTCTGTTGGCCATCCAACTTGGGCCGAGAATATGAACAAAATAAAGATATGAAAGTACTATAGCTGTTCCAGGCCAAGGTGTGCTCATTAAGAACCAATTGTGAGTCCTAGGATCTGCAGATCGGAAAGAGAAAAATCACCTGATGTCTTAAATGATATGACAAATCTTAAAAGATATCGTCAGTACGAACCTGACACCTCCTCATTGTAGTAATGATACCCATCAATAAGTGCCTTGATTATCGTTGCCATGATGGTATAATCTCTCTGTCTTTTCACTAATGATGAAACTCAGCCCAATGTTTTAAGTACGTTAAACGCAGGAGTGTCAAGCGTACTTTCTTGCTTCTGTACGATAACTGTTCTATTCAAATATTGCCACTGTTTTAGAAGGGTCGTCGGTTACCCTCTGGTCTGTTTCTTCCTCCGCTATGTTTCACGCAATTCCAGGCGGTCAGCTAGACGATCTTCGAGGAGTTGCTAGTTGTCTCGATGGCGACTCAAATTGAAAAGACACAATGACAAGGTTTGAGAAACATTCAAGAAACCCTCCGACCCACCCAACCTCCACGGAGTACCGTAACAGACTGAAATCGTTATTCAAGACCAAAGCAAAAACCACTTAACCTTAGTATTGCAATTAAATATATGCAGTCACTTCAGGAGAAATAATTAAATGCGTAGTGTTTAAATGTATATCGTATCCAAGTGATTGTGCATATAATGAAGGTGGCGAAGAATGTACGACGAATACAAGTTGTCGAACCATCATATGATGAAAAAGACGAAGAGTTATCATGCGTATAGATACGCAGTAACTATCTTACTCTTTGATCTGTTACATCGTAACTTTCGGCCACATAAATTAGACCTTCTACAAGACACCCCGATTTCAATCAATACATATCTAATAGAAGAGTAGAAGAAAGATTTTAAGAGTATGCATATGTATAAAGTGAATAGTGCCCGCGTCTGACCTTTGAGGCCCATGACGTAAGATATCCGTTTCGTGTACTCGATATTGATTGAATTAAATTTCTAACTATTCTTTTCTCTGCCATTTTTGAAAAGTAATCTTTTGGGACTTTCTTATTTTCGTTGGTAGGATGCATTCTAATACCATCTTATTGCAAGCGTAAGAATGGCGTAGGTTTTAAAACCATATCACTGCATGTAATTCATAATAAGTCATCTCATATTTTTATGTGATGTATGGCACAGTGATAAGTACTCTGAAACCTAAATAAATACTTTCTTTAAGTAAATTCTTGTTTATCTCACGCAGAGTATACCAACAATAAAATTCTGAAGATGACCCAGACCCGGGTCGAAACGTAAAAGACTCAATTCTTTTATAAGGGCGCCGTTTAACTTGAAATTTGAAAACTTTTTGAAACGTCATGAAACATTTTTAAAGAGATTTTCATATCAGAATACTCAAAATAAGATTTGGCATTTTTTAAAATTGTCATTAAACACTTAACATTGCAAATGTTGAGATAACGGATGCAAATTTTCAACCTAGATGATCTAACATTAAAAAATGATTGGTATACAATTTGGTAAGATAAAAATATTTGGACTTTCTCTCTAATTAAGTTTATCGACAGCTTTCAATACAAAAAAAACGAAACATGAGCTATGTTATCTTCAATTACTTATAGGAAAGAATAGGGTACCGCCGATCACCCCTAAGAAAATGCAATTTGTAGATATTGAATTTTATATTAACGTCATCACCACAAAAAATTGAATTGTTTAACGTGCGTTGCTAGTTTGTGGAAATAACGCACAACACGCTTTTCATATGTACGGGGAGCATTTGACGTCTTGTTTAAGTGCGTTAAATGCTTTGTTTCTACACACATTATGTGTAAAATCAACACGTTTAACCGTGTTATGCTTGGAACACGGATCAGACCTGTGTATGCACATAAATGACAATAACAATACTGTTACTGAAGGTCATACTTCCTAAAATTAATAATTAATAGAATTAATAAAAGTAACAACATATAAAACCTATAAAAATGACTTCCATAGACGCGCGTGTTCAATCAATACACGTTGGTTGCATTCTCTTCTTACATACGTTAAGACGTGTAAAAAGTGTACACAGCGGATAATGCACGTAAAATGTGTTAAGACAACGCACATTTTTTTTTGTAGTGATGATAAATTCTGTTGCAGCCATTAACGGCTATTCGGACAATACCAATAAAAACTTTAAAGAATACACATTCAAATTCTGATTAGGATGACCGGTACTCCCGCACCCTCACCTAATAACGACAAACTTTACCTTAATTTATTCTACAAGTAATAATTGAATTAATGCGATCAATGAAAGGTGACTACAATGACATTATAATTGATGCGGAATGACGCAAGTCGAGCAATGTTCTAGATAGGAGTATCAGAGAATGGATAATTGTGTTGTCTCTCCAGGGAAGACTCAAGTTCCAAGGTAAAAGGAGTTCAATGGCCTCGAAATATTTCATTTTCATTGACATCATCGTCGTGATATACCTAGGCGACACGTCCAGGAAGTGGGTTATTCCAGTTTCCAGTAATATCAAGAAGAGTTGTTCATTTATTTTTTGGCAATATTTATAACGATAGTGTATTAAACTGCGAACGATCTTTATATATTAAGATGGAGTTTCGACAAGTTAGAACTCGGGTCATTGGCAGTTCTGACTGAGACCCGAATTGCGGCTTACCAAAATTTTATCGTAATATAATGGTAGCCCATAGACACTTAATACACTAACCCAAAAGAGTTCATTTATTTTTTTAATGATAATTAGGGCGTCGAGAAAATCTACAAATTAACTAAGCATTCTTAATCTCACACGAAATACTAATGAATTAATTCCCGCAAACAATCAAACAAAATATCCTGGAAATTGTATCTTGCTATAAGATAATTTGCGTCAAAATATTTTAAAACGAAAAAAATTATGTCAAAATAACTTATAATTATTCACTAAACGAAAATTACAAAAATATATTATGCCAAAATAAGTTATTATGTCGCCAAAATGTCCGGAAAATAAAATCTTTCGATGAAACAATTGGTGAAATTGACCTGATATGTGATTTTATGATTTATTGAACGATGACCTGTTCGTGAGAAAACATAATAATTATTATTTTAGTAAGCAATAAATGTACCGTTGAATATAAAATGATTTGTTTTCTTACTCATTTGTAATTTGAAATGCGAAGAGTAAAAAATTATAAGTCAAACATAACTGATTAGAAATGAGTAAAATTGAAGAAGTCAACATAGTTACATTGTATTAAAATATCTTATCATTTTTTGTCAAAATTTAAAATAAATCATGTGCTACTCTTGCTTTCATAACAACAATAAGTTATTTTTATGACCCTGAAAATATCTGATTCCAGAAAATAAAATATTTAACACAACGTAGAGCCCTTAATTTTCATGGTACGGGAGTCATCCGGCATTCATTTTTTTCGCTTTGATAATCTATTGAATTGCATTTAATGATTTTACGATATTAGCCAGAGTGGGAAAGAATATCCGCACTGTTGCTCAGAGCACACCACGTGGAGATTAGCGTCAACAATGTATAGTACATATTTTATGTTACAAAAATTTGAATTGTGTTTTGCAGCCAAAAGTTGTATATATGAATTATAATCTCGCACAGACACTCACGGGCAACCAAAAAATACTCAGAGACACTCACGGGCACCCAAAAAATACTCACGGACACTCACAGGGACTCGCACAGACATTTACTCATTCACATACACGCCTGGGGGATCTAATGGCAGGACTTTAAAAAACGAGAGCCTCGGGGTCTAATAATGGGACTCAGAAGCGGTAGGATCTGAGGGTCTCATAGGAGGACGAGGAATGAGGGGATTTGCAGGAGGATTTATAAAAAATCAGGGCCGAATGTGTTTATAGTGGGACTTATAAAAATAAGGCTCGACGGTTTTCGTCGGAAGATTTAAATCTGCAAACGACCATCAGGGTGCAAAGCGCCTGAGCCACAATAACCTGCTAGTTAATTTATATATGCAGAATACATTGTTCATTCATTTTTCATATTATTTGCCATCCATTTTTTTCCATGGAAGATATTACGCACTTCAACGACTACGGTATTTCGAAAATAATCTTCTTTTTTTTTATAACGCAACGTTGACACTATTTTTTCGTTGTCTGGTTTAGTGACGCAATGGAAAGTGAATTTAATGTTAAGACAATGATACCCATACTATACCGGAATATATATAAATAGCCGGAAATGGTGGCCGCTCAGGTCTCACAGTCCTGACCTTACCGTATTCACCCACAGAACAACAGCCACGATGTGCGACGCACCGTGATTCAGTAATTTTATTATCTACAATTAGCATATCTATTTCATGGTAGTCAGCGCAAAAGTACTCCATAAGAGCAGATCCTTTGAATTTTTTTGCTGCATCTCGACTTAATTTGTTCATTGGAAATAACCAATGGACAAAAAGTTGTGTATCACATCGTATTTTATAAGCCAACTGTTCTGTCATTGATTGAATATTATCAATACTCGGTTTGATTGGTGAATTCGAGGAATGAATTACCAAGGGTAAGAAAAATAAATTTGTAAAGTAATTTACAGCATGTCACTCAAATATTGTATTTCTATGGAATTCATGACTTGGTATTATGTATACAACTCGCTTTAACAATATCACCATTCTGAAATCTACAAAATGTACGCGCAATTAATATTATGAGACTACAAATGCCTTCAGAAAGTATAAAATAATCTACGAGAAAATGAAGAAAATAAAAAAATATTCACGTTACTTTCGAATTCCGAAAAATTGTGATTAAATGCTTCAAAGGGTGGGATTAACTAATCGAAAAGTTCTTGCTGGCTCATTTCCTGTACAAATTTGTTTACAATTCTGAACATTTTCATTCAGATTATATATATATATAACAAGTATTTATTTGTGCCAAGCATTTCTGCAGTCCAGTTCTAATTTTACAATTCGACAGGATAATTATAAGGTGCCCTTCTTTAACGACCGATGAAGGACGGAACTGATCTTTTTTTATTGCTTTCTGCATTATCTACACCAGAATACCTTTCTTATCAATGTTCGTTCGCGATCGGCAAAAAACTGTCCTCTTACACGTTTGAGAGGCCATTTTCGGTGATCTAATACACCGATGGAGCTGTTCCGATGGTAACGAATCGTAATACACATTTTTCTCTAGCCGATTTACTTTTCGAGCAAATGCAAATTTGCTTTGAGATTGATACACAGCGAGAAAGCGAATTTGCCTTTTTACAGAAACATTGCCAGCACCCTTGAAACAAAATTGAGTTACAGTTTTTGCTATCGACTGAGCAGAGGATGCGTATGGGCGGAATGTGTACCAATTTCTTCGTAAACCTCTGAAAGGATCATAAAAGATATATATTTTTATTTATCTTTGCGTTACCTAAATGTTGGCTTTTTTATGGCGGCACCACACATTTTACTGAAAGAAGCATCATTTATTTTTCATAGGTAAAAGAAAATTTGAACGAAAAATCCAAAACAAAAAATTCAAAATATCTTTTTGAATTTTTTTATTAAAAGAATATGAAACTACTAAAATGTATTATAGTTGTTCCTGATTTTTTTTAAAACATGCTCAAAATACCATTACAAACAATTAATGGTTAGAAACTTTTGACAATATATATATTTTTTGTTAAATCCTCTTTTTTGTCTGAAATTGGTGAAATTAATTTTAACAATCGTGTCTCATTTGTAACTCTTTGAGCACAAAATATCGGTTTGATGATGTCACGCCGATAATTTTCCGTTGGTACGTTACCGACTACAAGTCGTTTACCGAGCTTAACATGCTGTAATTGCACAGCTGGATTCAAGCTGTGAGAGATCCCGATCGAAACTGTTATCGGTTGAGCAACATTTTCGCCGAGACGTTTCTTCAATCTGTAAGTTCTTTCTCTTTCATTCTTTCCATAATTTATATCAGTCGGATTTAATGTCGTTGCTGCGGTATCGGGAACCCGTCGTGACACCATTTGCTTTTGACTCTTGACTATCCCTCGTTTTCATATAGTTCTTCACGTAAAACGAACCGAAGAGGTAGATAAACAAGGATGAATTGAAGATCAGGAGTATTGTCAAAGGCTTCGGAAAGCTGCAGTCCGTGACAAACATCAGTTTGAGATTTTGTACCAAAATTATCGAGAACTGAATGAGTTGCAGCGACGTCAGGTATCTCTTCCACCAGAGATATTTTTGTATTTCCGGTCCCATTGCCGATAGCATGTAGTATCCATACATGATTACGTGAATAAAGGAGTTTATGGTACCGAGTAACGTGCAATGTCCACCAGGAAGGAATCTCACGCCTATCCATCCGGTTACTGGCATAAGGGCGTGATGATAAACGTGAAGGAAAGTGATTTGACGGTCCTTTTTACGCAGTACGAAGAAAACCGTGTCTAGTAACTCGATGAGCTTGCAGATGTAGTACATCCAGACTGCGCGTGCCATCTATATTAGGAAACAGTAGAATGTTACTTAGGATTGACAACAAGTGTCTACTTCATTTTTATAAAAGTCATTAATATTAAATTATATAAAAAATACTGATCGTTTTTTTTTTTCTAAGAGTGTTTTTCGGGCAAAAGCAAATAATCGCTAAATTCTTATGACAGCTTATTTGATTTTGTTCAAGAGTAGCACTTCTGAAAAGTATAATTATCGGCTTCGATGCCGTCCAAGTTTTGTCACTTCACCTTAACGTAACCCTTGCAGTACAGTCAAGTAAATCGGGTACTGAGATTCAAAAAATCCTTTGTACATGCTTTAAAGGAGAAACTAATATGAACTAAGGCGAATCCGGATTATAGTGTTCCTACTTAATAGGGACAAATTCACATAAAAATAAATTTACAAAAATCAAGTTAATTTACGTACGTCTCATAATATTAATAAAACCACGTGCGTGTTTTTTATGCAATTTTTTAATAGTCAAAATTGTTATTGTAGTTCAATCGCAATGATTTCGAAAAATATGTTTCAAAAAACGAAATAAGATTACTCTCGTCAAAATCGAACGAATATGACTAATTTGACTTCACAAAAACTGCATAAAAATATGACCGTGGATTTATTAGCGGAAACCAAGTTTTTTTTTTGTAAATTTAGATTATATACTATTTGTACTCCAAGTGGGACCACTTCAAACTAGATCTATCTTAGTAAATACTAGTATTTCTTTTAAAACGTGTACATTTTCTTATTCTTATTACTCGATTCATTTGACTGCACGCCAAGCTTTACCTTAAGGGATGACTACAGTGATTTGTTAACTTTTTATTCTTGTCCAATATTTAAAACGTGAGAACATCTTTGGCAGTATTTTTTCAGACCGTAGTACCAGCTGAAAATGTTCTGATTCTACTGGAAATTACATTAAATGGTGTAAGGTGTCCTCAAAGAGCATTACGATTATAAAAACTGATTTTTCTGGAAATTGTGTTAAACCTAGCAAAGTGTTCTCAAGTAGTGTTACGGTCTCGAAATTAGTGAAATAGTGCAATGTGTTCGTAAATATCATTACGATCCTTATGTTATTAAAAAAATCCTTGTAAACCTTATTTTTATTTTTAACACATAATGTACGTCCACTTTTTTCACTTAATTACTGCAAAGCGATTGTAGCGTTTCTGTGTGAATGTAAATCGAAATGATCACCAAATTTAGGCGTGAATTTGGTGTTCTGACGTAAGAAATACTTTGTAACAATAAAAATTGTAGATTTTGGGTAAAATATCAACATAATCTCCTTTTAATGGTTAAAAAAAATGATCAGTATTTTTACTATTGGAAAAAAAACTTGTTTCTTACCCTGATGGCTTTGGGATCCATCGAGTAATCGACTGGTTCACACGCGAATCTATAGCCAGTCAACCATCCAGCCATCGAAGCCTCATATACCATATATATGCTTAAAAATACTTGAGTAAGGTTGTAAAATATAAGGGTTTTTCTGAGGGTATACGGTTTTTTGTCACGCATGTACCTCGGTCCTGCCGAGGTACTGAAGTAAACATACGTCATGACGATCATGAGTAACGGTCCCGGTCCAGTGACCATGAACCAGTCGCTCGTCCTCGGATCTGAAATGTCATATTTGCAAATTTTAATTCTCTTTGTATCAAACTAAGTATGAAATTCTGGTAGTGAGCGATTTATTCATGCATGAGTCATATAGTTACCAATCTTGTTTTGCATGAGATCCTGGTACCAATCCACAATACCCATTGTCGCGGTTGCTTTTGAACTTTAAAATGGGTCGTTTGAAAGAAAATAAAATCTGTAACATAAAAAATGAATAATCAAGGATTGCGTATACATTCAGAGCAAAGTTTAATTTACTATATATATATCTTATTGTGGGAAATAATAAAAACGTCGTGGTTTAAAAATATATTTGCGTAGAAGGGTTCGGTATTTATTCATATAAGAATGAACAGTTTCACAAAAACAGTTTTTAAAAAATCTCAAAAATGGGAATTTAGATTAAAAAATGGAAAACGCTTTCTGATATATATTCGGAACAATCGAGGACCTTATGTTATTGGACCAAAAAAGAATTAAGTTTTCCGACTATTTTTAAATAAATTTGTTAAAATTATTTTATCGGTAACTTTACGACATTGTTATTAATATTATTTCAAATCAATGTTATTAGTATATCGAATATCGTTGGTTTCTTCCAAACTTTTATCAAAACTCACTTTTGGCTTGGAACGTATACGCGAAACACCTCTCGAATATAACAATCTTTCTGATTGTTCCAAATACATATAATCTTTTTTTTCTAAAATTTTCTTGTAATTGTCAATTTTTTCTTTCTTATGAATGTTTGAAATGTGAATTTAATTTTTTTTCCTTATAATGGTTCCATATGACATATAAGAAGATTCAAGATCATTGAACGAACAGTTTTATAAAAGCAGACTTAATGTTGTTACGAAAATTTCATAACTTTAATTACACAGAAAATATTATGTTCGGAAAATTCATAGAATTCATTGAATATGATAAAAAGTTTAATCGAATCTGTTAAACACGTTTTATTTTGCTAATCTATTAATATAGATCTTACTATTATTATTACTCAAAATCCGTATACTTGGTATCTTTAATAACATTGATTTGTTTTTCACATCATTTTCTCGCCTCAATTGAGACGAGAAAGTATATACTCGTATTGTAATCAAAATCAAATTTGCCCTCAGTGCATCCAATTAAATTACTAGTCAGATATTAGAGCAACGAAAAGAGTTGGCCGATGATATAATATTTCATAATTCATATTGACTGGTTAGTCCATAAGCCGATCGCGTGTAATCGCTACAATTGTCAGTAACCCCTTTGAGAAAGATATTTCCAAAATACCAAAGCTGCTGGACGATAGAGATGCCTATGATTATTCGAGCACCGGGAGATGCTTATTCACTTCGAGGAGTCGCGATGACACTGCTGTTATTACTGCAGCGTGAGCGATTAAAACTAATAACATTAATTGACGTCTCACGACTTCGGACTAATAATTTTTAGCACGAATACAGCGTCTTTACGAACAAAGTGTCATCTGCTCGGCACGTGATTCAGTACTTTGGCAGCAAAAGTAATCAGTGACACTGTAGCCTTTGATTAGCAACACAGATATTTCTTAGGATCCATTGTCATACTTTTGCTCAAACTTAGTCTTTTTTTAATTGTCCAGAAATTGTTTTCACCAAGTGCCCGATGGGTACGACAATTGCATTTCAGTAAATGTTGATAGTGTCTAACAATTATGCACTTACATTCAATAGTATGCATTCTGGTGAATATTTTCACAGATTTTTTTTTTTTTTACATTGCAAGTGCATAGCAATGCTCTCGTTGCCACGGTTCTCTGTCAGTACGACATAGACAGAGAATTCTTGAACCAAGGTGAACGGGATCTTTTTTAACTATATATTCTGTACTGTCGTATTCGCTTCTGCTCAATCTCCTTCGCTCAGTTCTTTACTCTCGCTTTCATTCGGTTCTGTGAACTCATCACGTTCCTTCAACCCGGTCATCACATTTAACCAGACATAGCCGACACTAATAATAAGGAAAATCTTGACAGAATAGCCATGTCAATGAATTTGCGGATTCTAAAACTTTGCGTAGTCCAGCAGCAGGGAACCTTTAGAGAAAACTGAGTCAATAGATAAAGCCGGTTTCTCTAAAATCTGCTACCTCATGGTGGTGGCAAATTTGAGAGGAACCGGCTTCTTCGGTTAAAATATTCAATTTCACACGACAAAGTCATCACAGAATAATAAAAATCGATTGTTTACAAACATATCCTACAATCATCAAACACAAATATATATATATATATATATATATATATATATATATATATATATATTCTCACATCATCATGATTCAGAATATTTTAACCGGAGAACCCGGTTTCAAAATTACTCCCATAAGTGTTCCAGGTTTGGGAACCGAAAATAAATTTAAAATCAACATTCTCTGCTTCAACACCTCTATGAAAATATTGACAGATAAACTATAGAGAGATAGCAATGATTGATTTCAAACTTGTGTAAATCATCCATGAAAACTCATAATAAAGATTTCAGAAGGTGACTTAGACCCGAGTCGAAACGTAAAAAAGATCTCACTCTTTCAACGAGGCCGCCTAAAGCCGTTACGTTGAAAAGCTTGTATTATCGACCTCGAAATAACTTTTCGTGGATTTTCCTATTTTATGGTGTTATAATTAAATTAGGTAAATCCAAAATCCATAAAATATAAATCATCGATGATTAACCATGAATGATTCAGTTTTTGATGGGTTTTATAACAACGATAGCAAATTCTTAAAACATTCTCGAAAAAAATTATCCCATAGCAAGATTTTTTAAAAAGATCCTTACAGAATGCTAAAGAACCCTGAAACTGACACAAAATTTTTATTTTTTTGAAAGTTTTGTTTTTGACAACTATCATTTTCAAAATATCACATTTCTCTAGTCCCTTAATATAGAGAACATTATATTTCGCGCACAGAATTATTCATCGGCTTGCCATACATAGTTAATGACGAATATTATGAACAAAAGACAATCACAGATAATAGTTTTCTTGACACCCCCAATTAACGCACATAACAGCACGTTAATTCGTCCTGCAGATTTTTTTCGACATACAGATTTGACGCAATACACTAATACCCATACTTTGGGTCGATTTTACGTTTTTTTTTAAATCCTAAAGATCCCTGATAAGGCCCTTTTGCTGGAATAATGCGCCATACGTTCTCTCGTTATCATCTACAAAATCTATACGTGTATGAAGACAAAAGGTAATTGGATAATGCGAGTGATCGTGAGATTAGAAGAAACCGTATTTTTCCCGGGTTTTTTCTCTTGTTTTATCGTTCGACCAGTTGAGCGAGAGAGCGAAAGTGCGGAAGTTTTAGCTCTGTACCGAAATTCCTTTAGTCATCAGTTGACCAAGTCACGATTCGCGGTTTTGAGGATTTCTATATTTGGTGGACGAGAATGAACGAGTGTTATTCTCAATTGTACTGTTTCTGTTGATGGTCGCCAATTTGTGTAATTAAGGGGTTTGAGTCACCTGAAAATAATAAAAATAAAATAGTGACGACAAATAATACGACTTGACAGGTTCAATCAAATGAAGCATTTACATTTTTACGCAAATGGAAACAAATTTTGCACCGATAGAGTGGATATAACAAATAAAATCACGTGATGAAATGGATTTTTCGTCCTTGTCAAGTAGCAGTTATTTAAAAATGACATAAATTCATATGTGCATATGCATCACAATTTCATTTTCATTATTGTGAAGTGACTCACCCACCTTAAAGTCATCTAACAGGATAATAAACGAAACCGGTTGTTGTTCTAATAGCTTCGCCTATCTTAGTGTTTCCAACGGTCTCTACCAGGTACTTAATCAAATGTTCCTGGTGTTAATCCTGATATCGCGTAATTTACAAAAGTAATAGCGTAAAATGACTTTTTTCAGATTGTTCAAAATGCTAAAAAATTTAAACCTCTCAACCGCTTCGCGCCATTTACAATCTCAAATGTTACTGTGTGTTAGTCCACTTGCGGACCAAATTTTGAAATAGATACATGAAAAATTACGAAAGTTATCGTGCTAACAACGAAATCTGCGCACACACACATACATATATTTTTTCGAAACCACTTTTCTCGACGTTTTGGACCATTCTGAGTCCTAACATGAAAATCTCGTAAAAAAAATTACACGAAAACGAAGCATTCTCTATGACGAAGCAAAAACCAAATAAAAAATAACCCCTTTGTGTTTTCGTTTTTCGATCCTTTTCAACGCCGCGAGAAAAAACTCGATAATACGAGGAACCGAGGGGGAACACGCCGTATATACGATACCACCAAAGTGATCCACCTTGAGCCCAGTTCGTTGTAACCATGACTCAGCAAATTATGTCTCTCACGAGATGCAATAGCGTCGCAACATGAAGTAAAAGTAAAAGAAAACACTAACAAAGTTTATGTTACGAAAGGGTAGGATTTGTCGTCGAGACTTTAAATTTCAGATCGAAATTTATTCAGAAACCAAAATTAAGTTTTAAGTTCGATATTAAAAATGAGATTTAAATGCTTTTCACTGCACAATGCAGTGCATTCGAATTATTAATATATAAACACCCGAAATTTCGAACTTTTTTAATCATGCTGTGATTTAGTGAGATTGAAGTAATTTTATTAAGAGCATTTTTATACGCTCACAAGAAAAATATGAATTTTTATGGTTTTGTATAAAATTTCAAATTTCAAACATTTTTTTTTATTACGACACCTGATGTCGAAAGCGTAAAAAAAATCGTTATTTTTGCCGTAAAATGTTGCCTGAAATTACACATTCTGAATTGTTCTTTCTTGTGGGACATGAAAAAACGCACATTAACGTTTTTCAGAGTCGTCGATACGATTAGTCGTTTCTACAATATTACAGACTAAATAAGAAACGAAAAAGACGGCATATTCCGGCAGGACATCTTTTTATTATTTGAAATTTGGTATATCTATTGGAACCACTGAATCCAATTTTTAGAAATGTTGAGTACCTTTTTTTTGGTGGCTGAATTGATATGGAGACTGCATTGAAACTCTTGCCTGGTACTTGACCATGGTAACAATGATCGAATGTAAATATTTTTTTTTGGTATTACGCTCCGTACTTCATTAGATGCAATTTAACAACAGGTTACATTTGATAAAGCAATGATGACATCCCAATTGACAACTTACAGCTCCGAAAATGTAGTGAATACGTCAGTTTGAACTTAAAGTTCAAACTTCAGTTTCAACTTAAAGTTCGAACTTACTTTTTTTTTAAACCGACAAATTGACCATCAGTAATTCCACTACGTTGAGGAAGAGTACTTGGGTAATTCGTTCAATAAATAGCACGCCCCAATGAATGAACAGTACAATAGTTTTTTCTATAGACAAAAAAATTTGGTAATAATAATGTTTTAAACCTTTGCGACATTAATTTTGAAGTGGTAAACAGAGTTGGTACACTTATTTATGCCTAACTCAGCAAACCAGGTGTCACAACTAAGACTGTTAATTCATTGGTACTCTACCAATATCTCAAATGAACCGCATTTCCCTCAAACATTCTCAATAATAAAATATAAATGATATCGGTTATAGATGAAAAATATGTTAAGGTATCCGATAAAGCTTCAACATTGCACATTCATTTAAAAATATAATAATAAAAGTAATTACAAGATTTCGTGCAGCTTAACCGTTCATTCATTGGTCAGATAACGCTGTGTATTTGCCTCCGAATCGACTTTAGGATAAAAACCGCTATACCGGTTTCCAGGGGAAACTGGTTATCTTTAGAGGATGCGACTTCCGTTGAGGATCACTAATAGAAGACGCAGGCTTGTTTGTCGTAGTGTTTAAAATTGTATTAAATGGGTCCCTTGTATTGTTTGCCGGCCGCTCCGCTCAGAAAGCTTTACTGCTTAGGTAAAGCTTTTGGAGACTTTTTTCATTTTTTGACAATTTATCCTGATTTTGTAATAATTCAAACTTTTGACGCAAGAGTTAGGCCGGACTCATGATCATGTGACACATCATCATGAGTTAGCAGAAGTGACGACCGGGCACTGGAAAAAACTTTCAAAAGTGTTAAAAAAAACAGGTTAAGTTGTCAAAAAAAAGAAAGTCTCCAGAACTCCACCTGAGATTTCTGCTAACTCATGACGATGTGTCACATTATCATGAGTTAGCAGTTGTTCAAACATTGAAACAAAAAAGCTATCCTAGTAAAAAATTGTCCGCAACAACATATATAGGACAGACAAATAAAATACTAAAAAGATTCCAGACCAAGAGCCGAATCGTTTAAATTGATCTTCCAATAGTAAACCTAGCCGCCCATCGTCGAACACACTTCCCATTTTATGGGACATTTTAGATCCGTTGCTAAAATCTGAACTAATGTTGCGATTTCGTCCAAATTCAATATAAAAAGAACAGATCACTCAAATATAGATTTACGCCATGATTTAGCCTGATAGCTGGAAAAATGTTCCAGATTGAATGATAACAGACATTTTTTAAAATCTTAAAAATTCGAAAAGAAACATGGGTTTATACTCTAAACGGCACGCAAGATTGAGTTGATTCGGTAGAGCGTTTGACGGGTTATGGCAGTAGACATTTTTTGTATTGTTCAAGTTTTTGTTAGAGAATCTGATCTGCTGTTGGACCAACCAACCGATCAGTACGTAATTCAATTAGTTGTAGGACCAATTGATTTATAATTTCTTAAATCAATTAGATGTTTGGCCAACCAGCTGATTAGTTGGTAAATAAATAAGTTAGTTGGCTCCACAATAACTTAGTTCGTCTAACAAAAAATTGGTAGTACCAACTAAAATCAGGTGATTAATCATTTTATTGACAAGTTAGGAAAAACAAATTTTTAGTTACCACGAACAAATAATATCATTGGATCATATTTAACAATACAGTTGATGGGTTGGTGGCCACAAACCATTATTCTCCTTGTGACCCTGAGAGAGTTTCCTCCCAATAGCCTTGTCTCGGGTAAGATTTACCTTTTTCTTTCTTTACGCTGCTCATACGATCTTGTTTCAGGGGGTGGCCGATCGAACTTTCTTTTCAATTGAAAATTGTAAACAGGCCTCAACTCACGTGTGTCACACGATTAGAAATGTATAGTCTATCTTCAGTAGAAATTTGTGTAGTTTGCGTGGTAACGAAGAACCGTAATTATTACCCGATGCTCGCTTTGCAAGCACGAATTAAGGAGGCTTCGATGGTACAGTCAATCGCGTGCTTACGTAGAAAAAAATGTATGACAATGAATTTATCGAAATATAACTCAATTTACACTAGTAACCTATGAGACGTATTTTTACGCAGTTTTATAAAAGACAAATTTCTTATTTTTCTCAGATGTTGATAATTAGCAGCTCGATTTATTTGTTGAAGATTGTACTACGATTTTACCGAGGAACATTTTTCATTATATTCATTGTTTAAACATTACAGCCATATGTGAATGTTGTTTCTTTTTCGCTTAACGCTACGAAGATAATTTAACACAGCTCCTGAAAAAATCGTGTGACAAACAAAATATTGTGTGTCATTCATCTTTATACATCTTTCTCATGTAAGTAACTATTTGGTTTATGACTGAACAATATATGTTTTCACTTATAATAGTAGCAGCCGAATAAGTGAGATGTTCGTCAATGAACATTAGCAATTTTTATCTGACTCTCCTTATTAAACAATTGTCAGTTTACATTACAAACTCAAACTTTACGACACGTCTTACTTGAAAATAGGTAATTAAAATGCAATTATATCTTTTGGATTTTATTCGTGCCATAATTCTCCATTGATTACTATAAATTTATTGATTTTCATCGATTTATCTCGGACAGAAACAGGTATATAGTTTTGATGTAGGAGCCTAATAATTTTAAATCACTCGTTTGTGTGAATTCAATACTATGAAAAGTGTTACAATTAACACCAAATCAGTAAACACTGGCCAAAAGTCAACACTTACTTGCTTTTAACATGCTGGATGTTAAACAGCGTAGAATAGATCAAACACTAAGGAAATAAATAATGCAAGTTCCTGCTTTTAAATGAAATCTGTTGCATTCGCAGAGCTTGTCATTTCTTTTACTCGTTTATTCATTGGTTTAATTTATGAAAGACGACCGTCCAGAAAGTTGTATGACGTAAAATATTGTGAAGTCGTTTGTATTGTCATCGGTAATTTTTTGCATCTATAATTTTTCCCCCTACATCCGGTTATCGTAGTAATGCTCTGGTACGACCTGGCAATTTATCTTAGATAATTCTATCCATGAACATCTATCGATAGCGCCGCGTTTTCATGATGCCTTATCGAATAATCGCCTATGTAATTAATTGTATCTTTATTACGCATGCACGTAATTGATAACCTATTCGCTGAAGTATTACAGTACCGGGATTACAGGTAAACGTATTTGTTGGTTAGCGTACTATCACAGTAGGAATACAAATCAAGAGGCAGGTGATGAGACCTTCGATTTGAACCAGCTCGTGCCGAACCGACAGTGAAGAAGCATCGATTACGCGATAATAGTAGACTATAATTCAGGTCATCGACGTATCGATAATTTTCTCGTATGCAACTCCACAGACTTTTATATGAAGTTCTACGTAAAATGATATATATATACACATACACGCTTACACACGTTAAAAAATTAATGTAAGCTTCTAGGTACTGAAATTTTCCACACACAAACTGCTATATTAAATGTAATATACAAGTGAGATGTAAAATTAAAAGTACTTTATACTAAATATTGTGAAAATTAGAAAGTTTAATGTGCAACTTTTGTAATTCAACTTCACTGTTGTATTAAAATTAATATATCAGTTAATGAGTTAAATTTTCAATATCTTCTATTTGCAAATATTTTCAGCAGCTCAGCATACTTTCTTTTCACTTCAAGGAACTAATTGTATACAGAAATTACTGAATGCGAAACGTCTCAAAAGTCGATTTTATCCGACTAAAAGTCACGTGTTAATCGGCACGTGTTACTATATGACTTCCTGTCGCCGAGAATCTACTCATTAATACCAAAGACCTAACATTTTCTTAGAATTTCCGAAACTAATTTGCAAAATCAATTATTTATTAACTATCGATTCGGCAGCGAAAATACCAAACAATTAATCAACACAGACACTATGTGACAATTGAAAATTGAATGAAAATAAAAATTGTCTAATATAGACAATTTTCATGTCTGTATTATTAAAGTTTTTCTTCAAATCGAAGTTATCAGTATTTTCAAGAGAAACATTTTTCAAACTTGACTTCTGAGCACGAATGTCAAAATTACAGTTAGAAATATCGAACATTATGAAAAGAGTTTTGCTTTCAAAACGGCGTATTATTGAATTTTTTTTTTAAATACTGATTTATTGAGAATTACAATTATTATAAATGCTTCCGAATAGGGGCACTTTTCAGATGAATCATTATTACTATTGTCAATGTAACGACAGAGAGAGAGAGAGAGAGAGAGGAATCTCGAAAAAAACTGAAAAAGAGTGCAAAGTAGAATTTTACACATTGTTCCCTCATTATTTTTGAATTTTTACAAAGATACCTCTACGAGGAATTATATTTTTCTATTTTGGCTTCCTCTTAGAGGAAGCTTTGTAAAAATTAAAATGTAGGATCTGAAGAAAAAAAATACAAACCACGTTACACGCGGCTGTGAAACGTCGTATCAAACACATTTGCGTTTTATTTTCATGACATACAAAGTTTTGCTTACTTATTGAATTTTTGCGTAGGCTAAACAAAAAACTGCCAATTTTGTTTAAAAAATTGAAAATCACGTAAAACCCGAATCGCTTTACCGATCTTGTCGAAATTCAATAACAAATGAGATTGAACATATCTTCATTTATGAAGAACTATTTCGCTGTGTCCGTGAACTTTTGCGAAAGTTAGAGCTATGTGGATACATTTTGTAAAAGAAATACGGCAATTAAAGAGAAATTAGTAATTCACTTACGTGCAAGACCGTTTGGGAGTTATGAACGATTGAATTTTCGATGCTGGTCAGAATATGCACACACATACACACACATACATTCATACGAACATTTTTTTCTAAACCGCTTTGCTCAACAATTTCGGTGATTCTGAGCATCTTGACATGAAAAAAAATCGTGAAACTAAAGCTTCCTCTACGTGGAAGCAAGCAGTATGAAAATTAAATAATTTTAATAATCGGAAGAAACAAGTATTTTGTAACAATTATTTTTCTTTAGACTTCTAATTGAGAAGCCGAAAAATATTCGGGTCTCTATTTTTAAGATTGATCTCCAAAAGTAAGTTGTTTATCAAAAATTTCAAGAGATAAATTTTTGTTTTCCAATAAAGAATATTTTTTGCAAGATTTATTATGAATATTTTCAATATAACGTGTGAAATAAAAATCTTAAATGAAAATAATAACAAAGCCTGTTTTTTTCAAAATCGTTCATTATAAAAGAACTATTGTCTTTTATCAGCGTTCCGATATTCGAACTATTATTTCGATTATAATATAGCTGTGAGTTCCCGTGAATGAAAGTAATGGAATGAGCCGTTGGTCAATGCAAAGTGCAGTAAATCAAGCGTTGATTTCCTGTTTCGTTAACATAAGTTCGTGGTCATGTGGTCAAGGAGGTAATAGATTCTAAACTATCTGGGGCTATTGTTAATGTTTCTATACGAAATCCAGATGCTTTTTGTTTATACTCTACAATCTATACTATGCATATAGCAATTGTATATTACAATCATGGTCACGAGTACTTTTTTACGTTTTCCAAAACGATCGGTAATGCAATGTCGATAGTTATATGTATAGCTGCCCAATAAAGGCACGACCACCGTTCTTTTCCTTTTTCTTATTCACATACGGCTCTTCTAGGACGCGGACATACTTTTATTAGTGACGTTGGAGATAATTACAGTTACTGGTTTTTATTCTCATTCGATTGATCATATTGATCAAATTTAACAACTCATGGTGTATTTCATTTTATAACTAGTATTATTAGTCACTCTTTAGTAGTGTGGCTTTTAAAAAGTTCATGGCGTGATCGCAACACGTGACTTTCTCATCACGATTTATGTATACATAAGTTTTCATCAACTGTAATTGATTAGGAACATACTAGATAATGCGTACATCAGATGTTTGCAGCTCTTTTCATTTCATTTTTAAATAATACTTAGCTCATACGCGCGCTAACCCAGAGATGATCCTATATTATTTGATTACATTTTTTTCTTCTTGCAAACGAATATTTTTCTATGAAACCAATTATTGGGTAAAGGAAATTAAAAAATATTGGTTGCTCCAATAAATTTTCTTTCCTTTGTGCAAAATTTTCTTTCATGCAAAGAAAATGCATGAAATTTTATGTACCGCTGTACTGGAAGTTTTTATGGAGAAACTATGTCATATTGTGAATTTGATACACAAATGTGAGATCGATCGATTTGCAGTACATTAAGACTTTGTAAGTACTTCAATTTTTACAAATTAAATTATTTTTACAGTCAAAGAGATATCAAAATTAATGTTTAAGCTGAACACCCCAATGACTGCACAGGTCTGAGCATCTTCAAGATACGTATGAGTGCAAAGAAAAAGAGACAGAAATACGATTTCTTATGGGTACATTTTTTCAACAGTATCTCTACTTCCGACTTTTTCTCTGCTTCTTTTTCTTACTGCAGCGATTCCTCTGCCACTGCCAGAAAATCAGAACTTACAAGTATACTGAGAAGAAATAATCGCAATCAAACTTCAAACCCCGCGCGACCGACAACTGTCAGAATTCAATAACATGACTGAAGCTACTCGTTGAGTGGCACGAGTTTCAGATGCCCCTCTTTTTTCTCTGTACTTGCAGCTTTTTTAGTGAATGCAATTTGTTCTCACCGATTGATAGCAGTTTTTAATAATATTAACCATTTGTATGGAAACGGTAATAATAAACAGAAAAAGCAGTCGGCCCTCATAAAGAGCAAAATATTAAACCGCAACCTGCAATTCCGAGAAGCGGCCACAGTGATCGCTTTGCGCGCCTGAGACACTTCAGAGTATTGTTGTCTAAGACACCTTGCTGAATGTATGAATGACTTTTTCCATAGTTTTGACAGGATTTGTTTCCTTCTATTCTTTATATCAAAGTAATCGAAAGTTAAGGTGCGGAAATTCCTGATTTTTGTGATTTTTGATCAGTAATAACAACTCTAGTTGTTTTCCTTTTTTTTATTCACATAGGGCTCTTCTAGGACGCGAAAATACTTTTGTTAGTGACTTTGTTAGAGGCAAATACAGCTACTGGTTTTTATTTGGACTTGATCTTTCTCTCGGGTGAACAAAGAATTTAGTAGCAACAAATAAATGTATTTTTAAGTGGACGCTATTCCATTAAGGGCGATTTTAGGAAATAAATATATTCAGAACAATTAGATTGTATAATGGAACGAAGTACCTATATTTCACAGAAAACAAATTTTAGTTAATTGAAATTAAAAAAATTAAATAAAGAAATTTCTTTGATTTGACTCCATCTTTTTTTCTGTTCTAAACTCCCTAAAATTACTTTTACTCTGACATTAACATTGCCAAAACTCACCTGACACTTTTGTTTTCAGATTGAACGTGGCTTAGCAGAATGAAAGTAAGCCTTTAAAGCGTATTGCAGTAAACTTGCGTTTCAACCTTTCCAGTGTATTTAGTGAGAACGAAGATGCAATCGTCGACTAAAGATGACGAAGAAGATGTAGATGAAACTAGCGGCAACAACACGATTTAAAGAGGCAGTTACGATGATTGTCGAAAATGCCCACCTCACCACCCTCTCGCTTTACGATCTGACTCTTCGCTCGATCACTTAACCACTGACTGTCAGGATTGCACGGCACCTTGCAGCTCACCTCGCTGCGGAGCCCCAAGATATTCTTTGTTCAAGTTAGGAGTCCGCCACCACGATCAAGGAGAACCTTGTGTACTTCTACCTCCACCTTTGCGTTTACCTCCACGCCGTCTTCGGTTCATCATTTACATACTGGCAATATACTGTTTCGAACATATCTACTCCAATATATTACTTTTATCATCCTTTCGAAAGGCATTGCGCACATATATCATCCATAATTTCACTATTTCTATTAAATACTAAAGCAGGTATGAATGCAGAGTCGTTTTTTTCTATAGTAACTCTTCACTTTGGCTATTTGTTTGTGCGAAATAAAAGTTTCTCCTGTTAACACGATTGTTAATCATTTCGCAAAATTAATTCCGAGACATACAAATTAAAATACAGAATATCTAATACATGTCAACAATAATTCAAAATCCGCATTTCACAAAGTTAAACGGATGCACTGTTTTGAAAAAGATTACATAAACAATAATATGCATGTCGAAGAATAATGAAAGAGAATTTGCAACAATAATAACCACACATATTATTTTTAAATCTTTTTTTTTTTTGTCGCATCACCATATGCCGTCATTCGCAACGTTTTTACATAAATAAAAAAACACAATAAATTATCCGAAGTAAAGTATATTTCATTTTACGTGAATTGTAGAATTTAAAATAGAAGCAAAGATCATCACTGTTCGCTTCTTTTAAATACGCATTTTATGAACGTGTAGCCTATAGTTTATTTATTATTAAATATTTAATAGAAATATTCTGCGTGTTATAATCCAATTGCAAAAAAAAAACAAATTATGAAAAAAATGTAACGAACTTTCTAGTATAAACTAATTTATTTTTACAGCCCACAGCGAAACTGTCCGTTCTGAACAGAATAATAATAAAAGTTGTTATCCAAAGCGTTTCCTGCAGACTATTCGCTTTATATAACAAAAACGACACTAAGCTTTTTGTACTACGAATCCAAAGTTTTTATCCATAATCGTCTACAATTTATTTTATTTCACAAAAAAAAAGATTGAAGGTTTCAAGTTTTACAAAAAATAAAAAGTATAAAAGACAAAGAAACATTGTATATTCATTATGCAAAATATTTTTCGTCACTTTTAAGAAAGATATTTATAATTGACAAATTTTCATCCACTCGGATATGTCAAACTTTTTTTTAACTGTGTACTGTGAGATTTTAATGCTCTTGCTCTGTTTAAGGAATGTGTTTCAATCAATCAAACAAAGTGCATGTGCACTTTACATTACAATTAATTATCCCTAATCGGGAATGAATGAAAAGGTATATTTAGAATTCTTTGCGTGTCGTGTCAAAGGCGACCATCACGTCAAGTTGCATACTGTATTAGAATTGCAATGCTGCGAATTTGTTCATTGTCATTCGGTTAAAGCGTTAATATGTAGATAAGAATCATTAAACGTTCAAACAACTTTAATTGACTTTCACTTTTTTTTGCTCTCATGCTACGAAGGCTGAAATAAAATCTTTCGTCATAGTCAAATGGTGATTTATTTATGGTGATTTAAGAGGAGCTTGTTTAAATCTTTAAAGAAAAAGGTCAATTCTGGTTTTTTTTTAAGAAACAAATGAAAGGATCTTTTTGTAACTTTTACAATATTATATTAAATATTGTAAAAAACAGACAAATTTAAGAACTTTGAAAAAAAAACTTCCGAAACTTTTTTTAAAAATTCCGAAGTAGAATTTTGCACCAATGTGCAAGTCGAAATTATTAATGAGGTAGCCATCTTCCCCATTATCTTCGATTTTTCATTAAGTCACCTCTATGAGGAAGCTTATTTATCAATTTTGGCTTGCTCATAGGGGAAGCTTCGTAAAAATTTGTGAGTTATCACGAAACGTTTTTTTAAAATGAAATTCACGTAAAACTGTAACTGTTTTACCGATCGTTATCAAATTGATACGCAGCTGTGCTTAATGTTATTTTTCCTCTGTAGAAAGTTTCAGTTCATTTGGTGAGATTTGACGTGAGTTAGAGCAAAATGAAATTCATTCTAAAATTTCGAAATCTCATAAAAACCAAACCTGTTTGACGATTGGTTCCAAATTCAATACCGATCCTCCTTCACCATAGCTTTATATGTAAAAAATTATGTAGCTCGGTAGCTACAATTTTGGGTAAACCAGAAAATGATCAATACAGACATTTTCCTAAAAATTAAAAATTAAATAAAAAGTAATCTTATGTGTGAATTTTTTTTTAATGATCCCAAACAAAAGCTACCACGTGCACTGCCAAATTTCAGCTCGACTGATAAAGCCGTTTTCTTTAGGTTTAGGTATCTAAGTTTGAATTTTGCACGCACGCGCGTAAGCGGGCGAGTGGGCGCGCGCGCTTTTATTCTAAACCACTTTCCTCGACGTTTCGGATATTCTGACTGTAAGTGTTTTCACATGAAAATCTCGAAAAAAATGTTACTAAAACAAAGCTTCCTCTATGAGTAAGCGAAATGAATCTTATTATGCAATTAAAATATGACATAAACAATATTATTTAAAGTACCGGTCTGACAATTTAAAAAAAGCTCTTTTTGTAAAAACGCATCTAACGTTTTGAGTTCTTTGTATGGGATTTTAAAAAAATCTACATTCTTAGTTGTATGTTTGAATGAAAAGCTAAAAAAAGATCCATTGCATTGTTACTTTTAAAATAATCTCTAGTCATTTTTTATTTTAGCGAGTCATCTGAAATCTTCCCTTAAGGCCCATTATATGAATGTAACATTAGTTTCCTTTAGTCGGTGAATAATAATTATTTCGGTGGAAACCTACAAAAAAAAATGCGTACAACTTTGATTGGAAAAAGATCCGTTGTAAATCTTGCCAATCATGAACTTACGATCGACGGTAAGGAACACATGAATGCGTTAAGACAACAGTGGCTATGAATAGGCGGCTGCTAAATTAGGATCGAATTTTTGTATTCAGTAGTTTACATTTTTCACACGATCACAACATATTCAAATAAGATACTACAGTGTAACTACTTAACATCTCTAACGTTCGACACCCAGGGGCAGATAACAAACAATTTAATAATCGCGCATGCGCAGAAAGGCCCTTCTCGATTATTCTCCCGACACGTATTTGAGATGCTCAATGACCTTTTCGCATATAATATTTACCAGTTCTGAATCAAGTGTCACATCATATTAAATCGAGCAAAAATTATATATGCATCTAGAGTATGACGAGTGACCTGCATTATATGCGTTATGAATGTTTATATGCAAGCGCCATCAGTTACATTGTTAATATCATTAATGAGGACTGCTGTCAATTGTCACTTTCACAAAGTACCCACGATCGATACGTGTAGAATTATATCATTAAATTCGTCACCAAAAAAAACAATATCAGGATTAAAGGGCAGATCGAGTGTGCCGTAAAATTATTCGCTACTTCGTATTTTTTTTAAGTTAATTACATACTTAATGAAATTGTTTAAGGATTTAAGTAGCCGTTTATCTATATTTGGACAACTCTTTTTTGATAGCATACGTATTTCTACAACTATCTACAGGCACTTTATGCCATTTCTATCAAGAACGATGGAGTTTTTCTTTTCAATATTCAGTTAAAAATACTTAACTTTGGTGTGAAGTTATCAGTGTGTTGTATGGCTTCTCGAAGCGCTCAAATCGTTAAAAACACTCCAATCTATGATCTACGGATGAAATGTTCCGAATTCTTCGCTGATTATTTTTCATTTTTTAATCAAACTTTCTGCCAGTGAAAACACAAACATATCACACTGAATCCAATTTTAAGACAATTAAATTCGGTAAAATCACGATGTGAGCTGAGTAATGAAAAATAACCGAAAAACATGACATTTCACCCTGGCAGAAAATGTGTTTGAGAATTAATTGTATGAAATTACGAAAAGTGTTTTCAATATGACCCGGTTTGTGCATCCATTGGGATGCAAAACAGATTAAAAATATAATCTGCCGAATACACGCCCTCGAGCTTCAAGTTTATTCTGGAATTCCCCGATAAATTTGTAGCTCTCAGAGTATTTAATTAAACTAATTGTAACTCCGAAAATACTCGCATTTGAATCTTATGCTAGGTCAGTTGCATTTTGGTATGTCAGTTACAGTCGGTAGGCTATTAAAATAACCTGACTGAGAAGTAAATATTAACAGAAATTCAAGAAAATAAAAGGTAGGATATCAAACACACTATAAAAAGAATAAAACAAAAAACAAAATAAGAAGTGATGCAAAGTAAAACAATTTGCATATTGCTTCCTCATTATTTTTTAATATTTACAAAATAACGTCTCCGGGGAAGTATGTTGATCAATTTTTGCTTCCTCATAAAAGAAACTTAAAAAAACAAAAAAAATTCAAAAAAACAAATGTATGGACCTAAATAATCTGCGCTATGCTCACTGGACAAAATTAATCCATAAATATTACATCCCATTACGCAATAATCTCACTAAGTAATGAAAACAAATAATAAAATTACACGATAATTCCATTAAACAATAACAATAGACTCATGATTTTTTTAACACAATCACAGCAATTGTGTTTGTTTTCTTTATTTTTTATTTTCTTTTATTCATCAAGACGATACAGACGAAAATGAGTGAATGCTTGGTTGAAAAATTCTGAAAACTCAAAACATGTATTGTCACTATAATCTGACAGTGTATTTTTTTAAATCGCATTTCTGTCTGTTTTGCATACGTCGTATGTGATAAGAGAGTAGAAATATATTTCAATTGCAATATATAAACATAAGTAAATATTTGCACCAGATACATAATTGAAAAAATGTGAATGTTCCATTGTGTGCAAAACTTACGCATTTACTGAAGTCCTTAATGCATGATTTTATATATGTTGATGTTGTAGTAATAATTATTCATTTCTTGAATGCTCCTTTCTTCTTTTCCAACCATCATCACCGTTGCAGAGTACACATATAAAAACCTGCCAATGGCAGGACGAGATTTTCGTATCGACAGTTCTACCATTTCTATTTCGCACTGCAAAGTCAGTATCTGTCAGCCTGATATGATCTTCAGAAATGCAACGAACGTTCCAGGAAAGTAGGGATGGACACGCAACTCAGACGGTCGCAAGAAAGTGATTGTAGATTTTACATTAATTTCCCATGGTCGAAAAACTAGACGTTCTTCGTCCGATGAACCGTAGAATTAAGTCGCGTGATGTGAGCATCTCTCGTCCAGCACTCAAAACTCTATTAGCGGAAATTCTTGTTCAGACCTTTGATGTGACTGCAACATAGGCTTAAATTATTTCGCCTACAGGGAATCGTAAAAAAATATAAGACCAAATGCATAATCATGTTTCCATCGCGTATTTCTGTTGTTATTATTATTATTGTTTTTCAATATCCGACCCAACTCATCAACACGAATGATTAACCCTTCAAGGAACATAATCGTCAACGCCTTACGTCAAGCTATAAGGGATATTCCACTGTACATTAAGCAAGTTAGCGTGTTAGTCGAAAACCAAATTTGAATTTCTATTTTTCATTGATGATTTAAATATGAACATTTTCGAAGGATAATCACAAAATTGAACGGTATTGATCGCATAGTTTTGATGTAATACGATTCAGAAATATGCTATTTCGAAGAAAATGAAACAAAGGGCATGTGTAGAAAGTGGTTTTGAAGACAGGATTTATCGATTTTAAGCATAGACACAGGCCATTTTGAACTTTGAAAAATTAGCATTTGATAAATTATAGTTCTAGGATTATAAAAAATATATAAAAATTTGGACGATAATAGCGGGACACATTAAAAAATTCAAACGTAATCGCACCGCGAGCAAATTTATAAAACTTTGTATGCTACCGAAATATTTGCAATATAATATTACGATTTCGATAATTACCTCAGAACCAAAGTATTTATTCATATTTGGTGCTGTGTGTCTTTTTATTTTTTTTTTTTACTCCGACTTTCAATTGATTTATTTTTGATGAGGTAAGAAGTTCGTTCTTTCTTCGTTTTCGAAGAAAGTTAGTTTAAGAATGATATTCGCAATTAAGTATATTAATTTTAAAGATAAATTGAGATTGCTGTAATGATATTTATTTCGGTCACATTTTTTACTTACAGATGTTAGGCGAACCACTTTAAGTACTAAGAAAATCTGTGAAGAGATTGTTTTGTGAAAAAGATTTTCACAATCTATGAGGCAGCTTATTTATCAATAAATTTATCAATAAATTGTGAAAAATCGATTAACGATTAAAAATCGAATAATTAATCAATTAACCAATGCAATAAAAAATGTACACGTATTTACAACTCTAGTCCGCTTTATGATATCTTTCTAAACTACAATTTGTTAAAAAAAAATAAAAAATTCAAATTGCTCCAAAATCTGAATCGACATACCGATTGTCACCAAATTTGGTACATTTTTTATTCATAAAGCGTTTCAATTCATTCTTTCTCAGTTGACCTGAGATATAATAAAACGTTAATTTTTGGAAAAATTCAAACTCACGCAAAATTCGAACTGCTTTACCGATAATCACCAAATTTGATAAGTAGCAGCACTTAATGTTATTTTTCGTCTGTAGAAAATTTCATTTCGTTTGGTGACATTTGACGTGAGTCAGAGAAAATTTTAATTAATGTTATTTATTTTAGACTCAAAATCCGAACTTATTTGTCGATTCATTCCAAATTCAATACCGATCCCCATATAACATAGCTTTATTTGTAAAAAATTATTTAGCTCGATAGCTCAAAATTTCCGACAACTAGAGGGGGTACGGACATTTTTTGAAAATCGCTAAGTTAAATAAAATTTGAACATATTTTAGAATTGTTAAAAAAATTATTGTAAACAAAGGTCCCTGGCCCACATATATTTGCCAAATTTTAGCCCGATTGGTAAGACCGTTCTTGAGATATGTCAGTTTGAATTTTGAATGCCGGCCACACGCACACGCATACGCCCACGCACAATTTTCTTTAAATAGAAAATACCAGAAAAATAATATTGAAAAAAAGGCAACTACTTCAATTTATTACATTCAGACCTGGGTATTTTATTGCCGCTAATTAGAATTCCATAACGAAGCTCAAATGACGCGTGATTTATTTATACGATTTTTTAAACGGATAATAACAATAAAACACGCTTTTTGTAATATGGAATTTTTAAAATGGTTGCTAACGCCTGATCAATTAAAAATGCTTATAAGTTATCCCGACATTGATTAATTGTTGTAGTTATTATTCGTGTTTTCTCTTCACGATGATCATGCTTTTGGTATTTTTCAATATCCATGTTTGACGATCCGACGAAGTTCGCCTTATTATTTTAAAAAAGCGTTGTCTGTTAACTGGGCCACGAAAGAGATGGAAAAAACAATAGTGTTCTCGTTACGAAATGCCGTTGGCGAATTCTTCGGCAAGGTAATTATACAACCAAGAGTTTTTATTGGGCTCTACTTTGTTGGCAGCCTTGAACGAACCCGCTGGTAAAAAAGCCACGCGCTGTATACATTATGATTAGCTGCAGTGTGTTTCGTATACCGCTCTATGACGGCCGTCTCCCTTCTCGTGAACTTCTGAACTCTCAGTAAAAGGAAATAGAACGTTTGATAAGAAATACTGTTCCGTCAAAGGTAAAATAGAGAAATTAACATCACAATTAGTCCGCAACATTATTATATTGGTAATCAAAGACCTGATCGTACATTCTTCTGATGATTATTTTAAGCCCCTCAACATTTACTTTTTATTATTTTTAGTAACTTTTATAATACCACAATCACAATTGTTATGCAAAACCAATTAAAACCTTTTTCCCATATATAGTTGGTGTAAAATTTATTCAGCATTTTTCTTTTTGTCTTTCGAAGACAAACGAAAGATCCTCGCGAAAACTCTCGAGAATTTTTTTGTTTCTAGTAAAAGGTACACGGATTGCTGAAGAAATGTATTTAATTTTTCAAAACTTTTATGTGGTAGTTTTTTTCTGAACTTTTCACAGATATTTCTTTCAATTCATTTGATTTCGCTACTACTTGTGAGTATTTTCGGCGATTTTTTTTTCGGAAATATGTTATGAAATAGGATATAAAAAAGAGAAATATGCGAAAATGCATCATATATCGCATGTAACATCAATATGTCAATTATTTTTACGGATAATTATTTTAAATATTGGATATGAATTTTATTTTAACTGGAATGCTAAAAAATGTAAGTAATAAAGCATTCAAAATTTCATTAAAAGTTTACATTCTTTACCATGTTATTTTCTTCTGCAACATTTACCATTCAAGATGGTATTTTGAAAAAAATGCAACTACTGAATTTTTTGAAAAAATATCGCGAATAAAAGTAAAGTCTTGTAACTTAAAATAAATATATGAGGTGTTCAGAAAAAAGTAGCTCAATGGTAAGGGTCTGCCTCGCATGGATCTCAAAAAAAGGAAAATCACGGAAATAAAATCCTCGAAGAAGCATCCCCAAAAAAACCCCTCAGCTTACAAGGGGTAGGAATTGTACAATTTCTTGAGGGCGTTTTTTGTCCGTTGTCTTTTTTTCGGGGATTTTTTGTTCGAGCGTTTTTTTTCGCCTTCTGCCTCGCATATATGGATACTGACATTCCGTACATGGATATATATTGTTGTTATCGATGTTATACAGTACTAGTATTAGTATCAAAGCATCATATAATCATAACAATAAATTGTGCATCTGTTTGAGACTTTACATGGAAACTGTTTGAGGTACTTTTAGGAATGTGATGTTGATCGCGATGCTTTGTGAAACTTATGCGTCCGAAGGACCTAGTTTCACCGATGATGATGGTTGCACAAAATCGTTTCCCGAGCCCAGCGCATATAACAAAGCCAGCAGGAATATAATGCTCGTATCGTAACAGAATATTGGTTATTATTTCCGGTAAAAACCTGGATAACAAGACCACGAACGGACCTTTTCGTAAATCGCAAAACTTTTAATTCTGCTTCAGCAAAACTGCACTGATCGATAAGCTATAAATTAAAGAAAAAAAATGCAATGTTATTTGCGAGTTATAAAATCTTCCAGCGCGAGCTCGTGTGACTTCCGTTACGACAATAATTGCGGATACAATGTCCAGCCAAGTATACATAATGCAATAGCCTTATGCCGTTTCTGTGGTAATTAATCAAAGATACTGATGAATGCAATTTTCAATCGAGATTCCGTGGATTTAATTGCCAAATTACAATAACAACTCTAGTTTGGTTGTCATTTAATAATACACTTGATGAGGAAGAAATTATTTCGTCTGATCGTAATTGACAGTATAAATCACAGATCTTCAGCGGATAGCTTGGCAATAATTGAATCAATCTAATAGTGGGATCCCCAGCTAGGGCTGCCCTAATATTACTATATTAGGCAGACGAATATAACAAAATATTTCTGAAATATATAAAAGAAATATTTTGGAATATTTCAAAAATATATTGCTATGAAACATGTCTGAAATATTTCAGAAATGGATTCAAACTTTCATTAATTATTTTAAATCTATAATATTTGTTGAAATTTAGAATTAAAAATGCTTCGGGAGCTGATTAAATATTACAGAGTCACACGGTATTCAAGTGTGATTCTTTGTTAATGTACCTTTCTTGTTAATTGATAATATTTCAAAGCACATTAGTAAAATTAAAGTAACGGTACAAGGATTGGCTGATGTTAATGATGCGGATAAAATTGCGAAAACGCTCGGAAGTCTCCCAATGAAATGTAGTCCAATTGCAACAGCGTGGGACTCGTATGATGAGATGAAACAGACATTCGAAAACCTGACTGTGAGATTGCTGAAAGAAGAGCTACGCCTAATCCAGATGGAAGAGACTACATTAGTTGCAATAAATTTAAATCGGTCAAGTTCAAATTTTCGATCAACCGATGAAAAGAGCAGGTCAGGAGGAGCTTCTGCGTACAGGAGGAATGCAGAATGTTTCTTTTTTCACAGAAAAGATCACTTCAAAGCAGTAATTTCAAGTAGAAAAAGGCAAGCAATGGAAGATAAAAACGATGACCAATTTCAAAGATATATGTTAAGAAACATAGCAATAAATGTCGAAGTCAAAAATATTTTTATCTTTGTTGGCTTCTCACTGAATTCAGAATCCAACATCGATACATTCTATTTTACATTTCATGCAACATTTCTGATTAGTTGCTTAAATAGTTCTCGAGTATAACTTTTAAAAAAAAATCGAAAATGCGAATTTCTATAAAATATGAACTACCTTAAAGATTCCAACCAAATTCAACACCAAAGATCACAACACTCCAATAAAGTTTTATTCCAAGTTTCAGTTTATTCAAAGATATTGTTAGAATTAGGAGTTAGAGTGAGAACAGTCATTTTTAAAAATATTAAAAACCCGATAAAAAATCCAAATATTTCAAACGATTTTTATAAAAATGTATACGAAAGAAACATATCGGACTGCGCTATATGTGCCTAAGAAGATTGAGTTGCTTCCTTTCAATAGTTCACAAGTTATGGCAGTTTGAATTTTCGCTCCTCTCTCACACACGTACATACATGCGGACGTCTTTTTCTGCGCGATTTTCTTGACGTTTTAGAACCTTTGGAGTACGTTGACTTAAGAATGTAAAAAAAAAATCATAAAAACTAATCTTCCTCTATGAGGAAGCAAAAAACTTTTTTAATTAAAAAAAGTCACTCCTATCGACAAAAATCTTGCAAAAAAAACATCAAGATGATTGATTAATCTCAACAATAATAACAAAAATATCGAAATTTAGGAAGATCTCGTTTTCCGTCAGTATTCTGCAGCATCGAGGTCCGCGTTGCTGTTAAAATCAGTAGTGACATCTGTCGCGAAAAGCTAGTACGACAGTTCGACATACACCGAGGATGCGGTTGTATATGTTCAGCATGCATATACAGCTACAACCGTGAACGGTAGTTCTCCTCCCAGCTGTACCGCTGAGGCTGCTGCTGCTGCTGCTGCTTCTGCTCGCGCTGCTCCGTCGACAACATTTCCTTGCCGAGGTTCGTGGGCGGTGGACGAAGAAATCTCACGTACACACGCTTACGATATTAACTGGGATAAAGATTTGCGAGCTGCACCGTTTCGCTCGAATCTCGTCTCTATTAATCATCTGAGATTGCGGACGAGAACGTCCATCCGTTTTACTCCTATCCGGTTTGCAGTACTCACGGCCGCGTGCGTGCTGTCACCGTGCGTGCGTTTTTACGTTTACGCGGGTGCGAGAGCGTGCGACCACCGTGCGGATTCTCCAAGTGTGAGACTGCGTCAGTGTGTTGATCTTACTTTAACCACATCTACTATCCCGCTGCTCTGCTTTTTCCGTTGCAGTTGCAGTGTATATTATTTCTGTTATTTTTTTCATTTTTTTTCTCAAAAGACGCTTGCTTTTATGTTTCGCTAAATGCTTCATTGTTACACGCAGTAATTGCGTTGACCACGCGTTCACAAAAACAAGCAGCAGTGAAGCAGCTGCCTATCACGATACCCATTCGTATTATAGTACATTTTGACGAATATAGCTTCGTGCGTGAAGCACTTACACCGCGATAGCTCCTTATCTCTAATCGAGACACAAACGAGGAGAGTGGATCGAGTATCCGACGGCTACAAACCGCTCGGACACCTCGCAATCATGTCCTCGCTCCTAGCTAATTGCTTCAGGAGATTGACTGAGGCACCCACCAAACATGAGGTAATTCCATTTAATCCTGATGGATCTTCAGCAATCTCTAGTAATAGTTGTGACTTCAACGACGAGATGCTGATTACGTTAATTAAATAGGCGGAAGACCAGGGCTCGATTTACGTTTGAAAGTTTTATGCGACATGCAGTTGAAAGGATTCTAGGAGGAATTATGAAATTGCAACTGAAATAATTGTGTGCAATTGAACATCACTTCAAATCTTTTTTTCTTTTTTTAATTTAGCGAATTTATTTACTCGCCGCTTATTCTTGTTTCAGTTACGTGGCTTCAAGGTAACGGACATCAATCGAACCCGGAAGTTCGGGGTCGCTTGTCGGAGTCTTCAGGAATTGAAGCGAAAAGCTTGCACGAAATTGAATGTAAGTTGTATAATATATTACTGTTCTATTATTCTATTGTTTGACCGTGCAAAAAGTGCAAGGTGATGATGATTGACCCGAACGTGTCACTCGGTTGGGTCACTCAGTTGCATTAAGAATGAAAGGGAATAGGCACATATGCAATTGATTATTTATGTAATAAATAATCAATTGCATATTTTATATATATCTTTGCGATTACAATTACTTTTAAATATTCATTCATTATTATTCATTGGTCAATAATTTAGTACGTAATATTAGGTTTAGCGAATTGACTATTTTTAAATGATATTCAAAGAAGAAACTTCCAGATTAGTTCCTTATTCTTATAGCACTTTGTAAAAATAATCCTCTCTCATGTTGCCTCTAAATAAGCCTCTATGATTTTGAACATTATATAAGTTTTAAAACAAAATTGTCGAAAACAAAGATTAACGAAATTTCGTTGAAGAAATTTAAAAATGTAAATTTTCTTTAAAATCTCATTTCTTTAACATATTTTTTATAAAAATTGTAGCCAATAAAGAGAACTTTCTGCATAACTTATTCGACGAATTTCAGTGCAATTGCTCAAATCATTTTCAAGTTATAGGCGTTCAGTTCAGTTTTTATAAAAAATTGTATAAAAACTGAACGCCTCTGTCGATTTTGGCCATCATTTAAGTCATACATAGAAAGTTATAGTGTAATTCCTTCAACTTTTTCAAAGTTTCAACTGTGATAAATTAGAAAATTCGAAATTTCGTAAAATCCTTTCGTAGAAAATTCTAGTTAAATTAATCAAATTATACCAAAATTAGAGGCTCTACATATATTTTTTCTGAAAATTCAAAGTCACATAAAATCCGCACCACCTAGCAGATACCGCCCGAATGCAATACCAAATATCCTTGAACATTATTAATTCATGAATATCGATTTATAGCGGCAGCTGAAAAGTGGGAGCGTGCCGCGATTTTTTTATTAATACAAAACAACGTAAGATCGAAATGTCTGCATAAATAAATATGAAAATTCCTACGAATAAAGAGGGTTGGCAATTTTAGATATAGGGACTGGGAGGTGTCGAAAATAAAAAATAAAAAATGCCTTAAATCAAAGATTTGTCTATGAGGAAGTAAAAATGATAAATTTCGTAACTTTTAATACTTTTTATGAATCTCAGTCAAACTCAGTTAGAATCACTGTTGCTCTCAACTACGTTTGTATACATAATTTCAGTTTGATTGCTTGTCCTTTGTACAAACTAACTTGTTTGTGTCATTTATGGGAAGGGTCCGATCATTTTAGAAAAAAAAACATTTTTATTTATAATTTTCTTTTCTTTTAGTTTTTATAATGATTTTTTTTTAAATCACCATAAAACCACCTGCCTTTTATTGTTCGTGATCATGGGAGGAAACCCCCAGTTCCGAATATAAAAAATTATAAGAGTTAAATATTTATATATATACTTGTAATATTTCAATTTTTAAAAAATTAATCTCTTACACTTTTTTGTTCCAACCGGATATCATATGATTTATTTCCATGTTGAGAGAGGTGTTACGAAAAATCGAGGCCACGGAATTTGTTATATAATCCTTTTTATGGATTAAATATATTGATAAAACACGCTTTTTTACCTGGATGAAATAGAAATATGTTGACACTAATACATTTTATCTCACGGTTTGAATTTTTATTACTATCATCATAATTATCGTGTACCAGCTGTTCCACTTTTGTCCTAAATTTCAGCTCCATAGTTTTCAAGCCCTTCTAGAGTTTGAGTTTCCTAGAAAGCTATGTAGTTTGAGAGCTTGAATTTTGCTCAAGTGAGTGTTTTTCACATTGTTTTGTTTTTAAAAATGAAAGGCTATTCTATAAATTTTATTATAAAAATTTGATATCAGTTAGATTGTCAGCAAGCTTACGTCGTTGAAACAACCGTCACTGATCCACCCACATTCTATGATACGGCCGCATAATTCAAGCCGTTTTCCAGTTTTCTCGTCATTCCAGGTCATGGAGTTGCAAAATTGGACCATCTGCTTTGTGTTTTCACGTAGGGGAGACCATGCTACCTTGACACTTCTTTCCGACTCGTTGATTTTCAATTTATCGGTTCATGTTCTATAATTCAAGAACGTTACCAGCATATAATATTCCACGAAAAACATTATTTGATTAGTAAAAAATCAACTCTACAAAAGTGTGCATAGTATATCACATGTTACCCTCCCATTTTTCAATTCTATGTTTTTTAGATCACTTACGAAAAAATATTAATGGAATCGCCAAAACACTAATGAAATCTTATGACGAATTATTGATAGCCACAAGTTTTTCATCAATTTTCATCAGTAATTTCACAAATTCATTAGTTTTTTCCGTAAAAGATATAAGATATCTAGCAGGAAGCCTTGTGACACGAGACTTGAGCTTTATTCCTAAAAACACTTGTATGGATACATTTTATTGTTTTTAATACAAATCTTTAGTATTACCGTTAATGTATTGATTTTAATATATTACCATTCTCCGTAAAAGTCTTAATTTTGTCCTAATCGATTGCGTCACATCGCGCCCTAAAATTACATTGACCGCATTTATTAACAATTACGAAAATTCGCAGCGTTTTAAGTCTACAATACAATCGCTACAAGTTTCCTCTATAGCTATATTTAACGAAAAATGACAATTAATTACAGTTAATACATAGGAACAGAAGGATGTTACTTTTGTATGGTTAAAATATACTATTATTTTGCTCCCTCATAGAGGAAGCTTTGTTTTCATGAAAAAGAAAAATTTCGAGATTTTCTTGTCAGGACACACAGAATCGTCAAAAAAAGTCGAGAAAAGTGGTTTCGAAAAAATGTCTGCAGTTTGATTATTCAGGGTATTTTAAGTACTCTGACATTAGAATGTCTAAAGTAATTAATTTTTTCACGAAAAAAAAGTTTTGTCTATGTGACAGAAAAATGAATAAAACACGATTCGATCCGCACGTAACAAACTGGACGTTTGTCTGCATCTGTCAACAAGAAAGTTTTTTTATTATCCAAAAGGTCAAAGGTATTGCTTTTTTTTTAACGAGAGAATAATATAAGCTTATTCGTAACGTACTTTACATACATCAACTGCGAGTATTTTAGAAAATACTTGTATAATAAAGAAATATGTTTGTAACATTATGGCCATGATTTAAATTGCGATATTAGGTCTCAAGTTAATATAAAAATCGTTTATTCACACAAAGAATATGTTCTATGAATGAATAAGGTGAAATTCACGTTATTCACCTTAATATGAGTTTACCGCAATCCCATTTTTGTTTACTTTAGAAAATGATGAAACGTTGGAAGCAGTTATTAATATCAACGATTGAAAACGATTCACGGTAAAGCAAAATTTGACTCTGTAAATATAACGTGTAAAAGGTTTTGTTCTTTATTAATGCTCGTTCTGCACACGAACGTAGTTAATTAATACTCGGAGTGATTCACACATAGCTATTGTATATAACTGGGTCACCGGTATTTCATGCACAAACTCTAACAAACATTCCACTCTTGTAGACATGATAATTTAATTATGTTTTGATTTTTATCAACGAAAAAATTAAGCTTAAACGAGACGTAAAATCCAGAACCACTGTGAATCCCACCAGAAATATTTAAAAATTATTAAGTAATTACTTATAAGAAAATAGTTTTTCAGGATGAAATTCGCGACAAACTACGATGAACAAAAAATGAATTATAACTTTCTTTCGTCGCGGCTGCAAAAGTTTACAAATATATTGTGGTAGATGTCATTAAAAACACATATTCTGAATGTGATTATTCTTTTTTTGAATATCTGAATAGAAATAAAATCAGTTTTGTTTACTTATAGTTCCCATTTAAAAAATATGCTACTTTTTTGATACACAAACTGTTAAGTTTTGATTTGTTCGTGCTCTTCCTGCTAACATTTTTTAACAATCATTCTAAATAGTTCTTCGGAAATATATTAAAGTTAAAAGACAATTGGCATTGGATTTGAGCGAAATTTATAACTCCGTTAAAAGATTATAGGATTTCTGATTTAGAAAACAATCGACGTTGCTGATCAACTTTATCCAGTTGAAATCAAATTTTCTATAGAAACGAACTACTATTCGTTTCACATATTTGGATTTTATAGGTTTTTAATTTTTTTTTTTACATTTTGTGCAGATTTTATTTTCGAAACATTTAATAAAAGTATGAAAAGTAGAAGTTTGCACATTGTTTTCTCATTATTTGAAAAATTGTATAACGCTACCTCTATGAGAAAGTATGTTTATTAACTTTGGCTTCCACATAGAGGAAGCTTTATAAAAAATTCAAAAAGAATGAGGAACCAATATACAAAGTTCTACTTTGCATCCTTGTTTTAAGAAAATTTAAAAAGTATATTTTATGATGGTATATCATTATATATCATCATAAAATCGTGCTCACTTTCCATAATCTTGATAAAATAAAGAGATCGTTACTATTTATTATATCTTTAAAATAAAAATACAATTGTGAATACAAAAATACAATTTATAAAATCTTTTATAAAAATCCAGATCACGCTGACGATTTTCATCAAATCTGGTAAAAATATCTCTGTATGTTTTTACGCACATGCCTGAATTTGTAGTCGGTTTTGTCAGATGTTTCGAAAGTAGAAACGGTTGTAGCATAACAATTAAAATTGCTATATAATCCGAGCCCCTTTATCGATCGTCACTACATTTGGTACGTACACCGTTAAATATTCTTCTTGCTAAAAATTTGCGGAAACTAGAGCGCATACAGACTTTTTAAAAGAAATTTAAGGTTTAATCAAATTTTAGCAGATGTCTGAATATTTTTTTTTAATAGTCATAAACAAAGGTGTTTATCTGCCCTACGTGAGTGCCAAATTTTAACTTGTTTGATGAAGCCATTCTCGATATATGGTTTGAATTTCGTCCTATATCATGAAAACTACGAAAAAAAAATTTCACGAAAACAAAGCCTCCTCTACGAATAAACAAAATAAGCTAAGATGACCATTTTTATTTTACTTGGTGCGTAAAGGGCACTTTTACGCAGGCTAGGCGTGCGCAAAACTCTCGTTTCTAAATTAAATAAATGTAAAATCATTTTTATTTCCATTAGGCACCCCTCAAAGTTGGACGCCAGAGCCCTCTATTAGTTAGAAGTAGTGTTAAATTATTTGTAAATATAGTTGGGGGTGGGAGATGAAATTTTATTTGTTATTTGTTTCTACCGCTATTTTTTGTTGAATTTTCAAAAATTTGTAAAACACTCTAATAAACATAATATAATTAAAAATACCTTTTTTTTTTCAGAGAAAATACAAATAAAAAAGTATTTGCCCGTTAAATTTGCCATGTGGTTATCTTCTAAAATCGCGTCTTGAGTAACTCGTTTATTCCCCTAAACATGTTCGGCACGTGAAGGTAGTATTAATTGCACTGCGTGATAGGTGCCACTTAGTGCACTTACCGTATAAATTTATTATCTCGTCTCTCCTACGATGCGTCCCTCTATATCATCTTGCCGTCCGTAGCAACGGTGCGCGATGAGTCGCGTCGCATTTTCCGGAAAGACTCAATTGCGAGCTCCACAGTGCACACAGTGCTCTGGATGCGACCTTCGAAGTGCGAGAGATTGGTCTGCAGCGCTGCTTTATCGAACCACCGGCAGCAGGCCGGGCCAGGGACACGCGCGTTCTCAACGCCTCTGCTGGCCGTCAGTGTCACGGCCCTTAGATTTTACGGGGTCAAGGCCTAGATTCGAATCTCTAGTCGGCTAGTGCGCTGCTGCTGCTGCTGCGACCTGCTTCTTATTTTTTCTTTTTCTCATCCCACTTACTCCACCTTCTTTATCCCTATTACTTCCTCCTTCCTCCTTTGATACTTATAAAGCAAATACTTGACTGGTATTGAACTTGCCTGACATCTTGTTTCACTAAGTATCTCAACACTGTGACTTTAAGGGGGATGTTTGGTTGTGAAATTTAAAAAGAAAAAAAATCGATTTTCGTTTCGTTTCTCGCTTTGCGGTCTGTTTTTTATGACTGCTTTTGGGCTGATGTTGATTTTAAAAAACTGTAAATTGGGGAAATGAGCGGCAGTAGCGAGAGTGGTCGGGGCGGCCGAATTTTTAGTGTAGTTGAATAAAAACGAAAAAGGAAATTACCCTAAAAATTTATGAAATTGCATGAAAAAATCTGCCTTAGAAATAAATTAATTGCACGCAGGGTTACAAAGTTATAACTGGATGGTACTTATACCAACGTTGCAATTAATTTATTTCTAAGGCAGATTTTTTCATTTTAAGATCTAATAGCGGTACATTTTTAGGTTTCTTTTTCAGTGTCTCTGAAAAATTAACAGTCATTTTCATAATTTTTGTCTTAATGTCAACTGTACCATTTCACCTGTTCTTGTAATTAATCAACAACGGGTAACTATAAAAAAAACAGCTTCCGAAATAAACTAATTACACGAACAGGTGAAAAAGTACAGTTGACAATAAGCAAAAAAAAACAGAAATGACTGTTAATTTTTCAAAAGATCATCGAAAAAAATAACAATAACCGCCATTAGATAATCTTAAAACGAAAAAATTTGACTTTCTAAGTCAAATTTTTCAGTATTAATTAAATACTGGGTTACAAACTGACTGGCGTAAGTGTCAGATTTGCAAGTACAGAAATCTTCAGGGTCATAAAAGAGAATGAAAAACTGCTTTTTCATCTTTCAGCTACGAACTGATGGAGTAGGTGTCTCAGTAGGAACTAACAGATAATAGTGGCTCGAGAGCTTCGCGCCCCCGCGTAGCCAATATAAATTGAGAGAATGCAAATTTCTTTGGCTTGTATCTTCTTTATGTCGGCTCGAGCGCTAGCTGTAACCGACGCTGTGAGTGTCTGTAAGTGTCTGTGTGAGTGTCAGTGAATGCCTATGTGAGTGTCTGTATGAGTGTCAGTAGGTCTCTGTATGATTCTCTAATGTATCTAAAAAATATGTCCTTTATTATTATGCAGATTTAAGGAAAATTATATTGTGTTAATAATACATTTTTTGTTTGTTTTAAATCCTCTACATCAGTTCATAGATAAAGTTAGTCACCATCATAATTCGCCAGATTTCTTGTATTAGACTTTACGATTAGTTGGAACTATGAGTTCACTATCAACGAAAGTGTGAATTTTGCAACCTCCACGAAACTTCCATTTTAGAAAAGGTTTCGACTTTTTATTTTTATACATCTTTATAAAAGTATAAATAAAGTAATACGTGAAAGAAAAATATCCTATGACTTTTTATTTTTTTTATAAAAGCCCTTTAAGGGTTGATTTCAGGCAAAAAGCCTGTTTTTTTTTCTTTATTGGTACAAAAAAATTATTCAAAAAATGTCATGCGCATGATTTTTTGTACAGTTGTGTTCTGACTGTACCAAAAATCTAGGTTTGATTATAACAAATTTGTTGTTTAAGTCATACAAATTTATCATTTCCAATATAGTTTTTTAAATTTTCTATTAAAAAATAGGAAATCCTACATTTTTTAAATATTCAGTCCACCGTTACGAACTATTAAACACATAGCGTTTTTATATGTGTTTTTTTTGTTCCGCAAAAAGAGGAAGATAATAAAATACATTCTTATGCCTAAAACCAGTAGCCAAAAATTAGTTTGGGACTATAAAAAATCCACACAAAACGTAATTAACATTTTCATGATTGATTAACAATCTGGTGATGTCATATTATAATGGATTTAAGTAGAATGAAATTTAATAACGAATAACATTTTTATGTTCTCGTGTATTCATTCCACTCTGTAAATTTCAGTAGAATTCAGAAAAAAAGAACAAAAAAAAATCTGTTTAACCGCATAGAGACGTAATAAAGCTTTAAAAAAACAGAGTTTTCAGAGATAAAAAATATTTCTACATAAAGACTGATATTTTTATGTGAAAGTTTCGGCGCTCACCTGTATTCGTAAAAAAAACACGAAACATTCATTCGCGAACTAATAAAGATAGAAAAGAATTTAATTCATATAAATCTAAAAAATATCGGTGAGTTTTATATTTTGCAAACTCTCATCGTAGTTGATGAATGTCCTCTAAAATCTGTCAGTAAATAAAAAATCAGCAAACCTGACACCTCGATGATAATTGGCGGTATAATCCATACGTCCACAATAAAAACTGCATAAGAATATCACAACAAAGAAATTTGTGTTATTTCTCATTGCAGGTGACGAACGACCTTGCGGAAATCAACATTTTCCTTCTCGATGGAGCTCTCGTTGACGAGGATTATTTTTATACACTGGAGCCGCAGACGACACTCGTCCTTCAGAGACCAGGGGAACGGATGCTTTCCGGTGAGTGAGAAAGCTAGCAGACTATAATAATCGACTGCCTGTTAATATAATATCATTAGAGTAACATTAAACCTTTTGCATTATTATCTATAATTAATGAGACGTATATTCATTGATCTATACTACCTGTACTGTATACATATATTTGGTATTCCAGACTAAAAGGATCTGGCTAGGACTCATGTATCTGTGATCGTTTTTTCCAATTTATATAATGAATTGAAAAAAAAAAGATTAATTAACATCTTATTTAAATTCAGGCAAAAAATACGATACATCTTAGAGAATACTGTTTAACAATTGTGGTATAAAATATGTGTATTTTTAAAAAATATTACTATTCTATAGTGACACGACGTCACGAATCCGAAAAAATGAACTTTTTTTTTGTTCCGACGATATTAAGCAATCGTTAATCGCAGTCATTTTTAAAAACCCAAAATCCATGTTTTTTAAAAATTCTTTTGTCCTCAGAGGGCCCGATGTCAAACACCGTCGTTCTTGAGACGTAAACTTTTTTTCTTCAATGTAAAAAACAAAAAGTGTTTTTTTCGAACCTATACATATTTAAAAAAAAAGCAATCGTGTTCACACGCTGTTTTTTTAAAATAAGTCAAAGTGTCATAAGATTTGAAGAATTTACGTCAAATTTGTAATAACACCTTATTCCATGGTAATCCACATGTAAACCAAATTTGAATCCGATATATCGTAATTTGCACAAGTTAGCAAAGGCATATTTTAAAAAATAAAAAATGTTATAAAATTTGAACCGGCCGATCAATTCTCGCCAAATTTCGAATTAGAACTTCCTTTTTTTATAGTCCAGAAGTAAAAAAATGTAAGCTTCCTATCTCGCAATTTGCGCGAGTTAATACGCAAAAGACATTTTTAAAAAAATACAAAATTTTATAAAATTTGAACCGCTCGACCGATTGGCGTCAAATTTGTACCCAAACCTTGTTTTTGGACAATCCAGATGAGTACCAGTTATGATTTAAATCTGTTAAAAAACGCGCACACGCAAACGGACGCGCACATTTTTTCTAAACCACTTTTCTCGGCGTTTTGGGTGATTATGATGCTCACATGAAAATCTCGAAAAAATTTCAGGGTACCAAAGCTTCCTCTATGAGGAAGCAAAATGATTGTAAATGCTCTAAAGATACCAAATAACGATAAAATGTGAACGGTCAATTTGAACTAGAATGCTCCATGTAAAGAACAAAGTACAGTAAACAATTTATAGATATTTTATACGATAAAATCGAGGTCTCATAATGCATCGTGTCTGGTTTCACTGAGCTCCCGCGTCTTCCGCTATGATGAACTATCCATGTAGCGGTTGGTCGAGAAGGGATCCCGTCAAAGGGGTTTAAAAATGAAGAGAATAACGTGTGAAGGACAAGAGCCATATCAAGGAAACTGGAGTAAAAAACACCGACCGGTTGAAGCCCTTCAGATCCTTTCTCAACTGGCCGCTGTTCGATCATGCTCGAATGTCGAGGACTCAAGCACTTCACGTCAAAGCGAAAGTTCCCACTTCATTGTAGACACGGAGATGAATCAGGTACCGATGTCACGAGTGTAGGGATGAACTGCATCGTTGAATTTTCCAGTGCGCAAGCTTTCCTTGACCTCGAATCGATTTCCCTGTGGGGGTTAGCAGTGCCTGGTGGATATTCCCGATAGTACTCTATACCTCTATCGGGGTGGATTCTCGTTCGTACACATAACATCTATGTTATACGTGCGAGCCTAGTCATGTAATAGCAATACTGTCGCTAGTCTTGGTGTGATTATTATCACTCCCTTTTTCCGACTCCTTGGTGTTGTAGATGCAGATCTCCTGTACGACACCCTCAGGCGGGTAAACATTGATTTTCTTACGGTCGGTGATAAGGCTGCCAAGTTCCTAACCGAGAATCTTAAGAGGAAGGTTGCCGTTTTAAACAGCGTACTCAATCGAGATGACACGAAGACGGTGTTCAGCAAAAGAGACGATCATCCCGAATGGTTTCGCGGATTGGAGACCAATGTCATTACCAAGGTTCGTTCGACTTCACTTAAGAATTCTGAAAATAATACTGATTATGAGAAAAAGACTTAATTGGAAAAGCCAAAAACTTGGTTGAAAATGTTGCCACGAAATACTTGGTAAACCCAACCAAATAATTGGTTAACATGTTTAAGTACTTCGTAACACAACCAAGAATGTGGCTTTGTTTACCAATCACTTAGCTGGGCTTACCAAGTATATTTAGGGGAATAAAGTGATGTTTTTTTTTCTTCGAGAGGGACAATTTTTATTTGAGTGCAATTTTGACAATGTTTTTATTATTAGTCTACAAAGTGCAAAAAAAATGTGCGCTTTGTGTTTGTTTATTTTTATAATCCATCACACCTCCACTTCCCCAGGGATATTGTGATTCTCTAAGGATAAGTGGATTTCCTCAGGGATATGGGTAGCTTCCCTCGTGATTGAGGATTCTCTATTAAGGATAGTAGGTTTTCCTAAGTGGTGTTTCTTAAGGATAGTGGGGATAGTGTTTTTCCGTTGCAAACACACTCTCTGTCTTTTTTTTTACTTTTATGGTTCTTTAGGTTATCCCATGAAATGAGATTATTTAAGGGTAATGGAAAATATTTTATCACGTACCTAATTTCTTTTGCGTTGAACAAGAATTTTCATTTCATTTTTGGATGGCACTGACTAAAAATCAAAACAACAAAAATACATTTTTTCAATATATTGCTCGAATTTGGAAGCTACGGTGAACGTGCGAAGTGTGCGAACCACAATAATCTGCAAGTTCTTTGTGATTCACATAATTAATCACTAAAATTATTGGCCCACAGGAAGCGTACATGCATCGCCGGTGTCAGGAACGGATTCGCGGCTACCTATATAAAACTATTGACCAGATCAAAGCGTCGAAGACGTGGGCCAGCAATCGTCAAGCGCGATTGCACCTGCACCATGTGATTGAGTATTTCAAGATGCAGCTTAGGGAGGATCACTACTTCGGCTACTATTTTGACAGAAGTCTTCTTTGTCGCGACGATTCGGAGAACGAGATGGACAGGATCGATGGTAGAAACGACACGTGCTACGATCATTGTCCCTGCAAATTGGGGCGCTTCGAAGATACGAACGATGACGCTTTGGGAGAGCAGCTCGAGACGAGAATCGATCCCGAGGAAGACGAGACTGACGCCAAAAGAGTGACCCGTTTGTCATCTAGTGCAGAATCTCCCAATAAGCGATCAACAGGTAGAATGGAGAAGGAAACTTGTCCTTACAAGGTCTTACCCAGAAGCAAGGAGGAACAGGTTCCTCTGTGTGATGCGTATGGAGAATTCAGGTGTGATGGTATCTGGAATCTAGACCAGTGCTCCTATGGCGAAAGACACAAGATCAATCCTTACCGGTCTCGAGAAGAGCTTGTTCTGTTCTCAACCTGGAATCTCGATCACAAGTGAGGATTCTAAAATCTCTGTTCTAGACTATACTAACGATTATTTATCAATCTGGGCTACAAAACTTGTGATTTGTTAAAAGAACATGTCACCTACTGTTAAATCATTTCGCAACAGGATATGGAATATTTAAGCTAATGCTGTTTAAGAGATAACGAAAATAATGAACTCAAGAAATATTGAAACAATGAATGTTTTCTCTCAGTATACAAAAGCAAATAAGTAAACTATTCAGCGTAACGATCTTAAATCTGTAGGATTAAAACCTGAATTACAGCATGTTAACGTAAAATTTAAAAAATGATACTGCCAACTATAGTCAAAATATATTTTTTTAAATATTGCACGTCCGAGGTGTTTTAAAATCATGGGCATTGCGACATTGAGCGCATGTTACATATTTATTCAAAAGATCTACGCGCTAGATTGCAAATGAGCCGAGACATCAAAAATAAAATAATGCTTTAAATGCAAAAAGAGCAGAAATGGAGCATGACGTCAATTGCAACTCTAGGTGGATTCAGCTTTTAATATTATATTTTATTTTTATTTTTAGATTTAACAAAGCTTCTGCAATCTACTATTCATTTGAGACTTTTTTCGAGGATTTTCATCTCTATCTAATGCATATTAATAATGCAAGCAGTAAAAAAAGTTTGTACACTCGGAGTGTTATGTTTGGTTAGACAGTGGCTGAATTGTAGAATACGCCCGCCTCCTGAAGTTAGCTACGAAATAGTTTAGGTCCGAGATATTGTTATGAGTATGACGATCAGGATTTACAAATACATACGATATATTACAATTGACAAATGAACAGATAATCGATGAAAACGCGGAAGTCAGTTTTAATTGGACTTTGAAAGAGAACAGATGTTTGACAAATTGAAAACGTGAGATCTTACACTTTACCTTGAGATTAGAGCGAAGATTAATAATATTATCCGCTGCAAAACCAAAGTTATCATTTCGTCTGGTCGTAACAATATAGCTAAGATTTTTTAAGTGGTGTCGTCTATCGGAAAAAGTTTAAACTTTGTTTTACAGGAATACCATCTCTTGGTGTAAAGGTCTACCGATGTTATTTTGTAATTTGAATGTATGTTTCGGTCACGGTCATTTACTTAGGTCTGGAAACTCGCCCGATTTTATGGTGGAGAACCGCAAAACGAAGGTAGTTTCGATATTTCGATTAATCACCACCTTAGTCGTTGCAATCGAGGGTTCGCCGACACGCGTTGCCCATATAAATAATTGTTTTATAAATACAGTGAAGCGTGACTGAAACTAATTAATGAGCGATTAGTGACTCGTGTTGTTAATACAAAATTCTGTTACAGGACTAAATTCTTCAAAGTAAAATTTCAATTATATAATAATTCATTTCATTTGGATCGTATCTCACGAATCTTGTTACAATACGACTGTCTTCGAAATGCCTACGACAGACAAATTGATTGGACTTAAAATTCGGGACTGCGGTTTTTTGCACAAGTTCTCATTTGACGGCACCTTGAAAACTGAACGTTTGAGATTCAAAATTTTCGAGTCTTTATTGCAATTTGGCATGGTACGTGACAAGTGACAAAAATTCTGCAAGGATCACACGTGTTTCGATACACGCATGTTTCGCATCGTTTCCTCCCAATCTCGATTTACCATAATCTCTATCCATCACATATTTGTTTCGTAACAGACCCCACTCGACAGACTCACATTATTTAATATAGTGCGAGGTGAGATAGCTGCAAATTTTTATCCGTATTTCCGCTGAGACACTTGAAATTTGAAAGAAGAGAAGAGCATCATGTTAAGCGTATTGTGTCGACAAAGAACATGAGACCTCTCTTCTGTCCCAAATCTATAACGTCTTTGAGGCAATACGATTACAGTTTTTGTTACCGGCTGAGTAAGTGCTTTTTCCACCACACCTCGATCCTACACAATAGTGTAGTCAATATTAATGTAGTCGGTAAGGCAGAACATGGGCTACTTATGTGGATAAGTAGAAACGTGTAATACTCACGTGCGATAATATCGACTGCGCTACTGTGTAGGATCAAGATGTGGAGAAAATAGATACGTGAGATCGATATTCAATCAACGTGATTAGAAATCCCTAGAACATTTATTTTAAATCTTAATAATAGTGCCAGAAACTTATTAATAAATTAAGTTTTAAATACTTGTTTAGGAAATTCGATAGAGAACCTTATTTTTTGTATGAAATTAATGCTATTATTTCGAATTTATACGATTTATTAAGGAGAGAGGGAGCCAGATAAAATTTACGAACATTTCACTTAGTTGGCCGCTAATATTATTTCTTTTTTTTTAATATATATTTGCCATTTGGGCAAAAACATGCGAGCAATGCGAGTATGTGCAACAATTTTGGTTTTGTTTACACTCTGTACACTTTTCAAAGAGGAACATCAGGCCAAATGCTGCCAAATAATTCTCTATTGTTCTTGAGATTAGTCTTTCGACTATGCGTGTAGCGATTTGAGATAGAGGTAAATTTGAAGGAAAGGAGTAAACTTGGATGATTATTTAAAACATAATTATGTTAAATAAATTATAACGTTACCAATTTTTACCAAAAAAAGAAATACAAAGGTAATCGAAAAAAAATTGTTCGAGGTGAACCCCATTACCCGCATGTCTTTGCAACCTAGCAAGAAATTCTTCGTTTGATAGCTCGATAATACATTTTGTTTTAAATACAGAATTTCCTTATAATTTCAGTTTTCGATAATTTATTTAATGCTATTTTTATAAAACCCTTCGTTCAATGATCTTAAAATCTGCGTTATTAAAAAATTGAAAACTTCATGATTTTAAGAAAATTCGTTTAAAACCCACATGTATACTCGAACAAAATCCGAAAATTCAATTTTACTTAAAAAATTACTATCCATTATTTAAAAACTTTTAGACAAAAGTTGATGTGTTTACAAATTATCTCATTTTTAAATGAATTTTAATAAGATTACATGCAACATTGATTATTTGTTTTTTTTTTACATTTTACAGGATCGAGAGATCCAGAACTCTTGTTCCACAATTGCTGAAGGTCTCGGAGCAGGACACCGTCAACGAGGAAGATGTTATCGGTCTGTACGACAACTTGTTCACGATCAAGAACTTGCGTCTCGTGCACATAGTTTGTCATGACAAAGGATCACACAAGTAAACGAGATTTCGCGTCGTTCCGGATGTCGAGATAACGAGATGAGAGACGCTAGGACGTGGGGTAACAATATCACAAACAATGTGTGGAAGATCCTTCCGGATGCGAAAGACTAACACAAAGTTTGAGCGAAGGAAGGCACTATCGTCAGCTCGACAATCCGCGGAACACACTCGCGTAGACTTACTTACCCTAATATCCGCATTAATAGAACTTGTTGATGGTATTAGCATATGGTAGGAATATTTAAAAGTTGTTGAATATTGTAGTCAAAAGTTTATCCGTTTTCGCGTCGTTCACGACGCGATACGTATCGCCAAATAACGTTATTCCGAATAGCGGCGTCATTATATACGTAATCAGTTATAATCGATTATTCGGAATTGGAGAAGTTTACGCTTCGGACTCGCTTGGCACCTACTTTATTACCATTGAATAATGACCACGAGTCCGAAAATGTACGATCCTCGAAGTCTGATTTTTTAACGATTCTGATTTCGATGATGAATTTGCGTTGTCCTTTCATTTTTCCAAAGAACAATTTTTCTCAAGATTTTCATTTGAAAAGTATTAAAAATAAATCAAAGTATTAAAGATGACGAAGAAGTAAAACAAACAAATACAAAGAAACAAACAAAAAATACGAAGTTCTGATATGAAGTGTAAAAGAGAGATGCTTATTGGATTTCTCTGCGATAATCAAAACGGTGCTTTTCCTTCCGCGTGCCGATTATCACAAGGCCGCGAGAAAAACTCACACATATAGCTTTACAAAAGATTATTGTGATCGAAGGATAACGGTTTATCTTTAATTGCAAAAATTCTATATATCGTTAATTGGAATTGCACAAAGTTGATGGAGAATTTATTATCTAGTAGCTGACATTATACGTTGCCAAAATAGTGTTTAAAATCTGCGTTTGCTGACGATTATCCGGCAAACGCGAACGACACGATTGGAGAGAAAAAAAACGGCTGGTTCCTTTTTTTTCATCTGCGTCGAATATGACCTGCCAAAGATTTGGCTCGTTCGGAGTTCCTCATCTCGATATATATTATTATATAAAATATACTAGTGAGCGACAAACAAAAATCGTTAAACAGGGTTCAATCAAAGATTAGCTGTTTTTAGTCTTTGCCAAAAGAACGTCTCGCCGCTTTAATTACCCTCAGTCACAAATTGGCAAGATTCTTTGTTTTCTGACTACTTAATTTAATTTGCAATTGATTGTGATAGTCGAATTTTTTCATAACATCTTGGTAGTTCAATTGTGTATGCATTAGATTATAATTCGACGTGACAGTTCTGTACAACGTTTACAATATTTTCAAAGTAAATGGAAAATTCGACTTTTTCACATTTATGCTCCGATAGTGTCTTTTTCTATCTTTTTCATTAATGATAACTTTTTCAAACTATAACTTTCTATCTCTTTGCAGTAACTTACAATAATTATCAATAGACAGGCTTCAACTTAATTATTCATTTTCCAGAATCTCGATGTTGCCCAACGGTGTTGCATTAAAAAATATACATTTGACCCTAATCGATCCTCTTAGGACTGTCTGAGTCTCAATGTGGCAATATTCTATCACTGGAATGAGTATAGCACCCTCGAAACACGAGTGAACGGCCGACACGTCCACATATATTCTCAAGACGTGAAAGCGCGAGGCGTCAATGACGTCTTCGTCCTGTGGTAATTTGCTCGATTCAAATTCACCGTACTTTGTCGAGAGTCACTATCTCTCTTTCTGTCAAGCGAATGAGATATATTCTCCTCGCGTGAATACGATCGGATGCGTCGGTCGCTTTAATAGAGCAGTTAGCGTTAACCGGTGAGACCAATTACTAATCAGCGACGTTTCATTCGGGAGTCTCCGGCGCTGCCCGCTCAGTTCAGTTCGTTCACCAACGTTGCCACAATCACGCGGGTGACGCACTCGGTATTTTCGTACCGTCGTTGCACTCAATTCCTTCATGTTTTTATTCTCTTTATATCTCTACTTTAGTTGAAATTTATATCCTGGAGTAAAGCGTTATTGCAAAACTTGAATTAAAATGGCTCGATCGGTCCTCTCCGTCCTCTTCGGTTTCTATCGACTTCGAAAGATCCTACGAACATGTAGGTCGATCCTAAACGTGATATACATAAAATACTGATATTATATCGTCTATCTATCCCACTTTCACTCTCTATCTCCGCACATAATAGTAACCTTTACTCGCTGTCTAACTCTATTATTCATCGCTAGCTAAACCCACTCGCTCCAATCCTATATCGACGTTTCAGAAATAAAAAATAAAATCAAATAAATCCCTCACGCATTATATTTGAAAGCGGCGGTGTCAGAAACAAGTTCAATATACATGAGATATATTATAGTATATAATATTCATATATAAATTATACATATATACATTCACATATACTATATGATCCTCTGGTAGGTCGCATAGTATTTTTTCAATGTACGAGGACTGTGTAATCACTTTAGAAAAATATATTTTAGGTACGAGGAGAATATGACTATTACACTTATTTATTATGAATTATGTCTTCCTGGCCAAGAATAATTTTGTTCCCTGCACTGAAAGATTGATTTGCGCCACCATTATGTATCTCCTTCTTCCAGACCGAATTCTTTTAACCATATATTTATCAATATTTTATTTGATCTTTTTAAAAGTGTGAGAATGATTACTAATGCAGAGCTCAGCTCTTGGAACGGTGAAGCTCCCGCTGGGAATCTCATTCAAAGAGACCTCAGATATTTTGGGGTGCCTGAGACGACCCTATTTTTGGGACTGCTGCTCCGGCTGACTTTAAGGATGTACCCATCGAGTATACATTCTCTGCCAAAAGTTAGCTTCGAGAACATTTTTTAGTAAGTCGGGATAAGAAAAAAGTCTGGAAAACATCATATTGAAAATTTTAAGATTTAGAATAATGCAAAAAAAAGGTTTTTCACAAATTAATATAAAAAAATGTTGATAAACTTAAAAAAAAAATGTATTGTGTATTATCAAATAAATTCACCGATTTTTCTAACATGTTTTTTTTTTTTTTAATTCGAATGATCTGGAAACTCTCGATTTCGAAAAATTTGCTGCTGTTTCTGTGAAACGGTTTGGTTTTGAAAGATCTCTAATTTCTTATGTATAATATGATACCTATTTACGAAAACATATCTAAAATTCACAGCTTTTCAACTTTTCTCAACTGAAAAAAAAATGTTTAAACCGTTAGAGACTTCGTTAAAAAATTATATGAGGCCAAACCAAGTGGTAGGGCGGAATAAAAAAAACCTTACATAAATTGTTCGATTAAAAAAAAATTGGTTTGAGCGAGTTCAGAAAAAACATGAATTACTGTAAAAAATCTACACTTTTGAATTTTAGAGAATTAATTTTTTGTTGAAAAGCCACATTCTTTGAACTTCTCCGATAATGTGTGCGAAACGAGAATAATTAAATAGCAAAAAAAATGGTAATAGGAACTTTTTCCAATTTTCAAGTTTCGGTACATGTTTTGAAAAAATATCGATTGACTTATTTTTTCAGTCATGTGTGATATTAATATCTTTTTTTTAATTTTGAAAACTCCCAGCTTATAATTACCATCTTTTGGCTACTTACAATGAAAAAATGATGAAACTTCAATTGATTTTTGGTAATTATTCAGAATTCCTGTTTCCCCAATTTTCAAGTTTGTTAACAAATTTAATTTATTTTTTTTTTTTAGATTTTATGGCGTTTTTCAAAGTTCAAAGTTTGATCTCAAGATCATCTTAAGTTTGAAGTTTGATCTCAAGATCATCTTAAGATCGAAGTTCAATCTAAAGATTGATCTTAAGTTCGAAGGTACGTCCAAAAATTCCACCCGTAGTATCTTCAATGTTGTTGATTTATTAAATATTTTTCTGTTGTTGCAATGTACCGAAACTCTAACCGAATTTCAAACTTTTGGTTGGGAATGTATACCTGATACATCCTTAAACGTTTGGTCTTTTTTATGTAACTCTACTCCGACGTGCCGTCATACCTGAGATCTGGCTTGTATTGCTTCTCTCCTGAGGAGGGTGAAAAGTTAGATTCTATTTCCTTAAATAAATTTTAATTTCACGTTCCGCTGGGCTCTCTTGTTCGCTTCGATGAACCTGTATGGACACCCGTAGCGCAAATTACCGCACAATATGTTGCCGATTGCCCGAGGAAAGTCGAAAATCGATATATACACGTAACAGTGAGCGACGTATAGTGTACCGCGAACACACAGAAGCCACCCCTGACGTTGCTCCATACGTTGCAGTATTGTGGCTGATATATACCTTTACCGCTCCCTGCCACTGAAACTCGAATGCTTTCTCGATGCTCATTGGGGTGACTGGTCTATTGAGTGTTCATGAGGAATGATTATTGCACAGATTAACGGGAAAGAGCAGCCTTAGCATGACGATTGCTTATTTTAGGGGAAGCTATAATCATTTTTGTCCCGTAAAAAATTGCATTTTTTGTGTACGAAAATGTTTCCCACATTATGTCTGACTTATTTGCAATGTGCTAAGTCGCTGAATATTTATTTTCGGCTTTTAAAAAATACTTCTTATTTACAGAAAACCACTTTTTTATTTTTTTGTTTATCGAATGCTGTTCTTTAAATACAATTTGCTATATGATATGTATATTATAATACTGAAGGTATATTACATTATCATGCGTTTATTTATTTGCTCGATAGTAAAAGCGTTGTATCTGAAAATTTTGTTTTTCGGTATACAGAGAATATTCTTTGGGTTTTTATGAATTGGGTTGAAACTACCCAGAAAAAATTATCATATATCTTTATATCTGACTGCATATAGCATATGTGATCAAATGTATGATCATATATGATCAAGTATTGCTCATGTGTCCTCATATCTGAGCCAATCTGCTCATATACGGTCAAATCTGTATATGACCATACACACTGTCGCAGTGCCCATGTGGTACGATAAATTATCATATAATATAATAATAATTTATGTACAATGAAACGAAACATGGCTCATTTAATCAGTTTATTGACGAATTTATAAATATTTCACAAAATATAAACACAAGAAAACTTTCTTGAAACGATTTGGTACCTTCCATACATAATAGCTTACTCGTACATAATTTATATTTGATTCAATTTCAGTAGGACTATGGTGTTATTTTTCTTAATGGGAATTATATGGTCTAATTTTGCTTTTGTTTCTAAATTATGTAATAACTTGATGTGTACAACGGTGAAGCGATCGTGTACAGAACATAATGTGTGATCAGATTTGGCCATTTTTCGAATATGATCATACATATGATTCAGATATGATCATATATGAGGCATGCCATATGAATTTTGCGACCAAAAAAAAATTCTCTACAATTTTCTAAAGATCAAATAACTTTAAAAAAATATAAAAATATATTTCACAATAAATGTACAACAATGATGTGCTATACAGGGGATTTAATAAAAACTATATATACCATTACTTATTCATAATTGAATATCTCAATAAATAATCAATAAAATGATTTAAAATGTTGAGGGATTTTAATAGAAAACAACGTCAAATGAAGGGTGTACATTTGGTAGACAAAATGCTTGAAAACGTAAAAAAGTGCGAACGTCACTATAGTTTCATTAATCAATTACATTAATGTCTATAATTGAGTTTCATTGAAACTTTTCTTCCCCGCCGTACAATATACTAAAATGTGAATTAGACACATCGTCGTTATGAGCAATATATTGCAGTACAATAGTAAAGCACCTCGAACAAACCTCAGCTCTAATATCCAAACAAATAACAGACAATAAATTTCAATTGACGTTGTAGCATGATATTTCCTTTCAACGCCTGCATTCAGCTTCTTGAATGGACGTAATATTAGAGGCTTACTGTATAGTGGTGTCGCCTATGGAGAGCTCTCATAACGCTCTGACACTGCCTCTATACGGGACCACTGTGTATCCCGCTTCGCTATACAACGAGCAAAGTGCGAACACATTATAGTTTTTACGTAATAAAAGGTCTTTAAGAATAATATCCAGTCAGCACAAACCCATCAGAAGTTTTACCATTATTTGAAAAATTATTTAAAGAATTTTGTTCACTCTTTTATTATACCAGCCTTGTTTTGGTTTTATTATCCAGTCAAAAAAGTTTCTTATTATTATAAGGCCTACTTTTTTTCTTATCGAGGAAAAAATTTGAAATAATTCTATCTTTTTAGGATAAACCGGATATTTTTTTTTGTAACTGGAGAAATCGATTGGTTCACTCGGCTGTAGCGATTGTTTTTCACTCTGCGCGTGATCTAGAGAAAACTAATCACAGGATAGGCCGCCGCTAACTTTCAGTTTCTTCGCAATTACATTTTCTATAGTTTAATTGGAACAATTTTTATATTAAGTTTATACTTTAACAGATCTATGTCTCTGATACAAACTTTATTTTCATATTTTATAAGATTACAATATGTTCTATAACTTGGCTTTAAGAACCATTAAAATCAATTTTCAAGTCGAGATATTAATTTCTACGTATACTTCGAAATAACGATATTTAAAAAAAATTGTTCTGCAATCTTCCTTTCTACATATCAGCAACTGTTTGAGTAATTTTCTCATTTCAACCCTTTAAAGATATTTTAATAAATGTCTTCTTCAAATTTTAATCTAAACATACTGGGAATTATTTACAAATCCCTAAAGTAGTGCACCCTAAAGAAAGTTTTTCAATAAAAATGACAAATTAAAAGCTTTTTTACTTGAGCGTAAAAACTAAAAAGAATAGCTGGATTCTTCCAAAATCGTTATTTCTTCGAATATCTTGATAAAGAGAAGTGTCGATCAGCTGAGAATAAACATTTCTTCCATCGCGTGAAAGAGCCTATGGATTCAAAGGGTTAAAATAAAAAAGTTCTTCGTAGTTCGTCCAGGATTACAAAAAAAAGACAAGATCAAAATCTTTGAAACCGCGTATACATGACATATTCCCTAAACAATCACTAGCGTCCCTATTTCGGTACATAAAAGCTCTCTTTATTCTGAGTCAAGAAGTTCAATTTAGATTCTCCACGGGCTATTTGACCCTTTGTTTTGCACTGCTTGTTTGCAATACACCCTTTCAAAGATGCCAGTACACAACCAAACTTCATATTATATTTATATACAGGACTGAAACGTCCGATTGTTTTCTATGCGGTGGTTAACGACACATAAGGGTGTCATTAAGACGAGAGTCAGTGTCACCCAGGGGATCAGTTTTCCCGACGAAAACTCAAAGCCCTTGTATATATGCGCTTTGTTATGAGATAACATGATAGAACGACGAGGATAACACGCGTTTGCCTCACTCGATCCCAAAATTACGAGGATATGATCGTACACGAAGTCTCTCGCCGCCGGCATTATATCCCGCGAAATGACGGACATTTATTTTCGGGACACCAAGGCCAAGGGATTACGATAGAACTACTTCTGTCTTTTTTTATTTCTATATGTAAGAACGCAAGCGTGCCCAGGGATGATGCATGTATACGCGTTGGATCACATGCGTAAGTATCCCGTAGAGAACTCAGACTCACACTACACCAGCTTCACTAACCCTCGGTGCGCTTGTATATATATACTATACATATACATATACATAAGGGCACGCTGCTCATACATAGATCCCGATGAATCGCTCCAATGAAATATAATACGCAAGGCGTGCCTTTTTATTAAGACGATTTTTCATGCGGTATACAAACTTCTTTCTCTCTCTCTCTCTCCTTCTCTGTCTCTCAGCTACAAAAATTCTCCCCTTTTTACATCGTTGTCCCTCTCAACCCAAATCCAATTTATCTAATCGACCGAAATTCATCTCTACCTTAGTTTCGTTTTATTTATGCAGGATTTTGGTGGCTCTTGCGGATACAGGTAGGTGAATATAAATGTAAAATTTACCAGTTTTTAGTGGATGAGAAGAAAAACCCCTCAATTTTTCAGTTCTTTTTATTAGCTGTAAAGATTTGATTTTCTTAGCACAATTTGATTCTACAAGATATATTCAGAGCTGCAATCACCCCATTACTACTTTATTTTTATTTTTTTTTCACCCGTTATTTAATATTTATTATTTTTAGTAGAAGAGAAGAAAAAATACCCTCTGTTTTTCTGTCATTTTAAAAGCTGGTAGTATGTCAATTTTGTATTAAAATATATGGAATTTAAAGCTTTTCGACACACATTTCGTTTCAGGATCATATATTCAAAGTTGTCACCCTCCCATTACTTTTCTACCCAATTTAATGATACATTCCATTAATTATTCAATATATAATTCTTTTTCTTTTAATGCTGTATTTCACTGATAGCAAAATATCTAAACACTCTTTAAAGAACTGAACATAGCTCCAAGTTATTTTTCACCTTGCACAAAGTCCCGTCTATGTGAGGAAGTACGTCGAGCAACTTTGGTTTCCTCATAGGGGAAATAAATTTTTTAATTAAATTATTATTTTCGTCCATTTAGAAGTTAATATGAAAAAAGAAATATAGAAATAAATAAATATGTTTATTCAATAAAAAACCAAAATTAGTTAGCTTTGTGTGTACAACGTTCAATTATGATAATAACTTTAAGTCAACATTTTATCTCGGTAGGTTGAAATTTGCTGAAGTTAACGTGTTTACGTCTTTTTGCCTAAAAAAAAACGAATTCTACAAAAAATTTTAAAAGGTAACCAATTCCAATTAAATTTCCAACCGATGAAAGAGTGGCCAAGTTTCCTTTACCGGGTCAAAGTTATCTCGACGTTTGACATTACTTGGAGTATTGACATTACAATCACGAAAAAAAAATTAAAATTAAAATAATTAAAAGAGCGGCTATTACTATCTACATTAATTGCATCGAAATGCATTTTAGACATAATCTGATGATCGGTCGGCGTACTTAATTAATTAGACCTTTTTGTCGTCTACAATATTATGAATCTCTATATTATAGCGGAAAGAATATGTTAATATAATATTTAGTTTAATTTTGTTAAATCTATGTTTCCGAAAAACAGTCGAGGTAGCTATAGCAACCAACGAACACAATGTGATTTACTAAACGAGACATCCATCTTCAATTACACGAGAAGATTTATTGAGAATAACTTAATTTTTTATATTTTTTTCTTCAATCTCTTTTCGGCAATGTTACCTGCTGTTGACCGCGTCCTTTCTAATGCTGCCTATTGCGAGGGAGTGAAGGAAAGACCTCCCTGCTGGCGGGAGTTCTCAAAACGAGCACCTTGGAATGAATGGATTCGCCGCGGGAAGAAAAGTACATACTCGGAACATTTGCCGCCCCCGTCGTCTGTCAACTCAAGAGGAAATTCGAGACTCTATGTCTTTCTCTTTCTCTCCATGGAATACGCGAGTCAAGGTTTAAGGTGGCGAAGGTTTTTCCCGTCCAACAGCTCCCACTAGTTCTTCTAGCCGCAGTATACTTTCTGCTTTCTCTATTTTTACGGACCTCTTCAACTCTTCACGAATAAAAGATCCTGGCATGCGAGGCTTTCTCATATACCAAGTGCAGACCGTCCCGAATAAGATAAAAGAAGCGAACTAGTGAGAGAGATCTCTTTTTGAATCGTTCCGGGAACCATTGTCGCAGTACGACTCGACGCCTTCAACATCCTCACTGCTTTTTCGAGATGTCGGATGTTTCGTTCGGTACAACGAGCTTAAATAGAATATCCCTAGCAGAAATAGTCTCGGATTTGCCAGATGTCAAACCAGGGGCTTGCGAGGAAAACGCTAGTGGTGGTAATATCAGGATTATTGACGAGGGATTGCCGAGATTAGCCGCGCTGACTAGCCTGATTTAGATGGCGCTCACTAACACGGATGCAGATTATATGTACTGCCCATCAACGCTCCGCGAGATGGCCTGACAAGCGAATCTACCCAGTTCCTTGGGATTTTCTCTGGTTGATCACGGCAGTCAGTACTTAGATGGGTGATCGTCTGGTTAAATCTGGTAGTGAGTACTTGGATGGGTGACCGTCAGACTGAACCTCGCGTTCAGTCGTTATAATAGGTGACCGCATGACTATAACTGCTCCACCCAGAAATCTGCAACGATCACAAGTTTTTGTTAAAAATTTTGGTTAAATGAAAATGTAACATTCTTAACACAACTTTGTACTTTTTTTTCGTAAAACTAGAAATTGATAAAGAAAATATATTGTCAAATTAGCAAAAAGAAATGAAAACTCCGTGGTTGTCTGTGAACAGAAATGTTGTATTCAAACAACACAAATTTCATCAATAATTATGTTTACGAAATATTATGTTTCATTATGAAATAATAACTACCAATGAATTATTCATAATTTTATACTTATTGTATTCAATAATAAAAAATATTGTTCACAAATAGGTTTGCAAAATCTACGAAAAGAGCTATTCATTTTTTTTTTGGTTTAAGGAAGAGGAACAGCGATGATACTTGAACGTAACTCCATTCAAATTTCTTCACGTCGACTGTACCATCTTCAGCTACGCCGCATTCGCGAGAAAACTCAAATCCAATCCTACACTGCGCAATTCAAGAATCGTTTTCACTTTCGTATCCAATGAATTTTTATTTCGGAAGGAAAAGCCACTTCCTTCGTCTTTCTATTTGTCCTCGGGATATTCTCTATCCGATTCTCCCCAACGGAATGGGAAATCGTGCTTCTGTTGAGAGTTGTTGACGAGTTTATGGCGTGCAACCCATTGACTCGGAGATTCAGTCTCGCTGTATATACGCACGTTTTTTTTTTTTTTCACGCTATCTATCTTCCCCTCGGTCCTCGAAATGACAAATAAAAGAATGAGCAAACGCAAAAGATCGCCAGAGGGAATTTGGTTGGTAAACTGAAGAAAAAAAAAAATTCGTGTCGTTGAGTCACGAGGCTTCGATGAAACAACTGGAGAAGATGAAAAGCGAGAGAAAAGGGGGAGGTGTTAATTTTCGTATACACCAATCCCACCCTCATCTTCATTCTCCGCTAGGTTTCTCGTCTGTCGCTCTGACTCCTTGACGAAACTCAATCACTGTTATTACTTCAGTTTTCTTAAGTATTCAGAGCGAAGGAGCATTATTGTCAGCATATCTCGAGAGCTTTTTGAGTCTTCTCAAGCGTAGAAATGACTTAAAGTGGGTATACCCACCTACAGAACAATGAGGCACTGGCTCTCTGTGCCTGCAATACAAGTAATAAAAAAGTCTGCAAAGTAGAACTTTGTACATTGCTTTCTTATTATCTTTGAATTTTCTAGGTTTTTTAGATTTTAGATTTTTTAAATTTTTAGGTTTGGAGTGTCTTGACATGAAAATCGCGAAAAAGAAAAAATTCACAAAAGCAAAGCTTTCTCTATAAGGAAGGGTAAATCGATAAACAGACTTTCTCACAGAGATATCTTTATAAATTACTCAAAAATAACGAGGAAGCAATGTGCAAAAAGTTCTATTTCGCATCTTTCTCTTTAATGTATATTTATATATTTAAATAACCAAAATAAATTCATTAGGAGAGACCTATACCTTGCAAACGAATAACTTTGTAAGATATGCTATGTGCAAATTTATCGGCAGGGTTTTCTTTTTTTTTTTTTTTTCTTATTGCGTCTGAGGTGCTCTCACCTCATCATCGTTCCCGCAGTCTTCAATTTCTTCTTCCTTTGCCGTTCTCGTATTCGTCATTACATTCGCTCGGTGTGCGCCGTTGATTTCCTTAACCACTCGCGAGCGCCTGGTAAATTGGTGATTAGATCGGCGAGAGGTGGTCGTACTCATTCGTGGTCGAGTAACGGAGAAGCGATGAGTCTCGTATTCCGCGGTTCGCGCGCGGTGCAATTATAATTTGAACCGAGCATTAGGACCGCCACAGACGGCTCCCTTGGTCTCTGGGCGATGGGAATGATGAAATAATTCAGAAGCAATTTTCCGCGAGTATTTCGTAGTAACGAGAATTGGCGAACCTCCCTCCCATCATTTCTCTCTACCTGAGCGAAAATAAAATTATAGATACTACGTTGAATTTCGTATATATTTGATGCATACATTTTCGCCAATAATTTACATTATTAATATGCTAATAATTTCATAATTATTTGTATTATTAATATATGAACATGTTATGTTTCCTATATTTACTTGTATTCCATGTATATTAAGACAAAATTAATTTATAACAACGTCACGAAGGCGCCAGGGCTATGCAAGATCGAAAGAAATTTAAAAACGCAACAAACAAACAAAATGCTATATAAAAATGCGATTTCTCCTCAAAGAGTTATCTTTGAAATGTAATTTCGCATGTCGCAAGTAATCCTTAGAGATATCACATGAAACCTTCCGAAATATTATTAAAATAGGCAAAAGTATTAAAAATATTTCCAAAGTCATTTAATTTTTGTAGTTTACGACATTATTTTACAAAATTAAAAATTGTAACTTTTTAATTAAATGTTTTCCATTATTCGACCACAAAGTCGAGACAATATTTTAATTTTAATGAAGTGTTGGAACCATTTCTGCCATATTCTGTGCTATGTGAGCATATAGGGCATTTTTTTTTTTTTTTGCATGCTTCGATGATGATTGAAGTGGCAACATTGCTTGTATGCGTATTCGAAGTCTTCGTCGAAGACGGATGATCACCATGAGGGCATCGGCGCGTCATTGTCGTCTGGGGCAGCAGCAGGCGCCTTACTGTCCGGTAGCATGAACGTACCAGAAGCTCCAGATACAACTTGGTGCTCTCGTCGAGTATAGGCGACAGATTAATTACAACACTCGGCTCGCAGCTGTCTCTCCGGCACCTGCGAGAGGCTAGCACGAGCGCACCAGCAGCATCTCCGACAGGACTCAGAGGGGCATCGGGGGTGCAAAGGCACCTGCAGATATGGATTAGGTATCCGGGCGATCTCTCCTGTGTAATACCTACACCAGGATTATAAATTACGTTGCAAGGGGGGTTAGAGAAGGGACGAGATGAGAGAGACCTCGGTGCACTTCACCTCATCCCCGGAACCTTCGCGTTAATCCCTTTCAAAAGCCCCCCCTCCAACCCCCTGTGACATACTTTCATAAAATGTATATTTTACAGTCAAGAGTAACATCAGAAGTAATACGAAAATATTAAAAGGCTGCAAATGAAATTTGCATATCGCTTACTCATTCTGTTTAATCATTTACATAGCTTTCTATTAGATAATGTACGTCTGTCAATTTTGTAAATTGGATGGATGAAGCTTGGTAAATTATTAAAACGAATTAAAAGTTAATTTCGAACATTTTATTGCCAGCCCATTTCTCTTTTTTTCGGAAGCTTTCCGAACACTTTTTTTTTACGAGCATTTTTATAAAAGCTCAGTTTTGCACAATAAAGTGCTTAATCTGTGAGGAAATAAAAGACTAAAAAAAATGTTGTGCGTTCGTGATGGTATGGTATAAGTGTATGTGTTAAATTATACGTCATTACATTTCTTTTATAACAGATGAAGGTCAAGACCTGTCAGAAAATCGAAGAGCTATGAAATATTTCAATGATAAAAAATCTTTGATTTTTAAAATTGTTTGTATTTATAAAAAGGAATTAATTTTGGGTTATGATTTTGCTGTAGAAAAAGAAAACCGGCGATTTATAAAATGTCAAGGTTGATGAGATAGCACTAAATATCATTATAGGTGTCTCAACTTTTACAAATGCCATTGATTCGTTTTGAGTACCCGAAATAATATATATCTTAAATAGTTGTTTGTATGTAAAGAATTTCTTTCATGTCCATGCCCTATAGTCTGTTTTCTGTACAACCTGCTTTTAAAAGTTCTACTTTGATGCCTCTGATCTGACCTCAAAAGCAGTGATGGGCACCATTGAATGGAAATTACACTTTTGAATGGTTTTCCATTCGAAATAGTACATTATTTTTAGTACGATATTTTTTGTAACGAGTGCAGGAACAGAGGCAGTTTTGCCAATTTTGGGTGGCAGTGTTTGCGGGACGAACGGTGACAACGGAGGTTCGAATTTTTCGGCCCTAGCCACTTTCATCCCGCCACGAGAGCGCCACTTTCGTTAGCGGCACCCGAATAAAAGCGTCTACGGAGGTCGTCCCTGATCCTCGACGACTCAACCTAAGCGAAAAAAAAAAAAAAAAAAATGTAAAGAGATCAAGAGAGATCAAAATCAAAGAAGCAACGTAGATTTAACCGATACAGAGACTATAGAGCGAAATCTCCGGTTCACTGCGTGACAGAGAGATGTAGAAGTCCCGAGGATAATTCTCACGCGAACAAGTCGCCCGGCAATAACCCGACCTGCGGATCTCGTCGCGCTGCGGAGTCTCGTAATTCACGTTACTGCGTTGCCGCGAACACCGCAGTACGTGCATACCTGCGTAACCGACCTGCGTGCGTTACTCTCCTCTATAGGCGTTACCGCTCGCACGCTATAAACCGCAACGCGGTGCTGTATTCAGCTTCAGCAGAAATGGCATTAGTCCGGCGATACCTATTTAACGCAGACTGTGTATTCCAGAGCTTCGTGTTACGCGAGAGCTCGACTGGCCGGGCTTACTGCAGTGTTGCTGCTTGCTCTCTGGTCCGCCTCTATAAATGTACGAGGTTCGAGGGAGTTCGACGTACACAACTGACGGCTCTAACTGTGGATGCCAGGACTGCTGGGGAAATTAGCGATTCGAGTGACACCGCTCCAGAGATTCACCACTGTTGCCTTTTCAATAATTAGCCGATTCTGCACATCCATTTCGTTAACATGGATACATGGTCGAATTGGAATGAAAATAATTAATGAACAGGCTACAAATTTGAACTTTCGACATTGTTTTCATTTTGTTCCACCTGTCACAATATCACCACTTTCAGAAACTATATTTGTTGATCAACTTTGGCATTCTCATAAAAGAATCTTTGTGCGAGGATAAAAATATAAGGAAGGAATATGCAAGGTTCGACTTTGAACTCTTGTTTTAAATTAAAAGTTTCATAACTTTTGATCACTACTGTAAATTACTACTGTAAATTATATTACTGTAAGAAAATATTTGAAAAATGTTGATAATCACAAATCGACATTGCGATTCAATTATTTTTTGAATTGTTACTCAGCTGAACAAAAGTAAGATAATATAGGAATGAGGTTTCAAATGTTCGATTTACATCGTGAACTTCACACCGGTATTTTTACATTAACCAACAATATTAATAATTTGCGTAACGAAAAATGGTACAAACAAATTGTAAACAATAAATGATTAATTAATAGTTCTATATCACACATCATTTTATTTTGGAAAAACCGCATAAAAATCATCATATTCGAGATTTCAGACGTTTGCCAGTCTGTTTCCGACATATTTTCTCTTGCTGTTCACGTAAATCACTCTACTTTACCAATAAGACCAACAAGAAACGAAATAAAATGCGAAAAAATTGTTTTTCGATATTTCCATATCTTTCCCAATACTGTTTCCGGTGTTTTCTCTACGCTTAATCACGAATATAACCTTATTTTTTGCCATTCAGTCTTGTCACTAGATGACACTTTTGGATAAAAACAAAAATCATTTTTCATGACTACGACGCATGTTTATTTTATTTTATTTTATTTTTTTTTTCAATAAGCAACACATTTTATATGCATACAATGGATTTTCGAAATAAACAAGTTTAACTCAAACGTGTGCCGACATAAATATTCTAAACCTCTTGGAGAGACTCCAAGTATTCTGCCTGTCTCGGGTGTCAATTCTCCGCAGACTGATAAGGTGATAAGGCGTGCGTGAATAAAGACGGAAGAAAAGCGAAGAAGATTCAAGATTTCTTTAGCACGTGATGGTAGAGGCATCAGCAAGTCCCGTCGCGTGCATTCGCCAGCCACGAGTATAAAGATCGAGCCGTCAAGACGGAAAAAGAGGAGAGCCACTCTTCCAATGCGATTTTCGGCAGAGCTTATGCAAAACGTCTCGGGAATTAAATTTTCGTTGGGATGTACAGCCCCGACGTTCCATAAGTCGTAGTCTTCTGGTATAGAACGTGAGGCTGAAGAAGCGCGCACCGTTGCCTACACCTCCAGCCCTGTCGTCAACCCTCGTCCTTGTACTTCTCTATCTCTTCACTCCTCCCCTTTGCTCTGAAGAATCGCGAGAGTACGCACGGGTTCCCGAAGATTTCCCGACTGATGCTCTCTTACACATGCACGCTTTTCCTGTCTATCTACAGGTCATTCCAGGCCATTTCAATAGAGTCACCCTCGTATTTTTCTTTTTTTATTTATTTTTATTTATTCACATGTTTTTATTTATTCGAAAATTCGTTTCGTCACTATGTCCAAAAATATTAATTAATAAAATCTTTTGCTTCCCAATGTATAGCTTTGTTTTCGTGAATTTTGTTTTCTAGAGATTCATGTCAGCGTACTCAAGAATTACCCAATACTTCGAGAAAACTGATTTGTAAAAAGTGTCCGTATGAGTTGCGTGTATTCCCAGCATCGAAAATTCAATCGTTCATAACTTCCGAACGGTACGAGGGTTCGAGTTCAAATTCTGCACGTAAGTGACGTACTCCTCTTTAATCACTGAGATTTTTATTGATAAAATAATAACAATTAATATGGATAAAATATACAATTAAATATGTATTTTTTTAAAATATACAATAAAAATAGTACGGGGATCATTTGCAGTGGAATTCCACGGCAAATCGACAGGGTCGTGATTTTCACATTTTTCCCCCTTTTGAGATGTTGTCGGGGAATATAAAAAAGTACTCTAAGATTTTTTTTAAATTGTTTCGAAAATTTTTGTTTTCATAATAATCCAAAATTTGACTTCTGAAAAGCTACGTCGACGATTTCTATGAATTTTTTACAGTAAATTCTTTGTTCAGAAACAACATTTTTGAAACTACTCCGAAGATGGGCGTCAGCCTACGAAAACAGTTAAAAAAACAAAGAAAATTTTTGAGATTACAAAAAAATTGGGTTACTTAAAAGCTATATTTACAGTTTTTTAAAACTTTTACAGCAAATTCTTTATTCAAGAATGAAATCTTTGACACCAAGATGGGCGTGATATGAAAACACTGTCCACAATTTGTTTGATATTTTGAATAATCTGGTAATCAAATTACAGATGCGTTACGGACCGTATAACAGAACGTTTCGATTAAAAAGTCATTCTGCATACGCAGATATCCGCTGACACATAGATAATAACTAAACTCATAACTTCAATTTTTTCATAGTCAACATTTGAACGAATTTTTTACTACCGTTCATGTTCGGTTGTCGTCCGTACAATTGAGTTGTAAGCTCGAATTAAGGTAAGTTAGAGCAAGGTCGGATGCGGTATGCTTAGGACACATGGCACTGCACATTCCATGACACACGATTGAAGTTGGTCAGATTTGATATTAAATTAAAGGTGTTGACAACGACTTTTCTAGCAACCAACTAGCAGGAATAAAAGTTTAAGAATTCTTGCTTATTGGTCACTTAAGTCGGCTCAAAATGGTGGTCGAATTGGATCAAATGTAATACGAGGAAATAAGTAGATCCCGTCCAGAAGTTGCTGGACCAATAAAGACGCGCGTTAAGATTCTTTGGAATAATACTAAATTCACCACCCGATGTCATATCGTTCGACTTGAGTTCCCAAAAAGCGGCAATGTTTACGGATCTTAAATAAACTTTTACTTAAAAATACTCTCAAAAACGTATATCTAAGTCATTACATAATTTTTCGATACTATTAAAATCATAATCGTGATATAAGACGTTTATATAATGAATAGTAGTTTTTATCGGTGCTGAAGTTCTTTCAATTTTTTTCAAACTTGAACTTTTGTCGTTATATCAACTAGAAAGTTATTTAAAAGATCAGAATAGGATAGCGAGTGTATTGGTATTAAGTACCATAATAAAATATATTTTTTAAAGGTTGTATGTTGTTGCTGTTGTTGTTGACTTACGCCAATTTTCGGGGTAGTCTCAAAAATGTTGCTTTTCAACAAATAATTTACTGTAATAAATTCAAACAAACCATAGACGTAGTTTTTCAGAAATTCCAATTTACCGGTAATTATGAAAACACAATTTTTCAAAAAAATCTTAAAACAAATTCTCGAAAGCTTCTTCATATTATCTTACAACATCCCAAAAGGAAAAACAAAATATGAGGGTTATGATCCTGACGATTAGCCGTGGAATTCCCCATATACATATATGTGAATCTGGAAGAGCGAGATAGAAATTGGGAATGATATAGTGAGTGAAAGCATCACTCGCACATAGTAGTAGAGACACGAATGTTGATTCAGGCCGTCGACGCGTTACCGCGAGAGTCGATTATGCTCGTTGAATATTTTCCTAAGGATTTTACATATCCCACGATCCTCGACTCTCTCCGTCACTCGCATTCATACTCACTTGCAGTCACCTGCTTTTCCTTTTCTCTCTTCTTCCTCCCTTCTCTGAAAATATATATATTCCTCCCATCGGATTTTCCGTCGCGCTGCATGCCTCTATACTATGCGTGGTATATAAGCATGATCCACATACGTCGTACTCGAAGGAGCAGCAACGCCGTACCACCGTTGATATATGTACGTATACGTAGACGAGCTTATGTGCCAAAGAGAGTGAGTAAAAGAGAGAGACAGAGAGAGAGAGAGAGAGAGAGAGAGAGAGTGAGTGAGAAGATACGTGAACGGACAGAGAGCAGAGAGTGTAGTAGACGATCAGAATAGACGTGAGCTGCGAGAAGCTTGTGCCCGACAATCGGAGCAATTTGCGTAATCCCCGAGGCAACCCCGTCGCGTTCAGTTGCCCCCACCATCTCATGCGCCTTCGCCTCCTCCACCTTCTTCGTCGCTGGCACCTCTTCGTCCTTTACTCTCCGAAAATCCTACCCCAGCGGCAGAAGCAGCAGCATCCATCGCCATCATCCATCCAGACCCTTATACAGTTCGCTAGACTATATGTATACAACGTTACGTATGTAGGTACCTCGGTAAGCGCGCACGGTAGCGCGGCTGCCACTCTAATAAAAAAACTTTGACTTAACCACAAGACAAACACTCGAGTCTCATCATCATTTTTTTCCGTCCCCTTTTCTCTCTCTTTCTTCCTCTACGACGCTCGACGGACACGTTTTTTTTTCGACAGAGTTATTTTATCCTCTAGAGACACAAGGCTTTTTTTGTTTCCTCTACTTTTTTTTTTGACGAGGTCTTTTCGGTACAATGGAATACGCGGCGCTTTTTTTTACTCCTAGCATTTCACGGATTCATCGGGGATGTGTTGAATTCTAAAAGTTGACAGTGTACTAATATCCCTGTGAGGATATAAGTATTTGTTTTAAGATGGGTGGCATATTTGTTTACCATGGTAAACAAATATGCAACTATAATTTAATAACGTAATACACAACAAAGCGTGTTTTATTAAAAAGATATATATTTTTTCAGACCTCAATATGAAGGTTTAATGAATATGCAGCGTCCTAACTTTAATAAAGAATAATATTGTGGATTTGATTCAACTAGTGGCAATATTTGGCCTACTGGTTCCCATTCAAAAATGTGCAGAGTCTAAAAACAAACAAAAGAAACATGTTCAAAACATTCTTTGGTTGACATGTCAATAGATCGTAGTTTTTCAAATAGTACGATCAGTCAAGTAAGTGAGATATTAGTCTTTGAACATCCAAGAATTTGAACTGACTCCCAGTCCTTAAAATGTAGATTTGTATCTTGAAAAATCTCCCATATCAACCCACTCTAAATGCGGAAATATACATCTGATGGTAATCTGAAGAGAAAAGAAAATCCCGTCACCACCGCCGCGTAAAAAATTGAAGAGACCGCGGTCAAATGACAAACACAGGCCCGGTTTATTATAAGGATTGGATATTTGGACATAAGTTCGATCTTAAGATTATCTTATGTTCGAAGTATGAGCTCAAAATCATTTCAAGTACGAAGCATAATCTCAAAATAATCTTAAATTCGAAGTATGATCTCGAGATCATATTAATTTCAAAGTTTAATCGCAAAAGATCGGTGTTAAGTTCGAACTTACGTCCAAAAATTCGATCTTCAGTCTAATAATAGGATTCCAAATTTTGTTAAGGGGTTATCTCCCCTTAACAAAACTTAGTGACTTAAATTTGTGGATACCATGATTGTGAATGTCTACACAAAGTTAGACGATCATATAATTTTCACTATTATTTCTTCCCAGCATTACATATGCAAAGTATTATTTGATATATATTCCCAATTTATACTGATTGTCCTATTTGTCAATAAATATGTTTTTAGTCCTCCGTGCAGAAAACAGTACTTTCCTGACGTCGAGAAATTTAATTCAACACTCAAGAGAAAAGCTTTTTTTCTCCCTAGTGTTGGAATGTACTTATTCACTTCGTTATAACATCCTCAATTCGTGCACAAACAGTGGCGCAAAATCGTTTATTTTTAACCAATGACTCGTACGCATGCGCAATCCGGTTTTATAACTCCCTAGGGAAGAAAACGGTTCATTACTGCACAGCGGGAGTAACCGAAAGCATGAAATGATAAACGTTATGACTAAAGTTAACATATTCTGTATGTGAAAATAAATTTCAAACAGTAATATTACTGTTCAATGATTTCGCTTTTAATATATCAGTTGTTTAATATTCAATATGAAGCGTTTGGAATTTAATAAACGGCTTCTATAAATCTTCCTCCTCATATATCTGTATTATAATCTGCATTACAGACAAACACGAGAGTATTGTTTGGCTGAGTCGGTAGCCTGTCCGATTTACAAACAAACACAACAAACGTCGATTGCAATGATTATGTAACGCAAAAATTAAATAACTATAATTAATATAACGAAAAGTGCACTTTTCTGCACAGAGAAGTGAAAACCGATATTAAGCCTTGTCAAATTATAATATACGTTTTTTCGATACACTGGAATGTTTGCGTTTATCGAATACTTTATATCTCTTAATTAAAAAATTAATCTCTTTGAGCCTACATTGAGGAATATGCAACGTAATTTAATACTGTTTCAACGATTTTTAAAGTTTTTCTTTCTAGTACAATAGGCACATTGAGAACTCTTTAAATTTCACATACGGTGCAAGCCCTCAATCTTACTTAAATTGAAGACAAGTAAGCTTTGTGAAGAGCCGTTCCCGCCACTTCCCTTCATAAGCTTTGTGGACGGAAGATGTGAGAGCTTCCATTGTACTTCTGATTTACTAAAAAAAAAAAAAAAAAATCGCGCCACACAAAAATGATTCGGTAATATATTGCTCATCATTATCCACGCTAGTTTAACACCTAAAAAGGACTAATTATTTAGGTACATATATAACCAATATTCAAGTAATAATACCTGCCGCAGAACTCTGTGTACTTCATTAAACTTTTATGAAATTCTGTAACACGTAATATTTTCGAAATCACTTGCAATTAACGAAAAATCACCGATGCGGTCCATTGGGTACATGTAACGGAATTCACGCGTCATAATTAATTAGTAATTCAATATTCTCACGGGTTAACAGCTTCTTCACACAAAGAGAAATAGAGAAAACCGAAAAATCAACCAGCACATAGTGAATGAACAAAGTGTAACAAAATTTTCATGAATGTGCAGTCTGAACAAAACAAGTCGCTATTGACGGATTCAATGGATCAACGTTATTAGTGAGGAGTTAATTAGGAAAAACATTGTCGGTTGAACCGATTCGATTCAATTGAATTACGAGGTTCGATACGTTTTCTAGTGTATATATATATATATATACGTTATCCTATACGAATGCCAGTAGTACGCATTGTAGTAGAGCCAAAGCAGCGTAACACTGTAACATTGGTCTATCTCTCTCGATTCGTTGAGACACTTTATGATACGCACACTGAGCGAAAGAGTAAGAGCGAGTGAGCGCTCTCGGTGACTGTTGGATATAGTGAAGTATTCGCTCTCGTAACGTTAACCCGATTTTCTAGCAATCAGAACTTTGCCCGTTCCGTGGATGCGCTAGAGGACATGGCGGAAAGAGGTACGAGGATTGTGGAGAAACGACACCAGTGCGACGCAATGCTATGGGAATATGTAGACGGAAAAGAGTGAGCCACATTGGCTGATGCGAGATATAGAGACGTAGAGCGCGCCCTGTCGGGCCGAGAAAACAATAACGGTGAGTGCATCGTGAAAGATGAAACGGGCGGCGCACGGACGTGAATGCGCGTTATACCGGGTTCGCGGAACGAAATATCGGACGGATTTGGATAGCGAGGAACGCTCTTGCTAAGGGCTCCACTGTAACTTTAACAGGCTGTACACCCCTGCATACAGGACATTCCATAACAAATGGACTTGGTTCTCATCAACGATGTCTCGGACTTTTGTCTTGAAATTGTTCATGTTACTCTTTTAACTGAAAAGTAACTCAGATTATTTTGAAGATTTTTTTCGAAAAATGAGAATTAAAACATTTTTAGCTGGAACTTTTAAAAAGCTGAAATAATTCTTTAAAATCGTGTGGGGGACATAAAAAATTGTTGAAACTCGATCAAGATTCGGTTTTAACCTTTGGTTTTATCAAGGCTCGAGATTATTTTTCTCGAGAAAAAAAATAACAATATAAATGAAAACAAATAGAAGTGAAAGCCTGTTCACAATGGGCAGTTGCTTAAATATTTCTATGTATAATTGAAGATTTTTTTTCTTCAAATTTTATTGCTTTGAACACTTTCGGAATTGAGGTTTTGGAAAAAATATACAGTCATAGGAAATGTTTGTTTTAAATACTATTTTATCTGTGTTTTACCAAGACTATGAAAATAATAAGGGTGGAAAGTACAGTATTGCACATTGCTTCCTCATGATCTTTGAATGTTTACAAAGCTACCTCAATGAGGAAGTAACTTTATACAGTTTTGCTTCCTCGTAGAGAAAGCTTTGTAAACATTCAAAAATCATGACGAAGCATTGTGCAAAGCTCTACTTTGCACCATTGTTTTATATTAATAAATAAATAAATGCTGTTTATACTATATCATAACATGCTCTTGTTTCAAATTTAAATTGATTTAGTGTCCGTTGACCAGAGTTAGAGGAAAATGTTAATTTAAAAAACAACTCAAAATACCATAAAATCCGAACGCCTTTATAGATATTCACCAAATTTGGTACATAGCAGTGCAGAGTATTATTTTTCGTCTGTAGAAAAATTCAGTTCATTTGGTGAGATTTGACGTGAGATAGAGCAAAATGAAATTTTTTTCCATCCGGAGATTTTTTGTAATCCACTGTCTCGACGTTTTGGACCATTCTGAGTATCCTGATATAAAAATCTCCGAAAACTTCCTCTATGACGAAGTAAAATTGACAAAATTTTCAAAATAGTAGATTTATGACCATTCACTATTTACATTTTTGTTAATGGTAAACATAATTCCAACGAAACGGTAAGTTCGAAACAAAAGAAGAAGAAGAAGAAGTGGATTTCAACCTTAACTTTTGAAAAAAAAAACACTTCGGAATTTTTTTTTATAACTATTATATTTTGAACAAAATTTCGAAATCGGCCAACTGGTTCTCAAGAAAACTCGTTCGCCAATTATAAAAACATAGTTCTTGGAAAATTGAGATTGCGGTTAGAGGTTTTATTCTTGCACATGGCTATGAAGAATTGTACCACTGATCGATCAGATAGTACACAATAATATAGAATTGTACTGGACTTTTTTAAAAATCAGAAATGAAATATCTGATAAAAAAAAGTCATTTTTGCGGGCTATCTATTAATTGCGGGCTATCTATTTACTAATATATAGTTTACAAGCAAATAAATGTATCTACCGCAAAAACATTAATTTTTAAAATCTGACTCTTCCCTAATCTCTTTCTCCCCAATTTTTCTTAAGCTTGAAAAAAACACCAAAACTCAAGATTACAGATTATGAATAATTATATACCATACAGGATTTTCGAGCATTAATATTTTCCCGTTTCTGAATCCTAGCTAAGAATATATTAGTTTAAAAAAAAATATATATATACTATATAAAATCTAATTAGACAAAATTAAAAGTCTGCATGATTAAAACCTTGGGATTTGATACAGAATGGCCCATATATATTCAGCGGTATTACTATTGTGGAACAAATTTTACTCCGCGGCAGCTAGCACGCGTGGACCTATCTATATCTGCAGTGCAATCTCACCTATATCGTATATATATGGTAGAAATAGTGCCGTATATGCTGGTATAGTAACGTGTGTGGCTGTAATACTCGCGTACACGGATCCGTGCCGCGTGAATCTATTTCGTAACACGGGCATTAGTTTCAACCGCAATCTCGTTCCGGTCGCTCCTCCTGCGTACATAGTATACACGACGTGCCTTGTACATCGATTATCTATAGTAGCAACGAAGTGAAAGAGAGAGAGAAGACAAACGTGCATAAAGGACGCAAAGAGTACATGTAGTAATACCAAAACGCGCATACGTGTACCACTCGGATGGAAAATTCTTTCCGGCTCCTCGAATTAATAATCGTTACTGCATACAACCGGGAAACCACTGGGTGAAATTTTATCGAAATTGCAATCTCGACACGTGCATGGGCTCTAATATCGCAAGCAATCTATACGAGTGTCACTGTACCCACACACACCCACAACATTACCGATGATGGATATTATTGTAAATGAGTCTGTTCACTCATTGACCGACGAACCTGTTGTTAACTATATGTCATCGTTTGACAGGTTGTCTGTTGGAAACGATTTCAATAATATTCTCTGGTGATTATTCAGAAGACAGTGAGGATTAGTAAAGGTGTTTCGCTGCTCCGGCCAAATTGGAAATGTTTCCATCAGCGAATTAAGTTATTACAGGATTGGCCTATTTAAAACATTTCTGCATGTGATGAAATTACAGATGAGCAGCAATCAGTAAGTTGAAATAACGCTTTTGCATTATTTGTCTCGATATTTGTTCCACGCTTTTATTTTTAGGTACGGTCGCGAAATTGTTGAAGCTTTGAAATTGAGTTTATTTCATTAGAGTACTTTGAATGATTTATTTTTGTAAATTTATTCATTTTACCACTGAAAACAACAGCTGTCATTTTTATTTTCAGCCAATTTATTAAAAAAGAACATTATTTTAATTTTAAAAATGCTACCTTCAATTAAAAAGACGACTTTATCATATAACACAGTTAAATATGAAAATAGTACTAAACAGAAACATTCACCGAAATTCTGCATTGAAATTCCGAAATTCTAACGCTATTCTATTTTTTCATAATAATTTTCTGTTATTGTTAGCGTGAAAATTACTTATTTTTAAAGCTGTCCATATTATTATTAGAAATCATATTTTTTATTGAAGTTAGGATTTTTTTGATACTGCATTTTTTATGTCTCAAGAATGAACCAATATTAAAATCTAATAAAAATCACAGATGTTCTTTTCAATGATAGCAATAATAGAAAAAAAAAATATTAGTGAAATTAAAGAGGGTCGGGTTTCATCTTGTGTGAATTATTATAGAATGTCCCGTATATGTTAACGGAGTATAAGTGAGTTATTCCACGTTTATCGAGGCACTACTGCCCCTCAAGTCTCTGGATTATTCAGCACTTAGAGTATGCCGTAGACCGTTGTTACAAAATATTTTTGAAATGTGGGTTATATTTGAATAATTATCGCGATGAATCAGACACCTATTATCAGACTTTCCTAGAAATTGTGTGGAATGTTTAGTATGAAAAAGGTTGAGGATTTGCAATTGCTACATTCATAGAAATTAGCTTTTTGCTTATTATGAATTATTTACTTGTACAATATTCCACATGTCATACATATTCTATATTTTTTATAAATACATGTGACTGTACAAAAATGATAAAAAGATATTCACAGAAGTCTAAACTTTCTAAGAAAATTAGTTTCTTTTTTGCGTAGAAAGTTAAAACGTTAAAACACCTTATCAACATTAATTCAGCATTAATTCCTGAAAGTTTAGTGAAAGTGGAACTTTGTAAAACGAAAGCTTAAAAGTCTTAAAAACTGATCATTTGTCTTTCGTGATGCTAATAAAATGGATTTCTGTCCAGTGATTACAGGCAAAAAGGGTATTGTACTTTTTTCAATTAAAACAAGAATTGGAAATTCGAAGCCCCCCATTTAGGACACAACCCTTTTTTTGTAATATAATTTGTAGAAAACTATTATTAAAAAGGAAATTACATATTTGTTTTGTACATCGATCCTTCTGTAAATATTTCATAGCGTGATTCAGTTATAAGAGTACTTACACAAAAAAAAATGTATAAATTTTTGATTTTTTTTGGTCACTTTTATCACACTTCATTTAACAGCCTTTTTTCCACTGGACTTTTTTCCATCCTCTATTTTTTCCTAGATTCCTTCGCTAGTAAATGTTCGAATCTGAATGAACATCCTGAATACGTCAATGATTGATTAGTCTATCTAAGCAGTAATAGTATATTTAATAGTAATAATTTTTCATGTTTTTATAAGACGATTAACGATGCTGATACATTTTGGCATCTCTATCCCGCCTGTAGCACTTTTTCATCCTCTTATTTTTTTTCCGGTCAAATAAATATCGTGGCGCGTCCATGTGGCCGTTACGAAATCAACAATCGAGATAGAGAAGTGCCCGTGGATATTTCGCAGCTTTGGCAGAGGCCAAGCGAGAGGGTGGGTGCTCGTAGTCCAGTTCGTAGTAAAAATATTGCAATTCGCACGCCCCCACCCCTGCCTCTTCAGGCATATATGGAAGGTTGGAAAGGGTACAGGAGGAAGGCTGTACACGCAACCGGAAGTGCACGTTCCACGAGTCGTCGGTCCGTTCACGGCCGAGCTCGTTATTTCTCTCATCGCCATGCTGACAATGGGCAGAGTGCCAACTCGTGATACCTTTCACCCCCGGGCCTCACTGTTCCTGGATTTTCCGAGTCTCACCGCCTTCCGCTACTCTCACCACCTAGCTGCATGTTGCATCAGTGCCTCGTTCATATCTGCAGCTAATACATAGAAATATAGGTACATTTACATGTCTGTCAGATATTACCGAATGACAACTCTACCAGAAAACAAGTCATCCCTCAACTTCTCGAGATATAAAAAGGCTGAAAAAGAAACTTCATTTACAAGCTGTACAGTTGTCCGCCATCACAAATTCTGCGTCTGAAAACAACTCTACGGTTGAAAATTTGAAGTCCTACTTAGGTACCCATAACGTGGAACACCAGTATTTGATTTATTCATATTAGGGTGTTTCATAAAAGTGTGAAAATTCAATCAAAAATAGAAACGTACAAAAAAATAATAATAACTTTGATTCTCATTCTCGGGATAAAATGTAAATAATTAATGGCTGTTCCTTAAAAAGAGGGCTCTGGCGTATAAATTTGAGGTGTGTCTCTGTGAAACAAAGACCATTATGTGCTGAGTTCATTGAAGACTTAAAATTGAACCTCAGAGCCATCTCTTCGTGGAATGCATCTATAAAAATGATTGTCAATAATACTCGAGAGTGATGAATTTATTGCATTTAAAAAAATGTGAGATAGATAAATCCGTAAATTCACAATAAAATGATTATCCAATTCAATTGGTCCACTTTTTTATCTTTAAAAGAGCACTATAGGTTTGCCTTTTTCTAGCTCTATCTGTATGTGTGTTCGATACTCGACACATTTACCGTGAAAATAACAACAACAAAAAGTCCCTTATTTTTTTATTGTCGCTCGACTCCGGTGTTCCAATGTCTCGCATACGAACCGGAAAAAGAGTCGAACATTGAAAGAGAGATGAAGCTATATTGAAAGGAACAAAAGAATAGGTGGACAGTGACAGAGGCTCTGTTGCGGTGATGGTTGATTGAATAATCGATTTTTATTGCCAAGAGCAACAGCAGCAACGAGAGAGATCTTTAGGCGGTTGAATATCAGGCAGACACGTGGCAGCCAGGTGCCGAGTTTTGAGTCGTGATCAATGCTGACGACGCGCCCTTTGACGCGCACTTCAAGGTCCAACTGGGGATATCGATAAAAAATTTAATATTCCAGACCGGTCGTCGCTCTTCACTCCCCGGCCTATATGCCACTTCACCAGTCCCCTCTGCACTCGTTCGGTCCGACAGACCAGCCAACGTCCCTCCTGACCGGACGAGGAAAAAAGCTTAATCGAGAGCAATGCTGTGGGGTCGAACTGACCCGGTCGCAACCTCGCAAACCGATTTCGGGCCAGCCTTCGTGTCTGTAGTAATGCACTCGTATTCGAGTGATAAAATCGACCCTGGTGCTGGCCATATATTTTTCGTCATAATGGTGATTGATTTTTACGTTTTTGCACTAGGAAAAAGTTTGATGTAGCTGTTTTTAATTGGATTTTTGTGAAAGGTTGTTGGCAACTGATATTTCATCTCTCTTTTTTTTTTGTATTTTCCACACTTGAAAATTTTGAACAACAGACAGGGCATCGTTGGAGTTGCAGGGTATCATTCTGGTAATAAAATAACACACGTCGAAAAATTAAATAATTTTCAGGATTACTTTTTCATTGAACGCGATGAAATTTAAATTGTTCAAGTAGATCTCGCTTTACTGGGAAATCTGATATTGTGCTAAAAATTTGTAGTAGCAGTTGGAAAAAATGTGGGTTTTTAAAAATGTTAATTTAGAAGAATTGCAATTTAAAAAATTTTTTTTGATGAGTCAATTTTAAGTTCGACGATAGCCATATTCATACTGATTAATAAATAGTATTCACTTATTATTATCTGATTGTCTACCTGTGTGTATCGTCTGGAAACAAAATACCTTTCGAAAGAGACAATGGAATTTGTTGTGTATATTCTATGCAGTTTTGGTATTAAAAATTTCTTGTCATACTTTACCTTTAATGAGAAAAAAAACATAATGAAAGATTATATTTCTCCGCAGACTGAATAAAAATGTATTATACTTTGATTTGGAGAAAAAAGCAAAGTTACTTGCCAGTAGATATTGAATTATTCAAAACAGCGGCACCCCTTTGCAGTCACTCTAATATAATTAACACCCGCTATCGGATATTTTAATGCCCCACTGTGCACATTTGTACATAATGCGTTGTGAAATTTATATTATGTGTTTGTGCAGCCTCTGTAGGAGCAGTCATACTCCACGGGTTTAAGAGGGCAAAGTCATAAAAAAAGAAAAAAAAATGTATTTCTATTCTACATGTCATGTAGGCACCAAATTATAGACTAAACTTATTACGATTCAATGTGGCTGCCATAGATCGAACGCGCTGCTTGTGTAATTTATGGCTCTGCAACGCCGTTCATGCTACTACTTACCGTCCAATTAACAGGTCTATAAACATTCTTCAAGATTTTGATGTATTTATCGCAATATCTTTTTTATTTAGGAGGGCATATACAAAATGAATATTTTTTGTAACTGTTCAAAAGTTTACACATCATATTATAATTGCTGCAAGTTATTATTTTCAAAAACAATCGCAAAATCAATTGTTCTATCACTTTTATTTCCGAAAGTATTACGGATTTAAACCTCCTTCCATTACTAACATCAGAGTTACTTTTTTTCAGAAATTGAAAAATGAGAACTTTTCAAAAATACACGGAAAAATAATTATTTATTTATCGATTATACATCGGTTACCATTTATTTGTGTAGAGCCAGTCCTATTCACTTTTCTAACTACGAAAAAGACAATCGTTAAAGTTACTTGCGATACGTCGCTCTGCAGCGGCTAATGACAGAACAGCGAAGGCGACAATTGAAAATGCGGGCCATACGCGACATTGCAGCGGCAGCCTCGACAGACTGAAGCTGGCTCTGAGACAGCCATAACCGACCAACCGGAAGGCTAATAAAGAGGCTTCAGTATTTCTATTTTTGATGCGCCATGTTTTTTTTAAGAGAGCATAGTTTCATAAAAAAGTAATTATTCCCAATACCATTGTTTAGGTGACTGGGTCCCCTTAATATCTCTATAAGATCTTCTCCAAGATAAAGGAAAAAGCCACACAAAAATAAGATGGAAAGACGGTATAGCGCGAGTGTCGTCATTTCATGGTCAATATCATGCTATCATGTCGGTATCTTGTTCTCTTCTATCATCGATCCTAATTGTGAGTCTAGTAATTTCCAACTCTCATCATCCTGAAGTGTTATTAGCGAGAAACCGAACGCGGTATCTCGATTTCGAAAAACGTTAATTTCTCGTCCCAGGCAACTCACGATGATGCCACCTCACGTAATATTAATTAGGTTACCACGCCTAGTGAGTATAATTCGTATCGACCTCCGTTTTTGTGGTTAACTCACAACGATCCTATGTCCCAAAGCGAAGAGACTTAGGGCCGATGAAAGTTGGTCATGACGAGAGCTGAAATCAAACGTGAGTGGACTGCTTTTATCGTGGTAAAAAGACACGAGATGAGCTGTCAACGATACTTGTCCTTGATGGGATATAGCCTTTGGTTTTTCATTGATAAGAGTTAGGAATGAGAAGCTTAGAAATCAGAGAGTTGGTAATGAGACTTGAGAATAAAAGAGTTGAGAGTTACGAAAGTCAGTAATGATGGCTACTGTATCGTTTGAGTCAGTACGCCTCCACTACGCTACATGAGTCCCGATGACGAAAGATTCCAGGGGCAAGGAAACCACTCCACGAGCTAGCTTGCAGTGTCACTGAGGAGCTGGCTCAGGTCTTAACAAAACTCACAATAATATCGTGACGTAAGTAATAATTTTGATGAAAAAAGTCATGGGTTGCGATTCCGCAACCCATAGGGTGTTAAAAAGAAAGATCATTAAAATTATCCTTATTTCCTTGTGCATGTTACCAGAATGACCCCTTATGCTTTTATAGGGCAAAGCCTAGAAAAAAATCGATGAGTTCTGCATAAAATAAAATTCAAGCATATTATCCTGGAGATCAGCACGTAGAGAGTTCAAGGAGACACGATTCGAGATTGCGGACCGAAGCGTTTGGCCCTACGACGTTGCTGACGTTGCCAATGTCGTCGAGGCTGCGTCGACGACGAGCAGAGAAGAGCGGAGCCCGTTCTCTCGTATATATCCGCGAACACGTGGAGCAAAAGAGCGTCCTCCACTTGCGGCGCTAGACACTCCAGTTTTACTAATGAACCCAGGGACTAGCGTTGTTCTCTCTCTCTTCTACTTTCGACTATGCCGCGAGCACTCGAGAAGCACTTTTACTTCCACGGGTCTAGCCGCGCGTGAGCGCTCCTGCACACGCCGCTCTGTCTGTCGACAACAATGACGCCCATTCTCGCCGTCGATTCGATGGGTTTTTCGGGGTGACGACGAATGGGAGAATAGGAGAGAGACAGACAACGAAGGAACCTTTCGCATATGTATACACATACTCTTTCCTACATTCGCAACGGCAAACCCCCTCCCCCATTCTCTGATACGTGTGGAGTCCTTACTGACTCGTTTCGCCTTACTCTCGAAATTCTAAAAGGGGCCGAATGTTTTGCCGGGTCCATGATCGCGTCGAGTGCAGAGTGCGCGTATGCATCCCCAAATCTAGTGTATAACTAGTACATATATGCAGTGCACCCCCCTTGTCGACTGGATCCTCACGCCAAGAGCCGTGCACGTCGTCGTCGGCGCTATTTAATTGCTTGTGAGAGCCTTCTCTCCCCTCTCGTGTCGGTCTCTCTCCCTACACGCCTCGCTTTTCCCTCTGGATGTTTCTGCTAAGAGGATTATAATGTAAAAGAGAGTAGATACTATTGAAATCTTCACACTGTTACGGATTTGCTTTCAATTGTGATGCGTGTTCGGCATGCACCCGTCGTTTCCGGGTATTCAGTGTTAAAGGAGGGAATTTTATCAGTGGATTAGAACTATTTAACGCCTGCAGCAATATAAATTTCGTTACTTTAGAAAACATTTTATATATGAGGCATTCTTTCTCGATACAACCACTTTTTGTCTAACAATCACAAATGCTTCTCATAATTAGTTAGACTTTAATACTACGTGATACAGTGTTTTGCACTACTTGATAAAATGTTTGTACGTACGTGGGTCATGGGTAAAAACATGAATCTCCCATAATTTCAGAACGGCTTGGACAATCTGGCTGTACCTTCGACCGCTGGAAGAGCTGTTGCTATCCTTCCATCGTTGTAAAATTTAATTGAAAATTTCCATCGTTGTAAAATTTAAATTGCTTGTCTCTTTAAAATTTTTGTTAGGGTTTGATTTTATTTTTAAATGCAATATGATGTAAACACAACTTACTTGAGCAAATTTACAAACTATCGAGCTAAAACTTCTACAGCAAGTGTAGTTACGATCAAAGTTGATTGGTGTTGTATTTGGGATGAATCGGAATTGCGGTTTCAATATTATGGTATTTAAAAAACAAATGTATGCATTTCATTTAACTGTTACATACTCAAGAACGACGCGAATGTATCGAGTTGAAATTGAGAATTCAAGAAAAGTTGTGCTCATTATAAAGCACTGAAGAATACAAACACGATACACTATGTAAATATAGGTGTATTGAATAGAAACATTCAATCGCTCGGCTCGATGATGGATTTCAAAACTTATGAAATTCAATATTGAAAACGACGTTACAAACTCGAATCTCGCACATAGCTTTGTCACCATTTTCCACCTGGCACAAAGCTTTCTTTATGATAAATACAATATTGATCAACATACTCCCTCATAGAGAAAACTTTCTACAAGTTGTCAAATAATATGGAAGCTGTGTGCAAAATTCGACTTTGTAGCAGCGTTTTTTCACCAACTTCGAAGGATAAGATGATCAAAACTTAAAATATTAATATATAATTTTTTAATAGCAAAGGGAATGCCTCAAGTATTCAGTGTTTTTAATGTATTCAGCATTTTTTTCATAAAAACTGCTGACTTTGATATTCGATAAATCGTTCTGAACCAGCTATTGTGATAAAAAGATATGTCGTCGACTCGTCTCGAGACTGCTCATTTTTACGGCAAAAGAGACGCACAGAGGGCCTGTGAATATATTTCAGTGACGAAAAGGGGGCGTCTTCGAGCAGCACGAAAACGTACTTATGTAGCCTCCAGGACCTCTCTTCTCTGACGAGATCCGATTGAAATCGCGTTTCATCGTCTTTCACTTTTTTTTTTCTCACGAATTTCCATTTCACCCAATTTTCGTGGATTCGCTTCGGCAAAACCGCACATATAGTTCTCTCGTTCCGGTTTTTTTTTGTTGTATTATTTCCCTTTTTGTCTGTCTCCCTCCCTATGCCCACTCGGTTTTCCCTTATCGGAGAAAAACTTTTCACCGCTCGTCTGTTTCCCAGCGGACTATGCAGGCACGCGTATATATACTATGGCATACACAATGAGAGCTTTACAGAAATAGGAACGTACGTGTCTCTCGCGTACCACGTATACAACATATAGAGATATGTGTATACATCTCTCACGTTGAAAACGACATTGAATAATCGCGACGCTCGTTTGCCTCTTTTATCATTCGACGTGGACAAATTTCCCATTTTTTCTACTCTCGTTCCATTCACACCCACGTACTCACGACCGCGAAGACTAAACTTTTCGATAGCGTCGTTCATTCTTTTCATTTGTAAATGGTACCGGAGAAAAAAAACAAACATGAAAATATATAGATATATATATATATAGGACATTCTATACTATTGTGGTGATGAGGTTTTATTACTTAAAAAAAAACGATACACTGTGATTGAAAACAATTATATTATGAAAATAAATGCAGTTTTATTTCAGGCATTTAGATCTCGCTTCTAAATAAATATATATGAAAGTCTAATATTCCAACAGGAGTAATTTTTTACTAAATTATGAATAACTTTAAAAAACTTCCATTCTTAATCTACTGAAAACCCAATCAACTCATACTTTTTAAAAATGTTTAACGCATCTTCAATCGCTCCGGTATTAGAGAGAGATATACTTTATTTTCTTGCAAATCAGTCGTATTTATAACCCATTTTTTAATAACATTCATGGCAGCTTGTGAAAGAAAAGGTTTTTTTCTGTAGTGAACAGCTTTCTGACAAATGTCTGGTCTGAAACAAAAATAAAAGAAAAGTCGAAACTGATTCCAAGCCTTGGAAATAAAAGTAGATTACGTGTCAATTACATTTTAAGATATATAATATTATACAAATTAGCGACCGTATAACCAATATTTGCTTGTTTCTTTGATCTATAATGTGACAATGACATAAAATATAATATAATGCTTAAATAAATCTAAACATTTTTTCCTTGCCATACCATTTTTTTGTTTAATTCGTTGCATGATTACTCCAATATTATAACCTAATATTTAAGCATTTTATCAGACCGCAGTAATTTTTGACAAGCCCCAAATTTTCGGATATATCCTATCCACATAGGCGTAGGAGATAAGCGCATAATAACCGTATAGGCGTCGGTCATATTTATACGATATTGGTTCCCGAACACGTGAGGACGTTCACATTCTCCCACACTCGACATACCATCCCATAGAAATAGACGAGATTACAATGTGAACTGCGGCATGGTTTTACAGCGAGGGATTTTCCCCTGTTGTAGCATCGTCGTATAGAGTATATATAGTATACCGTCAGTCGCCAGCACCGCGGCCTCTGGTTACGGCCAGTAAGTGCGAACAGCCAAAGTGGAATAGAGAGAAGAGAAGTATCGGCCACGAAAATTGCCGAGGGTGTCGACACCACCGAAAATATGTTCACCCGTAGGTTTCGCGCCCTATAATACGTACTAGGTACTCGGAGCTCCACACTAAACTCGGGGTTTTCTCCAGGGGTCGTTAACACCTGCTCCTTTCCGTCAAGCATTTCCCTTGCCTTCGTCCCTCCGGTCCCTTTTTCGCCTTTCTCACCCTTCGAAGATCTCGGCGAAGCTCTCGGTCTCGGGCCAAAATTCCAACTATGTGCATCTAACACACGGAAACCCGTCAACGAAGAAACATTCTACTCTCCTGTGCCCACCATATAATACACCTTGAGGCTATCAGTGTATAACCAATGCGCCAATGCCCTCAGTGTCTGCCATGAAACACGATCGACCTGTGCACAATTAGGATTGGCAAGAGAGATTCGAAGGGAGGTAGTGATAGTAGAGGGTTGGGCAAAGACCTTCTCTCTGTTTCTCATCTTCGTTCCGGTCTCTTACGTCCTCCTCTGCTTCAATATCCCTTTCCACGAAAGCGAACGCTGTATCGCTGTACCAAACCCGCAAGGCCGCTTGTATATCTGCTTGTAGCCACACGTCCCAAAGCGTCCCGTTGCACAGCAGAGAGGATGATGTCTCCCCTAGGGAACGTACTCTCGGCTACCCGAAGACTCAAATGGAATTATCGATAGTAGGCTAACGATTGTACCGATGAGAGTACTAAGTCTTAATAATGTGCACTATATATATACATACACACACACACACACACACACACACCTGGTAGCTGCTATGCTATACTAGTGAGCACTATTCCTGCTCACTGCACTTTGGCTTACCCAGATATACTGTGTACGGTAAAGTTTAGTTATTAGGCACTTAGGACGACGGTATTATATACTCGTTGAGGCGCATATTCGTGTCTCTTAACCGCTGCCATTCAACGGAGAAATTATTGTGACAATTTCGTGGTGACAAGTTCATAATTTAATGTCTTAATGGTGGATCCGTTATGAGTGGAAATTAAATCATGTGTATATAATAGGTGAAAGGTTGAAAAATTAAAATAAAAGATAGATGTCAGAAGACTGTCTTCGAACGCCGAGTTAAAAAATGTAACGTCTAAAACCTTTAAAATCGGTATCTACGGTAAAATTTATTATGATTGTCATTTTCGTGTGAATCAACATTTAAAGGTTAATCAGTTGTATTTTAACATCAATTCGCTACGTCATCTAACAAAAGTGAGAGTTACGGAGAAATTTGGAAACAGCATTCTTTGCTTGTTATTTATAACAAAATATAATGGAGGTTATAGTGATATTTATTAATCTTTGTTTTCTTTCATTGTTTTACTAATTTGATATCCAGTAACAATTGTTCATAATATTAATAAAGTTTTATTGGGCCTCGACTGGATGGAATGATTATTTTTAACACGTTCAGTTCCTTTTACTGTTACATTCTTAAAAAATAATCTCTTGCTACGCTATCATTGCCGACATCTCACATATTCTAAAAATAACTAAAAAGTTGGTAACTCGAAAATAATCGCAAAAACGTTATCGTTTTATTCGTGCTGTGATTGGTTATCGCTGCCAATAATTAAAAAAATAAGAAAGTAATGTTCATATACATATATTTTTTGAACTTTGAAATGCAACCGAGATATATGATAGTTTTTAATGTGCTTTCTTTTTCAACATTACATAGCTTATTTATTTATGGTTTTTAATAGATATAATCCTCTTCGACCTGAACATGGATTGTTGAGTCAATACAAACTTTGCAACCAGTCGTAAAATTCCCAAAAACACACAATGTGTAAAAAAAACTTGAGACAAGCACATTTACATAAGCAGTCACCTATGCTGACAGAAAGTTGTGAAATAAATTGAAAACTCCAGAAGCATTCTATCAAGTCCCTGCTGTTTACTTTTATTCTACTCAGTAGAAATTTATGTGTATAGTGATATTTATTATAAACTAAAATCATATTATTCCATGAATGTGTAAACAACATTTACTGTAGTAATTCGCAATTTATGTAGAATATGAAATATAGAAAATCGTTACTTCTATATATGCTATTCGTATTTCTGTATAGACTGCTTATGTAAATGTGCTTGTCTCAAGTTTTTTCTACACATTGCGTTTTTGGGGGATGTATCTATGTACAAAGATCGCGCGTGGAAAAAAGTACATATAACTGTACTATATACATAAAAAAAAAGTTTTTTCATAAACGGTCCTAGCCTTATTTTTTCGTTTCGGTTTCATAATGATAGTGAGTCATCCAGATATGGTCATTTCATTGAATTTAATTTGTTTTAATGGTCGACGTCGAATCGCTACGCTAACGCAACTCTTGATACATGGTAAAGACCTGAAGGCAAAAAAATTTGGGTTAAGTTTGATCCGTTTCCACCCAGCAATATTTTCACCCTGCTCGCCGCATTTTTTAGATGACGACGAAACCGTTTCTAGCAGAAATTTTGAAACAAGAAAAGAAAGGAGAACTGTTCGTGCAATGTATACAGTAATTCGCGCAGTATATATATATATATATTTAGTGACTGGCAACATTTGTCGATTCTATATCTACAGTATCCATGAGGCTCTTCTAACTGTTCTGTCGTAATAGTCTCTAACTGTTGACTGGACACTAGGGATAGTCTGTTACAGAGTACAACTGTTAGGTGCACTCTACAGACACGATACACACACACACACACACACACACACACACACACACACACACACACAAGCGCCACGTATGTGCACTTTCCTCTATAGATTGCTTTTGAAACTGATGGTTTTCGACGATGCCATAGAAAAAGCAAGCACAAGCAATAGGACCGATTCCGTATTGATTTTCCATGGTAATATTTTATCGAGTGCCCAGGACCTACAGCAGCAGCACCAGCAGCAGCAGCAGTAGCAGCAGTGTCCCACATATACGTGTTACGTGCTATAATGGATTGATCTGGTGGGACGAATTTCGAGGGTCTATATCTCCCATCCTGCAATTTTTTTATTTATATTATTTTATTTTTTCTGTGAGATTCTTTCACCCCAACAGATTTTGCGTTATTGTATTCTCTATCTACGATTTGTTGATCGTATATCCCCCATCACGTTATTGGTTCGTACCACTATGGTGCGTGAAAATTCGCCGAGTATTAGCACGTCTTGATTCTCGTTATACGAAGCTGACGCAGCTGACTTGAGCTGACTGACCGCACAAAGGCAGACGAGTTCGTCCCCTCCTGCGAACATGATGGTAAACTTCGTTAACGAGAGACTAATTCCCAATTGCTGGCTGTGGCTCGCGTCAGGAGTTTAGGGAAGGGAAAGTTTTGCTATCGAACCTCCTCTCCTCTTCTGCGTTTGCTCTTCAAGGTGTCTATTGGCTGGTGTATGATATTCAGCACTGTAGCGTTTGGCTGTTCGCACACTAGCCAAGGGAATCGACCTGCCTTATAGACATGGATTAGATCAAGGCCAGCAACTCGCGTCAAGCTGACTAAAACAAGAACACAATTAAATATTTAACGTTATAGTCAAGGAGTCAGATATATTTTAGATCCTTCAACAATCCTCCTGGGACCATCTTCATTTTCGATTCGGAACCGAACTTTTCTTGCGGTACAAAAACACCAAACACAAAAGGTCACCCAGTTTGGTGAGCTTAAGAGCACTGACAATGAGTCACCTAAAAAAAAATCATGATAATATTTTTTGTTGTGTAATTATTGATTAAAATAAATTGGTATTCAAGCGCTATAAAATATATATGGAACACTATATATTGCATTTTTTTTTTAAAGTCATACAGTACAAATACCTACGTCGAATGTGCGAAATGAAATGCAATATTTTTTCCTTGTCACAGCTTTCGGCTCAAACCGGTCAAACAAGACTTTTTTTTAAGCTGACGTGTTGATCGTGCGAGCTTTTGGTTTCTGGTCTGAGTACACATTTTTTTTGTTTTTCAATTTTTATTTTCGCATTCTAAAATTTGTATATATACAAATAAATGTTGTCTTTCTTAAGATCTTAAGACTTTTAAACATATTTTTATTACATTCTATCAAGATCTTGAACTTTTTTATGTACTTTACAACTTTACATTTTTACTTCATGCTGGGAATGAAGTTACATCACTTACGAATAATCAACTAACCTGGAATCAGTGACATAAATTTGTTAAGCCGTAAAATAGGTTGTCACGGATAACCTATTTTAGCTACTAGCACTTCTATGGCAGTCTGATTATCACTTGATTATAATTATAGCAGCCCTTCATAGTTCGTCAAAGTCTTCGTACATACACAATTGTCGTTCAAAGTGGCGCGTACACGCACCTAGTATTACGTGACGCCCGTTCTACCGCTCGTTACGAGCATCAGCCAACGAACAGCTTTGTCGCGCCCTCACGTTGGAACCGTGAAAGTAAAGTGATTGAGGCACAGAAAGCCAAAATTTAATTATTAATTTGTAAAATAAACTATATAGCTAATCATGCTTCCCTTTAACTACATGCTTCGGTACAATGTTCTCTTTCTATCAGGATATTTTGTACATTCATTTCGGACAATAAATTATACGCAAATAACGGGTGTTATTCATTGGGAAACATGTATTTTCTGAAAAACAAATTAAAGTCACCTCACTTGAAAATTAAATATCTGGATATCAGGATTTAGAAGAATTCGATTTTGAGATATTAAAAATTATAATGTTGATTCCAATGATCCTTTAAACTTCGTACGTGTAATGTCGAATCTTTCGACAAAAATATATCCAAGGTTTGCAACTTTTTAAATATTTCAGAAAAAAATATACTCAATTATAAGATACTATAAGGAAATTCATTTCGTAGAAAAAATAAAAGTTTTCTATCGCATATTCGCTTAACAATCATTTCTTATGTTAATTAAGTATTAATTTTTTAGTAGCAGTATCTTTATTATTGTTTTTGTTGTTGTTGTTAATGTTAGAGATCAACGGTTCCATTATCATTGGTTCCATTATAAAAAATTCAATGACGTTGATTTTTTACTTTTTCAATTTTTGCTCTCATCTCTAGATACTAAAATTCGAATAAAATCAATGTTTTTGTTAGGTATGTATATGTAATCCATCCTTGCAAAAAATAAGTATAAAAATTTGGTTTTCCACCCTCGAGTAAAATTGGAAATAATTTTGCCGCTCCTTCTCAAAACTAGAGGTTATTGGCAATAGAATTTAAGCCATGTCTTATTACAATAAGTTTTGTAGGAATTATTCTAGAAACGCGTACTCGAAGCTGGAAAACGAAATTTATTTTTTATTTTCCTGTTGCAAGATTTTTTATTAACGAATTAAAAAAAAAATGGCGAGCCTCTAATACAACATAAATCTACATATGCAGGGAAAGTGGAAAGTGGAAACCGTATCGCAGAATCCGCGAACTAGGATGAGCAAAAAAAAAAACGAAACATCTGGTAGTCTTACGAAACCACACCGGTTAAGAATAAGGACTTTCCTCCCTCTGGTTTCTCGGGTGAAGCCGGGAAAAGACGAGAGCAAGAGCGTACCGGCAAATTTATTTGGCCTATAAATACGAAATATCGTGTCCACGTGCGAGACGTAACTCACGAACGTACGAAAGTAATGTATCACCGGAAACGGGAGCAAGCAAGTGGGTGGTCGGGAGAACGGGCGTGCAGGCGAGACTCGAGTTCGCGAATAGATGGCATCGCGCTATGCGCGCGGGGTAAACGCCGGGAGAAATGGAAAAACGAGAACGGGGCGGAGGGGAGGATTGAGCTGGAGAAAAAGCGAATGGAAAGCCAACCAGAGGATACGAGGTGAGAGATAACGCAGGACGAAAACTCGAATGCAATACCTAACGAAAGTATGGGAATGAACGTTCGAATAACAAATGAATTCTGGAGATCACCTTGCTACCCAATTTTTCCTGTTGAATACAGAAAAGATCTTAAGCCCATAATGCGTATTAGCTGACTATAACATAAGGTTTTTCTTTTTTGCTTTCTTATACAAGAAGATGTTTTCAAGAAGATTTTGTTGATCAAAATTGATCAACATACTTCCTCCTAGATGTAGCTTTATAAAAATTAAAAAATAATGAGGATTCAATATTCTATTTAGTATCCTTTTCTATTTATTATTTTTCTGGATTGCAGAAATATATTTAAAAAATTATGTCTGCATTCTTCTAAAATATTTATATTTTTGGATGAGATGACAATATTAAATGCTATTTATAGTGATATCCAATTAAAAATAATATTTGAATTATTATTTAAGGAGCGTCGAAACAATAAGATGTCAAAATACTTTGCAATTTGAATAATTTCTTCATTTAAGGGGTTCGAGTCATCTAAAATTAATATATTTTCTATACTATTTCTTGGTTCTGTAATCTGCAGTATGTCTGTGAAGAAAGAATATGTTTGTTATATTTTTAGTTAAAAAGTAAATGGCTTAACAAATTTGATAGAAAACGTGATTTTCAAAATATGATGCCAATTTTCCAAATACATATGATTATCTTATGAAAAGTTACGAATTTTAGATATGCTTTCGTTAAAATATTCCACATTTCACATAAAAATATTTGTGTTCGTCAAACTAGTTTCATAAAAACAGCCATAAAAAATGATCGAAAACCGAAGCTTAACAAGGGTAAGAAAATTCTGCAAAAGAATCATAAAATTCATGTAATGTAACAAAAAACATTTCTACCGAATTTATTAAACAAGTTTTTTTGTTAACTAATTGATTAATAAATTCCTCTGTTATTATTCAAACTCAATGTTCTTGGTATATTCAATGACGTTGACCTTTTTTTTTCAAATCTGTACCCCATTTAAAAGTACTTCAATTGTAAAAAAAATATCCTTGTTAATTTTATTACGCACCCTTACATTTTTAATAGTTTACTGGTATCGACAAATCATCAAGTGTCATGCGAAAAATAAAAAATAAATTGCGCGCATCTAAAGAGTTTTCAACGTGACTTGGTATCGAAGCTATACAAAACCAGAGAAACGAGAATGGTTTCGCGTTTGCGTGCAAACGCGCTCGCCCGTACATATCGATGGCTCGGGCGGTTTGACTCCTGCTCGACGGTGTATCCGTAGCGGCGGAGGAGAGGCTGCGGGAATGGCCCGGGACACCGGGAGTGGTACTGGCCGCCGGTCACTGCGAGACCTCTCCTCATCCTTCTCATCCCGCTGCTTGTCCCTTTTCCTCTTTCTCCCTCCGATCCGTTATTATCCCTACCCGTGTTGTGGTGAGCGAAACAAACGCGTGAAGCCTTCGGCCGGGGGGTGAAACCTGGGGGACACTGGGTTTCCCGGTTGCCGTTTGCGATCGCCGTACGCGATTGTATTTCGCACCTCTCTCGGCTCGACGATTCGTGAGAGGGTGCGAAGGCGGATGGGCCACAAAATTGTTCACCAGAGGGTGAGTGACCAGTTTGCACCTATATATAGTATATATATATTCCACGTGTCCTTGCACTCTCGGCAATCATGATTGACCGAAACATCGAGTGGGAGGAACTAGTCAGCTACTCTCTCTCGCGAGGGACACTTACTCGAGCGTCAGCCTTGACGCTCACATGTTCAATTTCCACCGCGGCTCCTTGACGGTTGGCCGACACCCTACCGAACTGCAAAGGGTTGCAACCGATCCGTCAACTGATCCCCATCGGATTTGCGTGCACCCAATCGGGTGCACGCAAATCTCGTTCGTGGCGTTTCGTGACACCTGTCCGATGAGAACTTATTACAGTCGCTAAATCCACTTTAATTCCAGCATAATCCGGTGCAATATTGGTGTTCCTCACATGAGGCGTTCTCCACCAACTCGGCCACAGTTTTTTACCCTCTCGGATCTGTTCCATAATTGGCCATATAGTATTACTACTTATAAGTACTCTCTGTTAATTAATTTTTTCCAGATTTTTTAATTCACTCGTTTCGGAAATGGGTTTTTTTCAAAGCTGCATATCATGGAAGATTGAGTTCGGGCACAAAAATGGGAAAAAAAATGTTATGTTTTTCCATGAACTATTTAATGCACTATATGTTATATATTTGTATGGCATCAAAACGACTACTTTCAGCAAAATAGTCTACTTTTGACAAGGTAGTTATTCTGTTAGCTCATAAATTATAAGAGCTACTGTGCGAACCGACATTTTCAACAAATGTCAAAATTGTATAAAACCGTTGCGGCTTTCCCCTTCACATATGTGATAAATTTCAGATCGATACCTCTGACCGTTCTGGAGTTATAGCAATTTCAATTTTCCGGGTCTGATTCACATAGACATGCACGCACGCAGGCACTCATGCACGCACGCACGCATGCACCACATCCAGATATGTCTTACAGACCACTTTTCTCGACGTTTAAGACAATGTTAAATATACTAACATAAAAACTTAACAAATAATTCCACGAAAATAAAGGTTCCTCTATATGGAAGCAAAACTATCAAATCGCGGTAGAATCTCGCTCAGCTTACTTAATGCGGAGATATGTGCGATGTATGAAGAACCAATCAGGTACAAGAAAGGGTCACGGCGTTATCCTCACTCCCAAGATTCCCACAAATAAAGACGTTAAGACATGTCCCTTCCCAACACTCACCCATGTTAAGCTATGAGAAGGTTAATTGTGCGGGATTCCACTGTATATTGTTAATACTTGATAATTAAATATTGGTCCCTAGCATAACCATGCATCTCTTATGGTTATTTTACAAACACGCTATTTTTTTACTTTTTGTATCGTGCGCGTAATCCAGAATAAACTGTTGTATACATTATTATGTGTGGGGTCTCGTTTGGTTCATGATGAACAGCCCCACCCGGTTAATTTATTTTATAATGCAACATGAAACTTTTTTGTTCGTTGCTATGTACCTTTTATAATTATGATTTTAATTGAGATTTGTTCGAATCATCTGGCAGGGATGCTTGTCATAAACAGAATGAGACCTCATTCATGTCACTCTGTATAGCGGTTAATCTTCAATTACGCACGAAATATTCACAACATCTAGTTTCGGGCGTTTTCACAGATGAAAACCCCCGAAAACCACCATCCACCATGTACAACTTTTTATAAGCACATATTTATACAAATTGGTCTAATTTCAGCTGAAAATCGTTTTTATTTCACTTTTCCAGTGAACTACTTATGCTAGTAGTACGATTTTTATTTTATTCTGTTTGTGGGTTCAAAAGTGCACTATGAAAACACAACATTTTAACAATACATAAAGTTTTTAAATGCATTAAATTAGTGAGAAAGTTTTAAACTGAAGTCTCTTTATTAAACCAACAGGCGATACAATATGTCATTATTTTTAAATAACGCAGCACTGACGAAATATTAATACGGTTGTTTCAAATCTGACAACGCGATGTCAGCAAAAAATTTAAAAAAGGACATGCGACTTGAGCGTCGCTACGTGCTGTTACTAAACCATTTAGGGGCGAACTACAAGCTGTCGGCTGTCGAGTTGACACTCGCAAATCTTTTTATTCCCGACCGCTCGTAGGTCGAAAAGACTGTAGTTAAATGTGGATTTCAAGATAGTATCTCAAATCAATGACAACAAATTTAGACAACTACAGCAAAAATTTATACTTCTTTTTTGATATACGTTTTGGAAGTCTACCAGCAGAAAAAAAATCGTCCCAATGGCTAGATTTCTTCCTATAATTGGTTAAACGGGTAAACACGAATTAACGGTTAGTTTGTCACTGATTATGGCAGTGACTTGAATAATGACTTGATTACTTATAAAGTAACAGCTTATGAATAAACTTAGATACGTGTATTGTTTCAAGAATGATTGAGGAGTTATTAAAAGAAATGACGAAGGCGATTTCTTATTTTCCTTCGTCATTTCTTTTGATAAGTCTTGGATAAGTGAGAAATTGCTGAGTCCGCGTTCGAAATTACAACACACGCAGTATGTAAAATACAGAATTATGGAAAAGAAATGATGAAAATATGTTGGGGACTATAATTGCATTCGGATATGAATTCACTGTAAATCCGGATATGAATCTCACAGCCAAATGCGAGAATTTCTAATGATATTAAGTTACATAATAGCAACTTGAAATAATAATGAGGGGAAAAAAGGCCAGAACATAACATCCCTATGGAAATTCTATTAAGTAATTTAAATAAAATCAGATAGCGAGACTGAAGGAAATATACAGAGTGCCGTCTATGTGTCTCACTTGTATTCTTTCTATAAAAATAAATATCATACAGGTATCGGCAGCGATCTGCGATTTTTGCTCGCGATTCCAGACGTCCTACGTCACCTGTAGCACGACTTTTCTGTCACGATAATGTAACATGTTTATCGGAGAAATAAAAATCAGACGATTTCCGGTGAAGAATTATTATTTTTTCTACTTCCTTTTGTTTTTCTACCATTTTTCTACCTCTACTTCTTCTTCTTCATCTCCTTTTTTCCATCCATGCCTCTCGACTTGCCGTCGGCGTGCAACACACGGAGAAAATCCGCTCGGAAACAAGTGACGGACTACCGCAACGTCTCAGCCACAGCGTTGTGAAGGAGTGAAGCCGCCAGCAGTTTCGCTCAGCCTTATCGAGACTTTTTCCTTGTCGACTGCAGTAGTTTACAGTTCTGCTCTTTCACTCCCTCTCTATCTCTCTCTCTCTCTCTCTCTCTTTCTATCTCCGACTCCCTTTCGCTCTTTTCATACCTCCATCATTTTGTTTCTCTCTCCTTTTGCGACGGAAACTTCTCTCCACCCAACGACTTCTCCCAAAATTTCGCATTCCGTGCGCGACACGCTTCGCTCGTGCGCTCGCTACGCCAAGTTTCCTGTGGAACCCCCTGGGCTACCTCGTTCTCCCGCTTGCTCATACCGCTTGGAAACTCTTCCCATGCGCGTGTGTAACTCCCGTACCACGCAGCAAAACCAGCGACGGTAGCATACTATAAGCTATACGTATGCGTGGCGTAAGTCTGTATTGAAATCTTCGCGCGTGACGCAAAAGGAACAGCAGAAGATGGAAAAGAAAAAAAAAACGAATAAAAAATAATGTAAGTTGACAAGGCAAACTGTACAGAGAATGGCACATTAAGGGAGTTTGATTGTTACTTGTCAGACGAAAATGTGAATTAAGTAAATGTCTTTGCAGCTATTCCACATTAACTTCAACATTAGAATTTTTTAATGCGAGTATCACTAATATGACCAATTCGGAAATGCATAGTTTGTCAAAAATTAATTAATTGAAAACTAGCAGATGAGAGTATCAACGAATCTGGAATCATTGTCAGGCATTTTTATTTTAATGCTACTCAAGTTAGCATTATTGATTCATTGGTGCAACCAGAAATCAACCAGATGAAAATGAAAAAATAAATTGCGCTGATGAACTTAACTACAAAAAGATCTCACTCATGAAGAGGTTGAATTTTCTTTTATATTCATTGACTATAGATTGCTTGAAAAACAAAGTTATGCGAGACGTACCCAAGCACGAGGAATGCGGCTGGTCCTTTCTTTTTTCCAATGGAATTCCTCGCGAAGAAACTCACGTAAAGAGGCTCTCCGGCTGAGGAGTAGGTGAATGCGGAAATCTGAAGGGCGCTTCGACTGTGTATATCCTCTTTATTTGTCTCCTCTTGCGCACACTCTTTTTTCTATTTCTCGTAGACCGTTGGAAACCCTTCGTATCCAGGAAACGACCGGCGGATTACCATTTTTTTAGGAGCTCTTGAGAAAGGCACGGACTATAGTGAAACCAACCGTTTCATTTCTCTCGTGGTGTAGAGAGAATGGTGAAAGTCTTCAGGCATTGAGGGTAATAATTTGTTTAATTGACTCAACGAAATGTACGACCGCTTCAATTTTATTGTTTAAATTAACTGTTTAGTAAATTTAATTTAATGTTGCAGCTATCAATTTATGATCTAGTTTACTCAATGAAATACTTTTCCATTGCAATGAAACTTAATGAAAGTTTAATTCGCTCAAGTAAGACTTTATCTATGTAAACAGTTTCGCAAATATACGGGTTTAATTTGAAAGATTCTATTCATTAAAATATATATTAAATCCATTGAATCATTTTGATTTACTCAGCGAAATATACGGCGATTTCAATTGTACTGTTTATGTCGATTCAAGTAAATTGGATTTCCAGTCGATGTTTACAATTACATTATTTAGTTCGATGAATGCAACATATTGAGATTTTGATCACATGTGTAGTTCCTTCAAATACAAGATACTTCAATCAATTATGCAGCTTTAAAAAAATTTGTTTTTTGCGGGTCTATACATATTTATCTCTCTGTGACAGTGAAATTAACCGTTTCATCTCTCTCATGTTGTAGAGGGAATGGCGAAAGCCTTCAGGCTTTCAGCGCAATCATTTGTTTAAATGACTCAACGAAATGTATCACCGCTTCAATGGTACTGTTTATATTGATTAAAATTAACTGGATCTCATGTCACAGTTATCAATTACATGATCTAGTTTACTCAATCAAATACCTTTTCGTTGCAATGAAACGTTTAATTCGCTCAAATAAGGCATAATTGAATCAATCCGACTTTATCAACGTAAATAGTTTCGCAGAAATACAGGGTTAATTTAAAATGTTCTATTGATTAAAGTATATATTGAATCCATAGAATGACTTTAATTGACTCGGCGAAATATATGGCTACTTCGATTGTACTGTTTATATTGATTCAAGTAAATTGGATCTTCAGTCATTGTTTACAATTACATTATTTAATTTATTCAATACAACATATTGGCTCACATGTATAATTGCTTCAAATGCAACATACTTGAATCAGTTATACAGCTTTAAAAAAAAAGTTGTTCGATGGACTCAACTATTTTTTTCTTTCTGTGATAGTGAAACTCGCCGTTTCATCTTCCTCGTGGTGTAGAGGGGATGCGCTCAAGGCCTGAAGGCTTTTGTCATCCCTTTTCTCGCGCTACCACCACCATCACTACCTCTTACCACCCCTTGCTTGCTCTATCTCTTTCGGTCCTTTCATCCTGCTTCACTTTCACGCCCGCGTCGAACGACAACGACGACTAGTCTACACCTCACACCCCTCCAACAAGTAATTCTGTGTTTTCAATCTTGGCGAATGACGCGGAAAAGCCCACCGGCCTTGCAGCCCTCATCCAAAATATTTCGGTGTGTACACACGAATGCAGACACAAATACATTTACGCTCAGTCGTATATAAACGGTAAAAGTAGGAGAGACCGGGGCTAGTTGAAAATGAGGGACAAGTAGGAGTCAAGTCTGTTTAAGTATATATTTCATGCCTACTGTTCTGTATATAAAAAAAGCTTGCGTTTATAGACCTAAATAACTGTAATCTCCGCGGGCGACAAGTTTGAATTGAATTTGAATTTTTGAAAATCCACCTCTATGAGGAAATATGCTTATCGATTTTGGCATCCTCATAGAGGAAGCTTGCTAAAGATTAAAAATAATGAGAAACTGATGCGTAAAGTTCTACTTTGCATGCTTGTTTTAAGGAAACTTAAAAAGTGTGTTGTATTTATGGGGTATTCCAGCTAAACTCAACCGGGGTCCGACCTTACCCCTCCGAATTACCATTCCAAATTTTGTTAGTTGTTTTTCGATGGAATCTTTTAGAGTTATAAATTTTTGTTTTTGTTGAGTTATGATATATGGTCCTGTTTATTTTGAAAAATTGAGAATCAAAACAATTATGAGATATCCGGCGAAAAATCAATTTTTTTTAGTTGGGAAACGAATAAATGCGATAATGCGTACTGACAAAAAAAATCATAACTCGTAATCGTAAATTCCGGGCTTCATGTCCCAGGTGTCAAAATATCCGTAACGGATGCTCTTCTTTATAGAAAAATTGAGAGCGAAAAAAGTCGAGACATACTTTACGAAAAATCGATTTTTTAAGTCGAATAATGAAAAAATTAATATTGTTAAGTTGATAGATTTGTAAAATAATTTTTTCTTGAAACTTCGATTCAATACGAATATTTTTTTTTCTAGGACATTTTTTTATTGGATGGACAACATTTGCGGCACGCTTCCTAAAGAAAAACGTAACTTTCAAAATTTAGAAGTGTGTTATGATCTGATAGAATCTTAGAAAAAAATGACTACTAAATCCGGAGGGGTAAGGTCGGATCTCAATCGAGTTCTGCTGGAATGCCCCTTATATATCATTCCTTACTCACTTTCCACAATTTTTTTCAAATAAAATTTCACTATTTCTTACGGCGAATTCTTTGTTCTTTAATTTTTATTCTTAACCAGACTTGCTTCATAACTTAACGTTTGGAAATCGATCACGAGCAGTGATATGTAAAAACTAGAGGTTTTTCTATTTAGGAAAAACCCGATTTTAGAGCTCTTAAGTGTCTTCAGTGTTAAGTCACTTACATTTTCAAATGTAATGACGATTTATAGATTACAAAAATTTCGATTTTTACCATAATCGAAAATTACAATCGCTATTGCGCTATAGCGCAATCGTAGTGAATCGCTATAGAGACTTCGAAAACTAGTTTTTTATTAACTTTACGATCGTTAATTTTAGCTGATATGATCTCAGTTCCTAAGGAAGAGCTAACAAAAAAAAATCATTCAGATATTTTGGTTACTCAACCTCTACTTTGGTTATTTCAACCTCAACTATCAATATTGATGGTATTTTTCGGAAAAAGTCGTAACTAACTGATGAAGCTCCGAATTAATAAATAAGTACTTCAAAAGCCACTTTCAAAAGTCAGTTTTCCCAAAAAAATTCGAGGTTTCCCCGGCTATTTTTTTACTTCCCTGATATTTTAAGAACTTTCAAGTTTTCTCTGACCACATTTTTTTACTTTTCTGACAACAAAAATCTCCAGGTTTTCCCTGATTGTTGAAAACATTAATCGCCGATATTGATGAAATTTTATAGTCTTCTTTCTATAACATCTATAAGGCTACAACATAAATCACGTTTTTTATAATAATTTCATGCTTTTATTCTTTATTCGATATCGAAAAAGAAAATAAGTTGCCAGAACTCACTTCGGTGCGAGAAAACGAAAAGTAATTGGGTCAACAAATATGTTCGTTGGGTCAAGCAATTTATTTATATCGAACATTAAATTTGTTGCTTCTTCAAACTAATATCGATTCGCTGGCGCCGAATTTATTTCTGGCAATCCACTATTTAACCCAGTATTGTCGGAAAAATATTTTGAAAAAATTCTAAACTCAAAACTCACCGAACTATAGCCCCGGTCTCCTCCATAGATCATGTGCCAATGGGGTTATACATTTTGATACGAGAGCGAAGACAGACGTTGTACCGTCATGACGAGACTACACTCACATGCATTTACCATATATATATATATATATATATATATACTGCTACCCTACCTCATTCACGAAGCAAAACGAAGGCGTGAGATATTTGCAGCTATAGCTATTCCAGACTCGCGATTCCTCAAACTACCCTCTCGTGAATGAGGGGCACGAAGAAAAAAAAAAGTTTTTTTTTACCCTCCCCTGGGAGGCAGTCATCGTAAGGATATAAGGACGTATTTTTCCGGTGGGGGATATGCGACGCTTGAAAATAAGAAATATATGGTGTAGACTCAACTACTGCTAGTGCTTTCTGTGGTGTAATATAACGACAAAAATCCGCCATATCGTTCGTCTCAATCACAGCACGCCTAAAAAATAACTCGTGTGTCTCCAGTTTTCTATTTATAAACGAACAGGAGAAGACGTAATTATATTTGTAGAAGAGTCGAGGTTTTCTATTGTAAACAGTGACTGGAAATGTTAGAAAAATTGGTAGTATTATTATTTTTTTATTCGTTAGTGAATTGAAAACAGCATGTCGTCAAGTTACATGTACCGGCGAATTTAATGACGAACCCCAAAAAATAACATTTCGGGTGTGAACTTCAGATACCAAGTACATTTATATGGGCAATCTCACATATCTCCATAAAAACACGTGAAATATATTCAAAGAAAGAATTGACATAAGCACTCACAAATTCATTAATATGGTGACTAAATATTTGGGTGGCACCAATTTCTGTATATGAGGCATTCCATGTCAGCTCAGCTAATAAAAAAAAATTTGAAATCTCAAATAATGTCTAAAAATCAGATGATATAATTCCAACAGAGACGTTACATTTCAAATTTTAAAAAAATCTGAAGGACTTTTGAATTACTTATTACATTTTACCAAATTATTTACATCTCGAAAATAATTTGCGCCATCAACAATTGAAAAAAAAAAATGAAAATGTGCGTTTTTTATATTATATTAAAAATTAATATTATATTAAATAAACAAACAATCATGAGTTCAAGGTGAAAACCATTGGGTATTTGCATCGACTTATTTTATTTAAAGACAACAAGAAGAACAAATTCTTGTGGATTGTATTATACAATACAATCCACAATAATAAAGCGCCAATGGCTGCACCAATTGACTGCAATAACATACTCGCAAAATATTATAAAAACATGAACAAAATTGTTTGTCACTACACTTTACCAAACGTGGTTTCCCATCAAAGATATTTAAAAAATGTAATTATTTGGATTCACTCATACGAAACGTATTACAATATTTTCCAGATTAACGAAAATAATAATTTTTCATCAGGATAATTCCTAAATATTTTTAATATGACTCAATTTTCTTTTAGTTTTCAACAATATTTCAGAACGTTAAAAATCTAATCTGGTGATAAAATATTTCGTAATATTTAATCACTTATGTTTATATAATATTTTATTTCCGCATTATTTCTTCAATTTTCAGTATAAACAATTTTTTCACCTGAAATCTTGATAGAATACAAAAAAAAATACATTCCAATTTATTACGGAGTAGAAAAAATACGGAAGTTAATATTCTTGATGTCGCACACTTTCCCTCCTTAGGCATTGAAATGATCAACGGTTAGGCGAATAAAATTTTTATTTTCTATAACAGTAATCAATTTTTAATATTTTTGATGTGATACTTTCATTCCTTAGTCGTCAAAGTGGCAAATCCTTAGGTGATTAATTCTTATTTTTAATTTCAGAATCTGCGAAACCATGTCTTCAATTTTACCATATCTATTGTTTTTTTGTTTGGAATATTGTACAACGCGAATGCCTGTACCAGAACTGGCTGCATAGCCTCGGCATAATGAGTGTAAGACGAAGCGCAGCGTAGATATAGCCCAGGACTATAACAAGCTACCAAAACGGATGGTAGAACGACGTTGGGGGTCCTCAAAGTGCCTCCCGCGTCCTTGTGAAGATAGTGAATCGTCGTGACAAAACGAGGGAAAGTTGGAGAGCCATTGGTGCGAGAGGGATGACGGAGACTTGGTCGGCGTAAGCGAGTGAGCGAGAGCGCCAACGGTAGGCCCCAAAAACTGAATGATAGAGATCGTCGAAACGATACAGCAAGAAAGACGAAGAGCGCGTGGCACTTGCACGAATGGATAGAGGAGAGAGAGAAAGAGACAAACAAGCACGAGTGAGAAAGCCTGCTATGGATAAAAGTGGAGGGGAAGGAAAGGCTGAAGCGTGGCTCCTCCGAGTGGGGGGCGCTGGTACCTCGATGCTTTAGAGCTGAGCGTGCTACGAGTGGAGGCGTCGGGACGCTCCAGCGCCTCAGTCCGGCCCGGACGTCCGAGCGAGACGCGTGTCTCCTCGTTTAGCTCTGTGCCCTAAACGCGAATATTCGCACGCGCGCGCGCGCGCTTTAACTCGTGTCAATAAAAAAGGAAAAACCAAAAAATCCCTTTTCCGTAAAGTACAGCGCGATCGATATCCCGCCAAAAAAAAATAAATGAATAAGTAAATTAAAAAAATTCCAATACATGTGAACTCGACTGATAAAAGTTTGAGAGAATGACGTCAACGACATAATCCAAACATCCAACGAATGTCGTGACAAGATTACAAGCTGCAAGTGAATTTCCTTTCCATTCATCACGCTAAAAAAAATAAATAAATAAATAAACAAACACAAAAGCTTCGATGGAAATAATTTTAATACGTTGCGATATACCGTAACGATAAAAGAGCCAAAATATATTTCAAAGTTGCGAAAAGAGCCGATAGAAAAAAAATAAATAAAAATAAGTACGGAAAGGAAGAAGAGAGTGGCGGAGAAAAAGCTAGCCGGCTTTCCAGCAACCCTGCCGCTGTGGTGCTCTTGCTCGCGGGGAATCGATAGCACGCGACTCCATACTCACTCTCTGTGCTCTCCTATCTCACTCTCATATACTTTCCTTTCTCACTCATTTTCTGCACTACTTTCTAGTAGTCCACTCTTACTACTCCAATTCGCTTTTTCCCCCTCTTGGGCTTTTCTTTTTTCTCGTCCCAACACTTCTATCGCTTTTATACGTAGAAAAGCTACATAGATATATATATACAAACACTGTACAACGTCTATATATATATCTATATCTATATATAGATCTGGATTTGGACGTCTCTCACCCCTCAGACACGAGACTTGCTCCTCGAGGTCCGTTTCCATTTGGTGGATTGGCTCGCTGGATTATCGCGTCCGAAGGATTTCCATCCCACTTTATTGCTAGCTCGTTTTCTCTCAGTCCACTCGCCTGAACTGAAACCACCTCAAGCTTCTAGCGTCGTGTTTCGATGTATGCAACGACTTGAAGATCGAGAGAACTGACTGCGTGATAACCGGACATCCAGTGTTGAAGTTTGAGTGAAGTTTGTTTCGCGTTTCAACGTACTAAAGAGGAAGTTCAAGACTTGGTGTAGTTGAAGAGCTAGTAGTTATCGACAAAGACGAGACGACGTTTATCTCGCAGTAGTCGAGGTCGAGATTCGGTCAGACGCAAACCTACTCACTGCGCTCTATCTACTTGGCTCAACTGGACACTGACAACTGCACAATTTCAAGTTTCAAGCACGAGAATCGGTTACTGTCGCTTGGTACTCTTGGAAATTGCCTCTCTTTCTCTCTCTTTCTCTTTCTCTCTCTCTCTCTCTCTCTCTCTGGTAACTCGAAGATACAGTGTGCAACGACCTGGATTCGAGTACTGTTGAAATAGTTCACGTTACTGAAGGACTGTTTTTCAGGCAAAAAGGTTTTTAGATTGATAAACGTTTTTGCTACTACGTGTTCCACTTACGGAAACTCAAGTTGTGCCACAAAGGATATTTGTCGAAGAACATTTGTAAAGACATCGTTTATAGTACTATGAGATATTTGATTTTCATGAGAGAGGTGTAAAAAAGATATTCAATACGGTTGAGTATTTCCAGTGTAATTTAAGTGAGGAAGAGTGTCAAGAGTGAAAATTGCCTGGGAGTCACGTTGTGCTAAAAGGTCCGAGGAAAAGCTGGTGTGACACTTATCACAAGGGTTCATTATACTACTGACATCGATAAACGTAAGTCACATTAGTGATTAATAATGACTTCGCTTTCTCGTACAGGAAGCTATGTTTTCGTTTTAAAAAAATCGAGATTTTAATGCCAATGTAATTAATATAGTCTAAAACGTCGAGAAATGCAATTTTTAGCCGGCGTCCGGATGTATTTGTGTGTGTATGTGACGAAAAGGATCTCAACAGGATAATTGACGCATTTTTAGCCGATCGAACTGAAAATTTGCACACGAGTCGAGTTACTGCTAAAGTAGTTTGGTATTGAATTTGGTTCGAATTGGTAGAGGGGTTTAAAATCAAAAGTTATAAATATATACATATATATATTTTAAAAAAATATTTTTCGATTTGTGCCTATTACATTCCAGTAAGGACATCTTAGAATTGGATATTTCGATTGTATCCCATTTCTGAAATGTTACCTACACGAAAAAGAAAAGAATAAATTGAATCAATTAAAATATAAGTGAAGTAAGAGTTTAAAATTCGGCTTAGTTACGAGAGCGAAAAAAAATTGGTTGCACAAACCAAGTGTTATTCGTAGATTAAGAATCTGTTGCGACAAACAACTATGGTTATAATCTTACCTTATCGATTGGTTGCCACTCATAAATAAGTTTAATATTCGAATTAGTTGTGGCAATAAATTCATGAGCTGTCTTAACTAATTTTGGATAACGTGGGTACAGCAGATTGAAATCTTAACTGTTAAAACCAATTTTTTTTTATGTAGAATAAAATAGGTTATCAAATTTTCAGAATTTGTCGATAGATGTAATATAATTTCAACAAATCGATCTCGAGGGCAAACTTCAAGCTTAATATTGATATTGAGAAAAATTCGTCCCTAACAATCGTAAAACTTATCGAAGTTGCATATCATCGATAATTAACAAGATTTTCCTGTCCTTGATCATTTTTTCCGCCGGAGATTCGTTTTCACCTGTTTGTCGCAACTTTGTATTCCGTTTTAGCCGTTTAAAGTTTAATAAATGCAAATCTTCACCTTCCCTTCTCCCTTAATTTACATAGTTTCATTCGAATCAAAAGTATCGCCAAAATTGCGTATTCCCTAATGAAATACACTTATGTATAAATAAAAGCCTTCAAAGTAGAACGTTGCAAATTGTTTCCTCTACGAGGAAGTATGTTGATCAATTTTGGCTTCCTTAAAAAAAAAAAAAAAATTTCTTCACAGCAATTCTTCCTTTTTAGGCAAGCAAGATCGAAATTTACGAACATTCCTTTGACTAAAGTCATCGTCGATAATCGATAATCGTGAAATCACGAGGAAAATTGTAGCCGGACATCTTAGAATTTACAGAAGTTGAAGAGTTTAGAGACATTTTTTTAGAAAATTGAAATTGTGATGACATTCGAATCACACTATTGATTTCTCGCCAAATTTGACACCGAACATGGTTTAGTGTTCGCCCGTTTGTGTACAAAACTCCAACCCGATACCTCATAATTTACAAAAGTTGTAGCGTTAAATGAATTTTTTCAAAACTTTCAAAATGCTGTAAAATTTAAACCTGTAAACCAAATTGGCGTACCAAATTTGAAAAAGATACATGGCAAATTTCGACAGTTATCATGCTAACAAGGAAATCTGCACACACACACACACACACATTTATTCTAAACCACTTTTCTCGACATTTTGGACCATTCTGAGTGCCCTGACATGAAAATCTCGAAAAAAAAAAAATTCACGAAAACAAAGCTCCCCTCTATGACAAAGAAAAAATCTACCCTGTAAAGATGCAAGATTTTCGTGACATATTTTCCAAATATATTTTCATTTAATTCCCCCTTCCCACGGATATAATGGATATGCAAGAAATATCAATAATACATCTCGACGAAAAATTCTATATCATCGATATATACGAAATATATGCAAGCAAAAAAATATATCGGAAATACTTAAAGTGTCTTTCTGTTAATCTGACGAAAGGATTTACATGTCTGATCTATTTATTTTCTATGGGAATTAATTCCATTGACTATAGCCGTATAATGATATTGTGTTGAATTTGTATTATCTTTCCTCTAAAATCCGTGAGAAACAGGGGAAGAAGTTACTTAATTGTTGAATCTGGAGAAAGCTTAATGAGGTATTATCGCTACCCCTGGAGCAAGAGCTTGTTTCTTGTTGAGTGTATACACTTGCTTGGCTATAGTATAACAACAGAGGGCTCAGTGGTGGTGCTGCTGCTGCTTCATTTACGAGCTTCCCAAGCCACTTTATAGCCGCTTAACCGACCAATCGGACTCTTTATTTACTAGAAGCCTACAGCAGCGGCAAGCAAGCAGTAAACCGACGAGAATCGAATATTCATTCCTAACAGCGAAGTTTGTATCGTTGTGCAGGTGCACCAACACCGCACTGCCAAACCCTATACTCTCCGTCACCTCCTGGATATATACATATATATAACTATGTATCACTCTGTCGGTGTGCTTCTAGTGGAACTATCTCCGCGTATACGGTATAGTGCGGTCTGTATACGAGATGACCGCATGAACTTTCCTCATTTCCCATATAAATATATAAACAACTTTGCAACACAACCCTCAAATATATACGGATTGCGAATCGTGTGTTACCACAGTTTATCCACCGCTGCTAAGTGATTCATTAATTATGCATCAGATCATGCTTGAAAATTCGTATACTGGAAATTCGTTCAATTGTCTTGGGATTGAAATATTTACAACATTTCGGCTGTCAATGATTCTCAACCTCTTATGGATATTCCATACGCATACTGTTAAGTCTTTTCACAACTGAAAATACAATGTTGAAAAATTGTATATTTATAGGCTAACTAAGAAAACTATAAATTTCACAGGCGTTAAAAATTAATATTTTTTGCTGAAAAATGTACAGGGCCTCGGTCGATGGTCAATCAAGCAAGGCGTTAAAAAAAAGGAATGTGAAAAATATATATTTAATGTAACCTTCTGTTAAGAGTATAAAATTGTCCTATGTTTTGCATTGTCAATAAAATCACTATTTCTACTACTACTATACAAATTGATACACAAATGACATCTTTCGAGTTTTTTACTCTCGGTTTAGTTGCTGATTTGATACATACGTTTACTGACAACTTATGAAAATGAAAAAGTCATGATTTTTTAATAAAAATAAACGTGTTTTAACAGCTTTATTGTATTGTATCAAGTATTGTATCAAGTTTTTATATTGATGGAGTTTTTAGTAAAAGGTCGTACGCATCAACCTCGCAATATATATATGTTGGTAGCAACGCGATTGTCATTTGCTTTCATCTTGTTTTTTTGACAAAAAATGTTTATCGGAAAACGCAAACGTATTTATTTCTTTGAGTGTATTTTGAACGTATTTTGTAATTCTTACTAATGTAATAAGCTGGTCTTAGCGTTAAAAAAAATCATATGTATATAACATTTTTTTCCCTTTTTTCAATAACTTGTTCCCAGATAATATTTTGAATCGAATAAAAAATCTTGAGCGAAAAACACAACATTCATGGACGTGGTTAAGTTTTTTCGAATACGAAATATATTTCGTATTCAAAGAAATTGTCAACATTTATAGTGATTTTTGCTCGCGCGATCGAATTCGTAAATAGAGCTTCTATCCCGATGCAGTTTTAAGAGATGTTATGATGGTACTTGTCATAGAAATACGGTAATACAAGAAAAAAACTTGCAATGTAAAACTTTGCAAATTGCTTGCTGAATAAAAAAATCTTTGAAGTTTGGAATGTAAACATTTTAATTATGCAAGATAGGAACTTCGAAAAACTTAGCGATGAGTGTGTTCACTTTTAGTGAAATAAGAGTCCTGAGTCTATATAAGTTTTCACTTACAAGACGAGTTACTTGTTCGAGAGAGAAGAAAAAAAATCCTACGGCAATTACGAGTAAGAGTGTACGTGGTTGTACTTGCAACAACCGATCGTTGAACGCAGAATTAGTAGTGCAGTTTTGTGCAAATGCTCGAGGACATTCCAGTTGACGAGTTGTGGAGAAAAAGAAAATTCCGTCAACAGTTGGTATGGACGGCGCACGTTTGCGTATACCAGTGGGAGAGCAGGTGCCCCATTTTACGGACTCAGGGCGAGGAAGACTCTCCGTGATATATTTCAACCCTCGAATTCGAACGGCTCGCTGGTTTTTTTTTTCCCCCCGCGATGCGTCAAAACAATGCTGGGAGATACAAATAGCGAGGGTACATGGGACGGAGGTACATACTTTTAAAAAGAGTTCAAAAGGTACATGTATGTTGGGACTGCGTCGATATTTTATTGCCTCGGATTTTTATCCCCTGGTATGTTTCACAGATTTGTGAAAAATAAAAGAAAAGAAATGAAAAACGAAATATTGATTCACATGAAAGAAAAAAAAAAGTGGTTCGCAGACTCGAATAAATGGAAATAATTTACCGCTGTTTTTCAATAAAATAAAGATTTTGCAAAGAAGTTTATGAGGCCCTGCAGTCAACTGAACAGCACGATGGATTTAATTATACTACTATTGAAGCACCATAATTGCCACTACTATTTTTTTTGTGACAAACAACGCCGGTTAATCATTTCCAGCTGCATTCTAGGTCAGGAGGCTAGCCATTTTTTTGTTCATAAGTCAGTTTTTAGTTGATTTTACAAAAATGTCAAACACCCTAATAAATTCCGATCGACAAAACCGTCACTTTATTCTGATGAATTGCATCAGAGTTGATTTACTCCAAACATATACTCCTGCTCTGCGAAAACTTCAATAATTGGATTTAATATATCACGTACCATCGAAATGATTGTTTGATTCCATCCATCTTTCTTTAATTGCAAGCTTATATGTATTAGTGTTATTTCGAGTTTTGAACATTAAATACGATAATAGCAAGATAGAATTTAAACCATTCGGAATATTAATTGATGAATATTCTAGCGTTTTACTAAATTTAATGGTTGTTTGATTCAATCAAGTTTTCTGTAATAGCAACTTCTAAATGGATATATGTTATTTAGCGCTTTGAACATAAAATTTGATAAAGGCAACAAATAATATTTCCAGGCGGTAATAGAAAGTGTTAATTAAGTTTAAATTCGAATTAAGAAAAAACTTCAATGTACAAATATTTCAGTATTTCACTTTTTTTTCCAATTCAAATGATGATTTTTTACACAATCAAACAAATGTGTGCGTGCGTGTGTGATGACCTCTAAAAATTCAAACCTCTGTATGTCGAAAACTAGTCGATCGAACGAACTGAAAATTGTCAGATACGTAGAGTGGATAAAATTTTATAATAATTCGAATTTTTTATTTAAAAGGACTATAAAAAGAGATTTTTTGTTTAAAAGACGTAAAGACTCTCTTGGACGCAAATTTTTAGCTATCAAGTTAAACAGTTTACCGTAAATAAAGTAGGGTTTTATTATCATTAGGATCGAATATGAGCCGAATCTATGAAGTTCGGATTTTACAGGATTTTGAAATTAAAAAAAAATTGACCTTTCGCTCTAACTCGTGCCAGCATCAACTAGTTAAGCTGAATTTTTTAAAAGAAACATGCTAACACTAAGCGTTGCTACATACCAAGTTTGGTAAAGATCGGTAAAGGAGTTCAGAATTTATAGGAATTTGTATTTTTAATTTTTTAACTGGTTCGATTTTGAAAACATCTAATAAATCGGGATGAAACTTTAGACACGTGCGTAATAATGTTCAAGAATATATGAAACAAAATTTGATGAATATAGGCCTTCGAATTTAATAGTAGATTAACATTTTAAATGAGTTGAGCAATAAGTGACAAATTCGTTTTTTTTTTTCACCCTACTTATGGAATTAATTAGATATTAGATTTCTTTAATAAAATTTCCCTGAATCACTGTTTCCGAATTTTTAAAAAGAAGGATACAAAGTAGAACCTTGGGCATTGCTCCTTATTATTTTTCACTTTTTTAAGAAAATTCCCCTATGAGGAAGGCAACAGCGATGAACATACTTCCCCATAGAGGTAATTTTCTAAAATAGTGGAAAAAAATGAGAAAGCAATAATGTCCAAGGTTCTACTACGCATTTCCTTTTCTACTTATCTTGCGCTTTTATCATAAAATCCTATAGAGTCAAGACAGAATTTGGGTCCATACGAGATTCGTAAGTATTAATAGATCGGGGAAAAAAGTTCAATCGGTAATTGCATCAAAATATTCCAAAACTATTCATGACAAAAGCTATAACTCAAACAATAATTAATCCTGGTTGAATCCTATGACAGACAGTCATTCATCATTGTCGAATATGTGACGAACATCGGTCACTGACCGTCTCTCACCGATACATCGACAGGAATAACACATGAGAGATGGGTTCATTCTGGCGCTGAGCTTATATACGCTCTGTCGAATGGTTGGCTGTATATAGTACATACAGTTTATAACATGTTTCGTGAGAGTAGTTCTAGGCTGGCGGTCGGCCGCTGTTGCTGCATCACAGGTTGTACGAAACGCGCAGTACAAGTACACAAGCACATCGAGAGGGTGGGTTTTTGAAACGAGGCATTAAATCGTCCATGGTGGTACTAGCAAAAGCTCAGCTCGCAAAACCCGAGAACCCTGCAATAGGCGCATCGCTCGTTCAACGAAAATACAAAACACCACGTAGAGCCTCCGAAACAGTTTCGAGGGTCGCGCGCGACGCATTAATCAATGTAAAAAAGAATCGGGCGTTGTTGCCGGTTGAATAAAACAAAAAAAAAATACAAATAAAAAGGTATAAACTGAGAGGCAAAATGTTACATGAGTGAGAGTGAGAAAAGAGCTCGAACTGCTCTCGAAAAACCGAATGCAAGGCCGCCCACTGCGAAACGAGCCGCGACTCGGCGATGAGCTCTTGGCGTACACTTTTGCAGCGCTTGCAATGCCTATAGTACGTATATACTCTCCCTTTCGGCCTGTCTCGGGCTCTCTGCGTTAACAATGGTCTTGTTTTTACGAGCCACGCTCCACCCCGTCGCTACTCATGTGCCTCTTTCTCCTTTTTCGCCTCACACTCTCTGTCTCCCTCGCTTATTCTTTCACTTCTTCCGCGCAGCAGCGAACGAGGAACAGCGCCAGGAGCAACCCCTTTCACGTATAATAATGCAGCGCGAATTAATAACCGTTTCGAATCTGTTGAGCCTGTGTACCGCTTAATACTGTCCCTTTCGTACGATACTATTACGCTTTTATACGTAAACACAATACTAATACCCTGAAGGGCGTACAGTATATACACGTGAATTTCAATGAGATTCGCACGTTCCCACAGTTAGCGCACACAATCGACCTTTTTTTTCATTTTGAATCTACACTGAGTTTTGTTTTCGCTAACAGGCTTTTGTTAACGTCAGATATACGGGTAAAATGGTAATAGAAGTTTAAAAAAAAGCTTTTGGCAGAGTATCCGGAATATAGGATTGCGCTTTAGGAATTCAGTGACAATTAACGCTTGAGTTAATTTTCTGGAGTTTTTAATTCTAAAACAAACTCGAAAAGCCCTGCCTCTTATTGTTGGCTGTCGAAACAAATGTTTTGACATCAAAAAATTGAGTTGCTTTGTCAGTAGCAGTTAACAGTTAAATGAATCATTTTTTTTAAATTATAAAGACATAGCATTTCACTAGCACATAACACGAGAATCCTTACACGTATTTCTTCAGAAGATTAAAACTTTTTCAAGGTTACCAGGCATTTGTAAAGGAAATTCGAGAAAGTAATTTCTACACAAGCACCAGTTAACGCGTCGGTAAAAACAGAATGAAATCTTCCTAAACCAATTTGGTCCATCGATGCAACCTGTACATCAAGTTTAAAATGGACAATATTTGCATCATCGAACTGAGGGATAAAAAAATCACTCATGAAAATATTTCATTTTTTTTTTAAGCTAAAATCTTTTATATTTGCAATTACAAAAGTATGAGAGGAAATACATTTTAACATATATTAGCTACATTTTTAAACAGAAATTCTATATATTTTATGTATTTTAAGATGTATCTCACGGATATGTTCTGAAAATATGTACAAAACATTTTTTCGCGCATGTTCCATAACGTACGTACGTGTTAAATATACAATAACATATATCAAAAATTTACCGTTCGATGAAGAACGGTATATTTTTTATGTCGACAGTTCAAAGAATACCTGGAAATTCTTGAAATGTCAGAAAATTAAAAATATAGCCAAAAATATTGACAATTCGATCAGAAAGAAGTCACGAAATTTTGTTGACTATTTTTAATGGCCATAATTTTCTTTTTAATATATTTTCCAAATATACTTTTATTCTTCATAAAAACTCTCTTCTCTATAATTGTTTATTTGTTGCTTTTATATGAACCCTTCAGAAGTTGACTAAAAGAAAAAAAGGTTGGAGGTGTATTCCGGAAGGAAGTCCAACCGGAAAACCTGAGAATTCAATAGACGAGAGATGTGCGAGGACAGGGTTCGAAATAAACGAGTAGTTTAGCGTGATATTCTCAACGTGACTGTATATACGTATGGGATATTTCATGATAATTCAAATCGGACGTTCTTCAATTTCCGTAATATTTTTTTTATATCGTTGTTGTCACTGAAAAAAACACCTACAGTTATTATTTGGCACCATTCTTGATTTAACAACAAAAATATTATAACTTTTAAAATACCATCTTCAATTAAAAAAATAATTTCAAAATAAACAATATGGTCAATTTTTTCGTCATGTAACGCAACTTAATATTAACAAAATAGAAACATTGGTAAACACTTTATTGAGTCGTGTTTAACTAGTTAAGAATAAAAAAATATTAAGTTTCACTAAATACGCTCACCTTTATTTTATTAATAAAATTTACCGAAACTTTGCATGGGAAAACCCAACATTTTCGCTAGTGCCATGATGGAAATATCAATTGAATTTGAAAAAATTTTGAGATTGAATATGAATTTAATTGGTTTTTAATAAACAGCATGCTTTATGTACTTTCTTCCAAATTATGGGTCAGAAATATAATATAAGAATAACAGAAAATTGATATTGCAATGGTGTAAGACAAAACGATACAATTTTATCTTAAACATGAAAGATTGATATTTCCATCTTGACACTACGGTTCGAGTGTCAAAAGGTACTTAGTTGAAATTGAATACTTTTACTTCAAACAAAATAAATGGTCGATATGATGTTTATAAAATTTATTAGTATTTTTTATAATAAACTGCGTTATATGACAAAAAAAAATGATTATACTATTTATGTCGAAATAAGGTTTTTAATTAATGTAAGCATTATTTTTTGCAAATGAATTCTTTTTATAAATCAAGAAACGGTTGAATATAAGAATCTAATAACAATCTCCGGACTTATTTTCAGTGATAACAACAATATAAAAAAATACTAGAGATATCGAAGTGGGTCGTTTTTCATCTTGTGTGAATTACCGTGGAATGCCCCGTATATTTGTACGCTAACATAATTTCGTTCCTTTCCCTTGAACTCACTCAGTCACTCTCTAACTCTCTTTATACAGTGTCTAGTTTATGTCGTGACGGAGAAGGTGAAAATCCTCGAAAGGAGGAAAGACTCACTCACGAAAAAGGACATTCGCCATCCTATAGGCTCTGTTGTGCAGTGGTGAGAGATTCGTGGTCCTGGTTCCTTAAGCTTGAGGCTGGAGAGGACCTCTCCACATATACAATATACTTTCAGTGTGTACAAGTGTGTATATGTTTTATCCCCGGATGCCACCGTTCGCTTCGTACCGTGCAGCTTTCGTGTTCTGCCAGAGACAAGGACGGATTCGTTGTCGTTAAGGATTCCGGTCGTGCGCCAGGCAGGACGTCCTCATTGCCCAAAGTGTCCTGCAAAGATACGAAGTAACGTAGACGTCGGAGAGAGACTTATTGTCTTTCTCTTTCTTGGCCTTTCTCCTCTTTCTCGGCAGAAGCGTCGCCAACGTCCAGACACAAGGATAAGTTATCCTGTCCACGCCCCCACGGAATTTCGCCTATCTTCGCCACTCGACTGTATATATATGTGTGCTACACATAGATACGTATAACATACACGTATTACCAGCTTACATGCAGCCAAGAACAATTCCTATGACCACTTCAAATGGTAGAGGGTGCACGCAGAAAAAAAACTTGTGATAAAACGGAGGACATTATTATGATGACTAGCATGCTACATTTGGTGTATTTGTACAATACTATTTGTCCTATAGGACCAAAAGAGTCACTTACACTATATATTATATGTAATTTGGTCGTTAATATTAAAGATGTAGCATTCGTAATAACTATACATCTCTATTTGAGGCATTCTTTACCAACTCTGCCTTTTTTTTTTACCACTTTCGGATCTGTTTCATAATTGCCAATATAGAAGTACTCTCTGTGAATTTTTTCAAATTTTTTTAATTCACTCGTTTCAGAAATGGGGATTTTTTCAAACTGGTATATCATGGGTGATTGAGGTCGGGCAAAAAAATATAAAAACAAAAAAAGTTATGTTTTTCTATGAGCTATTAAATGCAATATATTTTATATTTGTTATGGCATGAAGAAGGATATTTTCATGAAAATAGAATTTTTTTTTTCGTTCAATGAGACACCTTTAATTTCGCTGTAGATTTTACAGGGTATTTGGCTGTCTATTGAGAGCACATAAAAAGTTGGCATCATGGGAATCGACATTCTTCTCATCATTATATCCATTATTCTAAAATAAGTGCACGGAATGTGATATCGAATTTTCTTATTGTAGAAACATTTTTTTTAATTAAGAAAGAAGATTAATAATGGCGGGAATTTAATTGATGCTGAAGCCCTTAAGGGAAAGTTTAAACTTTTACAACCGGGTTCTCCGATTGAAAACTCTTCAAGAATTATGGTGTCCAAGAAGATGTTAGAGTTTATGTCCGTTTTTGTAGATAATCCACACTTAAACCCTTTTTAAAAATCATTTTTATAGAGGTTTTAACCAGGAAAGCAAGTTGCATATTTTTCGCGCTTATCAGTCACGAGAAACTTATTATCTTATTATCTTTTTTAAAAAATGTATACTTCCTCTATGAGGAAGCCAAAATTGATCGCCATACTTTCACATAGATGGGAGTTTGTGCAAGGTGAAAAATAATGATGAAGCTATATGTGAGATACTACTTTGCAACCCTTTTTTTCAATTCCCGGTCGTATTCGGGTAGACTAAAGCCCGAGTATCAGAGAAGTCTAAAAATCTCAGGTCTCTTACACTGATAGTGTCGGGTACGATATGTCGTTTCACTTGAAATTCTCCTCTGGTGACCACACCACCAGAAAGTGGAATAGACGCAAAGAGGAGTGCTCTGAGGTAAAGAGCTAAAAGAGATCCCGGATGTGCCCTTGATGCCAACCCAACGACGACGACGACGACGACGTAGAAGCCGGCGACGTTGAGTCCGAATCTCCGGGAGTCTTATATATACGTATCTAGCGGCTTTCCGGTATCCGACGCTGGACCAAATGGGATTCAGCAGGATAACGCGATATCTCGAGACTTCAGCGACGACTCACCAGTAGCGGTCTTACTTCCGGCTTCGATCTGTCCAGCACGCCTCTGCACGACAAATCCACTATATATATTTTTTGTTACGCTCTTATTTTTCTGTTGTACTTTTCGTTTTCCGGATGTCACTCGAACGTGACGTTGCAGTATACATCTATCGTGTTGGTCTGTATATATTTGAGATATCAAATAAATGTATTTTAGCTACTACACACTGCTCTGTTTTATTTCATTCATTCTATTTTATATACTCGCAATATCCTGAGTGCTTTTGTAGACTAGGATACATCGGTTAATGATATTCATATTTTTATTAGTTTGCCAATCTCTTTCCTCGAATCAGATTCTATGAAATCTTATATTTACTTATTGAGTCATTCTGATGGGATATTGCTATAGGAATACATTTATTTTTTAAGTATACGAGACATACCTTAAAAAGTGGACCACTGTTGTTTACAATTGTTTCAAAAATTCATACATTTTTTTCAGTTGACTTAAAGTATCGAGAATATATAGAATTTATTTTAGATTTTTTGATTTTATAGTTCACCCACAATTTATTACAAATTTTATTTTATTTTTTTTTAAATAAAAAGTACATTTGAAAACCTACATTTTACGTCGCAACTTTTCTTTTTTTTTTTTGTATAATGTACGATTTTCAATATACAGCTAATTGAAATACAAAAAAAAATCGGTACTTAATAATGGGTGTAGTATAGGTTTGAAATTTGAATTAAATAAAAGCAAACCTGTTATTATTACTATGGTTTTTTGTACCTTGAATGTCAAAGATAAAAAATGCACAAAGAACAAGCTCGCTGTATGAACTAGTTGTAAAATGTATTTACAACTAGTTCAAGAGCTCAGAAGAACAGCTGCAGTTGTAAAATTCGTAATTTAAAAAAGATTTTACTTTATTGCTAACTCTTAATTAAATTTGATTTCCGCTTTTTCTCGTAATTCGTCTTTTACAGACCTGACGGACCTCCGAATTGAAAAAAATGCAATAAACTGAAATATCTTTTTCACGAAGAATGAAGGAACTTTAGATATCTTCAATTACCAACGAATTATTTATTTTTAATAAGTACGAAATTGTATAATATCTTACAAAGACTATAAAGATGATTCGTACAAAAAATAATGAGCTAAAACGAGAAAATTTGCCTTCGTTAAAATATTTCCAGATAAATTGTATATAATTCGTTGCATAAGTAATGTCGCTGAATGTCGATTCAGCATAGAAGTTTGTTAATCAAAATGAAAATATTTCGTTTCGTTCTTCAGTGATTTTATAATGTTGATCATTCGTTTTTTTTATAAATCATAAAACGTGATGCTGGCAATGCCGCATATATTTCCTGTCTAATTTTCATCACTTTGGCATGACTTCACTTCTCTAATACGGAATCTTGTCAATTGTTGGAACACGGTTCATCTCCGGAACGTCACAAGTATATCGCCTATCTCCGATCTCTTGCCTCAATCTTCTTGTGGAAGCTGCGTCCGGGGGATAAGCCGGAAGTATAAGATCAAGCAAAGCTTCCGTTACGTTCTCCATTGGGAGAGGGCGCTGTGGATACGCAATACAGTTTTTCCAGAAGGCAAAAGAAAAAGAAGGAGGTATATACACGGGATAAGAAGACCGAAAGGGGCGTAACACAGCGGGAAGTTCGATAAAAAATTTACATCCGCGATAACTCGCGGTGGAAGAGCGCGCTGCATCTTTCATAAAGCTCGTGCGCGTGAAACCGAACGAACGGCCACGTTTAAGAAGAAAAAAAGAAAGTGGACAAGAGCAAGTTCTAAATGGAACGAAGAGGCAAACTTTCTTATCCGCATAAGTGACACACACGCGCGCGCGTTACGTTGTCGTCCGCGAGTGCACTCATCTTTAGTATTATCAAGCGCACGTTTTTCCATGCCGCGCCAAACTCAGAGCGTACACCGCGTCGCTCTCCTCCCCAACGAGTGATAAGGGTCCAGAAGAGCTGGTGGAGGTGTGCCCTCAATTTTCTCCCGCGACTCCACTCATATCCTCGTGCTCAAAATATTTCAAGCGCTCCAGGTATCAGGTGCACCCTGGGCTCTTCGTCGTCGCGTTGAGTATACTCTTCTATCTGCAAGTATATACCTTCTCGTCGCGTCTCCCGAGAGTCTCCCCTTCACCTCTCTTACTATCTTTATACACATTCTACGTGTCTTTTTCCTTCCGCTATTTTCCATACTACTTTCAGGGTGGTCATTCCACCTGGAAAACTTGAAAAATTCAATGATACACGGATAAAGCGATTTTTATTGTTCCTGTAGAAATATTACAACATTACCCTGTGAATTGCGAATTTCACTGTCGAAACTATTAAAAACGTACACATTGCATTATTTACAAGTTTGGCCCAATTCTATCCATAACCGGCAGGGTACAACATTGACTGATATATGGAAACTGCAATTTTCAAATTTTACATCATCATCGGATATTTCTTAGTACTGATGTAGAAAACTAGCTATTCAAAATCGTGGTTAGCAAAAAACACTTTAAAGACTTTTTAAATATTTAATAAGACACATATTATGCTAAAAACGAATGTTCTCGCTCTACAAAGACAGGAGATACGAGGAGTTCTATAATTTATCCAGGTTCCAGATTCGGTCCTTTAGAGAACGATGATCTCTTCATTTAAACGCAACATTTTTTAATGGCGTTCATCACGCAAAAGACTAATATCTAAACCTTGATAATGTCAAAAGGTGTATTTCAAATTCGCAACAGAGTTGTCATCCTGTAATTTCACACTTCGCATTTTCTCAAGTATTGCGACTGCATAGCGACAGAATTGAAAGATCGTGGTATTGTTAGCTGCGCGGATTGAAGATCCCCGTGGCTTTCAACATTCTTGACAGTTCCACGTAGTCTGTACAATTTCGGTCTATTGAAATATTCAGAATAGCGAGTCAAAAGGGAGCTAAAACTGTACATAACGGTGCTACAGTTCAAAATGAATTATTGATATCTCTTGTTTGATCGTCATTCGAATCTCTATCCCTCTCGAAAAAAAAATGTGTTCATCTCGCTCGCTTACTATCTCAATAGCTCTCTATTTAATTAAACACGAAGTGGGGTACACTATAGATTTTCGCGTTTGCGCTTGACTGCGGATTTCCATTGTCAGCGGCTCCTCCCCTCCTTCCACGGTTTCACTGTACCGCGCGCTCTGTATATCACTAACGCGCAATAATTAATCCAGTCTCGCGTATACTCAAAGAGCAATAATTAATGGGAAATGATGCGAAACTCTGTCGGTGCCAATGGGACTGGAAGCTTTTGGAAGCTTTTTGAATTAAACCTCTGTACTCTCCCCTCTCCCCCACACTCTCTCGCGCGAATCAAAGTTCTGCCGTCGAGTCGAAGGGTGGATAAATTTATTTCGATTTACAATAAAATTCTCTTTTCACGTGATGAATAGATCGCTGAACTTCTGCCTCTCATTGATCAGTATCTTTCGAAACAAAAATATCCATGTTTTACAAGTGCAAAAAAAAAACGTGACAATGCGTTCGAACCAGCAGAATTTCAGGGGAATTTTCCATATGCAGGGGATACATCCTTTATCTGTGCATCCCTTAGTCCCTTTCACGGCTCGACACACGGAAGCAACGTCAGCAGCATCGGCATCGATGGCATCTATGTGTGTCCCATCGGAAAGCCCGCGGAGCGGATGAACGCACGCAAAATCCGCCCTATCGAACGGCTGAAAATAATGTTTTTGTGCGGCCGACCCAGTTAGGTGTATTGATACACTGTCGGAGCGTGTTGGCTGGTCGACCGCTCGTATGTGTCGCTTCCTCGTCTTTCCTTCCCGCTCGACGCTCCCTCTATTCAAAAGTGGTACGGTTGTCACACGGTCCGTTTTCCCGTGTAACCCCGAGTGATCTACCCTCTTCCTTCGTCCTACAATCATTCCCTTGCTGCCCTACAGATCCACTACTCTATTCTAACTCCGTCAAACGCGATATTCCTCTCTCTTTATCTCCTTCCCGCGCTTTTACTCGCGTATTGAACTCTGTCAATGACACGTCAATGCCGCACTCACGCGGTTATACCGCTGATGTTCGGCATGGACCATTTCAGTCGGCCAACACGCGCTCGAGAGAAGCTTCGACAATCCTGGACAGTTCAATAGTGTGTGTTCTGCAACGTTATATATAAATATATATAGCGTTTGGATCCACAGAGAATCCAACACTGCTCCACGCTTCCATTCGTTCGTACTCGATAATATTCGAATCGAACAATAAACTCGATGAACAAAAGAGCCTGATGCTTCTACTGCTGTACAGGTTCTGTTGTCATTGTATGCTTTATTTCCTTGGTCCAACGTCATATACTCCAGTGGCTCGATGGACTCTTATTTTTTACTTCTTTTCTCGATTTCTGCTTTTTCTAGGGTCGGTTAATGCAACTGTGAAATCCAGCATAGTGAACAAAAAATTGAGCGAGTTCACAAAATGTTATAGTGAAAGGGACTCAGCGTCCTGGAATGGTGGTTTTCTCTATGGGCGAATTGTTTTAAAATGCTTTGAAAATATTGAATGTCTGCAGCGATTACATATCGACGAAAATAGTACTCACTCAAGAATTTTATGTGGAATCTTGTCTTGCAGTAGTTTTAAGGTCATGATTTTCCGTGAGACGATTTTTTAAGGAGACATTTGGTTAGTTCAGTCAATTTCCAATAGAAACATAAATCTTTTGAACACCTCTTTCATCATTTCACTAAAGTCGGTATATGACCATAAAGCTTTTTACTATTTCATTCAATTTATAAAAGGAAAGAATCGCTCGAGACGATTTTACCTAATTCTAAATAAGACAACTTTTGAAATACATTTTTGCCAATTTCTCTCAATTTCCAATAGGTTTGTACCACTTATGGAGGACATTCTTGGTCATTCCACTGAATCTCCAAAGAGCCAATAGCATTCTTTTAGTCTACGTTACTCGTTTTTCAATTAGAGTGTAGCACTTTGGCCAATTTAAACTTTTCTGCACTCTTTTGGACATATTTCACTCATTAACAAGTAGAACCGTATCGCTTTTTGAGAACACCGTTAGACACTTATCTCAGAACTTCCAATAGAATCGTAACGTATATGGAGTTTTGATAAATAAGGCTCGCCAAACATATTGTCACAGAACAAACAATGATCAGCATATGTGGTTATTCAAAACAAGATTGCTTTATGAGGTGGACCGTGAAATGATTTTCGCAGAGACTTGTCAACGTCCAACCGTTCTCAAACGAGATACCATGTGATTGCGTTAAGGGAGGAAATATATACTGCGATCGTTTGATACGGCAGTTAGTTCCATCCGCTCGACAGAGAGAATGAGCGAGATAGTTTATCTCAGTTCGATTGGCTTAGCCGGGAGCGTTAACGACCGTTTCACAGTGCACTATATACGTGCTATGTATATACTACAGATAACAATTCGACGCGCGACATCCGGTATTCCATTAGCGCCTCGCCTCACAGAACACATAGTATAGTATATGCAGATACATAGTATACATGTGACGACTACATATCTACTAAAGTATGTAGCGACTCGCACCGCGTGTCTCCCAGATGATGCGAGCTTGAGTGACGAATCGAGTGTGTGTTTCTAATGGCTGCCTTGCAATGTTCCGCAAGTTATATGTATATACCCATAGCCCTAAAATAGAGTGGACTGGAATTGTGCGTTCACTCAGCTACTATGTTATGTCTTTCTCTATCCAACATTACAGCTTAGCTCCATCGTCACTATCCTTTGATCTTGACAAACTCTTAAAATACATAACAGACTCAGATTGCTTTTGTTTAAAGCGTTTGAACGACCAGGTTAGAAACCTCGTCGGATTTGTCTGATTCCGAATCCGGAATGCAACACGTATTAGTGAGGATTAATAGGTTTTGAGACCGTGAGCCGAAATAAAAAACGGACAGAATCAGTGTGCATACAAGGAACATCGATGAAAAAAAAAGTCTTCCAAAATTGTGAAATTTCTGTTGTCGATCATTTTTTAAGAATATTATGAAACTGTCCAGTGATCTTGAAACTTCGAATGTGCAATGTGAAACCTTTCTATGAAAATGTTAAAAACTCGAAACTTTTTAGCCATTCCCGAAAAATAAAATAAATATTCACACTTGTAGGATAAATAAAAAAAAAAATAATAGGCATTCGAAAAATCGGAGATTTTATTTCACATAAAAATTCAAAAATTTCATTTGTCAACAGCTTTTTGGCATTATCATTATTACTAAAAATCAATGTTTTGGTACCTTCAATGATGGTGATTTTTTTTTTCAATATTTTCTCTCATCTCAAAGTATAACATTTTTTTTTTAAATCAAACTTTTCATTGCGAATGTATGTACGTTGCATCATCAATTTTGTTCTTGAGGGTACTGGCCTGACCAAACCCAGGTAGAACACGCAGCACCTGCGCTTGACGAGCGCTAGGTCCATTAGTCCATCAATGCCAAAACCAGGCACCTATCCAAGCCATTATGATTATAATTATTATTATAATGTGCGTGCACATAGCACGCACTGAATACATAAAATAAGAATAAATAAAGTGGAGGCTATATAAAAAGGGCAGAATCTCGGGCGCTCATCACTGACGTTAAGAATCGTTTAAGGGGCGCACCTTGGTTAATTTAAATATTTTTCCGGGCTCGAAGTTCTCGTTCGTCGGAGCGATGGAGTTTTCTAATTTACGGCATCCCGCGGTTCTGTACGAAGATCGAGGGTTGCCGCGGCTGACGCTGGTGGTGCGCCTCGACGCGGTTCATTAAAGTGAGAGAGAACATTCTACGAGAAGAGGAAAAAGAGAACGTGCACGAGGAAAGTGTGTCGAGATATAGATAGAGCGACAGAGATGAGCCGCAATATATAGGTATTGAATTGAAATGAAAAGGATATATAGATTCTCATGGTGCCAGGTGCGGGTCTTCTCTATTTTTCAGTCGTCGATGTTTTTTTCTTTCTTTCGGGGCGCGTAGGCCAGGGCCAGCGGTCGTCGGGTCGTGTGGATTGTGAACCCGAGGTTTCGTTTGAAGAGAAACCTGACGAGAGATGGGAAAGTGAGATAGGAGAGGATGGGATAAAAAGGGTTGAGTTAAACGAGGAAATAAAATCTGGGATCTCATGCATGTGCGTTAACTGTTGGGAATATCAATGATGCGATGGGCTGATAATAATTTTCTTCGGAAATTGTCAGCTTTCGGTGGTACATTTTTGTAATTGTTTCCGTAACGTTTTATAGATTGAATGACGGTGGTGAAAGTTGATTGGTGTTACAGCTTGTGTCCTTAATCTAGAGAATCATTAATCAGCGATGAATTCGCACGAAAATGAAATAACCAACGATTATTTTTCGAGAACCTTTGTTTTTATTGAGTTTGGTCCAAAAATAAATTATAAATCCTTAACAATCGTAATGTGGAATGGTTTATTTTGTTTCTTCAAACTCTGTCTATAAACCAATCTAGATATTCGATAGTCTTAAACGTTTGAAAATTACAACCTTTTTATTCATGTAGCAAAAAATAATTTCATCCACAAACGGGTGTAATTATTAAACGGTTAAGATTAAAAAATCTATATGGTTCATTCGTACAGTATCTTTAAAAAAAACATGATGAGCCTGCCACATTAAAGTTGTTTAAAAAAAAGACTCATTATTCTTTAAACAAATCATCAATCAATCAATATTATGGACACATTCCAAAAACTATGCAAAAACAAAAAACAACATTATTGATTTAGTGGTCGAACTTATGTTGGCATCAACCTCCGTAATGAAAAAAAATGTCGAGAATGTTGAATTTGATTATCTGGTGGTAATAAATATTTTCGTTGTATTAATTTATCAATCCTTTATCATCATTAAGGTTTCCCTTATCGGCAAATTCAGTTGTGGGCAGGTTGTTTTGGAAGTTTCTAAGGTAACAGAAGATTATGTCAGCGTAAGAGCTTCAATCATAGCAATCTGCATATCATGGATGCCGTGATGGATAATGTGATTTGGAATAAAGCAAAAGCAAAAGAGGATTTCACTTTATTACTGCAGACAGATGAGGGTGAAGAAATGCAGAGAGATGGAGAGCATAGCGCACGAGAGTAAGAGAACAGAATAACGCATAGAGAGGAAGGAAGGAAGGAAGGAAGCCGATTCCATTTGTGGCTAAATGACTGATGCTCCTAGCGCGGCTCTTCGTTCCTGGCTTTACCATTTGCTGTATAACTCTTGGACGCTCGGTTGATATATCGCGCTCCTTTAGCAACGGCGTTGCCGGTCTCCTCGCATTTAGTATATAGTTGAGAGGCCAACGCGGAGATGCAGCTGTTCAGCCAGACACCACAGAAAGAACGGGATAAAACTCTCTGATAGCAGCTGAATGGCCGAGCTCTCGCCAGGGAGTTCGCATCATATACCGAAGATTGAATGCGATAGTTATGAGCCATCATAATAATTCATTTTAATGTTTTATTATCCACCAATATTCATATTTCATAAAATCGTGTACGAACGCTCGATCAGCTTGGGAGAAATTAATCATAAACGACTGCTAATTGAATAACCGTGTACAAGGATGGAGAAATACATTTTGGTCCTGAGTTGTTCATTTATATTCGAAAATACAGGGAAACAGTGCGATTATATTTAGTACTCTGGTACATCAATTTCGAAATGTTATAAACCGCACGTTTTTTAAAATGCATTGTGTGACACTGCTCATCATGCATGTTGGATATTCTCACTGTAATAAAATGTTTTTTAAAGCCTCGGTCTCGTAAGAGTAAACTAGTACTGCGTCGTGAATTAAATTTTCGATTTTTAAGATCTTATTATATTAGAAAAATATATATATATAGAATCGACTATGATTATCGGATTTACATTTTCCAAACTCTTTGAATCCTAAACTATAGTCAAAATACGAATATGACTCTAAGTACTCGAAACATAAAAACACCTGAAGAAAAAACTCGTTCTTCGAAATCTTTACAATCTTTGAGGTTGTTGGAAATACCACTGATTCCTTAACGCTCTTGAGAACCATTTCATCCCGCACTATTTCAATTACAAATGGTCAACTAATTAGAGCTAAAACCTGTTTTTCATGAACTACTCTACCACACGTTGTGTATAGAGGTAGATGGATTCAAACTGACCCTAGCAAACCGAGAAATTTATTAGTCTACATCGAAGCGACGATATTATCGTACCCCCCTAACATTTTGTCTTGTGAGTAAGCATTTGAGTACCTATAGGTCGTTACTGGAGAAACGCACAAGTGTCGTGTGCCTCGCATCAACCCTCTCTCTCTCTCTCTCTCTTTCTCTCTATTGCTGTCGGTATATAGTTGGTGCTGTAGTAGCACCGCGCCTCTCCGTCGCCGTACCGGCGTCGACGCATCGGCCGCGAGATTACCCTATTATACCGTTAGACAATGGAAACCGCTTATGTGCCGGTAAATGGCCGCGTCTACCCTGTACCCTATACCGCAGGACCCTTCTCTACCACTCCCTTACTACGCTCTTCTCTCGCTTCCTCTCTTGCTCTCACTCCTCACCCTCACAGCCTCTGTTCCTCTGTTGCTGAAGCTGCGATGCGAGGTAGGTTAGGTATATATACTACTATATTATACTCCCTCGTATCCACGCTCTTCTTCTTCTCTCAACTTGCTTGCTATATATGTACCCATATAGTATAGTACTAATATACGCGTCTGCTACCCTCACTCACGGTCCCCCGACCACTCACTCAACCCCATCGACCGGGCCACTTTGTCCCAACCTTCCCGTCCCACACGCGCACACTAACCGATAGATTAATTATCATATCCCGCTTGATTAGCCCGACCGACGACATGGAATAATTATATTCATGCGAGACCTTCGCTATACAGACACCTTCCTGTCTGCCTGTGCTTTGCCCGCCTCGAATTTATTACATTTTCTCACCGAGTATTTACCCTATTGTCATGAATGAGATGTGGGATAGAGGTAGCAAGTTCATTATCACTGGATCTTAAATTTTCAACGACTTCTATTGTGATAGAAAGGCTTGCAGGATAAAATAAAGCTGCCGTTTCAATATAGTTGCATATTTGTGAATATGTATAGGGTCGGAATTATTGTCGCAAGTTTGAACTTATTTTTGAAATTGCTAGTTCTTCTTCCAACGAGTATTTTGCATTCTTGATAATTTGTTGTTTAAAGGGTGAACTAGTTTGAAGTTTCGTTTAAATATGTGGGTACTGAAAGATGATAAAATTCGAATGTCAATCAATGTATGTCATTTGTATTTTGTCAGAGTATATACAACTTGTCAAGAAATTTGACTTTAACCGTTACAACTGTTCGAAAATATAATTGTTCACTGAGTGAACTTATTAAGTTGTACGTAATTTGTTCTTTGCACGTGTTTCCTCTAATTCCGATCAACTGACCTATATTCTAAATCGGTTCATCACATATTCGTTACAATATATCTTACGACCCTTGTGTATTGTGCTGTGTGAGAAAAAGCAAGAAACTAGGTCGAGAAGGAGAGAAATAGCACAACAGTAAGACCCATTGGTAGAGCTCGATTCACCCTGACGTTTTACTACTCCGTAGGGGTTGAAGGCAAACCGACGTATACACCCCACGTTGGTAGCAACTTTCTTGCAGTCTCGACGGGTCTGTCGGAGGTGAATTTTTCACGCAATCTTCTCGCTAGTACCCAATGTGGTCTTCCGCAGGTTTTTCCAAAACACACCACGTTCTTCCGTATTCCAAAAAAGACGGCGTATGGTGCTTTACGAGCCTGTGACCTGTAATTCGACTTCAAGAAAGAGCAGCGACAAGATTCAAACATATTCCCAAGCTTGATCGTCTTTTTCTACGGCATGTCTCCTTCAGTTCCACTTAAACTTTATCCCTAGAATTAAACTAAGACCACTATTTAAACAAATAAGTTTCTTGAACAATTATCACAACATATACTAAAATAAATATTAATATAATATGGCTGAATCATCCCAGTAAAGTGATTCCGCAACATCACATCCTGAAAAACTTGTCCCTACCACAGCTCATTCCGATTCAAATAATCTCGGCGTCATAATTTGGGTTTTCTTTGGAGTTTTTTTTAGAATGTTTTAAAAATATTTTTATTGTGGGATGAGTTTGTTGGGTATGGATTGTCGTCGGAATGACTTGTCGGACAATCGTTTCATTCTTATGTATTGAGAATTCCACCTGATAGTAGATTATCTACAAGATTCTGTACGGGTCTATTCGGACGCTTCGATACCCAGCACTGGCTTTGTATAATAAATGCCAGTGTACACCTAGTCTGCACGAAACGGCTCACTCCCTTCGATGCCACCGAGCCGTTACTTTGGTCGTCTGAGGGAAGGTGACGCTAGGATACGCGCGAATGGCATCCTCTGCTATACCTTACGACGTACCTACCCAGTGATACTGTGCGAAGTGTTGCGACGAGGGTTCAGTACAGTGAACATAACCGGCTTACCAGAGTCTACCCCGGAAACTTAGCATTAGAGACTAGAAAGGCGGTCAGTTTCATCGTAAAGACACCGATACGTGTTCAGTGCATGTACAAGAACGTCAGGATAGTATAGCATCATCAGTGTCGGTCGAGTTTACGCTCAAGTAGAATGAGGAGGAGTTAGGTATGAGTGAGATAGAGTTTTGGCGGCCTGGTTAGTGCTGGGTAAGAGAACTATCCCCTACCCACCATCCCCTGAACCGTCGAAGAAGGGGGTGTATTTTGGTATTATAGTACATACATAAATAGAGACACGCAGGAACTATAGTAGTGCATCCAGATAGGTGGAGAACGAAGAGGAGAACACCAGTTTTGCCTCAGCGAGAGCGTGAGGCAAGAGGAAAATTGCGAGATCTATATATACATATATAGCGAGTCTGCAACGCTCCCGCCACGTTTCCCTGTTCTCTACACTGTCCCGAATATCCCCATGGAATATTAATATGACGCGAAATATTATAAGCCACGACAGCGACCGCCACGGGAATACTAAATATTATCCTGCAGGACCACCGAGTACCGAGCATATATACAGGCTCCACGGAGCACACGATCCTGCTCTGCTATTATATATGTATATACGTATATATAAGCGCCTGCGCTTGTTCTCCAACTATAGTTCTACGGTTTATGTCTTTCTTCCTCTCTATCTACTGGCGTATTTTGCAATGTGGATGCTCGGTAGGACACAAGCTCCGGTTTCTCTGGTGCTCGCCCAGCAGCAGCATCAACTCGACGATCTTCTCGGCATTCAAAATGTACTGTGCGTAGCTATGCCTGCTCCCTTTTAGTCCGTTTTTTATGTTTTATGCGATATCGATAATCTTTTTGAGTGGAGCGCAGGAGGAATGCTTTACCCTCTCAAGGAATACCTAGCTTATAAAAGGCAACGTTCTGCTGGAAGGAGAGTCGAAGAGCAGAGTGCTCCTTTGACGGTGAACTGGATATGGACAAATTACTCTTTCACTATGATCAGTGATTTTGCTCATTGATTGAATCATATGCTGCAAGATGAATTTTCACGGCTTGAAATAATTATATCATTGAAGATTAATTTATCTGGGATAACGAAATGCATTTTGCTTCCTCGTAGAGGAAGCTTTATTTTCATGACATTTTTTTTTTCGAGATTTTCATATCAGTATAATCAGAATCACCTAAAAAGTCGAGAAAAATGGTCTAGAAAAAGTGTCCATATCCGGGTACGCGTGTGTGTGTGTTCCAGACGCAGAAAATTCAATCGCCCATATTTCACGAACAGCACCATGGATCGAACTCAAATATGGTGCGCAAGTAGAGCAGTAATTCCTCTTTAATTAGTGTGATGTTTATCAAAATGTATCTATATATACAGATTTTATAGAATTCAGAATTTCTCAAAAAACAAAAAGTTTTGCTCTGAATCACGTCTAATCTCAACAAACGAACTGAAATATTCCACAGACAAAAAATAATATACAGTTCTGCTACATACCAAATTTGGTATTGATCGGTAAAGTCGTTCGGATTTTACGACATTTCGAATTTTTCACAAAAATTTAGATTTTCCCTCTAACTTCCACAAAAGTAAGAAAGTAAGCCAAAACTTAGTACTTGATGGAAATATGATGCAACGGTATTAATTACGGAATTTTCGTTGTCATATGTAACATAATTTGTTTTTTTTTAAATTTATTTTTAACTTTTAATTTTATATTGTAGTATCAGCAAAAAAACAAATTTATCCATAGGTTCTCTAACAGTGCATACTGAATTCTGTCAAAAATATGAATAAACTACGACCGCCGATAAAAAAGTTGTAAAGTTGGAAGCTAAAAATGAATAAATGATCTCCCTCATAGAGGTAGCTTTGTAAAAAATGGAAATGCTCAAAATTCTCCTTTACAACTTTTATAATTTTAACAAATTCTATATGAGCAAGCAATGTGCAAAGTTCTACTTCGCAACTTTTTTTGTTGTTGCTGTAGATTATTTTTCGTTAACTACTCATACGACGTTTTATTATTACTTTCTTAAAATGTGAGTGGCCTGAAGCTATTTCGTTAGTTTTTTGTTGGTTGGACTGAAGTCAAGCAATTTCACTCGCTTGTCTAAATTTAACTTGAAATTTTTTGTCTAAATAGTTAATCTGTGTAATCCCTTTAACGTTTATAAATGAAACACGCGAACTCAATGTTCTTACAAAATTAAAAAGTTGACAAATAAAAAAAATTGACATTATTATTGTTAAAAATCAATGTCCTTGGTATGGTATCTTCAGTCACTTGTTTCATCGACGTATGCCCACAGAGTCTCGAATATGTGCGACACTGTATGTCGAAGAAAAGAGGGATTTCATATTCACATACATACACTCATACACATCTGGAGCGTAAACGCAACGCGACGTTTAGTGTCGTTTATTGGATAACGTGAGCTGGCGCGTACCAGGACCGCCCGTCGCTTAACGGGCCGTTTTATTTAACGACGGATAAACTTCGGTTACTGCTGCTTCTCGCTTCTACCCTGTTCTCCACCAGGGTCCGCGGGACTTCGCTGTGAGAAACCTTACTCCGGTACGCCTCCTGCATCTAGAAGGGTTGGGGGACGAAGTTGATAACTACCGACCGTTCGCACCTGCGGTACACTATGTATCGTAAGAAAAAGTAGAAAAACATTTTAAAAAGCACGTTCAAGAAATACACGTCCGCGTTAAAATTAACACCCTACCTTGAGACTTTAAACGCCATTTTTCATCCGTTATATAATCAAAAAAGAAATCTTTGAGAATCTTGAAGTAAATACAACATTTCTATAAGACTATTGGAGCAGATTTCAAAGAATATCAATTTAAATCCACTGTTGGTTACAATTGTTCATGTTATGTTCATTGTTATGTATTAAATCAGCTTTTACGCTTCAACGGTAATTAACGTTCAACTTCGCTGTGAGTTTTTTACTTATTATACTAATAATACATTTTTGCACATCTAATAGGTGTGCAAATCGATTCAATTTAATCTTCTTTTTTGTATGAAAACGCTGCAAACTATTTTTTATTTTACTTAATGGTGGAAGAAGAACATTTTCTGCTTTAAATTTATTTTTATTTATGTACAATCTAGATATCTATATAATTTATAATATAAAATACATTTACTACAAATAAAAATAAGATGGAATGTTGATGGATTCACCCACTTTCCACCACGATTTTATTCACTACATTTAAGGGATAGCTTCAGAGTTAATGTGCACTGACCCTCCAGTCCCGCGGTGATGCTCTATCCGTTCTAAAGAAAAAACCAAAAAATTACAAACACCCCGCCTGCAGCACAGACATGCAATTTTTTATGCGCTATAAATCAAAGAAGACATTTTAGAGCTTTTTTGCCCGAAGAATATAATGTTGAACGAACCTGCCCGTCGGTGATATATTAAAAGCCTAAACTTTTCGATGGTAATGAAGTTCATCTTCTCATCGCGTTGGCTACTCATTACACACTATACGCACTCAGTAGCTACATTCACGAGTTATACAAAAACGTATATTTATACTGGGGTGATGCGAAAAATGTAAACGAAGAGAATAGTAACAAATGTTTAATGGTCATTTAAAGGTATCCAATTTATTATTTTGCGGAAAATTAATTGTATTTATCCTGAGTGGTAATAAAAACAAGTGAAAAAACTCCCTATAAATATAAATACATTTTATTTTAGAGTTCAGAGGAAAATCATTTTAATGGAAAAAGTGCAAATAAACAAAATTGCAACAAATTTAATGGTTCCGAGCGTCTATTGTTTTCATGAAGAAAAAAATTGTTGCGGCTTTCATGTCAGGATACTCAAAATTGTCTAAAATGTCGAGAAAAGTGGTTTGGAAAAATGTTCAGATAGATGTATGTGTGTGATTGTGTATGTGATGATCTTCGAAAATTCAAACCTCTGTCCCGGGAACTAGTGATCATAATAAGTGAACCAATCGAATTGAAATTTATCACGTACGTAAAGCAAAAACTACTCTATTGTTACTATAATTTTCGTACAAATAGGATAAAGAGAGCGGATAAAATTATATGACAATTCATATGTTTGAAAAAGAAGGCGTGAAGACTCCTACGGTCGTAAATTTTTAGTTATCAAGTTAAAAAGTTAATCATAAATAAAGCAATGTTCTAGGACCTTTGGAATTGGATTTAAGCCGAATTTATAAAAAGGTTCGGATTCTAAAGGATTGTTAAATTTTCAAAAAATTGACGTAACGCTCCAACTCGTGTGAGCGTCGATCAGTTCAGCTTAATTTTTTTACAGAAGCGTACTAGTATTAAGCGGTGCTATATACCAAATTTGGTGAAGATCGGTAAAGGGGTTCGAATTTTATGGGAATTTGAATTTTTTATTTTTTAACCGGTTCGACTCTCAAAACATCTGACAAAACGAAATGAAACTTTAGACACGTACGTAATAATGTTAAAGGATATTTGAAACAAAATTTGATGAATATAGGTAGCTTGAGCAGTAAATAACAAATTTGTCATACCAGTTATGGAACCAATTAGATATTAGATTAGATTAAATTATATTATTACTAGACGAGTAAAATTTCCCTGAAATGCTGTTGTTGAATTTTTTTAAACAAAGACGTAAGGTAAAATCATGCACGTTGCTTTCTTATTATTATTCACTGTTTTATAAAGCTGTCTCTATGAGGAAACCAAAGTCAATGTACGTACTTCCTCATAGAGGTAACTCTGTAAAACAGTGGAATAATAATAATGCTAGAAAGTGAGTAACATATTAGAATAAATTTTTTTAAGCAAATTCGACGAAAAGTTGTTTTATTTGTTTACCGATTCCCGCCTCGGGTACTTTTTTGAATACCAAATGCAACAAAAATTGAAATTGGGATTCATAAGATAAATATCTACCCTATTTTTACATGAGCCTATAATGAATACATGGACCAGACGATGCATACTACATTTCAAAAGATATGTACCATTCCAGGTAAATATATAAAATGTCAGATGTTCCGATTTTCCACAACTGGTATAGATATAAGTCGATGGGTGGTATAGGTTGTATGACGGTGGCTTCGTGTAGTCAGGTATTAGACTTGGTAGTTCTATAAAAGCGGGTTGATTTGCAGTGGGTGGTGGTGGCGGGTGCGCGCACTGACGGTCGTTAGCAAGCGCCGTCATAAAATTAATTACGCCTCGAAACTGTCTTAATTAAAAATGTGTCCGCCGCCCGTCAGCCAGCTCTTGGCTCTTGCCTCTCAGCCTGTTCGTTCACAGCGCGCCGGGTCTTAGGGGTTGGATCGCAAGGGTGGTGTCGACGTAACACGACCACTGTCACACGGGACATATATAAGGTATTCTATGCCAATTCGCCAGCAACTTGATCCTGGTCTTCTTCGATGTATTATTTTTTTCATTATTCGTGTGAGTGAATGAAGTATACACAATTTTTAAACATTTTCTACGCCATTTTTAGATAACGTACAGATTGTTAAGATTGTTGGTGCAACATTTTAAAATGTTTATATTATCTGGGATATAAGTCGTGTCATAAAAACGAGTACTTGAACAATCTTCATCTTGAAATGTACTTTAGAAGATTTAAAGAATAAGATATATATATACTATATGTTTTTTTAAGTCTGTAACTCTTCTAAAGCACTTGCTTTTAGTGTACAAGTATCAGACCAACCTTTTCAAAAGCGACTATTTTTAGTAAAAAAAATGTCTCTGAAATACAACGCGCAAATTAAAAAATTTTAAGCACTAGGATTTTTTTCGATTTTTTAGGAAAATTTGAAGTTATTTTTTTTTTAATTATTTGCGCATTTTATTATGAAATATTTGTTTAAATTTCAATGCGTTATTTTAAGGTGCATAACATGCACCGAAATTTCACAATGATTTTATTCTATTATTATCAGACAATCTCTTTATTTTTGAGTAGTAGTATTTGGGGTATTTCAATTTGTCAGTCTTCTACCCTGACCCTCCTTGTTGAGGCTTAATTTTTTTTTTTTAGTTATTCGCTCGAGTAAATGAAGTGTGCTTATTTTTTTTTCGATCTTTTTCGTCCAAAGAAATTTAAAAAATAGACTCAGAACATTTTTCTAATTCGTCAGTTGGTAGCCAAATATTTAAACAAAAAAACACAATTTTTTATAAAATTGGAGCGTACATCATTCACTATGATGAATAACTGAAAAAATAGAAAAGCACATCGAGGAGTGTTTAATAATTCGAGGATTGGTGAATTAGTATATGGGCTATGAATTATGAGTATTATGACTTAAAAAATTATAATATTGTTACAGCAAGAGGTTCAGAAAAGTTGAAGAATTCAAAAATATGTACCCACATGAGAGTTAACCTCAAAAACTTTCATCTGGTTATTTTTATAATGCAAATAATAGTTTCGAAAATACCAGAATTTTACAATCTTGGCCCAATTTTTTTTTTAAATTCGTATAAAGCATCGAAAAATTTCATTAAGATTTTTTTTTTAATTGAGCCTGCTCTATTCACTCAGATGAATAAATAAAAAAGATTATGAGTTACATCGACGAGAGTTATGCTTGGTGAATTGGCATGGAATGCGTCATATATAAAATATATCGCACCAGCTCTGCAACGAGTCGCACGAGGAGCAAGGTGACGCCAGCTTCTCCTATCTAACCGTAGCTCCCTGAGCTTTCATTGCAGTGGTAATCGAGAATGAGGAAGCGAGACGTAAAGCTCAAGAGCTAAAGTGCTGTATATATGAGAGAGACGAAAATTGGAGTACTACCGACGTCGGTATAAGGTGCCTCGACACCCTTATTACCCGTTCACCCGCGAGCGTAAGCAAGCACCAGTAACAACGGTGAAGCGGTGCTGCTGCTGCTGCTGCTGCTGCTGCTGCTGCTGCTACTGCTACTGTTTGGTGCTACTTGTGCGGCCGCGTTGCCACCCTGCCATCATGAATATTATGTCATTATGCAATCTCGGTGTGCATGCAACGGGGGCTCCGGTCCGAAAGCGCGTCGTACCGCGAGGAGCTCTACTCTTGCTACCGATGTTACGATGCGGAGAGAACTAGCTTGGGAGCATGGAGGTGGGTAAACGACGTGTGCATGCTACTAATACTGGACTTTGTTGCGAGTACTATAGCGCCTGAGCTACTACTGCACTACACACGGATGTATTAAACTTGTATATATATACGTATGTTGCTTGGTACATACACCTTCCGAAGGAAGCCGGTATAGCTTTCGTTCCTTCCGGCTTTTCGAACGTTATGCTTCCCGACGTCATCGGGGCTTGTTGGATCGATTTTTGATACCACGTCTTTTTCTATTTATCGCCAGGGTTAAAAACTCCAAAAGAAAAATTTACAATTATCATGACACGGGAGTCTGACGCGCAAAGTGTGCACTGTTTCGCAGCCTCCCTTCGTATACAATATGAATATGAGGATGAAAAAAAATTAACGATCTACAGCTTTTTTATTTTCTGACCTGTGAATTTTTTACCATTAATAGAGCTTATTATGAAAACAAACAAAGCCATGAATTTTTTATACCGTTTCTTTATAGTAAAGTTAGCAAAGGAAAGCACGTCTTTTTTTCTTGAAATGGGTGTATACCCTTTTTAATTATGCTGGAGCCAGATCTTTTACGAAAATAGAGGTGAAGACACCCTCTCGTGCGTAAAGTTATACCAGCCATCAAGTGGCAAACAGGTATTATTTATGTACTCTCTAAAAATAATGGCTCCTCGTAACCGATTTTTTTTAATGCTTAGAATATGTATGTAATTTTGAATGTAAGTAAGCCCTCGAATGCTAAACAGCTGTGCTGAACTATGGTGATTTTTAGTCTAGTTCTACTAAACTTACTCTAAATCCAAAAAGCCCCGGTCTCTCCTAATTATACTCATACCTATACCCGTGGGCTAAAACACCTACTCTCCGGGTTCATGGCTTGTAGAGCTCCACATCTATGTTTCTTATCAAGGATACACATAGCAAGCAAGTATAATACCACCGAGCTATATTTCCACCAGTGAGTTTGTAGTTCACTCAAACAGAGGACAAAGTTTTTTTTTTAGATTACCCACATCATTGAGAATCTTGCACTTTTTAAAAATTAGTAAACGTCTGACTCAGAAGCTCTCAACTGATAAAATTGATATTGAAATTTCGACAAAGTCCTACCTTGCCTAGATATTATGTGACTAAACAACATTTTTTGATAAACCTCAGACTTGTGCAATTTTCTAGATTAAATAATTTTTTAATGTCGAAAAATCAATGTAAAAAATGTTCGTAACCTGTACTTACTTTTCAACAATTGTCAAAAGCTCACGTGAAACCGGAGGAATGTTCGACAATACTAAGCACTGCTCTGTTAAACCAAAAATTATTTTTATTATTATTTTAATATTGGAGTATTTGTTATCGTGTATAGTTTATCAAATTTCTCACTACTAACGTATCGTCCTTAGGTATTGCTAGTTTTATCATTATATTTCAATATATATAAAAAACAGTTATTTTAACGAGGTAGTACTTAATATTGTCAGACGTGATCTGGCTTCACGCGTTTTCAAGTGAGCTAGTATGTAAGTGCAAAAACTAGGCATTTATCAAATTTACATTTTTTTCAGAAAAGTGACAAAAATGAAATTGTAAGATTGTTAAGTTTATTTTTTTTTTAACGAGAAAAGTTCTAAAAAATATTTTGAAATCGAAAATTCTAACTTTTAACAACTATCTTGTACTTTTTATTTTCCAAAAGTTCAAACCTATACAAACTCTGCTTTGCAAAGCCAAAAAAAAGAAGATTGTGGAAGTTTGTGAATAAAAACTTGTAGTTAAAAGTGCATAAATTCTAGTTATATTTTTTACGATGACCATCAAGGGTAGCCCAATTAAATGTAACTGAATTTAGATGGCTCAAAGTCGGTTGACTTCATCCAAAAAGTTATATCTTTTGGTATATCTACCTCCGCTGCGCAATATACGTAACATTCAGGGGCAACGTAAACCACAATTGGAATTCCAGGTTTTGGAGTAGCAAACGCATATTCGCCAATTTTCGCCAACGTCGACGAGTGTGACATTTCATGTGACGAGAACCAAGAAGACGATACCAAGAGAGAGGTATTTCTCGAGCCACGTTCATCCCGCGTATAGTCATTATCGTTCTAGCTTCAACAGTTTCTGAAACAGTGCTTTTGCTCTAGGAAACTCAACTCTGTTTTCAACGTGCACAGATGACACCCGGCTTCCACGCCATACATATTGTGTACTATTCTTGCACCAGGGCACACACGTACGCTCAACGGTACTTGCGCCATCATCGTCGTTCTTCCACTTCTGTGCGAACCGAGTCAACCGAAATCGCTTGAAGATCGCACGAGGGGGAGCCATTTCGAAACTGTTCGGTCCTCGTGCTCTCATACGGCTGCTTGCTCAGTACCTCGCTCGAGCAAGCGACCAGTTTCTCGAGAATATCGTATAAGACTGTGCTGGTAACACGCTTTTCCAACTACACTTCTGTATACTATACCAATGTACTTGGACGGTGCTATATAAGAGCACTGTCGAGGGTATATTTGCGCCACTTGGTATGTGTATGGATATACCTAAGAAACCCGGGCAAATTTACCCGAGCGGCAGATACAAGAGTACGTAGAAGAACAGAGTCGACACAGCTCGCATAAGCCAGGGGGGAAGGTTTACTTGTTTGTACTACTATTGCATTACTTTTCCAGTTTTACCACTTTCAGCTGGAAAAGGCAGTCGTTTCGCTGCGTTTCAATGCTTCTGCATCTAAATTTTTGGCAAGGAGTATATTTTATTAATTTACCAGTGGATACTGTGTTTTCGATACAGAACAAAAGAAGAAAATATTTCCCAACATTGGTAACGGTGGCTACGATTGTGTGACAATTAGGGAACAATTATCCATATTGAACCACTTCTGCGAAGACTCGTATAAAAATAGAATAAGATAAATGGAATTGGTTTTTTCGGAGCTTGTTTTGAAAGCTCTTTTCGAATGGTCTGAGGGTCGAATTTTTAGACATAAGTTCGAACTTGCGATCGATATTGAGATCAAACTTCGCAGTAAAGATGACTTTCGGATCAAATTTCGCACTCAAGATGATCTTAAAATCGAACTGAAGTTCCAACTTACTTCCGAAAATTCGACCGTAATGGTCGAGTTTTTTAAAATGATAAACTTTAACGTTGGACTTGAAATCGAACTTAAGATTAATGTTAAGATTAAACTTACTTTTCGTAAGAGCAAAACCTCATATGAAATAAGCAAGATCATAAATTTATTATTTTCATTAGAAATTTGACTACGTATTTAAACTGCAAAAGAGGATTTTTATTAAACAAATTAATCGAACTAACAAATGTTTTCATTCACTGCCATACCTTTGAGTTTACTTTAAATTTGACAAAATGTGCAGTGATGATGTGTCTAGAATCTACAAAAAAAATCGGGAGTGTAAAATTCGAAAATCTATGTGTTCGCTTGGAAAAAATAAATAAATTTCAATAATGAAAGATATAAATAGATATAGAATATATAGAATTTATTGGGATACCAATAATTTATTCGCGACATATCATATAAAACATCATTACTCCACACTAACTTTTCATCAAATAGAAATTCTCAGTGAACCTGCCCTCAATTTCGCAAAGCCAAATGAAAAAAAAAAAAAAATTAATGCGAGTGTGTATGTACTCATAGCTTCAAGATCCCACGATACATCAGTCGCCAGTAAACTGAGTTCAGATCTATAGTTTCGGCACACAAGGTCAGAGAGAGAGCAAGAGAGAGAGAAATAGAGAGAGAGAGAGTCCTGGTGCTTCTGGTGGTGTCACGGTCGATGCCCGAGACAGATGAGGGCAAGAGCAAAAGAGAAATAGAGGGAGGGCGATACAGCCCCGAAGCAGCATCAGCAGGAGCAGTAGCAGCAGCAGCGGCAATAGCAGCGGTGGCAGCAACGTGGCAGGTCCCTCTCGTAGTTTCGTTTCACGAATTAGTCCCGCTCGGTTAGAGTCCACCGTTGCCCCATCTCTCTGGCTGTACTGCTTCGATACCGCTCGCGCCGCACGTCCGACAAAGTATGCACGAACGATTAGGATCAGCGATGCAAGATCCTCGTCGATTCTCCGGGCAAGATTATGGTTTCGACGTGTACTCTCCAGAGCAGATCGGTTGCCTGCTTCCCACTGCTGCTGCTGCTGCTGCTGCTGCTCTCTTCCATCAGTGCACACAGCCCTATATATATTTGCTATAGTACTGCATTACTCTCCATCGCTCTGTATATTTGTATATATATGCTTTTACTATATATATATATGTGTGCGTATAGATGGTACCAATGGATGGTACAGCCCACGTTGCACGTATACCTGTCAGGAGCATGGTAGCCAAAGCCTATATATCTTCCGTCGGCCGAAACCGGCATCCCTGGCGTCTATCTCCGCGGCGTTCGAGCGTGAAACACCAGGTCTTGGTATACCAACTACGACTCCGAGGCTATGCCGACGCCCGACGACGACGTCCCACCTACTTCCACCTCTCAACCTCCGAGTCCATCTTCTCTCTCTCTCTCTCTATTGCAAGGTTCATCCCTTTCTAGCACAAACCCGCCGCACGAACGAAGCTTTGCTCCCAGCACGCAACTAGAGAGCACGCACGCAATCCCCCTACGCAACACGCACGCACGCGTCCTATGATCGCATAACGAGGCGACATCCGTGCGGCACATAATCGCGAATCAGTCAAGCCGAAAATCGAGTATTACCTGAACAGCACATACTATATACATAGACACATATACACTATGTAGATCGTGAGCTCAGACTTGCAGGCTCAGTTGTTGGTAGTCCGACGTTCGTCTGCGCGTGCATCCCTTTTACTTCGTGGGTCCCTTTGGGGACGTAATATTGAAACTCTTGCGCTCAGTGGGTATGGGCAATATATTCTCTGCGTCGGACATCTGAAAGCAATGAAGAATGGAATGGTTTAATTGACTGGAAACGTGATTAATTTCATGATGTTGTGGAGTATCGGGTAAGTCCATTATGGTGGAGAACTGTCGCTTGCATGGTGGGTTTAAAGTGTATATATGTGATAATGCTCCTGAAAGTTGAGGAGTTTTGATGATGGATAATTTTATTAAGTTTTTATGAAATATTCTATGTTAAGACCTGTTATCTGTCAAGGCTTTAATATTCAAACCCATGTGTATTGCGTTTGAGAAAATCACCGTGGATTTCATTGGGTTTTGAAATTTCGAACTTGTGGCGCGGAATTAATAACGTTTAAAGATATGGTGTAATAAACTTCGGTGAGAATTTACAAATGCGTTTGAATTTGATTTTCATATTCACGCAAAATTAAAAGTCTATGGAAACTCCTACTTGGGTTTTGAAATTGGTCTAAAATATTTCATACCACTTAAGCAGTAACATCTCGTTAAAGGCTACATTTTGCGTTACAATATATTGAGAAAATGGAATTTCAATTCACTTTGATTCTTTAAATTTCTTCACCAGTATAATAAAATACGTTAAATTTCGATACATACCACTGTTTAGAACAAGGATGCAAAATCGAACCTTGCACATAGCTTCTACATTATTTTCCTCGTTTCCAAAAGCTTCCTCTGTGAAGAAGCTGAAATTGTTCAACACACTTCCTCATAGAGAAAAACTTTGCGAATGGAGGGTTAAAATAATGATGTAACAAGTTTCCACGTTCGATCATTGTAAAAAATGTTGATGATTATGAGTATCACCAAGGAATTTTGAGGTTTACGATGATCCTAAATCATTTTCAGACATTTATCATTAAAAGTCTGACTCCGCAATTAAATTATGGAACTTACTAACTAATGCTAAGTCGCAATGTATACGTTACGCTGCGTTCATACGTTATTTCTGTAGTAACGCAAGGTACGAGACTAGTTAATTAGTAACCATTCCACTACTGTTCAAACAATGGTTATAGTTAAACGTTGAAGATCCAGTAAATGCAGTCATTCCATTCTCCATTCAACATGAATTGAAAGAAGCTGTAGTGTACAGTAAACAACAATGAATATTCGAGAAGCGGCATTTATTGTCAAGAGCATATTTAATGGTAAGTACATTCCCATTCTACGAAATGGAGCGTTTTTTAGACGCTTCAGAGGTAGACCGAGTGAATAATCGCGAGTGTTTTTCATTTTTTTTTTATCGAGGGAAAACTCAAATGACATCCCTCGACGATTTCGTCTCTTGGGAGTCTGCAAAGAGTGTAAGTACTCAATGTAGACGGGAACTCCCCCCCCCCCCCCCCCGTACCCGGACTCGTAGAACTTAGGAGTAGGGAATTCAGGATTCAACCGGAAGTGCCGCAGTCTGAGAGGATATTGAAAATTTCGCAAATGGCGGTAAGTCGGAATGCTTTTCCTTCACTGGCTCGCAGATTTTCTGTCCTTTTTTCCCTTGAATAACGGAACACTGTACGTTTTACAAATTGGCCCTTTACATTGGGTTACCTCAACTAACTCACATCTCGGATCGGGTTTCCCCGCGGGATCTTGCTCAATGTGTACACTATACCAAGCACCGTGACTACACTATATTGGATATCTGCAGCAGCATACAGTGGGATCGAGTTTAACCACAAAAGCTGACGGGGTTATAGAAGACTTTTCGATAGGATAGTCCTTTTTGTATATATGGGACGTTCTGTACCAAATCACCTCCATGGAGACATTCTAAAATTATGCATATCTCGTATATATAATCAGGAATACTTCCTTACCATGAGGTCATCCTGGCCATGCATATTACCCTGATCTTTAAAAAAAAAACGCGCCACACCGATTTTAACTGCTTTTACTATAATTTAAGTAACTGTTATTATTTCGTTCAACACATATATTGTAAATTTATGCTGTTTGATATAATTTATTTTAGTAAATATTCCACGCTAAATTATTTAGTTGGAAATAACAATTTCGAGAATACTTTATTCTACTTCAAAAGTCGCACTTCTTTTGGTTATTTATTCTCTATGATTTGTGTATTATTAAATACTTAGTAAATGTAAATCATTAATGTTCGTTAAGAATATTTCATACCTACTTTCTCCTCATTTCACAACTGAATAATATTAAAGAATTGTATTTGTAGGTTACCTAAAATAACGATAATTTTCACAGGGGTTAAAAATGCATAAAATATTATACTGAAATGACATTTTTCGATTTTTTAACTGTCAGCTTACTTGCTGACATAAGAACTGATAAAAATGATAAAACAAAATGTCATTCAATTTATTGGAAAAAAATTACTTTTGTCGGATTATATATAATACAGAAAATGCTGTTTTATGCTGGTGTCACTTTTGTGAAATATTTAATTTCAAATAAGTATGATAGGACATATAAACAAATCTCCGTGTTACTTTGGTGTGGAGCGACCCATATAAATACCACGGCGTACACCACTAGCCAACACCCTAATATTAAATATTCCGGGATCGCCCAAAAGAAATACTAGCTGTCAACGGATTCTATGGATCGGATAATAAGGTCGCTTTGGCTTTCAACCCCCGGACGATATTCTTTCACTCGACTGCGTATTTCTCATACCCCTCTTTCTTCGCACTTCTGTATTTCTTTTCTTCCAAACAGCCCGTGTTTGGAGGGGAGGAAAGAGAGAAAAAAAAGAAAAAGCTTGAACCGTTTCTCGTCGAGTGAATACAAATCGTTGACTATAAATTAAAATAAATTCTACCTGTGGGCGGAGACTTGTGATGTGGAGCTGAGGGGTATTCTGTTGAAAACGAGAATTGAAATTTGAGATGTTCTTTTTTCATCTTTCTCTCTCTCTCTCTCTCTCTCTCTCTCTATATATATATATGTTTGGCTACAGAAAATCGACCGAGACGAGTTGTGATCTAGCTTTTGTGTAAATGACCGAAAATCTGCTGGCGGAAAGCTTTCAATAAACTGGTATAGGGCCCGTGTTGTTGCTTCTACTGCTGCTGCCGGTGCTACCAAGGGTGTATTAATTCCGGCATTATGTGGCGCACCCCCTGCCGATCCCCCGACAGACCGTAGGCATTACGAGAGAAATCACCCTTCATCCTCGCTCACGTTCTCTCCCTCTCTCTCTCTTCTCGTCGTTTTCGTTGCTTCTCCGTTGTTACCACTTATGATGGCTAAAAGCTTCACTGTCGGGTTTTGTGCATGACCCTTCGACTCTTCCAGCCGCGCGTCGCAGCTCTCTTTCTCACTTGCTCATCTACACGCCTGTATCTATATATGCATCTTCAACCTTTCTGTCCAGATTGCGGATTTCCATCTCTTTCTATCCACCAGTCAGCATATCTGTCTGTCTCTTTCGAGCATCGGACTAGTTTAAACTCCAGTTAGTCAGGCATAAACTTCGACAACTGTTACGTCCAAACTCGCCAGAATAGAGAGGGAGGGCGATGAGATACCGCCATAGACCAGAGAATATCAGCGTGAATTCGAGACTGCTGTGCTGCAGTTGGTCCCGAACGTGGGCGTAACGCGCGTTTCAATCTACCCGACGAGCGCACTGAATCAATCCGGAATTCTCCTACGCAATCCCGTGGTTGACGGGCCAGGTTGCCTTGCGTTACGTAGTAGGTTTACGTACAGCACGATTCAGAAGCAGTACAACCGCAGTCGGATATTAGTGACAGAGTTATTAAAGGAGTCAAATAGAACATATTATAATTCTTGTCGTCTTAAAATAAACATTTACGAAAAACTAGTGCTATTTTTAATAGTTACATGTTTTTGTGCTACCATTTTGAGACTATAATTTTTTCAGATACAACTAACGATAAAATGAATGCTGTAACCGTAAAATACAATTTACAAACAATTACGAATTGATTGGTTTTTATTAAATTTCATGAAGCTTTCAGCATAGGAGCTGGGGTAATTTTTAATTGGTACGTGATATTCTGCTATTATTTTGAGATTATACGTATCGAAACATAACTATATAAAATAAAAGCTGTGGCCGTAAAATATAATTTACAAACGGTTGCTATTTTATTGGAAGTTAATATTTGTTCCCGCCACTTTCGGCATGGGACATGTGGTTATTTTTAATTGGTACCTGGTTTTGTGCTACGGTTTTTGAAGATAATGCTTCCAAATATAAATGTAGTAGAAACACAGCTGAGGCTTTAAAATAATAATTTATGAATTGTTGTATTTTTATTGGAAATCAATACGTTTTCATGCTGTTTTTTGCATAATAGTTGTTGTCACATAATACTATAAACCGTTTTGGTGCTATCATTTTAAAATTACTATGTTTCCAAATACCAAACGTGTTGTTGTTAGACAACAAAATTAATCCTCGTTACTAAAGCAATATTACATTGTTGTTCTCATTTTGTCCTTGATATTACCGAAATGTTATGAACTAATTATTATGTTCGACATGAAAGCAATAATAAAAATCGACCCCAATGCGTATAAAATGGGGATCTGTGTCTGTCAACAAAAAGTTTATGAGTTTTTTTTTATGTGCTGGTCATTTATTCTTTTTATACGTTTGTGTTTATTGCTCTTTGCGCTCATAAAATGGAAAAATCCATCTTTCGATTTGATGCTATGTGGCTAGAAAATCGTTTGGATCTGAATCGCCCTATACAGCGTTGTATACAGCGTGGGTAGTATATCTGTGACGACCCCTGGACCGCCCTCGTGCCTCTCTAACGGTCCACTTTTGTTCCAAAATCGATAGCCACTTTCCAACCGAATTCAATTAGAATCGCTCAACGATTCCAACGGCAGCAGTAGCAGTAGTAGCCATAGAACCAAAAGCCCCATTCGTTCTCTGAGAAGTCTGGAAGTGTAAGAGAAAAATACCGGTGGACGAGGAAAATCGTGCTTCATTCGACGAATGTTCTACGTTATTTTTCCAATCAGTACCAATAATAATGATTCAATAACGAGAAAGGGTGGAAGGAGTAGAAAAGCAATTGGGGAGGTTCTGGTAATTCGTACTAATTAAGCGGAAGCTGGCCCCTTTTCTCATTCACCTCTTTCCTCACTTCTTCAGTCCAGTAGACCGAAGTCAACGAATTTTTCAACCTCGCCAACCCGTTATTCGTTCCACGGTCTTTCAGCAAATATTTGTCCTCAATGAGGAGAAGAGGCAGTGTCGTGGAGAGGGGGTGAGGAGGGTTCACAATCGACAGTCGAAAGGCTCTCGTAGAAATGAGACAAAGAAAAATTGACGCGTGTTGCAGGGAGAATGGTGTCGCTAAGGGGTAGTAGACTAAGGGTAGGAAACAAAAGTAGGAAGAAGCATAGTCGAAGGTCCTAGCATGCCAGCGAGTCGCTTCAAGCAGAGGTAGAAGTTTTCTAGACATCCAGAAGGTCCCACGTTCTACCATCTTACAGTACGTATATCTGTATAACGCCTAACGGATAGACGTACTATATACTTGAATCGAGTAAGAGGGGAAGGTGGCAACGCGCGAGTGTGCCGAGACCCGATAAGGGTAATCCAATTTTTCGGAATAATATTTGTCTTGAAGATCGACGAACCGAGTAGCGCGTCGACGGCGGACGTTGCTTGTGCCGCGGGACTTGTTCGCTTCGTGTGACCTGTTCTCTCTGGGCTCTCTTTTGCGATTACCTCACCTACAGGGTCTTGGAATTCGTCGGCTTCTCGAGAAGAGAGCTGTAGAAAAAAGAAAGGCGAAAATAAACTACAGAGAGGCAAAGAGAGAAAGGGTATATGGCCAGTACCAACAGCAGCGACCACCTTGGAATGGGTTTGCTTTCAGCCGTGCGGCAACGCGAAAGGAATTTCGATGAAGCGACTTCTGCTGGTAGTACTATGCTGTTACGGCTCCTGATCTTACGACAAAGAGCAGAAAGCTCGTCCTGGTTTTCATCGGAGGAGCACAGCACCGAAAGACGACTGAGGAACGAAACAGAAAGATGATGTCGTTCAGTTCAGAAAGCGGAAATGTACAGAAATAGAATGGTCTCACCAATATAAGCCATTGTATACATTATTTTTCTTGTTTCGATTGCCTTATGAAGTAATAAGCTGGATTGTTGTTTTTGAAAACGATTCAGGGCGTAAGTACGTGTTTCGCTTATCTACGTGTATTGCAGTCTAACAACAAAAGTTACCAGGCCGTTAACGGGCTAGGAAAAATAAAAACCAAAAACAATGATTTCAAGCGGACAAATAAATTCTGATTTTTCTTAGCATTGTTCAAAAGATAGGCTGGTCCAGCAATGTCGATCCCAGATATTTTTTAGTGATGATATTCAAGGCCTTGACTAATTTTCTCATATTTGAATTCACCAAACATAGAAATTCAGCATGTGTGTATATTAGATTTTATTTAATTGAAATTTTCGTTATATCCAATAATATATTGAAGCAGACTCTGACGCTAATCCGCTATAATTACACACGATCAATTTCCGTCCCATGTGAATCAGATAACATCATCTCTCTCGTTCCCCCTTCGGCTAATTCCGCGCACTATTATCCGTTAATCGTTCGCCGAGTGTCGCACGCGCCTCCATTAAGGGAGGATAGAACTTCGAGTAAGACTAGACGAGAATGAAGAAGACTAGGAGTAGACTTATATCCGAAGAATTAACAAGGTCTCCTTGCCAAGAAATGGCTCGAAGGCCGCGGGCCAGTGACGGTTAATCCCGCGAGGAGCAACGAAAGCTAGTTGGAGCCAACTATACTGAGTATAGTACAGTGTAGCGTGGCAGCTCTCGTATATCACCTTCCGTTAATCTCGAAAACGTGCCCCTGGTAATCGGACACCGACGAATACGAGAAGTTTGAGTTTGCGCTAGCTATGGCAAGCTCCTGCGGGCTGTCTCGACGCTTACGAATTCGCGTTGCGCAACGTTGGAGGGTTTGTGGGCCCCCTGGCGTTCTACGAGATAGTGAGAAGGGGACGCTGCTCTTCTGGTTCACGATTACCCCGATTTTAAAGTATATGTAACGTATACTAATAGTACTATACTATAGTACAGAAACTATATCCAGGGTATATAGTACTGATACCGCATAAACTATGGTGCTATGACCGTCCAAGATATTACAGTTATTAAGGACGATGCAATCAAACATATTCCTGCTAAATTTGTTTTGAAGGTTTTTAACAATTTTTGGTAATTTAATTAACTATTATAAAAGTTCATTTCCGCCGCAGCATTTGTCCTTAAAGGGCGGGAGTCAGGTCAAATTTTATATACGGATATTCAAAGACCGAACTTACGCGGCTGCTAATATTATTTTTTTTTAATATTTACTGTTCACCTATCAAGTAAATAATTGTTGGCCAGTTGGGAAAAGCATGTGGGTAATGCGGGTCACCTACAACGATTTTTTTTTCGATTTTACACTCGGCACACTTTTAAAGCAGACCCAGTAGGATTAATATTCTCAAATAACATTCGGTTAAGTTTGTGATAAACCCTTACAGTAAGAGTGAACATTTGATTTTTTTTAAATTGGTAATGTTATAATTTATTTTAAAAAATTATTTTTTAAATAACTGGCAAAAAATTCTTTGTTTGATAGGTCAATAGTATATATTTTTTTAAACCATCCTCAAATTTGTTCAAGCTACGGCCTCCTAATATACAATTAGTACATTCAAACCCACGATTTGAAAAAAAAATCTATTGATATATGCTAATATTTGACAACACGTTCTTTCATCCAGTTTTAAAAAGAATGCACAATAATACGTATTATTTCGATTATTAAAACTGTTGGAGCATACAATTTAATTGTACAAAAATTACAACCGCTTGTATGTCTAATTTTTGGATAGAATAGATAAATTATTATAAGTTTTGAAGAAATAATACGTTAAAAAATCCGAGTATAATATTATGGTTTACTCTTTTTAAAGACTAGATAAAAAAGACGTCTCATCAGACATAAGCATATATCAGTCGATTTTCTTCTCAAATCTTGCCTGTCAATTTATTTATATATTGAGAATATGTACTGCTACGTAAACCACGCTTTATGATAATAAATTAAAATACAAGAATAGTAGTAACACTTTTAAAGATTTACCAGATTTGACATGTTTGAATATTCGTGTGGAACACTCTACCCTTTTTAAATGCCACTTTTCTCGTAAATACATTTACTGCTGCAATTCTGCACTCTTTAGTATAAATCATCTGTTTAATTTCGATTATTTACTTTAATATTATCAGAGTTGAGAAAGAATAAATCAATTTTTATTATTAGTTAAAATGATTGCCAAGAACGATCTTTCGTATATACATTCATCTTTCAGAGAATAACTTATTCAGTTTATATAACTTGTAGTATAAGAGAGGGAAATAGGGGACGAAGATTTCGACTTCCATTGGAATAAAATTACAGTTTAGATATTCGTCAGGCAATATATATATATATATACAGATGTTTCTGTTACTGCTTTGGCTGCTGTGTGTATTCTACTCGTCCTCTGTGTATATACAACCGAGTGCCAACCAGTTTCGCATAGTCAAGTTTTGAGAGTTAGATGTACATGCGAAGATACCGGAACATGGTTGCACGAAGAGGCCACAGCAAGGAAGATACAGTTCTCGGAGTCTGCTTCGACCCTTCGCCATTCGGAGGAGTCGTATCCAAAGATCAGAGCTGAGGGATTCACGGTAGTTTCTTTAAATGTTAGGGACTGTATAACACACTCAACCACCTAACGTTATTTTGCACTATGGACAATTGTTTGGAAAATTAAAAGGGCTTTTTTTATCGTGGCCATCTTACTACGTCTATATGTATGTTTATATGGCAAGCCCCAGTAGAGGTTTTAAAAAATTCGATTTTTTGTGCATTCGACCGGTAACCCTAAAGATATGTACTACGTTGGCGAAATAAAAATAAAAATATTTTCCTAAAATTCATAGTTTTTCCCAAAAGGAATTTAAGAAAGTAGCCTTTTTCTAATGTCAAAATGGTTTTCGAATAATTGAAAATTTCGAATTCGAAGGAGAATAATATAATCCGCTGAATGAAAAATTGCAAGTCAATGCTTTCGCAGTTTTTAAACATTTCAACCGAAAACGATGAGTTCGCTTGGAATGTTTTATATACTACGTGATATATATATATATATTTCCTTTTCTAGAAAAACATGCGGTGTAAAAAAAGGCTCGAGGGAGGTTGTATTGTTGCTTCATATATTTATCCTTTGGCTATTTATTTTTCAACGTCTCAGGCACTTTGTACTTTGCAAGCTGACGGATATGACGGATGGCCAACACGCTCCCTTCTCTAGCGGGACTTCCTGTATAACGCACGACAAGGCTCTCACGGGCCCGTCCCGCCCGGAGTTTCTTATACAATGTTCGTGTATATACGCGAGAGTGAGCTCCTTCGACCTCCTACGTGTTTACGCAAAGTTTTGCAACGCTATGTATACTATATCTATACATGTGAGCACACATACCGTGTGTACGCGTATAGCGAAGTAACTAAATACACGACGGGAAAGAGCCAGAACGGGACGACGAGTGAGCGAGGGAGATGTTGAACGAAACTCTGGGCTTGGATACACCCCGAAGATCACCTTCATCTCAACGTCAAATATTGGATCGTCAGATCCTCTCTAAGAGTTTTAGATATTGCTTTGCCTGGGCATGAACTTCCGTAGTAGCAGCATCGCCAAAGCAAAAACCAACCCCACAGGCGCTATATGTATTCCATGCTTTTTCAAACTTAACTGAGAATCAAGTTCATTATTCTCGATATTGGAATTACTTGATTTCACTGAACGTAACAGTGATATGCAATTCAATTCTTCCTTTTCGCCGCATGGTTATCGAGTTATTTGACATTAAAATAGCAGAATTATAAAGTAGTAGGAATATATTCTGTTGCAACCTTTATTTTTTTAATCTCAGTTTCAACGTAGAATTTTATTCTTTGACGTTACAATAAAATCTTCATCACATGAATATAAACATTCAATACTCGCTAGAAATCGATTTTTGAAAAATGTATCACAACTCTCATCACGAACAGACATTTTTCGAAAAATGCAAATTTCAATAAAATTTGAACAGACGTTTGGACTTAGAATTTTTTAAAAACTTTTCACAAATAAAGTTGTCCATCTGCCCCATAAAAGTGCCAAATTTCAGCTCGATTGTTAAAGCGGTTCTTGAGATATGAAGGTTTGAATTTTGCATACCGGCCATGTACACGCACACGCACACATATCCATCCATTCGGACATTTTTTGTAAACCACTTTTCTCGACTTTTTGGACCATTTTGAGTGTTCTGACATGAAAACATAAAAAAAAAAAAATTTCACGAAAATACACCTTCTATGAGGAAGCAAAAACGAATAATATACGACAATGTATTACAGGTCTCCCATTTTTACCGTTTTTATGTACCGAGTTTCAGAAAGTAGGTCAAATTTTAGGAAATGGGCGTATAAAAAAAATAATAGGGTGAGAATTGTTATAGATGAATTTATTTTTATCGAAAAATTAAAGAAGTATTAGCGAACTAAATATTTTTTTATAGTCTGGAGCTTCTCTGAAGTGAATTTTTAGCCTAAAAATGCAAAAAAAAGAAGCAAACAAAATGTCATCCTTATAGCTATCATTAGTCAAAATGGCTCTAATCTTTGTTTCCTCAAAAGTCAATCAATAACGAGGTAAAAAAAAATCAATACATCGTCGAATTTATAAAATATGATTTCTGCATATCACGTGTACACAATGACTAGTCGGTGTATATTCTTCAGAGGATTACCATAGAGCTTTCGATGATTTATCATTATCTGACGGACACGTTCCAGTCACATAGTTCTTTGTGTTTCTGTGTACATAGAAGTGTCTAGCATATACATAGTCCAGAATTGTGTATACGTCAGACTAGAGGGTGGAATCCTTGAAGAGAGCGAACGTGAATGCGAATGCGAATGCGGGAGTGAGCTTGCGAAGCTACCGAGAGCACCCTCGACCGTGAAGCCTCGCACAATCCTTCTTGTATACACATATATTCAGCAGCAGCAGCAGCAACGGCAATCCACCGAACCACCCCTATAGTTCTCCAACGACAGTAGACTGTCCATTTCCTCGGTTCTCGCACAGTACAGGCTTGACCGAGCACACGTTCACCCCCTCGTGTCATGCGTGTCGTATAGGAGGCACACGCGACCCAAGAAATACCTTTTCATCCGTGGATACATACTGATATATCAGTGTGTATTGAACAACAAGAGTAACGCATAAACGGGAGGCAGGGACCGATAATTACCAATTGATTTCACTCACCCTCCTCGTGAGAGCATGTATTAATTTCAAATCGTTTCACCGTAATAAAAATAAGTATTCAAAGTAGAAACTTACTTCCTCATTATTTCCTAGTTTTCACAAAGCCATACACATATGAGGTGTACTGTTCTTACCCTCTCGGGTGTGTTCTATAATTGGCTATAGTGATTATTGGTGATTTTCTTCCGATTTTTTAATACACTCGTTTTTGATATTGATTTTTTTTTTCAAACCCGTCTATCATGGAAGACTGTGATCGGGCAAAAAAAATTAAAAACAGGAAAATTATGGTTTTCAATGCACTATTTAATGCAATATTATATGTTATATTTTTGATGGCATCAAATTGTTCTTTACTGCGCAAGAATGTCGAGTTCCACGATTCCAATTTTTTAATATGTTCTCTGTGAGCATATGAGGAAGCAATATGCAAGGACTCTTTATAGATTGGCTCTCCTATTCAATGTCTATTATTTTTAAAAAAATTTTTTAATTCATTTTTTTGAATGTGAAGAACTTTTGACCGGCATGTTAAAATTTGTGGAAGCTAGAGCGGTCGCAAACTTTTTTAAAACTCAATATGATATAAAATCTGAGCCACTATATGAATTTTTAGAAAATTACAGTAAAAAAGTAATTCATACTTATATATATTCCGGTTATTTATCGTCACTTAAACTACTATGGTTATTAGGGACGGTAATTCATACTTATCCACGTTATTTCATCACTCTGTCCCAAAAGTCGTTCTCCAGCTATATTCTCGGACATTCTTTTTACATGTTATTTCTAAACCTTTTTGTTCATTTTCAAATCGTCATTGAAAACTTCAATAAAAAAAAATACATTTCACCATCGCAAAGAATTTTCTATCATTGACTAATAGATAATTCAACAAAATGTCATGAGTAAAACATTTTATTTTATTAAATATTTTAATATAAAATCACTCAAATAATTAAATACATTATTATAAGTACAAGTGTTTAGAAATGCGTTTGGTAAGAGCGATCCGAGGAATTTAAAGGGCTCAAAGCAAAATATACCGTTTTATATACTCTCTTATGCCTTCTCTTTTTTTTTGTTGTTTTTATGTTCCAATTTCTTCCGCCCTCTCTGTGTGTTCCCTTTTACTTCGTTTTTAATGGTTCTTTATTTTTTATTTCGTTGCTTCTGCGAAGGGTGAATACCGCCACCCTTTCTTTCGTTCTACCTTCCATTTTCTCGTCGTTACCTGTGCCCAGGGTGGAGCAGGATGTTCGAAATGCCGGGAATGGAGGGAGATGAAAGTACAGGAGAAAGATCGCTCGAGCGAATGCTGCACCCTCGAGAAAGAGGAAAAATGGAGAAACGCGAGTACGCCGCGCCACTCGTTATGGGAGTTATGACAAGGATATGTGCGTTTGTGTCTGTACCCACCGGGTTCACTACGTTTTCTCTCGCGGAAGGGTACGTTTGTCTGTGTCCTCTGCGACTATGCGAGACGAGAAAAATTCGAACGACGAGTGCTCGCAGGAGCTGTGGCAGAGCACTGCTAGGAAAGTGGGCTTGATGGAGAGCAGGGCCATTTCGTGAAGAAACATTTTTACTTATTTTTTTTGTTTTCTTTCTGCCACGACTAGGATCGCTAGCGGAAGGTCATGTAAAAATGCATTGATGATATTTCTTTGAGTATGAGTTTTATTATTTAGTTAAAGCTCAACTTTTTTACGTTGCCCAACACACGAATAATAAGATTTTGTAAAATAAATTTAAGACGGACGTAAAAGTTCGTGTAGGTAGTCTGATGAGGTTTTTACAAAAATATGCACCAGAAATTCATGACAATCTTAAATAATTTTTTATAATAATTGTATTAAATATTTACAAAAAAAATGTATTTATTGGAAATTTCGCGATACAAAAAAATCAACTTAACAAAAAATATACCACAATTTTTGTTTTACAAATTATTCGTGGATGTTAATTGCTATGAAGAAACAATTACAAACTTATATTAATGGTGTACAACATCATTAACATACATAAGAATCAACTCAATTTTATGAGTTTTTTCACAAAATTGCACGAGAAATGAATTATAATCATAAACACTTTCAGTGTAATTGCATTTGGTATTTGCAGAAAAAAGTGCCATATTCGTTAATTAAAGTGAAAGCAAATTCCATTAAATTCAAAGTATGTAGTAGTGAGATGTCAAGTGTGAAGCGCTTCGACCACCTTTTAACGTGAATGACAATAAACTCTTCCTTAGTAATCAAACATAGGCGAAAAAACCGTTATTAATTGTCTTTATTTTCTTTTTGTTACAGGTAAGGATGCCAAATATTGTATCATTCATTTATGTGATGGAAAGAGCGGTAAGATTGATTTAAAAATACAAAATCCTTGTATGATACTTTCTTATAATTTACCATTTTTCACAAAGTCAACTTTAAAAGAAAGTACATACATGAAATTTAATGGTCGAAAAACTAAAAACTCGAAATTCTGAAATCTTATTGCTTCAATATATTCTAACCACAATTGTAACTAAATAGCGGGAATTAACTAGGTTACTGATGTCACAAGTTTTAGATACGTTGCTGAAGACCAATTGTCACCAAGTTTGTTAACAAGTATCTTAGATCATTATTAAGTTTTTGAATCATTTAAATAATTTTAGTTTTCCTGGAAAAAAGTCGCCATCTCATCAACGTTTACATGAGCTTCAGAGCTAGAACGTCTAGTTAAAAAAAAAGATAACATTTAAACGGATTCTTACTAAGTTTAATACGGCTCATTAGTTAATATTATTCTACTTATGTAGAACTATTTAGTCATGTATGATAAATATGGGATAAATATTTATTAAGCTAATATCCAAGTATATTTTTATTTAATTCAACTAAATGTATTTTAATCAACAAATTCAACAAACAAAAAATATACCGCGATATTCCTTTTCGAAAAACTCAAAGATTTAAAATGTTGAAAAGAAACCACTCTATTCCACGAAACACAGTCACAAAGATTTTATTATTATTCTTCCTCGTTTCTTTGAGTACACCAGAATTTTTCAGCTTCGACTTCAAAATCATTTTTAAGGTACACACGAACAAAAAAAAAAGGCGTGGAAAGAGAATAAGAAAGCAGAAGAATCCTTTAGCTGGCGAGTTCGCTTTCGCATTTTACCATATACGAGGTGTGCACAGCTGAGTATAACGTGCGTGCGCCCTCGAAAATAGTAAGAGAAAGGGCGGAACCGTGCAAATTACAGACCGGCAGAGAAGAGAGTGAGAGAGTAAGAGACCTGCGTTCAATTGTCTTTGTTCACTTTCTCTCCCTGTTTTCGTCCAACTCTCTTTGCGTCTCTTTGTGCTCTTGCGCTGTCTGCAACAATCCCGAGTCACGGTTTGTGACGTAGAAAATTCCGAACGAGGTTCAACGATCCTGCGCAACGTTTCTCGTTACTCTCCTTTCTGAGTTTCTCTCTGCCGAGAACTGCTTTCATAGGCCTCTGAGCTTTTGCCCTTCACATTCTACCTCTTTTCCTCTCCCTCATTCAATGTACGTCCATTTTGCCTCTCGAGAGGAGATTCGTCCGAGAAGTTGGCGCATGACCCAAACCGAGCCTCCGGTGTGAGTGAGCGCTTACATTCGGTTCCCGCTTCGATGCTCACGACCCTCATAGGATCGCGTTCACTCTGCACCCTTAACCTTGGCCAGACCTTTCAACCCTTCGACTGAAAGTGAACGAGTCTACCTACGTACATAGTAAATTCGTACGTAAGGAAAAGCTATGAGAGAATCTGTCGTTTTTGCTCTCGACAGAACGAAACTCCCCAGTGACGTGACTCAGAAACCGCGCACTATATACGTCTCCGTTCTGCAACGATAAGCTCTCGGACTTTTATATATACCGAGCCTTAACAGCTGAATTTCGCAAATGCCCAAGGGTTTTATGAGCCCGAGCCGAGTGCTCTAAATTTCCGATTTCGTTCCGACTCTCGCAAGAAAAACGTACCTTTCGTGAAATAAAGCAAAAAGAAGGATGAAAAAAAACGGAGTTGAAAGAGCGCGAGAGTGAAAAGTGAAAGTGTTCTACTATACACGTCCTACTATTACTGTAGATTGTTATAGTAAATGGCGTCATTCTCGTTTTTCCTCTTTGAGAACTGTACGTTAGAGGTCGAGTGCTCTGACTTGGCGGAGTCACGCTCCGGTGCAGCCCTCCGTTCTTTGTCGAATTAAGATCGATATAAAATATCGCTTTTTTATTCCGCCTACCGATAGTTCGCGGAGGTGGAGGTTTTCGAGACCTCTGGCGCAAAGCCCACTATAATAATTGGTTATAATGAAAGTCTTTGGCTAATGGAGCTAGGAAATATCGATTCTATTATAATCGAACGCCCACTCGCTAGGTTCAAACGTCACGAAAGATATGACCCCAGCAAATTTTATTTACGAATTTCATGGTCACGACAGGAAAGAGTGGTTGATTAATCGATAGTAGACTTGCAGTATTGTGAACTCTATTTATAACACTTTATAACATTCTGTGACATTTGACTTATTATTCTAAAAAGTTTTTTTATATGAACATTACCTCAATTGTACACACACACACACACACACACACATCATTAACATCACTTACAAAAGACGTTTCAAGAGAACCTGGTTGTTTTATCCATAAATCTACCCTGAAAGGCATAAATTTTCATCAAAATAATTAACTTGGATTTTCACTACGAATACTGCAAAAATTTGGCATCGACATTCCCGAACTCATCCTTTCTACAAAAAAAGAAAAAAAAGAGAGAAAAGTTCCTGAAGAGGACTCCAGTAAGAGTCGAAACGTTGAAAAGAAAAAGAATTGTTTCAGTCACCGTTCATTGTCGCTACCACTCATCATCATATTATAACATTTTAGTCGCTCACCAATGAATTCTATCTCTTGTTGTCTTTAATATGTGATATCTTTTAATGAAAACAAATTTTAACAATGTTGCAATAAAAAGTCACATGACAACCTCAATTTTTCAACACATAATCAAATTACAAAATATCTGTCATGGTTCTTGCTAATTGTTAGGGTCGAATTTTTTAACTTCAGTTTGAACTTGACTTTTATCTTATCATTACTTGAAGTTCAAACTTAACACTTGGATCTACAGTGCTAAAAAGTGTTTTTAATGAAAATTATCAGAGCATTATACATTAAAAAAAAATTGAAATACATCATTTATTTCAGTTTATGATATCTTAATTTAAAAAAAAGCAAATGTATATAAAACATTGATAAAAACTGTTTTTAATCAAACACATCTCTTATTAAGGTTCCTGAGTTTTTTAAAATAAATAGTGTCAGAGTATAAATAAAAAGTTCCCGTCGGAGTATTAAAATACGAGCGATCGGTTCTTCGGTTTTGGATGTCATTTCGAGGGTTCACCGCTAGCCTAAAGGGAGCTAAGACCTTCAATTGCCAAAAGGGATTTTAAGCTGGGACAATCCAAGTTGTCCCTTGCTCAACAAGCCCCGGTCTCCCCTACATGTATAACGAGGCCTACGAATAATGGAGGTGGACGGTGGATGCAAAGTTTAAAATGCGGGTGTGGTCCGCGGCTCATAGCGAATATCTTCCACGCTGTTTGGCCGCCTCTTGAAGCAATCAGGGGCGTGGAGGAGAAGCTGGGTGGATGTTTGCGGTGGGGGATGAAAGACGAAGGGATGCCGAGACTAGAGGCAAAGAGACTGAATAGTATGCGGACTTGTTGCTGTAACGGAGAAAATCTAGTAAAATATTATACTTTTAAGCCAGAGAAAAGTGTTGGTCGCTGCTTTTAAATATGACGTCGAAAATCGAGGTCCTGCCTTGCAATGGTGAAATTGAAATCTGAAGTTGTAGGGTGTTGACTTTCATCTTCTTTCTCACGACACTATCATATTTTCGATGAAATTTGGTCGTATTCCCGCTACTTTTTACTTTTTATTTATATGTTGAATTTTAAATATAACAAAAAGGTTTGGAAATTTAGAGAATCTAGCAATATTTATTCGTAAATTAGGAGAAAATGGTATTAATTTTACAAGCTTCTATTCGTTATATTAGAAGTGAAAAGAACATTAATTTTTTGTGGATGTATGTGGACAAAAACTTTGTGTTAATATCTCTTTAGTGTGCTGTACGATATTTTGATCAACCGCAGTATTCATTGCTTTTAATGCAATGTATACCTTTTTTACGGTTTCGCCAGAAATTTGCAATTTACAGGGTGACGTTCTAATATTTGCACAAGATATACACTTGGTTTTTTTCCGTAAGCGTTCGGCGGTGTCCATGAAGCGCATGTGAATTTATACAGTGTGCATGCACTTCAGAATGCTGGAATAAAATCAGAAATAAATATAAGTCGTCCAGTTGTCCGTGTACACATACGTGGCGCAAGGGTGGAATGCGAGAATATGGAGCGAAAGGCAGAGAGAATATTTTTGCAACGGTTGGGCGTGTCGAGAGGGCGAGAAAAGTATGAGAAATAAAGAGAAAACGACAAGCGAGAATTGAGAATGGATGATCGAAGAAACGAGAAGCAGAGAGAGAGAGAGAGAGAGAGAGAGAGGGAGGGAGGGAGGGAGGGAGGGAGAGAGAGAGAGAGCGAAAGAAAGAGCGAGAAAGGAAATGAGTAGATGGAGGAAAAGGTGGGTACAAGAGGAACGGAGGTTGGTCCGAGATATGGAAAAATGCAGGCTGATCTTCTGAAAAATGGGGTCGTAAAGCATTCCTCTCATATCGCCTCTTGACCCCCCTTCTTCATACATATATATATATATATATATATTCACTGGTGTGCACTTCTTGCGGTAGCGGATGCGCTCGACTCCTGAGCGCGAGTGACTTCCGCTCCCAATTTCTTTCTCGTGATGCGACGCAAACTCGCCGTTTCCCATCGTCATGGCTCCGGGTATTTCGCTCATCCTGTCTCACCAGCTCGCCCTCGGGACTCAAACGTGCGGCTACTCGATGTCCATTATTCATTACTCGAAAAATAGACGCGACCCATCGTGACCTGCTTTCACGTCAATATGTAAAATATTGTCCGGACTATTTGACAGTTCTCCAAACACGGTTCAAAAATAATTCTTTAGGTCGATTTTTAATGGCTCTGCACTACACTGCAAGAAGAGAAGACTATTCGAATTATTATACTTATTAGTACGAGGACAATCCTAGTACGACTCGTGGTGATTACCAATCTACACTTTTCCACAAAATCTCCGTTTGGTCGATACAAATATGTATTTATATATGCAGACTCCGTAAGATAACCAGATCTACTATTTGAGAGGATTTTCTGTACATTGTTCCGTATTTTTTTTTACTCAGATATTTAGTAATTGTATTTTTTTTTAACTACTTTCACCTTGGAAGAGAAAAAATGCAAAAGAAAGATACAAGTTTAGAAAATCGCTTTTTCAATAAACTTTTGACGACAATAGTGGCTACATTTTACATTTTATTTTTAATTTTAAAAAACTAGACATTTTGACAAAAGCTATCCTCTTTATCGCCCACAGTGCAAAATCTTCAGCTTCGCTAAAAAATACAATTTCTTGGAAAAATAATTGACACAATTAGTTCAAAAAGGAAGGTTAAATGTAACCATGACATTCAAAAATACATTAACAACTTAAATTATGACCGTGTACATTTCTTTTGCTATTTGTCTCTTCCAAGATATAAAAAGATTTAAAAAATGCAATTCCTACATTATTCAAGGGGAAATAATCACAGGACATTCTATGAAGTTATAGTAAAGTAAAAAAATCGAGATGGATAAACGGAAAGTGGTTAAATTGGCAGAGAATGTTCCATATAAGACAAATATAACTATTAGGAAAAAACGAGGTCAGGTCTCCGATTTGAAAAGGCTAGTCTAGTCCAAGGGTCTGTTGAACTGTAACCCGAGAAGGACAGCCAAGGTGATGGATAAAAGGAGCAAAGGAGCAGGGAACAGTGTTTGCCGCGAAGAAGTGAGAAGCGAATCACATGGCGTCAGCAAAGAAGGAAGAGAAAAAACGAGCTCGGTGGCGCGCCGAGAACTCGAGCGCAAGGCGCAAGAGTGAGCGACAGTTTGGGGTCCCACCTGTCGCTCTCGTATAATACCTTAAGCCAGTTATTATACGAAGGAGCGACCACGAGCGAGAGAATCTCGAAAAAGCCCTATCTCACTCACTCGTCTCGTTAAGTGGCGTATTTTCGAGATAAAACTCCTTTCCAGCCACAATTTTTCTCAGACTGCCTTTGCCTCCCGGCGTCGCAGAGAGGACTCAATCCTGCTAGCCAGACAATCTTCCCGCAAACTTTTTCTCGCACTTTTTTCACGTTCAAATCAACCAAAAAGATTTGAGATCAAGTTGCAGTAGTACTATAGAAAATTTCTTTTTTTTTCTACCCTTTTTATCTGACCCACCCTCTCCCTTTCTCGGTAAAACCGCGCGACACGCGCTTTTCTCCCATGAGGTAAGGCGATTAGTTCGGCTATTCTTTTTTTTTTTTTGTTTTTTTTTTGTACCGCAGACTCCGAGCTTGAGCTTGAAGCTAACGTAAAATTTATGCCATCAACCGACGAGACGACGAGAAACGACTACAGCTGCAAACACTGTAGCGAAAAGTTCTGAAAATATTTTCATTGCATAGCAGGATCAATTATCGAACGTCACCGATGGTCACTGAAAGCTTTTTTTTCCCATGGTGGAATTTGATATTCTCATTCGAGCTCTCTCCCACCCCTTCCTTTTTTTCGAGTTCGCTTAATTTAATCTCTCTGAATTAAATCTGTGATCATTTCAGCTTTGCGATTCCTGCAGATGGCTATGATAATAAGGATGATAATGGACATGTGGGAGTCAGTCGACTGTACAACCAATAAAAGAGGAAATTTAAGTGACGATACATTTTTCTTGCCCCGGCAATAGCTTTGACATATGTACACAAGCCTGTGTGTGCCAATACTTTCTTTTTCGATCTCACTGCTGATGCAACTTGTCGATGCCCTCGACGACCCTCCATGCCATTGACGAACATTGGACACTCTATCAACGAGGAAAAAAAAGGAACGTACGAATGCATCCAATGTAGTGTCGTTGTCCTAGGGGAGGATGTGGAGTCAGTCCAGAAATGAGGAGCCTCGGGGCAAACGGAACAATCCCTGCTGTTCATTCGTTTGCCTACGTTCCAGCAGAGTATACCGCGTTTTACCCTAAACGAAACAATTGTTAGCAACCACGTTAGTGATTGGCCAGCACAAAATAACGAGAGTCCGAGAGTCTGCGTTAAACATAAACAAAAAAATAATTTTCCTAAAGAAGCCTTTTTATAAATATTATTGTAATTTTTATTTCTAACGGTTATGAACTCCTTTTTCAGTTGCAATAATGAATTGATATTAAGTAATTGTACCTCAATTGTTATAATATAACAATAGCAATTGATTTCCGGATTACCTAGAATTCCGTGATTATCCAAAATTCCCTGATTATCCAGAATTCTCGGATTACTCAGTATTCTCGTTGCCATAACAATAATCGCCATAGCAAACCCCACCCTCCCAACCTCAAAAGAACAAACCATCATATTTGCAAAATTTACAAAACTCCGAAAGGAAAATTTATAATTATCGTGACACGGGGGTTGACCCACGAAGGGCGCAGAATTCCTACCCTTCCTAGTTATTATTATCACTATTCAAAATACTTAAAAATTGAATGACATTTTTCGTAGAATTTAATTTGGTTTGAATTTCGTTGAAAACATATTGAATGCAGAAAATGAAGAATTGTCAGGCAAACAATGCCATCAGTAACTGTAATGATTGGCGATTCTTAAAAGGCCAATAGCTATATATTTCGAGTTACTGTATATATAGTACATTGCAAATGCAAAGCAATCGGATCAAGCTTCGCCCTGAAGCTCGTATGTCTCCCCGGACATTGCTGGTGTTCTTTCGTCTCTCTCCCTCTCTCTCCCACTCGTCCCCAGCGACGCCTCGGGTCCTTCGCGCAATTAATTCGCCCGACAAATCCGACTGCGGGTCGGGGGTTGTTCGTGCGATCTAGTGGGAGGAGAGACTGTTGAGCGACCCCCTGAGTTTCAGGACGTTCGCGCTTCACCCCTCCAATCGTCCGCGCTCAGCAGCAACAGCAGCGGCTCATCCTCGGATTACGCACGTACGCACCGCAGGCTAGACGCGTATGCATAATGGAGAAGCGAGCGAGTGGGATTCAATGCGAGATGAACGGAAACGAGGCTGCAGGCGCTGTGAGGGTCTCCTCGGACGATCGTTAGCATCAACGAGAGTCGAGACGGTGGTGAAACGACTTGAGTGTCCTGAGCCAGACTCTTAATTCTGGGCAGGGTTTCCTGCACATTTTTTTGAAGGTCATAAATTTAAATACCTAGCTTAGAGTAGCCCAAAATAACTGAATGATTTTTCTTTTCGATCTTTCTCAGGAATTGAGTTCATAGAAGCCTAAAATATCGATCCTGATGAAAAAAAAATGCTTAGAGGTCGCTCAAACCGATTGAAATTTTCTAGTTCGGTAAAAATCGGAATTTCTAACATCGATACATCGTTATCGTGGAATTCTTTTTTGTAAAGTTCATCGGAAGCTTCAGGTTCCAAATATTTTGTTGTAATCAAAAAATTTGTTTGCTACATTAATTATTTCATTGTTACCATAATTTGAAGTATAATGTAATTATTGTAAAACAGTGGCATGAATTAGCAACTAATATAATCGTTATTTCATAATTGCCAGGAGCACGGTGAAATCTCTGCACGAAAAAAACCGTAAATATTGGTCGTGTTCCTGATACTTTTTACAGTGTAGTTGTTGTGATGCACGACTTCGAAATTCCACACTGTAAACATCTTGACACACGTTGTAAATGGTAAAAAAAATTAGTAATTATTTAATATCGTCATTTTAATAAATGCATTTGAAATACTTCTTATAGAAACATCACTACAATATGCCGCGGTAATTTTTTAACATCATGCGCGTAACCGATGTAGTTTGCTACATCAATCAGTTTGTTAAAAAGTACTTTTAAACAAATGCATTCAACTGGGGGGAAAAAACGGTAGACATGTTTTGTGTTCTTTTCTATCGTATTTCGATTACGGTACCATCGGTTTAAAAATCTCAAGTGATCACTGGGTGATTCGTATCTAAGACCGTACTTATCTACCTAACTATTGTTAGGTAGGTATATACATATGTATACATAACATGAGCACGCTACCACTGATGGGCAATCAAGGACTACGAACTTTTGCACGACTCAAACGGGTAAATAGTTGCATCGAACTATTATTGTGTCACATGTACCATCAACAAATGACGTTTATAATCATGAATAATTGGGCTCTTTTACCAGGTTGCATTGTAAAGAAAGGTTATGACAAAGACAGCTATCATACTGCAATATAATTATCACGAAAAACGTGAATAATTACTGCAGAACATATTTACATTCATAAATTGCTGAGCTACGATTGAAATACTGTCAGTAATATTTATTTATATGTATTCCAGCGTACGGGGTCCTCCCCCTATTACAGTCTCTGACTCCACCTACCCCCAATTCCTTCCAAAGCCCCCTCCTCACTACTGTCAGTAATATTAACATACATTAAATCCTATTGCACGAATTTATGCATTATCGTAAACATTGCAAATTTTTCATATATATACATATATACATGAAAAATTAGAAGTTATCATGTAAATGTTTGGATAAAAGTCCGAAAAGCGCATACCTCGAATTGATTAGAAATTGTGTATAATATCGTATTTCGACGCGCTAATTATAATATATGATAATAACAATTGACGTAAGTGCCATTTTCAATATGAAAATTTAAAAAAATCATATTTCGTTACGCTGGACTAAACGTACACACAAAGTAATAATAATAATATATGTACGATGTCAAATATCCGTCGCCGTTTTACTCGGCTGATTATGAAAAGAATTGAGTAAAATTGTATGTTCGACACGATACTTTAATCAATCGCATTATTTATTGATAATACATTCAGAATTAAGCAGGGGGAATGGGTCTATTTGAATCAAATATCGAAATTTATATAAATAAAATAAAATACAGTTAATCCAAATAAATCCTATTAGACCGGTCACTATATAAATGTATTTATGCAACTTAAGTGAAATTATTTCTTCAAATCCTGGCCAAACAGAATTTATTTATTTCAACTTTATTTTATTTGACTGAAATAAATATATTTTGATATAAATAAAGTCTTATACGTTTGCAATAAATGTCCATATTTGATTAAAATAAACCCAACGGCCAGTCACTTCTTTATCGTTGGTTTTCAAAAACAAAAATGATTTCAGAATAGCCGCAACAATTCCTTCTCAGTGAAGTAAAACGTAAAAAAAAAAATGTATCGGAAATTCCGAAAACTACTGTTAATGACCGGGCCAATCTAATCTACACCTTACTCGAAATTATGTTTCAATGTCAAGAATGACAGGGGAATAGGTAAATGCAATAGACAATATTGATCTAAATCGTTCTAAATTATAATGATCTATCGAAAAGTCTTCGATCATTCACTGCACTCAGAAAACGGTTTGGTACAGCTGAAAAAAGGCGCAGATTTAATTGAAACCAAATTATGTTTTATCGTAAAGAAAGATTGAGTCAGTGAACTGACTCTTCAGATCTCTTCATGGAATATTTATGTAAATCATAGACATGTATACTAGAATCAAACAGATGTGCTTTTAATACCGTGCAGACCATGTTACATTCGACATATCATTTATTTGTTAAAAGTGAATGATTAGTTGGTGCAGCTGAATTTTATGACACATTGCAATTTACGGAGTGACGTTGCAATAATTGGAGGAGCAATAAATTATTTTTTTCATTCTCGTGGTGTACTCGTAGGTATACTGGAAGACCTGAGAAAAAAAGCTTGCCAGTTTTCGTGCGAAACTCATAACGAGAAAACGGAAAAAGAGCCGTCTCAAACGGAAACCGTGACACTGAAAACTCAGATGTCGAGAAACACTCTCACCATCTCTTTGCCTCTTTCATGAGGGTCCCGCACCAAGATAAATTCCGATGATTAAGGAGACAGAAAAAGAAGAAACGGGTATAGGTATAACGGGGGCGGTACCGACGTCAGAGGAGAAAGCAACGACGGCAGCGACGAGTAAATAAAATATTCAGGAAGCCCATGAGCCCCGGGCGTTTGTTCGGAGAGCGAGAGGGTTGGACGAGCATCAGCGGCAGTGGTGTCTGGACGGCTTGCGGAGAGAGCGACCCCGGAGAACGAGCGACTGATATATATATATATATATACACACAGTGAATAGCTGGAAACGAGAGAGAAACAGAGATGACGCGAAATAGTGGTCCAGACGGCTGGAGGGCGTTCTCGTAGCTAGCGAGCTGCTGGCCAGCCAGCAGGGCTCGGAGTTGCCGCTAGTTTTATCCCGCGGGATTCCGGATGGACCAGGCACAACGTCCTGCGTACATCCTCTTGATCGTCCATAGTTCTTCGCCATTCACTACTACAGAGATATTTAGTAAAGATGAAATGTTGTATTTAGCTAAATCAACTGATGTTCGTTTTATTCAGTATAATTCGGTGTCTCACTTCGTAATTTAAATCTTAAGTATTTATTTAATTTTGCGATTGCTATTATGCTCTTACACTAGTAAGAAGAGTGCTGAAGATGAGAACATTTTTACAACGTTTCACGAAAAGCTTCATGTAACAATTAACAGTAGTGAAAGACGATTTGTATAGCAGAATATGATCTTAAACCTAGAGAAATATTAACTGTGATAGTTAAAAAAAATAGATCAATGCAAATTCTCATAAATATTTTCGTTGAATTTTGAAGATAGTCATCCGTACTTTTTTTGCTTTTAATTTAAAAGCGCTACCACTAATTTTCTTTCTCGAATTTTACAAAACGACTCTACTGTGACATTTTTTCGATTATTTTGCTTTACGGTGTATATCCGAAAGTAACTATAATATGCATATGGTGCATATGTGTGCAATCGCGGACAGATCTGGTCAAATTTTACTTTTTGGTGAAACCCATGTTTTTTATAAACAGTTCTGCGGTGTACTATGTTGCTGTGCAGACTTCTTCAACACAGCAAAATTCTACATCATCCTAATTCGTCACAAACCCAGTTCTACATCCGCCAGACATAAATTGCTCATATTAAACAAGGTCTGTAAAGAAAAAGTCTAGAAACGGATCTGTATTATCTTATGATGGTGTAAAACTTTTATCGTATCCAATTTTTATAATGTATCACATTGTGTATTGCCCTCTACAAATCCTTCATAGGCTGGACATCATCATGCAGTCTACTAAGTAAGTCTTATCGTACGATGTTACATTGGCACAAATCTTCTGAATCAAATACATTGGTCATTCCTTTCCAACGGTTACATTGCACTATAATACAAACAGCCGCACGAAAGTTACGCGCAGTCTAACGTACAGTAAAAGAGTAGTTGTTGGTTTCTAGGGTCGTTGGTTAGCCGTTCATAGAACGAAGCGGAGGCACTCACCACTGGCAATAGCTCTACACAGTGTAGGATGGAGTCTGCACCTGCGAAGAGTGAAACACCCTTAAGCCGTCCCGACTCTCACTCCCCGAGGCCACCGCACGTTCCCAGCCGGGGCTTGCTTCGACCCATCCAACCGACACCGGTCCGGAATCGCGCACACACCAATAACCGCCCACCAAACTCTCTACTTGCTGTGCGATCTTTCACCCCCGGCCCCTCCCCTCCCAACTTACGTCTGGCTTAAGCTCTGGTTTCTGTGTATGTACATCGAATACAGTATAGAGTATTAGTGTAGACTGTACATAAACATACCCCTGGAAATCCGGCGGTGGTATAAAATATATTATGGTACAGGTAAGAGTCGGATCGCTTTTAGCTGTTAGGTGTGGTGAGCCGCCCCGGATAACGGATTTATTGCTACCCCCTTACCAGCTTCAGCCCTTACCGCTACTACTTATGTATGTAGTAAATATATATACCTTTCTGCCAGCTCGCAGAGCTTCGGTGGAATCGATCTTGTCATTTAAATTTATTCACCTTACCTATTCGCTACATAAACATCTTCTCTTGGCGTACTTCAAGACCGCAAGATACGAGTAGGCAACTCGAGATGCTGAGAAGCATATAGTATAGAATAACACGTAGCTTCTTTCCAAACGCGAGCGCCTACCACCGATAACTCGAGATAGTATCTTGACGGTGTATGTAACACGCTTGTGGTACGCCTTCTCGTCTCTCGTAGCTAATGTAGAGGAGAGGTGCCCAATGTATATCGACTGATGCTCTATGAGGGGGCAGAGAGATCGTCTGGTGTGTTGATTGACGTAAATCGTAAAAGGAAATGGGCTGCCTTGCACTTGAAATATCTTAGATTTTTAAAGGGCTTTAGTACTCCTTTGCATATTATATTATTCCAAACTCATTACATTATTGTAGTTAGACTGGTTAAAAAAAACTTTTTTTCTTTCTTACATCATGCAACTATACTTAGAATGGTAATATTGAATCTCGTAAAAGGAGGGATTCGGAAAACAATGTTTAGAGGTGTGTCGTTGGACTTTTGCATTTCCCATTTGATTAACAAGTGAAAAACCGGATCGCTTGTTTGGATGGATATAAGAATCGTTCTATACAATGACAATTCTCTGTGTGACAGTGTTTGATAGCTTATACAATTCACTTTAATTTGGCCCATCGTATAACATTTTAGACCGCATGATGTCTAAGATATTTAAATTCGCGTAAGTAGTACATTTTCAAAAAAAAAATTTCAACCAAAAATTGCTCATAGGTTCTGTTCTGGTATTTAAAAGTCATAGCCTGTTATATCCGAACCACTTGAAATTATGAACTTCTATTATTCATCTATTAGTATATATTGTAATTTCCTTAACCTCGATTGGATCAAAAAATTTCGAGGTAATAATATATCAAACACATTGAATAATATGGTGCTTTAAAAATGAAATTGAATTTTTTAAGTTATGCCTTATCAGTGATATCTCAGCCAATTAGTAAATCCTCTAAAGTTAATAGTCCACTTCATATAAATTAACAAAATCAGATTTTTTTTTTAATTCTCCGATGCTATCAAATAGCTGCGACGTATAATTATGGATTGTTGTTATTTAGTATTTCATTCGTTATAATGGAAAATATAGTTAATTCTTTTATAGCATTTGGCTCATTTTTGACTGGAAAATAATTTTTAAAAACGTACTAACACTAACAAATCATTGTTTAATTAAATAACTTCATTTGAACGTAATTTTAACCGTAAATTAAAGCCACAAAAATTCAACCCAGATTAAGGAAATGTTGAGTTGACGGATGACTAGCAATTATTTTCCCACGTCGTTCATTTTTGATGGATCTCGTGAAAATGCCCAGATGACCCATAGGTAATCCAAAGGTACACACATTCCAACGAGCACACGCTCCCTTATTTTTCGAGGTTGACGAGGGTTGAGAATGAGAATAGAAAGACGGAGATGGGAAAAGAGAGGGAGAGAGAGAGAAAGAGAGTCCGGGCAAGTTGTCCGTATCGATCGCGACCCAGGCAGCCAGGCACATATTTCCGTTGGCCCGCGTGAACCAAGCCACTCTGTGTTAAACAATCGGTTCACCCACGAAACTTTCATAGAATCGCGAGCTTGGCTCATGCAGCAACGAGCTCTTCGTGATTCTCCCTTACATTTCTTTCTCTCGTTTCCTTCTTGGCGAAAGCTCTGCCGAACCTATTTTTATACAAATCACACAGCTTGTTATATTCGTTTCGTGTTCAAAGAATGAGAAATCTCGTAGTTGCCGGAAAGCTTATATATTTACGACGAGCGAGCAGGGAGGAAGAATTAAGAAATAAAGGACAGACTGAAGAGGAGAAACCAAAAAGTCGGTCGACAGATTCGATTAAAAGCTTCGCTATTCAACAAAACTAGTAGAATATTACTGTGGCGTGGAAGGCGTAATTGGTCCTCGGTTCTCGTCTAAAAACGTGATTCAGCGAACGTAGCAAGACAGTTCCTATATACAGAAACGTCAGCTGACTCGTGATGGCTTTACCACCCTCCAAACCTGACACCTGTGCCTTGTTTCCTCCCTCTCCCTCTCTCTCTCTCTCTACTTCGCTCTCGAAGCATTAAGCTAGAATAATTTATCGGACGGGCGGCTAAGTTTGTGAAGCGATGAGAGACAGGCAAGAGCGATATTGGTCTCTATTTTGGAAACCAGGTGAATGTTTCGCGGATGGCAACTGAAATAGGTAGATGCATGTGGTGCGCTCAAGCGCCGAGTCACTAGAATGTCTCATTTGTCCCGTTGCTGTAGCAGATTTCACAACCTCCTCGTTCCACTTTACTATCCTCGCACTCCAACTCCTCTTCCACCAGCCCTTCTCTTCGTTTACCCCGCAAACTACTGAATTCGATTCACGCTCGCTCCTGCATCCATACCAATTCCATAGCGCACGTTACGTTTGCTCTCGTGTTGCAATGAAATATTTCGCTCCAAGCGTCTATCTCTATATAGAGATTGGGTGAAAGATAGATTTGTATTGCTGGGAGTCTATGGTTTTAGGTTCTGTGGATGGTACTCAAGGATTTTCGAGTCTAACCGCGATTCCTCTGCCCAAGATAATGTGTATTATTTAGCTGCGAAAACAACTACAAGTAGACGGTACTTTGGATTACATGTTTCATGTGCATCGGACGAACCGTACTTGTTTCGGATTCGACTCCGATATGTACTAGATATCGACTTTGCTCGACGCAAATATGGATCGGCCGCATAGAGGCAGAACTTCGAAAATTTCTGTAAATTCAACACCTAAGTAAAAGTAAATTTTCTTGAAACAAAAAAAAAACTATACCTTTTTTTTAAATCACTGTCCTTAGGTCAATAAAATTATTTATACTTATTTATATTTATATTTCCATAGTAAGACATCTTTTTTCTGTAATTTATAGTTTTTGAGGAGTAAACACTTGGGAATCCCATTAAAACAAAAATACTCAAAGTTCCGCGATCACTTGCAGACTTCAAGGCAATTTTCCCGATGACGGAACCAGGAGTCCTCCTATTAAAAAAAATGGTTTTCTTGTTTTTGCCATAAAATGTGGCCTGAAATAACACAATTAATTCTGAATACATTTGTTCTTCTTAGCCACGGAAATACACACATTTCCGTTTTTTAGTGATTTCGATAGAATTGATCGTTTTCGTGATATTACAGATTAAATAAAAAATAGAAAAATTGGCATATTCCGGCAAAATTTTTCTTTTAATTTTGAAATTTGGTGCATCTATTGGTACCACTTAACCTGATTTTTATAAATATTGATAAGCCTTACGAGGACCTCGACTGTACGATTCCACCTCTGGTGAAGTGGCTGGCTCAGAGATCCCAAAAGTTTCAACCGAACCCTTTCGACCGGCGTCCGGGTCAGACAGAGGACTTCTTTCAGTTCTCGATTTTATACAGCAGGGGTTGTTCCCACCCTTTCCGTCGACGATCCGGTGACCTCGATGGAACGAGCGATAATCCGCGTAGCGAGCGTTACACGGCCTCGGTAGAAAAAACGAGAAGAAAAGGAGAAAGCAAAGAAGAGACGCGCAGGCTTCGCCGTAAAATAGGGTGAACGTTTTCGAGTGCAAGAAGTAGTAGTGCAATACATGAGTGTGCGTGCTTATATAAATACAGACTCACGATACGATGTAACACAGAGGATGTTAAATACTCGTATATTATACTCTCGTATAATATATAGCCAAAGATTATAATAAGCCGGACGCGGTGTGCCTGGCGAAATTGTTTCGTTCTCTCTTGCCGCATTAATAAAACTCGAGGGTGCGATAGGAAGAGAGAGAGGGTGGATAGAACGTGAGATGGTAATAAAGAGCAAGTGAGATCACGATGTCATCGTCCTTCTTGCATCAAGAGGGCGCTACTGTTTCTCGCTTACCACTTTTCGCCTCTCGACGAAATACTCGGCGTATACAGTATTCGCGTCAATTATTATCATTATTATTATTACTTCAAGGGGAAGATGGGGCCACGAATTTCTTAAGCCTCCTTCCCATCGCTCGTCTCTATTATCCGCTCTACTCCACTCTGAAGACACCCTTCTATCTATCTAATTTTATCAAACCCTGTGCCGAGACTCGTTTCATCGTAATTCATTTCTCCACTCTCGCTCCATGTATGTCGAATACTTCAAAGCATCGTGCTCTCTTGAGACTCGTGCATCAGGTACCACATACCTAAAGCGGATTCTTCGACACCCAACGTAGCTACCACAGTCGGCACTTCGCATCGAGGGATAATCGTGTCTACCGAGTGGCCTCGGCGTCTTCCTCGTTCTCTCTCTTTCTCTTTATCTCGTTCCCTTTCACGTTTTCGTTCTATTTCTCGTCGTTTCGCGAATTTATTCTCGTTACGCTAAGTGCCCTACCCTACTCTCGGTAGTTCGTACGAGGTCTTTGAATTGCAGACTGCTTATAAGACTTTTAAAGGAACGTTACGAACACTGCGGCGAGTTAACCTAAAGTTCTGGTTCATTCAAATACGGATAATTCTACGGTTTTTAATCAATTAGACCGGCTCTTTAATGTAAACATCTATTGCATAACGTCTTAAGTTACTTACAAAGCTGCAGTGAGAAGTCGCGCCCGAAAAATAAAGACGTGTAATTCATAGTAGCGAGTGTAATTAAGGGAAGGAAATCACTAATTTATCTTGGGCAGACGAAATGATTGCTGTTGGATTTTTTCTGATATCTTTATTTCTGTGTTCATAGAAATATGATGAAAACAGGAAAAAATAAAGCACTACTAAAAAAAGCTTAACAAATTAATTTTGTTAAGCATAAAAAATATGTTCTACCCGTGTTTTGAAACATTATTACCGCTTTAGTCCTGCCTTACAATAATAATAATTCAGTCACGCAAGAGCCATATAAGTACAGAATCGTATTTTCTATTTCTGTATTCGCAATCACTAACTTGCTTTCGAAGTTCCGATAGTGAATAAGAATAGGCTCAAGTGACACAGTTGTAATTCTCAGACAATTCGTAATCTCGCTGAAGGCATACAGCTGATAGGAACATCGATACATATTTGGTTAGGAACCCGTATTAATTCACTTAACCTACTTTGGCATTGTCTTTTGTCTAATTATTTCATTTTGAATTTAATGAAATCGTAAGTCGATTAATCGATTACAGCCACCTGCTAAAAGGGGTAATCGATTTTCGATTACTCGAATAACAACCCCCATTCCAATTCGACATCCAAGTTTTAAAACTCTGGAAAGTACCCGTACATTTGTTACATAAACATCCATGTTAAAAAAATGCGATGAGTATATTTCGTATACTTACTATCTTAACATTATGTGAAAATATCTGCTGAAGTAGTTCGGGACGGCCGAAATTTTCATATAATGTTTACAATGATGAAATGAACTATCACTTAAAGAATTTGTAATAGGGGTTTCATTTTTAAGTGAATAGAGAAATTAAATTTACCACATTTGGATTACACGTGATATAAAAACATATAAAATTCATGGCTAGTGTACATCACTTGTTAAATAAAAGTGAGGTACGTAACGCTTTTCGAGCTCACTTTGCACTATTTCACTCATTTTCCAGAAACATTGTAACGCTTTTTCAGAATTTTGTTCTTCATTCCATAATTTCCAAAAAGGTCGTAAAGTTATTGTGAATACTTTTGCCATCAAAGGTGCCGCTAAAGTTGTGCGAAAACATCAAAAAGTCAGCTGAACTTGAACTCCCAAACGCTGACTGTGCCATTCAAAAAAAGTAGCAGAAGTCGAGAATCCCGACAAACGTGCTTCTCTCCCTATTACATCGTGAAGTATATACAGAGGTCCAAGATAAGGGTGAAAGCGTGCGCCATCGCAATGAACACGAGTGGGGGAGCATTCTGTGACACACTCTTATACTCATCTCTCTTCCAGCCATCCTACTCGTTAGGGCATACCTATGGTCTCTAGACAGAGGGGATGAAACATCTCTCCCTAAGTACGCCGGTTTTTCACCACCTACCTAATTAGTACAGTGTCTGTATAAAGGGGGGAGAAAGCTAGCAAGCGTAGATATGCTTGCAAGTGCAGAAACCCAGACAAGAAGCGAAGGGAAAAGGGAAGAACAACCCTTTGGTATCTCTCCGTCTCTGAGAATATACCTCTCTCTTTCATCCCTTACAGGGTGGAACAACCGTGTACTCACTGTCGCCCGCTATAGAGAGCGGAGGACCAGGGCCGCGGCGTTCGTGCTATCGTCGCTCCTCATCATCCTCGAGGATGAGTCGCTCCAGCAGCAATTACTTTCGCAATAGTCGCGCACTGATGACAAGGCGCGTCCATTGTTCCTACGTGCGATTAGGCGCTGTAGTGCGAGCTGGCTTCTGTTGCGCATGGTGATACTTGTCGTTCCGTCGTCTGCTCTGTATTGCTATATGCTACGTGTAGCACGTAAGCTCGAAGCAGAGAGCGTAAGCGCGCGCGCTTTACTCGGTTGCACGACCGCTGCAACCCTTATCCGGCCGGGCGACTGAGCGACCGACCGAGCGAAGAGGGACGAGTATTTCGTCGGGACAATGGAAACGTGTATATCTACCGACGTTGTGGAAATGTGTATGTATACCGAGAGGAAGAGGACGAGGGTATACAGTGAGGGTGAGTAAAGACGTCTGGGACGCTGACTTCGTGGACCTTCGCGCAGCGATTCCAAAGGTAAACTCCAGTTACCTATACGTTATTGTGCATAGTACTCGTGCAACACACGGGAGGCTTGGTTATACAGTGCTATGCCCTCTCTTTCCACCCTTTACTCTATATTGGTCTACGGCAGTGTAGCTGCAATAACGTTACGATGGGAGTTGAGCCTTCGAGGAGTCCCTGGGGAAATCGTAGATCAGCTACAGACCGATTCACATTACATCATCCGCACCTGGATTAATCATATACTTCCCGACTATTTTACCCTTTATACAGACGTAATATAACCAAGACAGTTTTTTTTACTTGTAATTATGCAGTTAGAGGAATCGCGGTAGTTTTGGCAAATATAACAGAGGACTATTGCTTGTTCGTCCATGCAACGATTTTTACTATTAACTAGGTACAGGTAGCTGCTATATGGTAAGTTGTAAAAAAGTGAATGACCTTTTTTAATATGCACAAAGATATTCTTGAAATAGGCGTATATAGTAGGCGAATCCAAAGTTATATTCAAGCTGAAGACATCATTCTGATTGCACCTTGAAAAGCAAAACAAAATTTTATTTGGTTTAATAATTGTTTTACTTCACCCAGTGTAATAATGTTTTATTTCAAGTTAATATTTCTTCCACACCGAGAAAGCTTTGTTTTCATGACATTTTTTTTTCGAGTTTTTCATGTCAGAATGGTCCAAAAAGTCGAGAAGTATACTTTAGAAATAATGTCCGGGCGTGTGTGTGCAAGTTTTCCAAAATTCAGTCGCCTTTTACTTGGTAACCGTTACAACGATAAGACTGAAATTTGGCATGTAAGTGAAGTGTTTATACTTCTTTGAATGTTGCGATTCTTGACAAACTAATTAAATTTTTTTTTTTTTTTAATGGCACGGTCTCTGTATCTTTCGTAAAATTTCAGCAATTTAGCTAAATAGTTCTTCATAACTGAAGATATCTTCAATGTTGTTTGGTATTGAATTTGATCAAATTCGGAACAGTGGTTCAAATCTTGTGAGGCTTTGAAATTTTCGAAAAATTGACGTTATTGCCCTAATTTTCACAACAGTCGAGCTGGCGACGCGTGTCAGATTTTAGATGATTTTGAATTTTTCGATTTTCTATAGTTGTAACTTCCGAAAATATTGAAACAAAGAGCTAAAATTTGTTACTCAGCAAAGTTATGCAGCTTCAATCATGCCAACAGGAGATATATACAACGAAATAAGTTGTACGAAATCAAGTTACTTGATAATTGAGAAAAGAAAACTTTGTTCTGTGTTTAATTTTTTCTTTTTAACAAAATGTTCAGTTGCATAATGTCTTCTGTTTAACTGTTTTTTTTTCCGCACCAAAGTTATTTTGTCGGGCGAATTGGGTTTTAGTTATTCACTGCTAACTAATACATGTTTATTATTTACAGTATCGTCGCGAGTGCGTGGTACTTGCGGTGAGACTGTTAGCAGAGAGAGAGAATGAGTGAAAAGGTCGATGCGGGGGGTTGAGGTCAGCAGACTCAGGGGCAAAGCTCATCCGCTGTGTTATACGTTGTGGTCGTTTGTGCTCGCACCCTCTTCGCATGGTGTGTACTAGCAGTTCTGGGAGGCGGGGGTTGGGAGAGGCTTGTTTTTCCATGAGAGAGGACGGCCCAGTGCGTCCACAGAGGGATGAGATGGAACTCGAGAGACAGAGATAGTAAAAGACAGAGTGGATACAGCTCGAAAAGTCACGCGTATGCAAACGAATCGTGCTGCTAGCTCTTCCTATCCCGGTGGTGGTTTTTTGGGAACGGTATTCTAGCCACATATACCAGCCGTTGTGGCCCAGTCAAAATGTGTTACTATATACGATGCACACGTCGTCGTGTGTACCCCGGGAAAAAGCTTCAGCCAGATTTGTAGCCCCGAGCGAGCGAGCGAGCGAGCGAGCGAGGTATGGCTCTCGGGGACTGGATTAAAGCTTGCCACCACCACCACCATCAGCACTGACTCCACCCCCGGGGTGACAAGACTCGAGAGTCGTAAAGCTACGGACGCATTGTGCGTCCTGCTCCTCCACACTGACAATTTACTAGTGCTACAAATTTCAAATCCTATTCTTTTTCAGTTTTTTTTTTCTCTTTCGCTAGATTTGGACGACACGACGAATGAGTGAAACAACGAAGTTGACAAATTTTCATACTGTAACACCATGTCAACATGAAAAAAAGTGATATCGAGTATATAACTTTATGTATCCAAAAACGTTGAGGCGGTTGAAGTGAGGTTCTCTTTTCCATACATATCAGACCCGTACAGCAATCCATACAGCAGTCAATGGTATTCAGTAGCCGGTGTCAATTTCCCATATAATAGTCTCAAAACGTTAATAACATTGCTCTTAGATAGGCGATTACAATTCCATGTTTGCACTTAATGCGTGCCATAATTCGACATTGATTGTTAACAATTTATTGATGTTCATGTATTGATTACGAACATATATGTGTTAAAAGTTTTGAGGTATAAGTCGCTTGATTTCGACACAATCGCTTGAGCGAATTTAACACTGTCAATACTGCTATCGTTATTATCAAAGTAACTAATACTGCTCAAAATTGTACACCAATCGGCTTTAAATTGTTATTCATCAGGGTGACTCCATTATTAGTATAATGATCATTTGATCATAATACTGCGTAACTTGAGGCACGAAAAATCTCTGTGTAATGACGCTGAAACTGACAGATACTAGTTAGCTGAAGCCTTACGCCGCCAGCGTTGCATCTGCCAGCTTGAGCGTCATTCTCTGTAAAGGGTTATTTGCTCGTCTGTGAAAAGCCACATAGTTGAGTGAATACTAATGCAACACGTCATCTCAATACCACTCACTTACATAGTTAACATGTGTGTTTGATCTAATTAAAATATGATATAAATTCAGTCTCTCTTTAGCGTATCTACGCTTTTTTTTACTAACATTTCGTTTCGTTAACAAACGTGCGACAATGATACTACGAATGCGCACAAGCGGTGTAGATACTTTCCCGCACGCTTATCGCATACTGTAGCTACTTTTCCGTAGACCCTTTACAGTCATGTGATTGGGAAGTAGACAAGACTCGCCTCCTTTCGCGCTACAAGCAACCTTCTGTTTCGCCTCGTGCCGTTGTAGCTGTTGTCTACAACGGCACATCTTATGGCTGTTGTCGTGCCGTAAGTTCGCTTTTCCGCACTAATATCACAAAGTAGTATATGAATACACAATATTTTTCGACAGGTTTTACAAATTGTTTGAACTCCGTCATATATGAGAGTGAATGTGTATATCAAGATGTGAACGACATACTTATATTGTTTGCATGATGGATGAGGATAGGAAAAGAGACAGAGACAGGGTTAGTAAACCCAAGCGTCCGATGCATCTTGCAGTCGTGTGTACATCTGTGGCCAGTACGAAGGGGTGGCCGCAGGGGTCAGGTTGGTCGGTGCGGCTGGAACTCACCGCAACGAACGAGCAAGCGGGAGGGTGTGAGGGAGAGAAGCGGAGGAACGTGCCTCTGTAAACGCGGGAGCGTTATCTTGCGTTATATTGCATATGACAGACGTGCCTTGGCGGGCGAGAGGTAGGCCAGTGATGTATGTATAGTAGTCCGGGCATAGACGTTGGTGGTTCCATTGGTGCATACAGCAGCACGTTGCATCAGTCGAATCCGCATACGCTAGCAGGGGGTGCACGATGCAGCCAGTGGGAATCAGACGCAGCGCCAGGTCCACGACTACGATGAGAGTCTTTTCATTTATCTCTCTTGTAGAAAATTAAGCAAATAAAAGAGGAGATAAAATAAGGAAGGAACTGTGCAATGAAAGCAAAGCGAAAAAAAAAACAAATGGGACGACGGAAGAGCGAGTTAAGAAGAAGAAAAAAAATAAAGGAAATGTCGTTGTTGAGGAAAAGTCGAAAACGAGTTGGAAGATCGATCGCCGAAAGTTGAACGGTTTTGCTCTCGTTTCTCCGTGAACGAGCAAACATTTTGTAGGACACTCGTTGAATTCAAATGCGACACTCTTTATGGGCTATACACGGTTCCTGTGACATGTAACTTCTGCTGGCTGGGCGTATCTCTGACCAGTAGATTTTCAGAGCTCGTAGCTTTCGTTCGTGCACAGCGACTCTTGGCTAACGGAGAGTTTGGACTTGTATAGAATCGTCCCTAGCATCGTTGTGTTGAACCTGCACTCGTGTCCTACTTTTTGCAACTCTTAACTCGATACCTTCGAGTGCCCTCAGGCTCATCTCTGGTAAAAAGACGAGATAGACCATATATTTACTCCGGAGATAGCATCACTTTTGCTGCATCAGCCTTGTTTATTTTAGTTGCTCACGTTACATAGATCCCTTTCATGCTACTCCGCCTTAACACTGTCATATTCGATACTGCAAACGATATATATGATGTATCATCCTAGCATAGGTCGACTCATGCAATTTCTTGACTTTTGATCAGATCAAAGACAATAAAGGAAAAAGGGTTGTTCTCTGTATTGGCCCCTCATAGAGAAAACTTTGTTTTCATGAAAAAATCGAGTTTATTGTGCCTGGATATTCAAAATGCTACAAAAAGCGATCCAACTATAGCTCTGGTCTCCCTTATGTCTCTTATGTCTCCCGATGTTAAAACGCTAGCGCCCGTATTTTTTTTAGATATCGGGCACAAATTTTCTTCACAAATGTGCTATCATTAAACATGATTTGCGATATTGAATCTGGTGTGTGTACGATTAACTGGTTTAAATGTTATGGCTGATATTTTCTACACAAATGGAGTAACATTGAACAATACTTTGTATAACCAAGTATAAGTAACTAATCAAACCTGTAACGTAAAAGTTTCCCCACTGAAATTCATATTTTTTAGCTTTTGTATAAAAAAATAACAACAACACCAACGATATTTTTAGAAACTAGCCAGTCGATTTTTGGATCGACAATTTATGCAAATAAAATTAATCTACAAACGTGACGTAGAAAAAACTGATTGTCAGAATAATTAGAATGATCGTAAGTTCATTTGACTGTCTTTCTATCCTTTTTGTATCGACTCTACTACAAAACGAAATCGATCGTGCGCATATATTTGACTCTGTCTTTCTCGATATTCATCACTCTTTCGTCGTCCTACGTTGAGCTCAGTAGTTGTACAGTAGATACAGGAAGCATTTCAAAGCTCCCTTTCTACCGCTCGCTTCGCACGAGTAGCGCACGCTTGTGTTCGATTCATATATATATATATATATATATACATCAGCTAGTGCGGCGGTCACGCAACCATGCAACTGAAGCAACCTGCCATTTATAAAATTCCATCGTTCTCTTTCTACCTCGTCAAAGAGTCTCTGCACTTGTTTCGCCAAAACTTTCTGACCCTTCAATCAAAGTCAATTGCCTCAGTATTTATCCACATAGCCGACAGAAGCGTAGGTTTAACAGAATTACGAAGAGAACCTATATATCGGACTAAAGTAGTTGATTTTGTATAATAACGAGTACGATAGAATATTCGATTTAAACAATTTGTATTAAGCGTAAATAGCACACGTGCAAACTGCACTTGCTAATGATAATATAATGACTTTCAACGTAACTAGCAGCGAAACTCGGGATCACGCTCGTTCGCTCATCCGTTGGCTCATTGATTTTAGCTGTTATTATGATATCGAAGCGATGAACGAAACTGCACCGATAGCGGAGTGAATCAGTGGTTTAAACTGATTCACTCTATAGAGTACTCTATAGAATACTACTGATGCAATATAGTAGATAGATAATATCAATAGGTATATATGTAACGGCGAAGGTGAATGCTATTCGCTATAGTATATATACAGACGTGTGGAATACCCCTGCTAATAGATTATCAAGGTATACAGTGCTCTCTGTAGCTCGCCCTCTCTGAACCCCATTTCGATGGGTAAGGGAACTCTGAACTGATGATAGACTCGGTTGGTTAGGCGTCTCACGAGCGAGAGACCGTATAGATCACAGCAGCAGCTATATATACACCGAAGCCTGCTGGCCACCACCAACAGAAACGGATAGAGCAGACCGCGTGGCGCTTCGCTTCCTACAGTCAGATACGGTGCGGCGCCGATTACCGGACCCCCCTACCCTTTACTACATACCTACATAAACTACCTATACCTTGTAGTTTCTGTATCTGTGTTACAGGTTCACGCATTAGGACCTAGCACTTCTGTAGTATACTTTACGTTACTCTATTCTGCTCACTGTATTACGTACGTGTGCATAGTGAAACTTCCCATAAGGACGCTTCGCTTTTACATCTACAGTGAAAGTGTTTACACGATAAGAATCTAAATATTTCGCTATATGGAAAATATCTAGACGTTAACCGTTATGAAGATATACCGACCCGCAGGGAAATAAAGTGTACCTGAAAAGGTATACGTGATATACAACTTTTTGCCGTTTTGTATGACATCCATAAATTATGTATTTTTAATATATCTGAACTGGAATATACTTTATTTCCTTGGGGTGTGAACAGTGGTTTTTAATAATTATTATTATAATAAAAATAATTGAAAATAGTTTTTTAAAAATAGGCGATATAGAAAACTGTGTAAATTTGTAATATAAACTGTGTAAAGATATTAATTGTTAGATTTTTTATGAATATAAATAAATTATATCTGACATACACAAAGAAACTGGTCTTTTGGAGTTGCAGAAACTTCCAAAAATTATTACTTTTACGTAATGAGATGGCAACCACGCAATGTCGTTGACAAAATGTCATACAAATATTCCAAGCCCAGTATCTTGTGAAGTGTACTTTTGGGTAGATATTGCACCCACCAAATGGTCATTTGCTTACTCTGGAAGATGACTTAAACAATTGATCTAATGGTTATCGTAGCAATTATGTATCTCTTCTTATTGGCTATATTTTTTGTTAAAATATATTGCTGCAATGAATCTTACAGCGCTTCGTAAGATAAAGAAATTAAGTTTCTATTTCTTGGTCACTCAACTTTCGTTTAATTTCAATTTGATCAATTTTTTAAAACGAAGATATAACGAAAAACCTCGCACATTGCATTCTTATGATTTTCTATTCTTCGCTAGTTATTTTATGTGTAAAATAAAATTAATTAACTTACTCATAGATGTGGCTTTATTGAAAATAATAAGAAACCGATGTACAAGGTTTTACCTTTTATATAAAGATCTTGTATTTTCATCCGCCATATAATATCGAATTATTCATTTTCCGATATAAAATGACCGATGGGAAAAGTTATCTAGTATTATGCAAATTTAAATGATTCTTTGATTCCTACCATGAATAATGTTACAAACTGACCATACTTATTGAAAGTTCGACTGTATGTTCATCACGCGCACGAGGCATCACCGATAGCATCGAGCGATCGTAGTGGGCGGTCATGTGCGATAGTGGTACGTGGTCGAGGTCGTGTATATCGTGTACAACGTGTATCCATAGATGAGAATAGTAGCGAGGAGGGTCGGTGGTCGAGCCCGCGGTCGTCCGGTTTGTAGTCCCCCTCTGCCATCATTCCCTCGATGTACACACGGGTGCGCGTGAACGTTTCGCTAAGGCAAATGCCCTCATTCTCGACCACCTCCGTAAAATTAATTTCGAAGACAAGTAGTATAAAAACACGCTTGTCAGTATGAACAAATTGAGCAATTCGTGCCATACATCAGGATTAAAACGTCCGCGCGTTGTCTGCAAGTTTTTAATTCTTAATAACACCAGTGATTGGTTTCTCATTCGGTTGTTTACAGTAATTAAGCAGTCAGTGATCCCTGGATTTATTGGTTAAATGATAATAATTGAACAAGTGGAACTGACAAACCTGCACGCGATGGGAAAAGCTACCGGTAAGGTCGGGGTAAGGGCTTGTTAGTATTCGAGATATCTGTGGTTATAGAGCGGACACTGGCTAGCATGTCTTTATTTCCATTTACCCACCAAAATAATTGTAGAAACGGATTGAACCAATGTTCTTTTGATGCAAAATATTGACATAATTATACAGGATGTGAAAATAATAGCTCAATTTATTTTCATGTTGGTTGTAAATGACATATCCCGATCACGTCGGACTTGCCAGGGTTGAAAATGAGGACAATTACCTTATACCTTTCTTTCCTCGCCGTGAAGCCGCAGGCGAATGAAGAAATTCACCCCAAAACGGAAACCGTTTTGTGCCGTTGACTCTATTTAGACTCTATTTAGTAAGTTACACGAAGTTGTCGGCTTATACTCAACGTATCCTTATTCGCACCACGCTTCAATGGACGATATATATATATATAAATTTCTCGGGTCGTGTATGAAAGAGAAGCAGAGAAGAAAGGATGAGGAAGGAGAGCCACGATGGAAGCTACTCGATTCGAGAAACTTTCTCTTCACCCGCTCTGTGTGCTTGCTGTAACATTGCAACAGTAGCAGTGGTAGGAGTGGCATCTAGTAGAAAAGCAGCGAGTCGGTACATCGACCCTTAAGAGTGGAATGGGCGACAAGGGAGAAATGGAAACGCGGAAACGTCGGAGTCGTTCGAATCATCAAAAAGGCTTCCAAGACACAGAGCAAAAGAGACTCAACTGCTTGCTATAAGTAGAGTGCAGGATCACCCCCTAGAACTCACTTGCCATTTTTATTACTCTACTCGAGAGTGTAACACTTTGACATTCACAGTTACACAGGACTCTTTTTCTTTTACTAGTCGTTACAATCACTTTCAAAACTCGAATTATTTGGAAAACACGCTGGGTGGATTGGAGAGAGAGAAGTTTCTGTTCTCCAGCTTCGTACAATTATCTTGATTACTCTATTCCGGATTCGGGTGGATGGATTAATTCCCAGTACGGGCTTTGCTGCATCGAGATTAAGACGATATATCCGGTATTACGGGGGCTAAACAATCACTGTAGTAGCTTACTTTGGGGGGTTTTTCATTAACGCAAGAGCCAAGTTGGAGATATTTTCTTTACTCAGTCAAGTAATCCTCATGCTCGCCTACCGGGATATCGAAATTCGGATTAACGATCTAGAGCAGAAAATTGGTGTAAGTTCTGAAATGATTTACTGCTGTTTCTTTCAATATATAAATAATTACCAGATCCTAGCTGAAGCGAATACTCAACTACGCTCACACAAATGACTGAGATATGGTAAAAAGCTTTAAAACACAGAGAAAGAATCGATTAAGTGTACCATATGATTATTTGTAAATTAATGATCTAGTTAGTACGATTGTTTATTGACCGACACGACCAATTAGCGGACTTACGTCAATTAATGATCTAGTTAGTATGAGTGTTCATTGACCGACACGAGACCAATTAGACTTATGCGACAAGCTTCAATTTCTTGACCAAACTAATTAGCAGCCTAGTACATCTATCATTTAATGATCACACATGACTTTGCTTCCACTGCACCGATATTATTTTCTTGGGATAATATTACTGTGGTTTAGTCAGGATTCAGGATAGCCACAAGCGCCCTACCTCGCAGAATGGATTGTAGGGATACAGTTACCACTGTTGTACTAATGAATTGTTTCTGCGTATGGAACTGTAGGCAGCCCATCAGCATAGGGATGTAGATGCGGATGGAAATCGAGAATGGTGTATAATGACGTGCGGTAATCCGAGTTGGCAACGGAGTGGCCGACGGTACGGCTAGTACCCGCCGCGCTCCGTACGATCCTCGAAATACGTAGACGCAGCATAATTTGCACGGGGGTTGAAACACAGCAGAGTCATCAGCTCCAGTGGCAAGCATTACCTACCTCGACCAGCATTGCCAGAGATTCACCGACAGAAAAGCAGACAGACGGGACTGACATACACATACAGAGAATGGGGGAAGGTGTATGTAGCGTGCTTGTTATTGGGCTTGGAAACGTGCGCTCACGCAATTTCTCTGGGTATCGAATATCGAGAATCGGGACTGAGCGATTAGCTTAACCGTGGCCGACTGATTCAGCGATATCTCGCGAGTCCATCCATCCACAGCTAGTCGCATCGATGAAGTTAATATATTATCGACTGTCCCGTAGACGCGCTGGACGGACGAACTGTCCGGTTTGTCTGGTGCCAATTCGTATGCCCTTTCTGTCTCGTGTACCGATATTCAACTCGGTTATTCACTGTAGCAGCAGGCACAGAGAGCAAGAGGAAATCCTCGTCGTTTCAACCTGTCGTTCCAATCAGTACCGTAGCCCCGTTCGATCCACCACCAACACCACCACTGGCAACCACTATTGCTAGAGAGAAACGGATTGACCTAACGATCAATCAGCGCAGACGAACTATTTTAGTCAGTTTTTACTAACGTTACGTTTTTGTGCAGAAAATATTGCCTGTAGTGAAGAATTTCACGGTAGGTTAAGGCTTTCTTGTTTCATCATAGAGGATAATCTGTTTTCGTTCAAAACAAATGTTACGCTCAGTGAAAAGTTATTCAATGACAGAAAGTATTTTGTTGCGTTAACTGATATTGATACCTTGAAACCAAAAATATACTTTACATGTGTACAAAAATAGTTTGTAGAAATAACCTACGAATTAGTTCCAGTAGTGAAATAAACCTAACCTTATAGAGCATATAAGATACATAGAATGTCAAGTTAAGGATTAGTTGGGCTTAGTAAATGTCCACAGTAAAAGGTGCTAGTCACCGGACATAGAAAATATACGCGTAGGCAAGAATGTATAGATTTTTTCGTTATTAGATCATATAAGTAGGTTTAATGTACGTTAAGCTAAGTTAGAAAAGGGAAGGGGATGCACACCAGGGGACACAAGTATTTGGGCACTTATCTGGGCCTTCCCTTGCCAATTAGCTACTGTATCACATAATAATAATAACGTAATAACAACACGATGTAGTGCTAAACATCAATTGTAATACCTGTGTATACTATCTCTGCGAATCTACAAATCTAAAAAATAAAGTTCGTAAAAAAAAATTACTGTAGTATTATATTAATTTTGTCCTGACAGCAAAACTAATTGCTTATTTTCTTAGCAAGATAAAAGCATCTTTCTCCCTTCGAAATTTTAATTCTGAATACTTCTTTAAATTACTACAAAATCGATTTGACATCAATCGAGATCGGTTAGACATATCAGTCTGAAATTTGACACGCAAGTGGAGCTATATGATACTATCCGATCGTCGTGGGGAATTTAATTAAAACTAACGGGGTCACTGAAATTTTATCGGGGTTCTAGTTTTTCTGCGGAATGCAAAACAACATGAGCTCATTAGTTCGTACAAATTTCAAGCTATCGCACTTAACTTTTCTGCATAATTGTAGTTAAAAAAAAGATTGTTTGGTAATAAGTTTTGTTCAAGGAGACAATGAGGTTTATAAATTATGAACCTTTTTTTTTTAACAAAGATGCAAGTTGCATTTTCCACATTGTTTTCTCATTATTTTTTCCACCTTTTACAATAAAGCTTCTTCTATTATTTTATACCTTTGTGAAAGATAGAAAATAATAATAAATAAAAAGTAATGTGCAAATATTGACTTTGCACCCCATTTTAAATTGGTGTGTATTTACTGTATTGGGGGGTGGATTCTTGTATGCCAGTATATGCCACTAATTATTCCGTCTCAATGATTATATTACCTGGAGACTGACCGGTGATGTTGCCTAGGGGCCAGAGTATCGATTGAATATTTCCAACGACGGGGTTTAATTAGACTAACGATTAATCACTGGATATTTGAACGGATTGTATACATTGAAAAGGCTCGATGAAATTACATTTCATTAATAGGCAATCCGTCGTTAAACACACACGATGATTCGTACACAATATACATGATAAATGTGAACGTTTAATTATATTGCGAAACGAATGGAACAACAAACAATAAAAAAAAAAGTTGAAATTTGCCGACGCACTGTACCGACAAATTTGCTTCATTGATGACTCAGCTTAATGCTGTATTTTGCATACAGCTGCATTGAAGGTCGAGTTAATTCGCCCTTCGTCTTTCACGCCGGGGTTGCCTCGCCTCGTTAGCGGTAAATCTCTCGTGTTCAGCTGCCAGCCGCAAGACGAGAGTGAGCAAAGTGAATTAAACAAATATTGATGCAAGGCAGTCAGAAAGGGAGTGCGAGTGGGGAATTCGTAATATGTTATTATGGGTGATTTTGCGAAACGCGTAGAGCCGTGCCGAAACGGCCAACGGTATTAGGGTTTAGGGTTCCCGGATCCTTCTCTCCTCTGTCTTTCCTTGCGCTTACTATTCGCATTTGTGAATCCTCGCGCTACATGGCAACCCTAGCACACCCACGTTGATGTTGGCTGGCAATTGAATGCGCGTGGCTAGAAACTACCCCTTTGGTGCTTCACCACTCACCGTCCCTGTTTAGCTCCCTTTTGACCTCTCACCCGTCTCAGCTTTCTCTCTCCCAATAGAAATTACGAGGCAGTACATTTACATAGAGTGGATACTGGTACGACTTCATACTGACATGGAAAATACTGTGGTTAATCAACGGTTGGTGGACCGAAATGTTTTCAACTTAACGTTAACTTCATTTTTTTTTTTTCATTCATTGTAATGCTTTTAGTTACATAAAGGGCTCCACTGATTACAGGCAAAGCGGGTGTTTAATTATTTTTCTATCACAACAAAACATATAAAAATACAACTGTTTGTAATGATGTTCTAATCATGCGGGTAAATCCCCGGATACAGGTATTATAAATTATAGAAGAAGTTTGATTTACAATTTTTACTTTCTCATCATATACAGAGTATATAAAAGAGACAGTATTGTAATCCAAAAAAAATATCGACTTTCAGATTTTTATGGAAATAGACGTTTCGGGGGTCCTAGATTCCAAAAAAGCATTCATTCATTTCTGCCTGTCTGTATGTGGCAGGTGGCTGTTCGAAAGCACAATAACTTTTGTAAAAACTTGTGGCCCGCAGTAAAATTTTATGTATGTCTTCTATGTATAAAATGTAGTTTTGGTATTGAAATCCAATCCAAAATCTCTGCTCCTTCTGACACTGGACCTGAAACATATGAAAAAAAAATTGATTTTGACATTTGATGGTAAAGATCATGACATTTATTTCTGGCTCCAGTACATCAGACAGAGTGTCAGAGACACATATGCAATGGCAGTGTTACAAAAAATTGTATGCTTATGTTCGTCACTGGAAGTTTTTATGCATAAACTGATATATTCAATTTTATATACAATTATACAATTGTCGTGTAAAATTATGTACTTTCAAAATTTAAATGAAGTGAATTACTAAAATTGAAGTGCTTTCAAAGTTTTCAATATACTATAAATTAATTGTATATGACACTTTTGTATGAAATTCATAAACCATTTTTCGCAAATAAACTTTCAGTACCACTACATGCGGTAGAGCTTCTTGCCACTTCCGTCTCGATTTTCTGACTTTTTACCATGTTGACAATCTTGTACTGATCGATGATTTTCTAGACCAAAGAGTTATGATTCCTCAGGTTTCACCAATGGAACATAACATATTTTGTACTCAAATCAACTGTGTCCTGATAGAAGACGATCAAAATGTCTCCTCATTGTTATACTATTCATTGATGCTGTCCGTCTTGTACTTACCGTATATCCAAACTAGCTGATGCCATATCACTGCAGCAATAGTGGCTCGTGACGCGTTCAACGTCACAATGGGTTTCCTGTAAGTAGCTCTATCCGGGGCAGCACGTTGAATCGTCGACCCTAGGATGTCGCTCCTATTGTACCCTGTTTATGTATTCGAGTGCATGGTTATTTGCCGGACAGACTGTAGTAGTTGCATCAGGGTCTGAGAGCAGCGTCCGAGCTACTATAAGGGGAGCGGGTCAAGGGGAGAAATGGCGGGTACTTCATGTCTCTCTCACTGTTTTTCTCTCTCTCTCCATCTCCCTCTTCTTCTGTCGCCCTGCACTTCGCAAAACGATCCTCTTCAGCAGCACAGCACTTACGGCTGCTTCTCTTCCTCTTCCGCAGTGCACTATACCTGCCATTCTGTTTCTGAGTAGATTACGGGTCAAGGGAGCAATCCGAGAAATAATATCACTAGAAGTATACACTAACAAATCAATAGAATATGTAAATAAAGCTGAGTCAATAAGTAGTTTTATTAGTTATCTTACTCATTTTAGTTGACCAGAACATCTTTTATATTATAATCTGACCATAAGAAAGCTTCGAAAGTCAAGTCAAGTCAATAATTGTGTACTAAGATTTCTAAAGTTATTTATATACAGTTTTAACAGGAAATTAGTGTAGACAAAGGTAGATCTGAATTAAACAGTTCCTATCTAATACAGAAAAGAAAGTGTAACAATGAACCCTTCAGACATATTTATGCGCAGTTTTATACACAACTCAAATTTGTAATTTTTATTAGATTTTAGCGAATCAGTGCTTTTTCGTTTCTTGAAAGATGCACTATGGATTGATCGATAAGAATTTGTTATAACATCCATTGTATAAGAATTACATCGATTTATTTAATAAACAAATTGGAATTGTGAAGATAACACAGTTTCTACTAATACAGGAGTAAATCTAATCAAATTACTCTGTGAATTCATAAAACATAATTTAACAAACAAAAAGAGCTATCATTCATGAAGATTAAATTAATATTACAAATTTGACTTCCAATAGTAAAATTTGATGTGAAGGCCGTAAACTATCTTTTTTCTGTAATTTTCTTATAGATTTTAGGTATATACGAAAACCTTTAATTGAGATCTGCCTGAGTTTGTACCACCGTTTACATTTCAAATGGAATGATGTGACTGTACTGTTGAAACCTCTTTAATTTTCCGATTGTTTGCATATTAGACATTTTTGCCGTGAGAAATTACAATATTCAGAAATGATACGAAGAAATACTTAATTTACCTTTAAATTACTTTAACAACGTGCAAAATGTCGTAATGTCCGAATTGTGGCAACTGGTAAATCTAATACTCTATGTTATTATGAACTTTTCGCATCTGTTTTAACTTTTAACCTTCTAACTGTAATATAAAATCTTTGAACTAAAATATGTAAAATTAAATACCAATTTCCAATTGCTTCCATGTCGTTTAGACAGCCCGGACTAACGACGGCATATCCATCTTCAATATTACCATATCGTTATAAAAATCCGTATCAACACTTTTCTGTCACCGTATATTAAGGACCCGAAGCTTTATACGCGAGCGATACTGGTACTACAGAGAAACCAACCGACTATACGTCAACGTGCTACAGGCAGTTTTTCATGTGCTCTCTGAGAAAACTTGTACCCATGACGTACGAAATTTCACGAGCTTTCACGGGACGGAGAGAACGAAGCGAAAACTTTACGAGCTTCGTTGGTGGGGAGTGTCAAGAAGGAAGCAGAAAAGAGTGTATACAGTATGAAGGGGTGCATATATAGGCAAGGGGTAGGTTACGGAGACGAGCGCAGTTAACACGCGGACCACGCAACCAGCGGGCCACGAGGCAGCGGCACGTAAAACCTGCTTGCATCTTCTGCAACTCAACTCACACTCTCGCCTGGCTTGCAACGCTATCGAGAAAACGTCAACGTTTTTAAAGCGCCGAATATAGCAGCAACAGCAGAAGCAGCTTCTCCCTCTTTCACTCACTCTCTTTCTCCCCCTCCGTCGGGATACGTTTTGGCAGTCAGGCATGCCGAGGTTGGAGTTTGGGGAACGCTTGAACTATATTTTGCTTTTCGAACGATGCGATGCGCGCAGTTATCGATCTCCCTAGATATATTTTGGTGGACACGGCGTTCACGCTACGTCGATTCGGCGTTGTGCGATCAGGCAACTCGCGGAAGAGAAAAGAGGGCTTAGAAAGGGATGAGGACCAAAGAGAGAGAGAGAGAGAGAGTGAGAGTGAGAGAGAGAGAGAGATAACGGGGTGTAAAGGGGGAGGGTCGAATGGCCTAGCGCTCGATCAAGCTTATCCGCTAATTAGTTTATCGGACGTAATTCGCGTTAATTCGCGACTTCGTAAGTGAGATAGAACGAGAGGTGGAGAGACACCGATAGATAGATTTGGTGTGAGGAATAGCAACGGGGAAGAGGACGAAGTGGAGCGCGGAGAGGGATATTCGCTCCGAGATTTAAATCACAACGCGATCAGCCAATTAGCCTGGTGCTCTGCTGGTCCCACTGCGCACTGGTTTCTGTTGGTCCGGGTAAAACGGACGATTCCGAAGAGGACAGAGGGGATGGAGTCGATGGACGAGGGGAGTGGAAATGCGACATGCAAGAGCCAAGCCAGCAGCTCGGTTATCAATTAACGCGATTACTACAACGCGGCCGCCCACGATGGCTTAAGCTGTGATTCAATTTTGTACAGATGTACAGCAACGGCTCTCTCATTGCTCGATTCGGTGCTGGGTTCTGTCTGTACGAACGAAAGAGAATGAGGAATGAGCGAGAGAGTGGTAGAACGTAAATAATCGAAGGTTATGTATAGCGCATTTTCCCCTCCCCAACTCAACGTTAACCACCCACCTGGAATTATGGAAATTAATGATTCGCGCCTGACAATTTCGCGTTTATATAGTGATAGCAGGAATCACGTTTTCTCTTTGCTGAGTTTTAGCGGGGTGTTCAAACAAAAAAGAGGAAGAATTATACTGTTGGGAATATTACGGGTCTGGTATTATCGGAGGAAGAGCTTCTGTTTGTGACTCGTTGAAAAGTATAAAAATTGACTCTTTTTAGGGTAGCTTTACAATCGATTAAACTTAGCAGGCCATTTTTTGTTGATGGATGTTGATGGCCATTTTTTGGTTGAATGTTTCTGGCGAAATAACAAGTAACAAAATTGGTGAAAGGATTTTTTAAATATAATTTATAAACAATATTTACATATGGTATATTCACATCATTGGTACAATGGTTCAAAATCCTTGATATTGTTTTCAATAGTTGTTCGAAAACATTTACCAAACTGTGGTAATGACGGAATTTGCCCGGGATAATTTTTGCTATTGGAACTGATTACGAAAAACCTATAGGAAAAGCTGTAGGAAAGTAAGCTAAACATGATCAAAGCTCGTCATATGTGCCTTTGTTATTTTTGATATAGTTCAATACAATAACATATATTTTCAACGATTCAATTTTTTCATGGAACGAAATTATGTAGACACGAAGGTATTACCAAATATCGTCGTTCCTCATAATTCTGAAAATAGTACACAAAAATAATGTCCGCTTGCGGAAATGGAAATTCGCTTACTGCGGAATTCCACTTGCGACAAAATGATTCTTCTTGTGTTAAGCGGACATTATTTAGAGTGTATAATTTATTAACGCTAATATGTTATACAATCGCACAAATTCATATCTATCTTTTTTTAATCACAAAACGAAAAAAACTGCAGATATCTGTTGTTTCGTATTGTTTGTCGCTCGGGCTGGACACTGTATTCTGTATACATCAAACAGATTCTCATTGGTTACTATGTGTATAGTGCACATGTAGCTTGTATATGCTAGAACCCCGGAGATGAGTACCCGAGCATCGAACGACTTTAATTCGTCATTCGATTCAATTTTGTGCGCGGGGAATGCAATCGCGAGGCTTTCATATAGCAGGGTTGAGTGGCTGAAAGGGGGTTTTGGGTAGCAGAGCTCACAGAGCTCGCGCGCGACCGTCGAAACGTAAATAATTGAGAGCGAGCTAGAGCGCGGAGTGGGCGCGATAGCATCGACGTGGAATTACAGAAATTAACGAGCCAACCCGAAATTTTTGTGTCCGGGAAACGCTCGACCCTGTTACAATCTCTCTCACTCTCTCTCACTCTCTCTCTCTCTCTCTCTCTGAAATGCTCGATTCTTCCGTTTTTCCCTCTGTCTATTTCTTGGCTGCTTCTTTCTTCCTGTCTCGTAGAATTCCCGCCCAGCTTCCGGCTATTCATTTCCAAATTATAAATACGTAACGCTCAATGTGCCTTATTACAGGAGAAAATAAAATGAATTAGCATTTAATTCGTGGAGGGAGAAAAGGAGTATGAGATGCGGAGGGCGTGGTCGGAGTTGGGGGAGAATGAAGAAAAAAAAAAGAAGGAAAAGGGGTACCGACAGCTCCCTTTAATCACGCGCGACACGCTCATTAATTAGCCCGATCACTCTTCGGCGTTAGTCGGACGCTTAATTCGTAATTCAATTTTATTATACGCCACGGATGTAATCGTGTGCTCGGTGAGAGACGACAGAGACTCGGAGAGACAAAGAGGATGCTGAGTATTACGTTTCTCACTCGGCGGGACGGAGACAAAGTCAAAAAGCGAATGAGTTGATAACCCGGTGAACGTAATAAATTATTCCGTTCGGCCATTCGACGAAATTAAATGGTCTGCCTCGTCTCTTTGTGTCTCGTTCCCCGCACCATTATCTGTCGTAATTTTGAAATTGCGTTGTTGACGCAATGAGAACATACATTTGTATAGTTTTTTCTTTTACCCGTAATTACACATCCATAATTATTGAGGATACATTGCACATACGTAACTAAACAAAAGTTGGACTTTATTAGAATCTGAGTACTTTTCGAAATAACATCGAAATATTTTGGACATATTATATAAATGCTGTTGAATGCGCCGCGATCGATGATCATAAATGAAGTTCCTAGAGCTGCGGCTTGGGGCGGCCTCATTAAGAAGAAGCTTTTATTCCATTTATTAAGCCACTACCATGTGCGAACTATTTCATAATGTAAACCGGCTTATCATAAGGGCTTCAGGTTTTATAAATATAAAAAAAATTCTCTGCATCAGCATTGGAGAAAAAGTATTAACAGATACGCTGTCGGGAAACAGGAATATTAGATCTTACGTTAGTGTAAATCTTCCTTTAACTAATAAATTCTGAAGATGACTCAGGCCCGAGTCGAATCGTAAAAGAACAAAAACTTCTTCTTAATGAGGCCGCCGCAAGCCGCGGCTCCGCGAACTTCGTACTATATGAATATTCCCTTGAACTGTATCAAAATTGTTAGAAAATTTGGAAAAATATTAATAATATTGTTGATTGATTATTGCGAGCATTTTTAACGTCTGCTTAAAACCTCACATATATGGAAGTAATTATATTAGGTACATTTTACATTATATTTACAGCAGTAAAAATATCACAAGATATTTTTAAACATACAATTAAAAGTATACTAACAAAATACAATAATTGTTAATGTGGTAAGCTCAAAAATAAATAAAAATTAATTTATAAATACCGCGTCACAATAAAAATCAATTCGATTAGCACTAAAATTGATATTTAGGCATTCCTAACGTCGATGTTTTAAAACTTAAAATAAAAATATCTGATCTTAAAATAACAAATCCCATACGGCCGAATAAAATACAGAAAGAAAGATTGCATTTGCAAAAATTAGTATTCGCGCGTTTTTATGATAACTGATTTAACATTTAACGTTTAAATTAATAAACTTCAAATTCCAAAACAATTTTATTTATAGTGTTATCTTAGATACGAACTCTTGTCCACACATCTTAGAATGTGCTCAGTTTTACTTCGGAATTTAAGGAAAGACAATATGAAACTGACAAGATATTTGCCATCCTTTTCAACCATGAGAAAAAATTATAGTACGTTAAAAATGCTAAATGTAATGCTAAATATTTCGAAAATTGTGAAGCTTAATATAAAAGTTTGTAATTTTACTTCACTCGTGTAATAAATTAAATATGCATTTAATTTATTATAAGAGTTAATAAATCAAATATGGTATTAAAAATTTGAAAATATTTTTAACAGTGTATGTATTTGGAAAAAAAATTATAATCAATTTCATGTAAAAAAATGTTTTCTATCCATTTTTAAAGTATTTCTTAATAGCTTGTTAGCATTATTATTATTATTCAAAACTAATGGTTTTGGTATATTCAATGACGTTGATTCAATTTTTCAGGCTTTTCTCTCATCTCAAAGGACTCTAATATTAATAGAATAATATTTTTGATTGAGAATGTATGTTTAATTCATATTTAATTCGTTATTACGATTACACATGCTAGAATGTAAAATAAACTAATCGTTGTGAGGCCTTAGCCTCCTCTTCTCTTTTCGCCCATTGTGATAAGTTGAACTATTACACTGTTATCTCGTTTTTTTTCAATTTCAATTCCACTTTCACTGAGAGTGACAATGATTTTTTTGGTACAAGTCTGAAGGCCATGTACGAAAAATCTCATTGAAACTCCCAAGCCAGTCTCGTGTTCTCTGAATTTTTCCTCCCATGGGCCCTCGAGAGGCTTCCGCAGCCTCGAACCTCGCAACTCCTCGCCCACGCTTATTAAAACGTTCTGCCAAGCAATTACGAGCAGCCTAGCATGGACGCTCGAGTGAGCGAGCCTTCTGCCGAGTATGAAAAAAGAGAGAGGGGTCAGAGGGCAAAATAAATAAAGTAAAGAAAGTGAAGAAGAAAAAAAAGATAAAAAAAGATCAGGATTGTCTACTGCTGGCAAATACACGTTGGTGCTGTCTGGATATTTACGTTCGTTGCTTCGTCCATCCATTCGTGGACTAATACTTGTTCCCTCCCCACCTACATTTTTGCTCCCTCACCGCAACGCTCTCTAATTCAACGTAATTTTGAACGAAAAACCCGTGTGCTCTACGAAGTCGAGAAGAAACAGGAAGCGTTTGGTCAGCAACAGATTCAAAAAAGTTAAGGTGAAACAAAAATGGCTTCCGGATCAACGGACGTTTGCTTAATTGCTCAACCCAGACTAGACTCACTCCCCACCCCCCCCCCCGCCCCCTTGAAAAGCACCCCTTTTGCCTTGCAGAACTCGCTTCTCGTTTCTCGTCGGCAGTTAATGCTAAAACCCGCACTCGACGTGAGAATTATGCGACTGTGGATATTGTGGTTGTTACACGGTTAGTTATGCTCCGAGCTTTGGGTAAATGTTCGCCGGCGGTTATACCTGTTTCTGCCTCATTCTCTCTCTTCCTCCACCACACCGGACGTACATTACTTTTCACGGAAATCCGTTTTCTTTTTCCACCAACGAAGCTTTCCCAGCGATGGAAGATTCTCCGCAGTTTAATATTGCAGCTTTAATTTCTTTCGAGCGTTAATTCTCGTTACGTAATCCGTCTTTTAGCGGTTAAATGTCCAATGGAAACTTCTAAACGTCGATTTCAGCGTGCACTTTGGATGGAGTAAGAGCCTCTTCTATGTTTTATAAAAGCTTGCATATAATGCAAGAAATAAAAATAAATATAGAGAGGTGGACGAAAATATGAAAAATTGGAAATAGCAAATGGGAGCGAAGGGAACTGAGGGAAATGAGAGAAAAAAAATAGCTAGAGGGCTTGAAGAGAGCCATAGCTTGTAGGAGTGGAGAAGGACAAAATGTCCGATAATTACGTATGAGCAGTAAAGCGTGCAGTGGTGTGGGAGGAACGGGCAGACTGCGCTGGACGAACCCGGTGCGCGTCCATCGTTTTTCAATTTTACGGGTGCGCGGGTCGAGCTTTCAAGCGGAGGTGGAGAAAACGAGCAGGCGACCGGCATTGGCGACGATGCGCGAAGGGAAGTGAGAGGGAATATAATAATAATAAAAAAAAGAGAATGAAAAGTCTTGTAAAACGAGTAAGCTTAATTCTTTAAGTCTCGTCTGTTGAATCTCTGAGAAAGTATAGCATCCGGAATATGCCTGGGAGGTTATTAGCGACGGGTAACTCCCTGAGTAGAGCGTAACGATCGATTAACGATCCTTCCATATACTGATGGCTAATAATGTCCCGCAGGAATTATGCTGAAGCCAGTTGACGAGCTGTGGGCAGTTTGTAACAACAAGAGCAGTACTAGCATAGATCCATAATTTAGGTTAGTTTAAAAGGGCCTTCAACGATTTCTGAAGAAAAAAAAACAGTTTATTTTTATATCGGCAAAAAAATCGTATAAAAAATGCCATGCAGTAGATTGATCCGTAACGGCGTCACAACTGTGCGGAAAATTCCCGGATCGGCGAATATTACAAATTGTAGAGAAAGTTATACTTTTTAAATATATTTTTCTTTTTATTTCTGAAAAACGCAACAATTACAATTTTTTTATGTTTCAAAATACCGTTAAGAATAATCACTTATGTGGGTTTTTTTATATAATTTTTTTGACAGATAAAAAATAAGTATATCTTTATTACGATATTTTGCACATGTGTGTAATGTAGTTAATTGTTAATAAAAATTACCCAAAGTGTGTGTAATGTATTGACGTGAATTTGTAACAAAATACATTTACCGCATTACAAACCCGGATGAAAAACTCGTTCACCTACAGAAAGGAACTTGTAAATACTGAAAAGTCGTCGCTGCAACTTTTTCATATAAAGGAATATTTTATTATATGGCATATATATATAACTAGCAACAACGACCGCGCTCTGTCTTCTGTATTCTTTCGAATAATCGAAACAGAGAACCAATCAGAATGCTTTTAAACTGGCTTCAGTTTTCAATATTTCGACTTTCGATGTGTCATGTCCTTTTTAAGAGTGGATTAATGTAATTAACATGTAGTATTAAATTCAGATGAAATATAAATTAAATAAACTGGACATACGTGACCATATTTTTCTCATAAAATGATATTTAGAAAGTAAATCATAAGGAGGGAAAGAAATATGTACGGTGAAATAAAATATAAAATATTTTAAAAATTGGAACTTCGTCTATCAAAAATGTTCTCATCGAAACAAAGAAATAAAAGAATCTTCTCAACCATTGTTATCTGGAAAAGAAAATAATAGCTTTGACAGAAGGAAGTCAAATTGACGAGCGAGAGCAAAAAATTGTGTTTTATATTTTTTATCGATGAAAGAAAAGCCGTGTAAAAAGGTTACGTGTTTGATTAACCGTAATAACGGAAAAGAAAATCGCCAGATCGGGATACAATAAATGGTAAACGGAATTTCATATTGTACATACTATTTTCGGTTTATCAAAAATGGAACTCCGACTTGCACAATTTTTTTATTTTTGGCTGTGCTGATTTTTTTTACATGAACCAAAGACTGTTATGAATCAACTTCATGAGATTTTCAATATACCATTTTTTTGCACACACTAAAAGTAACCATAATGACACGTCATCGTTGTTTATTTCAATAAGATTTACTCAATTGCTCAATAAGATAACTAAATTATGTATAATGTATGGACGCCCATCTCCAACAAAACGTGTTTCACATATTACGAATTCTGACGGAATAATAACGTATAAAGCTACTTTAAATATTGAAATAAAGCTATTTTTGTTCTATTATAATGAAATATCATATAAGTTAAATAAGTTCAGTTAAATTTAACAACAATTTGGTTGAAATATAAATTTTTAAAAGTCGATATGTATTTACATCATTTATTTATTTTATTCTTATTACATAATATAACGAAACTGAAGCACAAATAACCTAAAGAAAAAACTACAATAAAGTATAAAGATCAATTTAGCATGGTGCCCCGCCTCTAAACAATTTATTCATCGAATGAATAATAACGAGTTCGTCGAAACGATGAAAAAAAAAAAAAATCTTCTCAGTTCAATATCAATTTAACCTGGAGATATACATCCCGCCTCTCTTTCAGCCTCTCAACCCCGTTGTTATCTGGCAAAAAATAACAACCTTGACAGAGGGAAGTGAATTTGAGAGTTTGAGCGACGTGTTGGCCTCTGGCGTTTTAAAAGCATCGGGGCGAACATACGCGAGAGATATACCACACGTTTAGTGGGCGAAACACTGGGATCAGGTTAACAAAAGAGGCGAGAAGAGATGCCTTCTTTTTTTTTTAATCGAACAAACTATATTAAATCTGAGTGGATTGTACGAGGCAGACGCTAAAACGTGAAAAAGAAAATGAGGCTATGAGCGCGCCACGAAACGTTAAAAGTGCACAACCGATCGTCCACTCAGACGAGAGAAATAGGGGGGGGGGTTGTGTTTGTGTACCCCCCTCCCTGGCTCCACGCGTCAGGTTAACGAGTCGATGAACCCCTTTTTCCTCACCATGCATCAGCGAATGAAACCCCTCTTATGTTTATATGTGTGTGTGTGTGTGTATCTGATGTCTGACTATGTCTGGAAAGCACAAAGTAGATCGTGTTTGTGGTATTTCGTTTGCGTTTCCTATTTTTTTTTTTTCTATTTTCCCTTGAATATAAAGGAAATTTTTTTTAAAAAGTGCAGATATGTTATCGACCCGAAGGCAGAGTGAGGAAAATAAGGGATGGTATAGATGGATCTGGGGACCATGCTGGTGGTATATTGCGAAATATGGACTCACCGCACTTTCACGCTCTGTCGCGGTCGAGCAGCACGGTCTCGTTGTTTGCAAAATAAATAAATATCCAGTGAACCGGTATCTCTCACGGGAATGTCACTGCTGTTACTGGCCGTTGAATCCGGGGTAGGTTCCGGAGGCCGTTACTGCATCACCGGCAGGGGAAAGGGACCGAGGTTAACTAACGGTTTATTGTAAATAGACCTGCGGCTTCGGGGATCGGTAACAGTGGCGAGAGAGCATCGCTTTTCCAATTTCAGAGTCATCGCCCGGTTGCTCAATACTATATACATATATATATACATACATACATAGTTTACACAGTATACAAGCAAATTCCACTCAAAAAATCAATGGAACAGAAAAAGAGAGGTATAAAACAAATGAAAAAAAGAAACAAAATACGCTTAATATTGCAAGAGTTGCTGCGAAAAACAACCTGTCTAATACTCCTGAATCGCAAAACTTCGTGCCATTGAAACATCGATGAGATAAATGTCATAAAACCAATCAGGAATGGGTACAAAATTTGAATAAAAGAATTTAAATTATTATATCAGAAAATAATAATGTCACGTCCGGAGCCGATTTTGTCACAATATATCAATGCCTCGCAAATTTTATTATTATAATTATATTTTATTATTTTAATTCGTTTAAAATGCAGTCTTCAGTCTCCCGTCTCGTAATACAACTAAAAAAACTTGTCACGTTGTCAACTCCAGTCGCTGTCACAAACACAGCACAGCCCTGTTCCAAGTCACGAGACGCAGTCTCAGCACTGCCATTAGACACTTATCTTCCCGAGTGCGAAGACGCATCAATTTTTTGCACAAAAGAACCGACTGAAGCTTCTCGACACTCGTTCGCGTTAATCATTTAACCAAACAAGTATTTTATTTAAACTCATTTAACCTCACGTAGACAAAACACATTGAATTTAAATAAATACACATGAAATACATTTGACTTGCACACCATCTTTCCTAGTGAGGCAGGAGCAGCTCCGATTTCTCACTCATATCCTACCATTTTAGTGAGGACGGAGCAGCTCAGATTGCTCAGTCGCATCCTACCATTTTATTAAGGAGCACCATAGATAGCTCACTCATATTCTACGCACAGTGAGAAAACTGCAGTGAAGGTTAAACGCTCATACCATCTCTGAGGACCAACACCCAACACGCTCACTTCCGTCCAAACACGTACACTACATTCATTAACATTTATTCGCCATTAAAATCATTAATTTAGCAAAATCTCGTCCTATTGTGATGGCCTCATCTGTCTACAATCCCAGTCCGGCATATTCCGATCTAAACCCAAGGAGACACAAAATCTGTCATGTCTAATTCGGAACATAAAAAAAAAAATCCCAGCTTGATAATAATAAGCGTTTTAAAAAAATCTTCAACACCTTATGTTCAAATAAATAAGAATAATTTGTATTGATATTTTGGAAAAAAAAATTCAATTTTATATACACAGTTTAATGATTCGAATGGTTTTTCATTCCATTGTGTCTCATCCGTATTATTTTCAAACATTTATTTGATTTATCTGATACCGTTTATAGTTTCAAATTTTAATTGACTCGATTGAGTATTTCCTGTGAATGAATATTATATTACATTTTACTTTTACTACTGTAAAGATACAGTTTCCTTATGGAAATGAGGAAGAGAAACTCTTTAACAAGAAATCGTAACAGGGCGCATCTAGGAGAGTAAGGGTATATCTAAGGAAAGGAGAATAGGAGAATCTTAAATATAGAAAGCCGAATAGCAAGAGAAAAGCGAGAAAAAGAGGGGCGAAGATAGCCCAAAGCGATTCAACCCCTGCCGAACCTGTGTAGCAGATTCACTTACCTACACCCTTTCTCTTTTCCCTTTGCAACGCTGGCTGTATACGCTCTATAACCTTTATCCCTTTGCCTTTCTCTCACACTCGAGACTCCGGGGTGGTGCAGTTTGGCTCTCGTTGCGAAGCACCAAATGCGAGAATGGTGTGAAGACCGTAGTAACCCATCGCCATGCCTACTGATATAGTTACTATCACTACTATACTCTCGGTATTGGTGTAGAGGTACCAGTAGATAAGGTACGTGTATGGCAGACGCCCCACGCCAAATCAACATGTTCGTGAATGAATTTTTAATATTATTTTTTAATGCAGTAGAAAAAACACTTAATAACAATTTTATAGATTTTATCGAAAATTGCGTTGGCCCAAATGACCAAGAATGTTGAAAAGTAAAAAGAAATACGTCATTAACGTAATTGCAATTTTGACAGTTAATTAGTTGTTGAAAAAAAAAATCAGTCTTCTCTAAAGATAAACATGAAACTACGATAATAATATTCGCTGTGTGCGCATTCATACCAATCTCATATCTAAGGATGTATGTCCGTGTATGTGTAAGCGAAAAATCCAACGTGATGTTCTCTCCAGCTAAAAAGGTGGGGCTGATAGTATGCCCGTGCATAGCAATACATCCGTATATATTGGATCCGTGAGTGACTGCACATAGCAAATACATACATTCAGAATAGGGACTTTTCACAATTTTTTTTTTGCCACGTTTTTTAAGTATATTGTTGCAATATTATTCAGCAATGCTGTGAGAATAGTACATAGGCAATGTTTTGAACGAACATTACAAGATTACTGCAACATTTCAACATTATTGATAGAATTCCAAATTTTTTGACGGTATTGCCATATTTCAATAATCCCTTTGTATTACAAAAATATCTCGCCGCCGTCGTCACCGCTGTCGAGTAGGACAATCGAGTAAAATTCACAAAACTCCGAAGGAAAAATTTACAATTATCGTAAGACATGGGGAGTTTAACACGCGAAGCAAGCAGGGGGCGTAGTCCCCCTATTATTTTTAAAATAATTCGTTGCTATGTCGTTAACCTGTCTATTTGGCCTGGAATGTCCCGTATTGAACGGCGCCTGAACACGGCACACGACGACTCCGGAGATTCACGCGTGCGCCCTTCTTGGCCACCTCCGATTCTCTCCGACTCCCACTGGTATACGCGACCGAACGTCGCGGTTATACACACAGATATACATACGTATAGATTCCAACCCCTCTATAGGGAAATATCCATAATGCGCATTTGCAATTTCAATGCCTCGCCAACTTGAGGGTGCAAGTTCAGTGTGAGATTGAGAGAGACAGGAAATGGTGGTGTGGAGGCTCTTCCCGTGAGCCTCTGCAACCCCCTGCAACCATCCAACGTACAGAATCACCACTACCACCACCACCGCGAAGACGATGTAGTGAAACTCTGTACACCGCGTTCACCATAGAATAGCGACGCGAAGCTACGAAGAGCCAGCCAGCCAGCCAGCCAGTCTCCTGACACCCCTTGCGTCGTATTTCTCACACCAATCCTCAACATCACACCCATTCTCCGAATGATGCTTTCTATGTCTATCTGTCTTTCTCGGTCCTATCCGCCCCGAGCATCCCCGGGCAGACCCTTACTTCCAATATCCCATACGCAACCCTTATTCCTATTCCTGTATACCTCCCCTTCTTCAATTCCTTCCCTTCTCTCCTTCTCTTTCGGTCTCACGCGTTTCTGACGTTCTTGTCTACTTTAGCACACTTCCACGTAACGTCTGTTATTCTCCTGCCAGAATTTCTTCAAGCCCTGTATACCTCCATCACTCCGTTTCATTTCGTTTCCCTCACAGACGGAAGATCAAATAGATTCCTACCGAGTATGGTACTCCTTTATTTTTTTTTTTTTTTAGATGTAGAATTTGTGTGACTCTCACCAAGAGACAGCTCATTCATGTCTCTTTTCTTTACTTTCAGGGGCCTTGGTTTATCGCACATTGAAGCAAGAGACAGTCACGCAAAACGTAAGTAACCGAAAATATTTTATTCGTACGGTAATTGAAATGATTTATGGATAGTATTTACAAGGAAAACTGTACGATTGATCGCGACCGATAAAACCTCTGATTATAAAAAATATTTCCATTTTGCTTTTTTATAGAGGAAGATTTTTTTTTTATGAAAAATATATTTTTCGAAATTTTTATGTCGACATTTTGAGAATGTTGGGAAACATCTACACTGAGAAAAAAAATACAGTTGAATCAACAAAATCTGCGGTTGAATACATTCAAGTAAATCTTCAGTTGTGACAACAAAATCATTCTTGCCTCAATTATAACGTAGTCAGTTGAGTCTAATAATTATTTGACACAACTGATAATTAGTTTTATCAACTAAAGATTTATTTTAACGTATTCAACCGCAGATTTTGTTGGTTCAACTGTATGTTTTTCTCAATGTAAATAAAAAATCATATTTAGAAAAGATGTATAAATTGAAAAAATGGTGTACATTGCGTATACTATTTTTTGTAAAAAAATATTTGTTCGCTCTTAAAATTGTAAAGATACTGGTGCAAACAGTTCTACACAAAGATTGGACACGTGAGCGTTGTATTTAGCGAAAATCGATTAATTGATTATAACTGGTAATTATTCATTTACACATTATATAAATTATTCATTATTTAATTTAATGTATAATTATTAATAAACATTAATCTATATATTTATGATTGCTGATACTTGTGAATCATAAAAGGTTTACATAGATGGCCTTGTGAAAAATAGATCATAATGAGGAAGCAATGCACAAGTTTCTACTTTGCATCCATTTTTTTTTATTCAGGCATTATTTTTCTTTCATTAATGTTAAATTATTTTCCATCTTTAGTTCGATTTACATAAACTTCGATTCTAACCAACGAGAAGTATTAAGTTCTCTTTAAATTTAATTCACTACTTTATAAACCATTTCATTACATTGACAATTTTCTACAAATTGTTCAAACTTTTTCATCAGATTTCTGTACATACATATTTACAATGTCTCGTGTTAATTTTATGTATCATTTCTTCCACCGCGGAATGAACCAACGATCAGAAAAAAAACGGATTATTCCGTTCTCGTCCCTCTATCTTTCTGTCGAGATTTCATTGCAGGAGTTTGCGCTATTCCACCTCTTCAAGATTGTCTACCCGGGGAAAACGGTTTTTTCTTTTTCTTTTTGTGATCTTTTTTTCTCTTCCCCAGAGCTTTTCAGAGGTTCCCCGAAGCGAAGGGATATCGGTACAGCGAGTCGAGAAGACGTGGTGTGTTCCTACGGGAAGGGGCTATACGTGTGAGATGAGACTCGACGAGAATACGAATGAGCTGAGAAATCAACGAATCGCTTGGCCGGCAAGGAACAAGCGAGATCGCAGGCCGGGTTCTTGACGGGGTTGCGAGCAGTGCAGCAGTATATACCAATGGGGCGAAAACGAACGAGCGGTTAATTATGAAACGAATGGGGGGAGGGGGGAGAGTTTGTGGCGGACTGGCGGTGCTGAGGGTGCGGAAAGGTGGTGGTGTTCCTGCGGTTTCAGTTTGACTTTTTGAGGTATTACCCGGGGAGATCCAGCATCAGTATAAAGCATTGGTAGATGACGGCGTTGGGAACAAAATTATAGAAAAAAGGGTGGCGGGGGGAATGAGCGAAGGGAATCCAAGCCACTCGAGGGTGAGTGAAATCCGAGCAGACGAGAACGTAGGGCGCGCTCCGCGTGCATGCTTCAACGGCGCTTGGTTATCATTTCATTATTTCCGTTAATTCAATATCTACCGTTGGTATCTGGGGATGAGGGCAAACGGGCGAACTACATCACCCTGTGAACATAGAACTCTAAGCGCTGCTCTCTTTCCACCCGCGGGATCTATAACAGCAGGTGGAAAGAGAAAAAGAAATGATAAAAAAAAAAGAACGAACCAAGGGTATCGAGGGACATTGCTGGGTGTGGCGGATGCTGTTCTCCGCTCTGACTCTGGTGGCTAGATCGAGATCTGACTTGTTAATTTTTACCCAGCACCGCGCATAAATTAAAATCACTGCGCCTGGTGAGAAGGTTCTCTTAATTGATTCGCGAGCGTGTATATATACTCTCCTTCCATCCCTATCTTTTATACGGAGAAAAAAGCTCTCTCGCTGAATTCCATTGCTGAAGTGTTGGAATAAAACGAGATAATAGAAACGTCCTTGGATGAAATTTTGACGTTTCGTCGGATTTATTTTATTTTTTTACTTTTTTATTGTTTAATATTTGTACTTCTGACGGGTTTGTAGGAGCTACAGAGCTGCGTTCTAAAAGAATCCCATATTCCGTCATAAATTATAGTCCAGTATTTTATTTAACTTTCATTTTTCAATTGCACGGATAATTTAATTTATACTAGCCAGACCGGACGCGCTGCCGCGCGTCTCCATTTTCCTATGGGCGCTGCAGAGCACTTTTAACTAAACGGACCCGGGCGCTGCAGCGCCCGAGTCACACCTTCTGTCAGTTTTGACATTTGACAAAAACAAAAAGATTCAATGTATGAACTTGGCCACGGTCCCGGTGTCTGACTACGACCAATCATAGCACGAATAAAACGGCTTCACATGAACATAGCTGACTGCCACCAACTTTTTAAAAGGGGACACCCGTGGACACCCGTGGATTTTATTGCAAGACAAGTTAATGAATAAATGAAATAATATAGGTTACGTCCTCCTTGCATCGTTATTCGGTACATATTTTTGTTGAAAATGTAGATAAACACAAATAAGAAGTCATCGAATAAAACATACCACTTGAAGCTTAGCCCTCTGTAGGTTAGTTTGATAAAATAAATGATATTGGGAGGGAGAGTTATATTTTCAGAAAAAAAATGCTCTACATATTGATTATCTGGATAGTTGATAGTGTCTGTGGTTCAATAATGATAGCCTATTATTTACGAAGACATTTTTCCGAGTAAACAATAGTTTGTAATTCTTTTACGATTGACGCTATGGAATATCTGGACGATGCATTTATAGTGTTTTTCAAGAAATTAAATAAGCATTACATTCGGTAATAAATTAGAGTCGGTACTTGAAAATAAATGTTAAATAGTTCATGTTTTTTCAAATCCACACCTGTTAATATTTTCCTGGATTGAAGACATGTTGTAACATAAATCATCCTCCGTCCGTGATATAAAAATGCATTACACATAAATTTCCAAACAATAGTTTAATTTTATTACAGTTTCAGTACATTGAGACGAAAATAGGTTATTAATCAATTATTTTAATAATTAATATTTCAAAAATTAATAAACCATGGAAAAGTATACTTTTTAAAAATGAAATGGTTTCTATTATTTTTGTTTAATGCATGTGATTTTTTTATAAGAATTTTCTTGCAATTGCAATATTTTCGCTTTTAAGAATCTTTTAAGGCAATCTGTATAAAACTGTTTATTCAATGATTTTGGAACTTCTTCTTTTTTGTCTACTTTTGTGGAACCTATTCATCAAAATATATTTAAAAATACGATTTTTCAACTAATCTTAAAAAAAAGTTTTCTCTTAAAACAATTTTTCACAAATTTCAATTGTATCAAACAATACAATGTTAATATACAATACTTTATAGAAATGATTTTAGTACAGATTTGACTTCGGTGTGAAGTGTTACAATATCTTTAGAAATAAATAATCCCGTGTATAAACAAAAGGATCCGTATTTTAAATTGGGGTAAGATGCTTGTGCTCAGAAGCAGGCTATTCCAGAATGCGGGCTGGGATAGCCTTGCGAGTTCTTCACCAGGCACGTCGAGAATACCTCTTGAAACTGAAGAGCCTGCAGACCGCCGCGAGAGACATCGGACCAAGCCTAATTAGCTGCCAAATACCAGAGGCTATACGGCTTCCCCACCTTCGCAGAATGAGGGACAAAGAGCTAAGAGAAGAAGTGGATCGAAGAAACTGGATAAAAGAACTAAGCGAAACAGCGGACAAAAAAATGAAGGTGCACACCGATGTCATGGCACTGCTGCTGGTGCTGGACGTGAAAATAAAAACTTTTGCAACTCTCGCCGTTAGAACTGAGCGTACCTCTCCCCGCCCCCTACACCCAACTCTATCTTCTGGTGCGCTCCAGAGCAAGACTTCCCTTGGCTCCTCTTCCTTCCTTTCCACGTCTCTTGCCTCTCTCTCTCTCTTCTTTCACGACCTTACAGTTTCGAACTGTCTCGGGAGATAACGAAGTTGGGAATAAAATTCCTTTGCAACTATCCCGTTTTGTCGCAAACCTCGACCACACACTTTCTCCGAACAAAAGAAAGATAGTAACTCCAAGAAAGGGATAATTTGAGAAGTGAAAAGATTTTTTCTATATTTCGCTCTTTAAGTTAAGATACAGAGTATTCAAGGTTGTCAAGGTTGATACTTAGAGAAGGTACCCGAAATGTTGAAGAAGATTTTGACCGCTGTAGAATAATGATGTATATAATAATCAAGGTAGATGACGTATGAAGGGTGGCTGTTTGCAAAGTCGTAGAAACCGCTTTTATCCCTTGCTATCTCAAAAATTATGCAGGAAAACATCACTGTGGCTTGCCAAGTTAGAAACAAAACAACATACTCCCTATACGGTAGAAATATTTTCTGAACGTACTATTTTTTTTTGCACAACTTAGCGATTGAGATAAGCTGTGCTTAATTTTTTTTTTAAATTTTGTCTGCATCCCAGTCAGAATATCAGACAGGATCTTTGAGAATTTTTTCAGATTTTTTAATTCTGGCTATCAATATGTTGCTTTAAAATAATCATAATTATATTAAATGTTTTTAAAAAAATCTAATAAAAACTCTGGTTGCCTCTCAGAGTTGGAGCAGTAACATAAAAATAACATGCATCAAATCCGAGAGGTTGACCGAGGTCGAATTGGTACGGAATATCTTATAAATATAATATACGTTATAAATTTACTTAAAACAAGGGTACAATGTAAAACTTAGCACATTATTTCCTCATTTAAATTTCTTTTTTACAAAGCTCCCTCTATTCGAAAGCACTGTAGCAGATTGTACTTTGCATCCATGTTTTACATTGGTACCTAAAACCAACCAAAAAGAAATTCAACATTGGCACGATCACACTTACGCGAAAATTCTTTGATTGCAAGAAACAACGTGTTACAGTGTCTTTGCTGCTATATTGCTCCAGCTCACTATTTATTCGCTCAATAGTTCTGATGTCTGTGACGTGAAAATTATAGTGCAGTCGCAGACAGTGGAGAAAATTGTCGAGTGTCTGTATATATAACATAGAGAGGAAAGAGGAGATGGCAGGGTAAACGTGAGCCATGGGAGTCAGGGGTTGATGGTGTGGTAGTGCAGCAGAGTATAAGTGGTAGACGTTCTGGCAGTGCAGTCTACGAAGGACTGTCGGGAGTTGTATACCGACTGCGGGCTCGCGAGAGGTCTAAGGGGTTCGCGTTGGGTGGATCGAGGGTCGCGAGAGAACTGGCAGCGAGTCGCAAGCGCGGGCGTGCAGGGGGTGTAAGTGCTGTTCCATGTACACTTCACCCCGTGCATTTCAGCCCCTTTGCCCGCGCGATGAGTCGCTTTCCCCCAGCGACTCACACCGTCTCTCTCCGGTCCGTTCGGGGCATACTGCTGGGGTAGGGGGTTCGGGGGTAAAACAAGCCCACGCACCCTATATACCACTGTGCACATCGCGCAGACTATACAAGAGATGGTACACGAGAATGCGCGTGTACGTTGAGCGCGTACATTGGTACAGTCTGTTTGCCAAAAGAGTCTGTCTCGGGATGTGTTGGAGAAGCGCGGGGTTGTCGAGACACAGGGAGAAACAGGACGATAATAATAATGATGATAGTTCGTGTACTCCCAAATCGATCGTTTGACGAAGGAAGCAAAACATGACAGAAAAAAAAGGAGCGAAGCGATTTCTCGCTACGAGATTTGAACGGGCTGGATGAAGGGTGGATAAATCAGTGTTTGAACAACTCGATGTTACATTTTTTTACTGTTGTAGGTAGTTTCTGAAATATTTACCGTTGTACGTTAAGTCAATTTATAACAGAATAGTGTTATGAGAATATAACAATGATGATTCTTATGAGATGTTAATATATTATTTATATCACTTGATGTGAGAAACGCGGTTGCACGCACGCTTCGCGTGCGTCAAACCCCGTTTTCGCACCTTGTCAAATAACATTTTGTACGATAAACTCGCCTTCGGCTCGTACTGCAATCTCACACTCGTGAGAAAAAGTTCTCCCGCACTCGTATTGTAATGTACTATTTTTTATAACAAATATATTGAGGTGTTTATTCATGACGTAAATTGTTAATTCTTCGGTTCGAGTTAGTTTCAAGTTAGTTTCATATGCGACTATGTGTCTAATTACATCAACTTCCGTATTCTTTGAATATTTATGGTAACTATTAACTAGTAACTCCAGCTATACAGCTTGATTTCGATGATTTTTATAATTACATTGGCATTTCCATCTATTAAATAGATGCCATAACTATCAACTAGTTACTATGCACTCAGAGAAATCGTTGTGGTCCTAACAACTCAATGTGCTGACATCTACTAGTTATTATTCCACGTGACAATTTTTAGCTCCTTCATTTTTTGCAACCATTAGATAGCTATGCCAATTACTAAATAGTAATGGTAATTATCGAGGTCGAAGTCGAATTTTTTATAACATACTATTTATAGTTGCAAATATTAGATTTTTCTCTCAGCTACCCTATAAGGAAGTTTAATTAAGTAATCAGCAAATGTGACGATAAGCAGTTTCAATTCTTCAGCATCCGGCACCATAATAATAATTCAATATGAATCAATAAGCAACATGAATCCGATGATTCCCCCGTGACGCGGGATTTTCACAGCACTGGATTATTGCAGGTAACGGGAATCTCGTATGCGCTATCTCTGTTGAGGCGGTGATTTTCGTTCGGATGATGTGTATATTTCGCGAAGGGAGTGAAAGAGACAGAGAGAGAAACTGATGTGCAGGATGTGTATATGGGTGGGCATGAATGTTTCATCGATTCGTTTGCCGACAAGGAGTGATTCCCGGGCAAAGTCCGTGCGCCGCGCCACTGATGGAGGGTTGACGGTGATGACATGATTTATTCATGTCCACCGAAATCGATCGTCCGGCAAAACCGGTATGCCCTGTCCTCGCTACAGCACAACATAGCAGATAGCAGCACTTAATGGCCCCGTATGCTTGCCGCGGGAATATGATGATGATGGTGTAATGGTGTTGTACGTCACGGCACTCTCCTCGTGCTCTACGTAACTCGAGCCCTCCCATGCAGCCTGGCCTCGTCGCTCCGCTTCAAACCGACACCTGTGACCCGAATCATTAAATCTGTATTTACGTTTTTTTTTTCGTCCCTCTGAATGCAATTCTCTTGAGTCCTTAAATTGTTACAGGTGGCTGACAAATACTAATGGCCGTTTGAGAACTAGCAAAGTTTATTTATAATGAGCACTTATCGTCATATTTTTTAAGTAAAATATCACTGTAATTTCCTTTAATATATTCCTCACAGATATAGTACACGAAATACGACACCTGCATTTTCGTTCTTTTTTTAACCCAACTTCTTCGGCAGTAGAAACAGATAAATGACTGATTGTCCTGAATAGCGCCAGCTAACTACAAAACAAAAATGTAAAGATTAGGTAGCTGTTAGGAATCACATTAAAAAATTACGTTCTTTTAGCCCGATGCCTCCAAACAAATTCTTTAGAACAAAAAAAAAATCAAAACCAAAAAGTGTCATATCTCCCCTACAATGGTACATAAGTATACACAGTAAATATTTTTTGTATAAAATCGGAGTGCCAGTTTTCAAAGTAATTTTTTTGGGTTCTATGGATTTTTTTATTTGATTTGAAAAACAACAGAAGGATATTGCACACTTGGCGAGTTAACAAATAGTTCTTGTAAAATTAAAAGCTACAAAAGAAATGTGTTAGAACTGTTAAATTCATTGTTTTTGTAAAACCAAAAATTGACAAAAAAATATGTAGTTTCTGGTGCGTAGCTAGGCCAACGCACGATGCAGGTTGAACGGTTTTTTGTGTTAATTATCAAAGATTAATTAAATCCGAATCGATGCAATATATAAATAGATATCGGCAATTGGCTAAAACGTTCTTGCACTGATGATCTTCCATTCATTGCCACTCTACGTATTACAAAGAATTAGAAGAAGAAAAAGAGGAGGCAAAATTCAATGGAAAAGGCTGAACGCTGTAAATGGAGTGTACGAGGTGAAAAATCGAGTAAGATCAGAATGGGATAATAGGGATCAAGTAATTTATTCCTTCAAGGCTACATAGATAGATAGATGAAGGCAAAGCTTCGCGTAACTCGATCCAGACAAGCGGTTATAAGGCGATCGAGGGTCTACTCGAAGCTGCTGCTCGAGTGGTTGATGTGTGTGGTGCCATTGCCCGGTTAGTAAGTAGTCACTGGTCTATATAGGATTGGGGTTCGGAAATTAGATGGCCCCGATAACTCGAAGCGATCCTCCAAGCCGCACTGACAAATGCCAGTGGCCTCGAATCTCTCGATTTTCTGTCTCTCTCGTATCTTACAATCACTCTTCCGAATTGAGCAGCAGCAGAAGTTAGAGCTAGTAGAAGTCTCCCCCCCACGCCGAGTTGCCCTGTGGAAGCGAACTCTTGAATGGCTGAACGAGACCAGTGGAGAAGGATGCGAGGGTGAACAGTGGATAGGCGATGCTTCAAAGTACAGCATAGAAAGGGAAGGAAGAGGAGAGAATCCAAGCTATGAAAGGGACGGGGTGAGGTTTTAGGAGCTATAGTATCAACTATATACGGATGGCTATAGGGCTTGAGGTCACCGAGGTGAGTTGCTGGTTGGCCCTGATGCAGACAGCGTTGCTTCTCCACCCGCGCGTGAATCCGATGGCGCGCGAGAGAGCTTTGGTGATATGTGATCGCGGTTCCAGGACCGAAACTCTAATTAATACCTCGCTGGTTCGTTTGAGCCGGTGACATACGATCCGGTTGGCCTACTAGTGTAGCAACGGCACAGAAGCACACCTAGATCCAGGGGCATAGAGAAGCCGGACAGTGGGGGCCGCTGAATTACGCCGGAACTACATAGCACCCACAAGCTCGCACATTGACGTTACGTGTGCGCTTGTGTGCTTGTGCGCTCAACGGTGAGCCCGCGTCCGATCCACGGAGGTCGTACCCTGCGTCGTTCTACGGGTCATACCACCGGCCATTCGTTATCGTACCACGAAGTTTCTCACCTACAGTACTGTATATGTACGTGAACTTGTGTCGATCCTTCTCGACGGCTCTTGTAGTCGTCGTGGTGGCTGCAAGTCAACGGCAAAGCTTTCAATCAGAATTCAATGCGTCCTTCTGAATGCTGCGGCAACAAATCCACGGCTAATTCGGAAGATGCTTATAGTGTTGGTTGTAGAGTTGACTTGGAGAAACGCTAAAGGGCATTCTCTGCCGTGCAGTCCATTTATCAACAGTTCTTACCTCTCTCAGCTCTTTTGATGCATGCTTGACGAAACTTCTAACCCTTGCCCTAATAAATAAGTTTACGCAAAAGGTTTGGGAATGCAACACTTTTTTCCAAATTTTCAATTATAATATTTAGATTAAAAAAAAAGTTAATTCAAGCCTTGGTTGTTGGCGTAATTATGTTTTTTATTTCCAGAAATAAAAATCTTTATGGACAAGTCAACAACACATATGGTAAAGGGAGGCGAGTTGAAACATCATATAGCAAAGGCCGATTCTCTTTACGGCAATTTTTCACCTCCTTTTAACATCGCATAATCGTGGTTGCACACTTTGCTCCATCGGAATGCAGCGTTACCTTTTACCCCGGTTAACAAATGACTTTTGTATGTATATATGTATATGTATTTAACGCTGGTAATATCCAACAGATCGCATACAGAATTCTTGCGCCACGTACAGTAAATATTGTTTAATTGCGAGATGTATATGTAGTAGTACAATGTAAAAGGTAAATCGTAAATTAGAGCTAAATGGATTAGCCTTAGTGAGTAGTATATATATATATATATGTACAATGTGCCGGTATATATTATGTATAACCCAATGCAGGTATGTAACAAGTAGGTAGGTGAAGTACATTCTTCTTCTTCTTCGTACCCCCTTCCTTCCTTCCCCTTGTTCTGCAAAGGCTCGCTACACAATTCTGGCAATCTCTTATTTTCGTCTCACTCCAGTTTCCTCTGTGTTCCCAGCACGCGTACTTCTGCAGCTGTTCTCTTATCCATTCTCATTCTTTTCCATTTTTTCTTCTCTCCCCCTGTTCCTTTTTCTTTCTCTCTGACTCCGCTGAAGCTGACGTAAAAAGAGGAAGCAAGAGAGAAACTAACTCCCCGGCACGTAATTCGAATTCGTTCGATACGCGAAAAGGTGGGGAGAGGGGGCAGAGCACAAGTCCGGATCCCAAGGAACGCTAGAAAACTCCCGGCGCCAACTCAAGACCGCCGAATACGACTCACAGACGAGGACGATTCCCTTGGCCCTTTTATATTCCCAGACACAATCGTGAATTCAGACTGCACACGACCATCACTACCACCTCTTGTAGGAACGCCCAACTTCTGCTCTAACGAACTGACTATATCTTCCTCTTACCTCTCTCTATCTTTTCACACATCTATCCTGCAGGATCAATTTATAATAAAAGCATAGAGCAAATTCACGTAGCAGTCAAGAATATGACTAGATACATTTATTGGAAATTCTTATGTTGAAAGACATCGTTTCGGTCTGAAATATATCAGGGTAGTTCAGCTGGATTTGTATTGATGGTAGGCAGTGTTATCTCACGATCATCTCCCAGTATCCCATTTTACGGTTGAACTATATTTCACGTATAAAATAGTAAGAGCGAGCGAGGGTGTAATCTGGCCGTCTAATCATAAAAGCAATATATTTTAGGGAATAACTATATATGCAATAAAACCAAGTTTGTGCACAGAAAAATGTAATTATGTAAAAGTAAAGCGAGTCGTTGATATTATACATACTGGCCGGTGTCCACTTTTTCTTACGCAACTTCCGAATATATTGTTGTTATTTCACGTATTGTCACTTCCACCTATGTAAAAAAAAATTGAAAGTACAATTAGTGAATATACCAAAAAAATTGTTATACATGGTATGTTTTGTATGGTAGGAATAGATAATAATACTCGTGGATAGAACGATTTTTTCTATCCCTCGAGATATCACGTCCGATGTTACTGTTCTCCTGCGTCAACTTCTTACCTCTCTCATCTCCAGTTCTAACTTACCTCGTACGTTTGTCCTATACCCTGCAGGGCGCGTAACAAGCTCTCTGTTCCCCCTTTAGCTTCTTACCACTTTCTTTTAGACGCGCACATTTGCCATCGGCGGCTTCTCATACCTTGACTCTATATACGTTGTGTACGAGAATACCTTGGGTAGTAGACGTCTACGGAATGGCAGACGAATATGGTCTCGTCGCGTGACCGGCGTCTCGACATCCAACGCTGACGCCAACGACGACAGGGTTGACGAGGACGACGTCCCGGTGCACGGGTAGGAGGACAGCGCCCTCGAAAGTCTTTGCACACCGATCACTCACTTTTCACCCGTCAGCTCCTTCTTTCTCAAACTCTCTTTCTTCCTCGTTCCATACTTTCTCATACTATCACGTTGCCTCGATGTTTACGACACAAATTTATTCACTGTCGGTCTACCAACGATTCATTAATTAAGTAATGTCGCCCCAAGCTCCGAGGTCCTGAAATAACCACGCTCGACTTCTTGAACGGGCAAAATGTTCAATCGGGTCTTACCCTTCAATGACATAATTCAGTAAATGAAATTAGACTACTGCTGTATAGTTATTGTTAGCCATGATCCTTATTGTATGAACTTATCCATTAAATACTGAATTTTCGATTACAATTATTTGACATACAGCAGAATATAAATTGTTGCTAATGTTTTCTACTATTTTTTAAATATTATCTATTATACCTAGATTACTAGCAATGTGTATGATTTATCTGTCTATGTTATAAAAGTATCTCGTCGCCGCCGTGTAGGACAAGTGAGCTGGTCGGGGTCAAGTGTTATACCAACATCTGGATTTTTCTAAGTCCCCATGACACCTCCCTCCGAGGGTCTGATTTTCTTAAGTCTCTCGTGAGACCTGCATCTAAAGAACAGGCCAAATTTATAAAACTCAGTTTCCTCGTGCCCACGGCGAATCCGGTACAGTATAGCTAAGTCGACTGTGGACGCATCAGAAGTTAGGTTAGCTTAGCGAAGTGTGGATAGGGAGTAATAGGAGGAAGGGTAGGAAGGGTCGCAGAAACCCGAGAGAAAAAATAAATTCTAAAAAAAAAAATCTAGTACTGAGAAATGTCAGTCGCTTTATTCTCCATAAGTAACAAGAATATGACTATGCTCTACCATACTAACGCATTACCCCCACTCTGCATTCTATAGCCCCATTCCAATACGGCTTCGGCCATTGCGACTCAAAAAGGGTTATTATCTACCAGTGATTTATACGATTTTCCTATTCGGATTTCCGAAAACTAACAATAACAAGTGATATGCCTGTCATGTCGATGACTATCCCTACTATCCTCCTCCAGTTGATTTATGCGAAAGGTGTTTATGTATTAGGTCATTATCAGTTACGGTCTGACTATACCTACACAGTTGCGTATGTGTGTGTGTGTGTCTGTCTGCGTTTCTACGCTGTCCAACGATAGAGCCATATACACTCCTTCTCCCGACAAGTGTACATAGTAAACGTGCATTCCGTATACCTCGGAAGTGCCACGTAGAGATCGGAATCTTTCGGTTACTCGAGGCAAGAGCACCGCCGGTATACATAACCAGGCTTCCTTCCCCTCTCGGTCCTCGTCGACCGGCAGCTCGTCGCGTCGCCGCCAACCTGCCTGATGTCCTTTCCTAGGTGCACAGTAGCTAGAGCATTATTAATTAAAATCATGCCGGCAACGTCTTTGCCCCGTCGACTCTCCTCAACAGCAACAGCAGCAGCCTCACCAGCAGCTCGCCAGCTTACGTAATACTTACGGAACCCAGGGCCTCGTTCCACTCACCACCACTACCTCTTCCTTTTCCTATCCTTAGCTCCTACCTCATTCCTATACATACCTCACCCTCATACCCTTGCCACGTCGACCGATTACGTGCGCGGTATTGATTAAACGCAACACTTGCGGGGCGGGTGTTGCTGCTGGTGGTGGCGAGGTGGCTGTGCTGCTATGGTTCTGCTCAAACGTGTGCGGGCCCCAGGGGGTTGGTTAGCGAGTTGGTACGCTCTCTCTGTCTCTCTCTACCTCTCTCACACTCTTCCTACACCACGCTCACTCTTGGAGTTGCTGTGCTTGCAGTAGTGTATGTACAGTTAAGAGTGTATGTGTGTTTGTACGGAGGGAGAAAACCGAGTTGCGCCGCTGTTGATGATGGGGGTGGTGGCGGCGCGCAGCTTTCGTGGAGAGGGTCGTGCCGACAATTAATATTATTTATCGACGTCTTAATCGGGTGGCCACATCTGACTAGCGTCTCCGCACCGGGGGTACGCGTTGCTGCTGCCGCTTTACTAGTTCCTAACTGCGAGCTGCTGTTACCGTTCTCGGCTTACCAGCAGACTGCTATAGCAGAGTATACTTACAGCCCTGAGGGTTCGAAGGGATCTGTAAAGAGAAGGGAGAGGCGTTTCCCTACTCCTCCTTCGTGAATATGAGACTCCGGCGCTACACTCGCTGCAGATTGTGGAATACATACATCTATGTACGCAAGATCTCTTGTGGGATATCTTGTGTCACGTGTATGAATGTATGTATATATGTATGTATGTATAGATCTCGTCGGCGAGTGAGATGGAAAAGCCGATACTCGGCTTCTTGCCGAGTACCAACTAAAGAAAAACCGAATTGATTTATCGAGATTATTTATCGCGTTGATCACTGTGGTTTCGAAACGCGAGAGTCTCGAACAGCAAGAAGCTGCTGTGGTTCCTCACACCACTTATCGGTTATGATTCCTTATCCGGCTTTTTCTTCAGTTTACGCTCTGTCTTTTACCCTTTTTCCGATTTTCTGGATACCGTGCGACACTCGATTGCTACGATCCTGAGCGATTCCAACATTCGCGTATAAAACCTTGTTATATTTGTAGGTATCCATTTATATTATGTCGAACTTAATTGATTACCTCTGGCGCCAACAAATGGTCGTACAAGCATCAGTAAATCTTGACAGTTATTGCCTGATATACAAATCTATAGACAAGCTTTATCGTTTTTTTGAATTACGGTGTATATAGCCGTAACGATATTTTGTTTGTTATTTCCACGAATATGTAAATCATATAAAATTTGTATAATATTATGGCTAGCAAGCTTTACGTACTTGCTACATCTGTTTTGCCTACATTTATGAATCGGTCGAATACTGGAGTATAGTAAAATAGAAATTCATATGGGTGGCTTAAGTTCTTTCTATGTCTTACATTCGCATTACGTCGAATTGAAAGTTATAACGTATATGACTTTTGATCATAAGCACGTACTTGATTATTAGATTTGGGACTATGGAAGCAAGAGTCGAGCGCTTATCATAGTAGAGGATTTGAACGGTCTGAAGTTGACCATGAAAAGGCGTTTAGTAATAAAGTGACTATGAAAGCCAGTTAAGCCGTATAAAGTTGGTTATGATAGGCGGTTGACCGCTCCTAAGTTGGTTGTGCTGAGACAAGCAAACGAACAACTTTCTCAGGTGTACATGTACATTATTGTCAAGCTGTTAAATCTTGTATTGAGACATAACCATAAGCCATAAGTATTTGTTTAAAATTCTTTTCCATTCGAGTGTTTGTCATCTCTGCATTGACCGAGTAGAAGTCACTCATAGATATATTCTACTGATCTCACTTTCCTGACGATAACTCAGTCTTGGTCAAACTGTGTTTTGCGAAACAGTAATATGCTGGATCGAATACACAAGTTCTTTTACATAATACTTGTACAAAATAAAATAGCACGTAAGTATCAAGAACAAATTTCATACTCCGTTAACGCAATAACTCACCTAATGAATTGCTACTCAGTTGTAAATCAGTCTGGAAGAAACTTAATCTTCACTTTCCGTATAATGGCTAAAAGTACGTTGCGGAAACAGTTTTTCCGCTTCCGTTTATTGCCACAGGTTACTTCACACCTACGAGGAGATAAAACAATACAAAAACTATGTAAACGAAAAGAAGAAAATATGATGTGTTGTATACTTATAACGAAGCCAGCGGCATCGAACCCTGCCCCCGTGCATAGTTAGTTTACCTTCGCCTAGTTTTTTCTTTCATCTTTTATTTGCCTCTCGACGTCGTTCGCTTGCTCACAGACCACGATTGAAGGGGACATGTTTTAACGACCTCTGCTTCACAAAGCGTGCTTTCACCTCTCGCGCGATTTTAAGAAGAAAATATTTTGAGAAAGTGAGAAAAAAATGGTCCACGTACGTTCTTTCGTGACTCGAGAGCCGTAGAGCGTATAGAGAAAGGGATGAAGAGAGGGCGAAGGCGACCTGTCGCAAAATAAAATTCCAGACCACGAGGATTCGTGTGGTTGCGGTGTACAGGGAACTCATAATGCGACCTCGTTGAGCGGAGGATAGCGTGTTTGCGAACGGACAGGGCGCTTTTCACTCCCCGCCAGACTGTGTGTGTATATGCATACGAGTCAGAAAGCAGAGGTTACCACTGCGAACTGCTGGTGTAGCTCGTGGTCAGTGCAGCACAGCGAAAGCCAACAGGAACCGTGCGCTATACACCGCAGCTCGCCACCGCATGGCATCCGTGTACGCTATCATGAGCCCTACACGAGTATGCGACACGCCACACTTCGTATTATGAGCTTGTAACGAGAGGGGCGAGTATGCACTGGTGCACATGGATATGCTATATATTTATTGGCCTATCGTTAGTGATTGGCCACTTTGTACTACAACGGCGTATGCGCCACATTGGATAGAGAAAGGTAGAGAGAGCGAGGGAAAAATACGCCACTAACCCGAGGGTCAAAGGCCAATCATTGAATAGTGCATTGTGTCTATGCGATCCAAGCTCGAGTACTGATTGAGGTGCACTCGATTCTAAACGTAATACCTGGACGCAGAAGGCAGGTTGAGTCCCACAGCCTAAACATTTATACCGCTCTCAGCCTAACGTGTAAATGTACGCGTGGAACACGTGCAAACGTCAAGTGAATGCTGGACAGACCGGGCGCAATGACGAGGGTGGATTATGTTGAGGCATGCGACAATTTGCAAGACTATCTTGTACTAAACGTAAATTCACGTCTTGAGAATTCCTTGCACATGCGTTTTTATGGTAACAAATAAGGTTTTATGGATTCATAGATCAATTGTCTTAACGAACCGCTGAATAAAATTACTTTTGCGATGGCAGATCCAAGTGATTGAAATTACAGGTGATATTTTTCTACATATTTGACTTAGTTGTCGGTATTAGTTGAGCAATTTTTATCGGGTTTACATTTGTAGAAACTCTGCAATGAATTCTACAAACCGTAAAGAAGGTATCGTGCCGTCCCAGCGCAGTAAATTTGGTCCACCAGTACAAACAGAATACTAAAAAGAGTGAAAAAATATTTGTACCACAGAATTGGTCGGTATATAGTTCTACCATTAACTTCTCTATCAAAAATCAACTCTACCACATTATAACATTATTATATTATAACGCTACCACGAGATAACTCTCTATTTTTTGTATCATTAGTAATGCTACATAATTGTTTTGTAGAAGAGTTGCGTAATTCTGATAACTACAAAAAATGTTAATTATCTTGTTGCGCCAAATGAAGCTTAAGATGCAATATAATTTTACGTGTGCAAATGCGATTTAGAATTATAATTCTAAATCAAGGAAATGTCTATCACGTCAATAAGTGCTCGTTGTGAACACCATACAGAGGATCAGTAGTCACAGACAAAAATACCCGCCTGTACTGGAATAACCAAACGAAATCGGTTCCCCGATCCCTGAGGAAAGTTAAAACGCGAGACTCGATACTTTATAATGGAAAGAGGGATGGCCGGGAGAATGAAGCTGCTTGGGGCCTGCAACGGCTGCAGCGTCAGAAGCACGAAGTCGAAGAGTCTGGGAAACTTGGAGCTCACGTAAACAGTGACTAAGGGCGATACTCATTAAGCGCTACTTATAGGGAAAAGAGAGACGACAATCGGGCTTCCGAGGTTCCGTAAGTACGATGACGACCTTTGGAAACTCGTCGCTAAGTAACCAGACGGCGTATTACTTGCCCAAGAGAGTACTCAAACTCTCGTTCAATCTTTTCGTCCCTCTTTCACCTCCCTGCTTTATCCAGCTTCTCACTTCTCTTCAGTATTCTTTCTTCTCCTTTCAGCTGCCTCTCCCTGTCTCTACGGAAGTTCTTTGGAAGCAGATTGACCGTTCAGCACCGAGATAAGTGTTCGGAGTTGAGGGAAAATTCACCGCCGCAATGTATACTTTTACTTTATAGTATTTTCATGAGACAGATCCACGACAATCTTTGTGCACGCTCGGTTAACTCAAATCGTTAGCCCTCGCTTTGCACCCTGAGTTTATATCGTTCGACGACGAGATTGGCAGCTTTTAACTTTTCCTCCAGCTCGTCGGCTCTCAGGTACACTTTGAGGTACACCTTATATAACACGTTGCCTATATTCTGGTGCGTATACTATATACTTACGTTTCACTTAATTCTAAAGCACGATAGTGGGATGGAAGGTTGCTGCTTTCCGGGGAAGCACGGAGAACTTCCAATTGAAATATTAATTGGCCTGTTATGAGTGGTGCGGAGCGCGCGGAGGTAAGGACAGATGGAGTTTAAGTGGATCGTGTTTCGGAGAACGTGTGAGAGGAACGAGGAGGTGGTAGCAGCGAAGAAAATGAAAGGGTAGAGATGGTGGTGGAGGGAAAATGAAAGAGACGACTGACGTCGAGTTCAACTGTAGTAAAGTTACCAGAACGGTGTATGAGGGAGTGAACGAAAGAACAAAATAAAGGAAAATAGTAGATAAAAATGAAACAAAAAGTAGGGAATGGCGTTGAGGCAACCGCAAGGCCGTAAAGTCGTTACCGGCAATAACCGAAGGCTCGTGGAGAAGAGAAGAGAGAAATAGGAACAAAATCGAGCGAGACTCGAGACCTAGCGAAAGAGGAAGACGGAGAGATAGCCGAGCATCAGAGTGAGCCAACCGAAGCGTGGAGCCGATATTCAATTAATACTTCCGCAGCAGTGGTGAACACGCGAGGCCACAGCTCGCTCGTTTCTCCATCTACCTTTTCCTCCCCCGAGTTCGTCTTCTCAAACCATTCGACGTCATGGCCTCAATCAGTTACATCCGTCTCGTGTCTACACTTCCATTTTTTTGTTCCTCTCATTTTTCAACCCTTATACTTCCTCGCTTTCTCAACTTGGCAGCACGTGCTCTGCTCGATACTGAAGCTTAACAGACGACAAATGCGTTACCGATTTGACGATTCGTTACAGTTCACAACAACAGTTTAACAAAATTAAAAAAAAAAAATTATTCCGTCTATCCAATTTCGGAAAAATTCTTTCGTACATTTGTTGAGTGTGGTTTGCACACGCACGCCCTCAACTGTAATGTGCTTTTCGTCTCGTCGCTTTAAAATAATTGTCGTTCGAGCGGATACTCGGAGCAAAAAAAAAAAGGCTTGTACAGGACTCGCACGCGAAAATATATAAAACGGTGGACGAGCGTGCCATCGAGATGAGTTGAGGGCATACCGGGGATGCCGATTCGAAACGAGCGTCGATCGGTAGGACACTCGCGAGTAGTAGCGATTCGCACCGATAGCGATCGTTCGCTCACCCCGGACTTCAAACCCTAGGGGTTGTTCGTGTACCAAACTCCTCACTCCCATCTATATATACCAATGTTCGTAATACCGTAACTGGTATTTTCATTTCCGCGCGTATAGCTAGGCGTTCTCCGCTCACTCGTTGCTGTTCCACTACAATAGGTCCGACGAGCAGCGCGCGCCGCGCTGTGGACGTTTGTACTTACACAAATACATACTCTCAGGGATAGCGAACGAATTACGCGGCGAAATATGCGACTCTCTGTTTCCGTGTATATATAGGTATACGCCCAATGTATGGAGAGTGA